>CM070723.1:40013891-40613891 GCA_036346275.1 Otatea glauca | reverse complement strand
CGTGTTGTACCAGGACTCTATCAGCTAATGGGTATAAAAGAGGTCTAGAGGTGATTAGAAAAGCTGCCCAGAGCCAATCAACCAACTCGCGTCTACTTTTTATCTACTTTTCCGTCGACTAGGAGTAGTTTTGTAATCTAGGTTTCTTCTGTAATTCGATTTGATCAATAAAGTTGCGCATCGTGATCATTGATCATCTTCTGTTACACCAATCAGGTTCGATTTTCCCTGATCTTGTTGCGCATCGCCTTCATCAGAGTCGATCTATCTTTATCCTCTGATTAGCCTTAATCGGTTAATTAGACTCATCGTTACCTTCAGTCTAATCGGCTTGTGGCTGGTTAATCCAAGCTGATTGACTCACAATATCGGCTTCGAGTGAATTTTGTACTTTCCATACCGATTACAGGGTCAAATCTGTTGGCACGCTCTTGAACCAGGTGTTCATCTGGTGTTGAAGGATCGAGATGGCGAACAGAGGGGCGGTGAATGGTCGCAAATAAATTTCCCCCCAAAATACTCCAACAAAAACCTCGACAAGATCGCTCAAAGGAAATCGTGAAGACCCAAAAAAACTAGACAACTATGTGTACCCCTAACTTGCATGGATAAGTACCATAAAATATGTGGGGATTTTTGAGTCACAATCCTGGTTGTCTATTATCCAAGATAAAGAGGAATCAATCCAACTCTTGCTTTTAGAAAGCAGATCAATTCAAATCACAAAAGTTACTTTCAGAAAAGCAAAAGCAGAATTTCCAGAAATTGTCCTCAATTTGAACAGGAGGTTGGTGGGTTTCTGCAGCTCACAAAATTTTGAGAATTTTTCTCCCTACGAGAATAAGAGTCGTGAAGAACTCCACCAAATTTCTTCTCAAAAAGCCTTACAGAAAAAACAGAAAAAAATCGAAGAACACGGTCAGTCAAGAACTTCGAGCAGAAAGTTTTGGGCTCGGTTTTCACCTCATGGCACCCAAACGGTGCAACAAGTGAACTCCAAATTTTTTCTGCAGGTGGATATCAGAGTCCCGCACCTCCTCCAATAAGAATCACTTAAAAAGGATTTGTTTAGATTTTTATACAAATCAAATACTAAATGCTGCGCAAAGAATAAGTTCTGAACAAAGTTGGAACTTGAAAGAAAAGATGTTCTCTACTCAATCCAAGAGTGCAAAAGAGATGTAAAACCATATGAACACACTCAAAACATCCAAGATCAACAGCATTTAGAAGGAGGGGAGGCAAATCCAAATTGCGTGAAAGTAAATTGAGAGAATGTAATTGCGGGAAAGTAAATGCTGAATTTAAATTGCGTAAATTAAAGATATAATGTAAATGCGCAAAATAAATTCAGATTTGGATGGATAAAACTTTTATTTCTGGAAGGAGAGGTTACAAAGCCTCACTTTCATGTGGGCAAAGCTCAAAGGAGCATTCAAAAACCTCAAAAACCTTCAAGGGGAGGAGGCTACCCCTCCACCCCTATTTATACTACTCTTGGGCCACCTACCACCCTTGGATGAGTCCCTCAACCCTAGAGCACTCATCTAAGGGCTAGATTAACCCACACACACAGCCATGCATGGGCTAACCCAAAACCCACACACATACCGGGTTTTCTTGCACGGTTTTCAAAGCATACTACCTAGACCCGCTAACCTATCAACTAGACCTCAATCCGACGGCCCTCATTGATCCACGCGGCATCTAGCTAGCATCATCTCCTTTCCTTGTCTTCTTGACTTGCCCAAACTCCGTCTCCGATCATCTTCCGATGATCTCCCAACCGTCTGGACCTCCGACGCTCCTCGCCTAGTCCCGGTCATCCTCCGCCTCACCATGACCTAGCACCGTCGCCCTGCAACCATCAAAGACAAGGAAAGACCTTTCACATAGCAATGCCCACAAAGATATTCAATGATTATCCCAAAATCATTAATTGATCATAATTGCTCTCAATGGTCCGGTGCTACTACCCCTAGGCCGGTAGCACTAAGAAGAGCAACCAACACTCAAATTGCTTCAAATCCAATTCAATTCAAATCAAACCAAGCTCAAAACTCGTCAATTACTCATCACACATAAGGATAGACCTTCACATGGTCTTTCAGGTGTGATGTGGCCAAGAACCCTACTTCAAATTTTTGTTGTCAATAGCTGCATCGAACCTGTTAGGAGACATCGCCGGAAAACTGCGTCATTGCCGTCAAGGTTGTCTTCTTCCCCGCTGCCGAAAAACATCGCCGTCATGACGCCATCATCGGGTTGGACCTTCGTCGACCGTCGGATTGGGAGTGAGTGTCTCAGATCAAGCCACGTCGCCCACCAACAATAAAGCTCATCTGTAAGCAAGCACCTTTGGATCTAATCGCATGGTTGGATTATCGCTGCGTCGCAGTCAACCACTGTCGTTCGATCTGTCAGACCCGTGGATGTGTGCCGCGTGTCGAGCATCGGCACGGGAGGCAACGCAGCCAATCCAATGGCGCCACGTGTCAGGCATGGGGGCGAAGCGCCGTGCACCAGGTGCACGGTGGACCGGCCAACGTCGTGAGCAAGTCTATAGACCATGGACGCGTGTCAATCTCTGATTGGTCCGAAGACTCGCTGACATCATAATTGTGTTTTTCCGTTGGAAAATAATCCGATTGGAAATTCTGCGATGCTGACGTCATCAAGATGTCATGCTGACATCATAAATGTGATTTTTCAGTATAAAAGTAATTCGGAAAAATCGGATTTTCTATTTTCTGTATTTCAGAATTAGTTCAATCTTTGAAAGGCTATAACTTTTGTATTTTAACTCAGATTTGGATGGTTCAAATTTCTAAAAATTTGTAAAACTGAGATCTATTTAATGGCAAATTTTATTTTATTTTTGGAGCTCATTTGCTCTCTATTTTGTTATTTATTTGCTTTTCTCCTTTGGTACGCGTAGATGTTGAATTGTGCGACGCTTCGGAGGAGGATCCGTCAACTCAAGATCAAGTTCCAGAGCAAGACCAGAACCTATTCCAAGGCAAGTTGTGCTTTGATCATGTTGAACCCATGTTTATAAAATCGGTATATTGATTTACTTTAATGCATGCTATTTCACGTATACAATGGTTTCAAATTAAATTGGGATCTAGTTAATCCACCATTTGATCTATACCTACCTTGTCATTTGTATGCCATGATCTATTGTCACCTAGATTGATTCATTATAGTTGGTTAATACTAAAATCAACATGGGATGGTTAGAACGTCATAGTTGCTTAGCCATGCCACGTCATCACATGTACATGAATCATCCATGATTAATCTTGACTAATAGAATATGGAACAATGATGTGAACTTGTGTGTCATGTGGGATCACACAATGAGATTGAGTTGTAGTGGCGAGTCATGTCACGCAACGATGTTGAATTGTTGATGCACGTGGTGCTTGGTAATCAACTAGGGTGGTAATCACTTAGATTGGGGCAAGTGACAAGGGGCGAGTATGCCAAGGTGGGCCCGATGGGCAGAGGGTATGTGGAAGTCTTGCTTCAATTATCCTAAGGACTTATCCTTGCAAGTCTTTGACCTGAGTCAATCATGCAACCACATGTCTGGTATGGGACAGTCTAGCTGATTAATTTGCAATATCTTAGTTTGGTACTATCATTGGCAGTGTGAGTTCCCGAGTTATGGAGTAATTCACAAGGCGCAAGAGGGGTCCCTGGTTGTGGTTTTCAAACCCACCAGTGTTGAAATCTTAGTGGGTAGTATCAGGTTAAGGTAGTGCATTGTAAAGACTTTGTTATAATCACTCGCCTTTGTGGTGTATGGTTGTATCGTGTGGGTAAAGTGCATAACCTCTGCAGAGTGCAAATCTATTCGAATAGCCGTGCTCATGGTATTGAGCAATGCTCAGGAATTACAGTTAAGGGTTAGCTTAATTAAATGGAAAACTTGGTTGGAATGGCGGAATTGCCATGTGGAAGGTTGAACTTAACTTAGGATTGGAAACTTGGTTTACTTGAGAAATGTTGAATCTATCTATTACTGTTATTTGTTTTATAGTCTTTACAATCTATTTATTGTATTTATTCATAAATGCTGCTTACAGCGAAATAGCCATAATAGCCTTTTCCTTTGGAATAAGCATTGCATATAGTTACATAGAATTGCATTCTGTGCGCAACTTGTTGAGTGCTTTAAGTACTCACCCTTGCCAAACAACAACAATCAACAGTTGAAGAGTCTACACCTTTGTTGGAGGAGTTCCAGGAGGACACGAGTCGTTAGGGTCCGAGCCTTGTCAGTTGCTTGTGGTGAACTGATGAGTCATCTACGTCTTCTATGTTTCGCTGCATATTTCTTAGTTTATATTTCCATTCTAGCCCTGCGTGGCTTAATAATGTAAGTTGGCCATAAGATCATACACTTAGCTATATCAATAAATGGAGTA
This sequence comes from Otatea glauca, assembly GCA_036346275.1. Classification (NCBI taxonomy): domain Eukaryota; kingdom Viridiplantae; phylum Streptophyta; class Magnoliopsida; order Poales; family Poaceae; genus Otatea; species Otatea glauca. The sequence continues at coordinate 40,609,455 of CM070723.1, read as the reverse complement.
TTATTATTATTATCATTGAGTATGATGTGATATGTTCCAATGTTAAGTTGTGTGTACTAGCATTGATCCTGGGACTAGTGCGGTAAACACAGTAGGTTCGAATCAGTGGATTCGGATCCTCAAATACATCCATGAACAAAGATGCACAAATAGATTGGAATCATTTCGTGATTATTTTTTAAAGGAATAATCAGTTAGTCATTAAGGAGGAAGATAGAACAAAATAATTTGAACACAAACAAAATCAGCAGAAGAAATGTTAAAACAATAAAGATGAGATGAGATGCTAAATGCAAACCTCTTCAACTCCTCTCAAACCGAAATGAGAGGGAAAGCAGGAGAGGGAGAGGAGCAAGTGGAGGAGATGAGTGATTGAGTGGTGAGCACAAGGGTGTATAAGTATGCAGGGGATGTGCGTAGTGGCTTTCACTTTTCCTTATTTGGTTGGACCCAGCGAAATTATTTTGAAATTGGAACCCGCTCTGCACCAAAATTTCACTTTGGCCAAAAGATATCCTGAGCACATCACAATCGGTTCCAATCTAAGAACCGATTGTGATGTGCATAGAACCAATTGTGATGTGCACGTGCACATCACAATCGGTTCTGAGCTAAGAATTAACTGATTAATTATCACTATTTTTTATAACAAATCATGGATGAAATATATTCATGCTATCCAAATTGTACCATGTGCACTATGCTAGACATATGAATAGGCATAAAACCATCACAAAGTTGGATACAGCATACCTATTCAGACAGTCCCCCTGCTAACAGAAAGTAAAGCTTGTTAAAAAGAGTGAACTTATACTGCAAGCATTGTGAAACCCAAATATTCTAGTCAAGGTTTTGTTTTTCTTTTAAGAGGAAGATAAGATGTCCACTAGCACATTTCTTTAATGTAGAAACCAAAATACATCAAGCTAGATAGAAGTACAGAACCCTATGGTCAAACAACATTCTTATGTTCAATCCATGCACCAAGACAGACCAAGGGAGCCTGCTACACTAATAAGAGGCAGCATACATAAGAATGCAATAGATGCATTCAACCATGGTAACAAACAAGCGCGTGTATAAATATACAGGGGATGTGTGCAGTGGATTTTCCTTTTCCTTATCTGGTTGGACCCAGTGAAATTATTTTGGAATTGGAACCTGCTTAGTACCCAAATTTCACTTTGGCCCGCCAAAAGACTATCCCGAGCACATCACAATCGGTTCTCAAGTTACAACCGATTGTGATGTGCACATGCACATCACAATTGGTTCCCATGTTAGAACCATTTGTGATATCCATGATGCTACATCACAATCAGTTCTATCTTGAGAACCAATTGTGATAATTCACCTCCATATAAGTACAATCATCTATCACAATAGGTTTTTCTTGAAAAGTTAGAAACCAACCCAAATGAAACAATAGTGTTGTATCATTCTGTAGTAGTGCTCGAAGTAGCAAAGGAGAGCATAGCAAAGATCAACTAGTTTCCATAACCATCCCACAAGCAACTAACTAATGGAAGATCCTAGTATTCATCATCACTCGCATCATCGAGTCCTATGTTACCATATAGTGCAGCTCCAGAATCCATGACCATCTCATCTGAGGGCTGATCAGCCAAGAAAGTGTGAGTACACTAGTACTCAGCAAGCATTACTAAGCAAAATAATTAACATGAGGCATTGTATGTGGCTAACCTATCAAGTTTTGTTTGCATAAACAACAATTGAGTAATATTTGCAATACTGAGTATACAGTAATTTAAAAGCAAAATTTAAAGAGCATTTGCATAACTGAAGTACATACATAATAGTTATTTGAAAGAGGGATATTGTCATCATAGAAGGCTGCAAGGAAGATTGCCATTTTCACATGTCACTGCTATGCGAGAACTCTCCCATTCATTGCATTCCCAAATATTTTTATAAATCATAAAATCTACATAATTGTGGACTATCACAAGCTTGTCCATGACCGTAGACATGGCTATTCAAATAGTTTAAGACTCTATAGAGTTTTACAACTTTATCCAATAAAGACCAACCATGTCAAAACATGTCACGCGATACCATTAGGTACCCTTTTTAGGAATTTATGACAAAGCCATTATATTGACAGTTCTAACAGTTGACCATTTATATGACTTGAGCCTAGGTAATCTTTATCAACCCGAAGTCATAATATGTGTCAGGAGGAATGGCCGCAACTAGAAGCCTTTAGGTGTGGGCGTCTCTCCACAACCAACATTAAACCCATATAGTTTCAAGAACTATTTCTAATTTTCACGCTAGATGGTCAACTGCTAGATCATGCCAACTTTTATAGTGCTAAGTGTTGGTCATATGCTGTTGAGGCAATCATGGAAATGATTGTAGCACGTGTTATGTTTATGGAACATCATAATTGTTGCCTTTGAATAAATATCGATTGGATTGATAAACTAGTAAGTGACTTGTTCGTGAAACTCTTTTCATATTTTGATGTTATTCAAGTTATCCCTGATCGGTTATCATAATATATGATGATTATGTTTCATAGATCAGCACATATATTGATTGAAGACCATGTTTCATGAGTCATAGAGATATGGAGATATCTAATCAATAATGTGGACACATGTTGGAGAACATGCGTTGGATAGACCTATATGAGACACTGCAAGAATTGTGATATATTCTTATGTGTCTGAAGGACAAAGATAGCGATCAGAGAGGAGGTGAATGATCCCAATTTTAAAATTTTCCCCTCAAAGAACCAACCAAGAACCTCACTTCATCAAAGCAACGCAGAGTAACCAAAATTCCAGAAAATATCAGTAGAGGGTGGCAGTACCGCAAATCAGCCTAGTATTGTCGGATGAACAGTTCCCCGACACTACCGGGTACTATAGCGTGGTACTGTAGCTATTGTAAAAAACAACACAGGAATAGTGAAGATCAGCCCGACTCAAAAGGAAAATTGATGAATTTTTTGATCAGCTGATCCAAACACCGTGAAACTTTGTGGACGTCTTTCTATGGATGTCAAGAACCTATTCCAACCTTTAATCGCAAGGATTCATGTCAAAATTCTGACCTTTTTCCAATTGAAGGAAGAGTGCACAACCAGTACATGCATTTTTCTCCCTCAGCACGGCTGCCTCAACCTTGAAGGCCTCACAAGAAACACAAAGGGCACTTCTAATCCTAAGGGTCTAGACCTCAAGCTTCTTCCTAAGCTCGACTTGGATTTTATCCAAGTCACCATGAATCTCAATACATCGCAAGCAACTTTCTTATGACTTAACTAGTAAGTTCTTAGCAAGTTCAGCACATTTGATATTTAAGGATTCATTGTCAAGTTTTAGTTACCTACAGCCCTCACATGAGCTGATTGAGTCCTTAGAAGCATGCAGTTCAAGTTCATTGTTTCTAGTAGATAGCTTTCTAAGGTGAGTACTCATGGCATCAATTTCAGCAAGCAATTTAGGGCAATTTTCAGCTCTAGTGTGAGCATGAAGAAAACTAGCATCTACACGAATAACATCAATAGACTCAGTGCTAGCATTCTTCAACCTAAGACTATCTAGCTCAAACAACACACTATCATGTATAGTCCTTAGGTTCTCAAGCTCCACAAGTAAGGCATCACATAGAGAACAATCATCAGAGACTCGAGAGAGAGAAGACCTAAGAGAAGCTAACTCCCGAGTCAAGGTACCTACTTCCTTCTCTAGCTCCGTACACCTAGCTTTAGCTCTAGCATGAAATTTTCTTAATTTGCAGAAAGCTTCATTGAGCTGGTCATAGGAGGGTACCTCGTCCTAGTCACTATAGAGCTCGGAGTCGCTGATGCCATTGGTGTCCGCCATGAAACACATCCCGGTGAAGTCGTCTCCGCCTTTGTTCTTCTCTTGCGGATCATCCTCACCCTCGTCGCTCCAGATCTCTATATCAGAGAGGTTAATGTCATCGAATGCGGTGAGGACCCTGTGGAAGAGCCTCTTATTCTTCGAGAAGTTGCGGTACTTCTCACGCGCCGGGTCTCGAACTGGAGGCTTCTTGTTGTTGCTCTTGTTGGTGTCGTCATTCTTTCTCGAACCGTCGGAGTCGTTCTTGCCCTTCTCCAGCTTGGGGCAGTTTGCCTGAATATGGTTGGGGCCAACACACTCGAAACAGGTGATCATGCCACCTCTCTTTCTCTCCCTCACCCTTTTGTAGGCATGAGAAAATTTGTAGGCTAACAGGCAAGCTCACTTTTGATTGAGTAAACCAGTGCAGGAATAGTGAACAACATCCCGACTCAAAAAGAAAATTAATGAATCTTTTGATCGGCTAATCCAAACACTGTGAAACTTTGTGGACGCCTTCCTATGGATGTTAGAAACCTATTCCAACCTTCAATAGCAAGGATTCATGTCAAAGTTCTAACCTTTGTCCAATTGAAGGAAGAGTGCACAAGAACGGGTTCAAGAACAAAAACTGAGCCCTAAACTTGCTCTTGGGTTCTTGATGATCAAGATGATCCTAGATGGCTTCCCACATGTCATAGCAAGCTAGAACAAAAGACAAGAACACCAAACACCCGACCTTCCAAGAATAATCCCCTAGAGCAAAAGATTGGTTTCTTGCAAGGAAAAACACAAGAGTTGCCTAGATGATTGGGATATGATCTGGAGAAGACTCATCCATCAATCATTCATCCTTGGCACAAGAAGCACAGGCAAGTAGAAGGAGGGTAGGCAAATCCAAATTGCATGAAAGTAAATTGCAAGAATGTAAATTGCGGAATTTAAAGACTGGATTTAAAGCATAAGGGAAATGTGTAAAGGAAATTCAGATTTGAGGAAATTAAACATTCATTTCTGGAAGGGAGGTTTACAAAACCACACAACAAAGTGGACAAAGCTCAAAGGAGCACAAAAACCTCAGAATCTTTAAGAGGAGGAAGGCTACCCCTACCCCTCTATTTATACTACTCTTGAGTTATTCTCCACTCTTGGATGAGTTTCTTCTACCCTAAGGATCACCATCAAGGGCTAGGATTGACTCACTCACTCATACATAGGCTAACCCAAAACCCTCTAACATAATGGGTTTTTGCACGCTTTTCAAAGCATACTAACTAACCCGCTACTCTATCACCTAGACCGCGATGCAACGGACCTCCTTGATCCGAGTAGCTCCTAGCTAGTATCTCATTCGTTCCTTGTCTTCTAAGATCGCAGCGACTCTGTCTTCGATCATCTTCAGGCAATCCACGACCGTCTGGACCTCTAGTGCACCTCGCCTAGTCCCGGTCAACCTCCACCTCACCATATCTAGCACCGTCGTCCTGCACCCATTAAAAATAAGGAAACACATCACATAGCATTGCCCAAAATGATATGCAATTAATCTCATGCAAATTGAAAATTCAAATCTCTCAAAATCGCTCAAAGGTCAGCACTACCGCCGCTCGGCTGGCACTACCTCTCCAGCATGGCCGGTAGTGCTGGTCGCTTGAAATCCCAATGAAGACCCTCTCTAGAATATAACTACCGCTCCCATGCCGGTAGTGCTGCCCCTGGAAGACAGTACCGCCATCCTGAGACCAGTAGTGCCGCTCATGGTAGACACAACTCAAATTGCTTCATTTTGAAATTCCAATTCAAATTAAACTCAAATCAGAGCATACCAAGCTCAAATTTAGTCAAATACTCATCACCAACATGGGTAGACCTCCACATGGTCTTTCAGTGCCATCAGTTGGTCTCATACATAGTGTATATATGATCCTTATAGCTGACATCGTCATTGGTTTCCTAGATGTGTAATGGCTTACTTAGGGGCTGCAATTGGCTACTTTTTAACCAGGTAGTTATAAATGCAGTTTTCGGGTTTACCATGAAACATGTTGAGGTACATGAATGAAAAAAGATGGGATTTGCCCCTCCTACATAACGGAGAGATATCTCTGGGCCTCTCGAGGTAGATGGATTAAGAAAGTGAATGGGCATGCTGAATGCAATTGAGAGTCAATCCAGATAAATTAATCCACTACGGTATGAGTGAATGGATCGAGCTTTCATAGCATGACACAACTCTCGCTTGGCGTTCGATCTGATATCGTGAGGCAAAGGGAACATGACATTATAATACTATAGTAGGTTCGTCTGATGCTTTATGGATATTTAGGAATCAATATGTACTTCTAGGGACCGCTATCGATTATCGGTCAAAAAGAAGTTTCCGAGTCATGTCCAACTATACATGAACCTATAGGGTCACACACTTAAGGGGTTTGGAATGGTTACAATCGGTTATCAGAGTTCGGATTGGATCCGTTCTAATGGGCTGAATTGAATATGGACTTAGATTGGGCCCAAAGGTTAGGCGCCATCGAGGGCTATAAAAAGGAGACGTAAGCTTAGGATTTAAGGCAGAAGTTGTATGCAAGAGTTACACCACCACAGAAAACCTAGCCTTCCTCCACCATCTCTACCGTGCATACGGTGCTAGCACCCTGGCGCTCGGTGTTCCAACCTGGACATGTGGATACCGATAAAGGCACAACTCTATTGCGATGCTATTCGAGGAGGACTGTTTGGATCGATCAAGGAGTTGATTGGACTGATCCAGAAGCCGAAGGATCAACTTGCTGCTCGGCTATCGCTCTGACTGATCACACTGTTCAACGACCATACTAGGACGCACAACATTGATCTGCTTTGATATCTTCTTCCGTTGCAATGCGCGTCTAGTGTAATAATCTGTAATCCATGATCATTTAATTGCGTGGCCTCTTGGGATCGGTAGAATTTTTAATTTGCGCTAGTGTAGCATACCGTAACCCTTCACTAAGGACTCCCCATAGACACATGTGGTTGTACAGTTATGCTTGATCAGCACACAGTAAAATCGGTCTTTAACTGACTTGAGCGAAACAACCACAACCCAACTCTCGTGCACAATGCTCCGATCTCCACTAGCATCCGCCCAAGTATAAACGATTTTTATCATTTTCCTTGGTTTTACTAAATAACTTGTACTTTTCCAAAATGTATCCCAACCATTCATATGACATTATGGTTTCATCGACAACCGCGTTTACATAGCATTACTAAGCATCTCAATCGTACAATTATTCATACACCCCAAGTATATAACCCAATATTCATAATCTTAAGGTGACAATAAATCAGTTTGGCAAATTCACAAGGTAGGGAATGCAGCAAATAGGTCATCTTTACCTCTACTTCCCAATTTGGCAATTTCTACTGAAAATACTCACATGCATAATAGTTTGCAAACAATATACATGAAGTGAAAAATATAGGCTCAGATATGATCAAAGGATCGCTTGCCTTGCCGATCGGTCACAGGTTATTGCACTTGCTCATCAACTTGATCTCCAACACTCTTGATATCTACACGAATAATCATGATGGAACACAAATAAATACCAAGAATACAAAACAATGACAAAAATCCAAATCCAACAGCACAAACAGAAATATCATGAATTATAGAATATTTAGAAACAAACCCCACTCAATTTGGAGCTATAATGAAAAGGTTATAAACATTTGAATGCTTCTATGTTGCAAAAATTCCATAAACTGAAAAACTGTTGACTTTTGTTGACCGGAATTATTTTACCATGAAAATTAGTATAAAAATGACCATAAAAACAGAGAGGTTGAAGGACCGAGATGGCGAACAGAGGGGGGGTGAATGGTCACAAATAAAATTTCCCCCAAAATACTCCAACAAAAACCTCAACAAGATCGCTCAAAGGAAATCGTGAAAAACCTGAAAAATTAGACAACTATGTGTACCCCAAGCTTGCATGGATAAGTACCATAAAATATGTGGGGATTTTTGAGTCACAATACTGGTTGTCTAGTGTCCAAGATAAAGAGGAATCAATTCAAACTCTTGCTTTTAGAAAAGACATCAATTCAAATCACAAAAGTCACTTTCAGAAAAGCAAAAGCAGAATTTCCAGAACTTGTCCTCAATTTGCACAGGAGGTTGGTGCGTTTCTGCAGCTCACAAAATTTTGAGACTTTTTCTCCCTATGAGCATAAGAGTCTTAAAGAACTCCACCAAATGTTTCCTCAAAAAGCCTTACATAAAAAACAGGAAAAATCTAAGAACACAGTCTGGTCAAGAACTTCGAGCAGAAAGTTTGGGGCTCGATTTTCACCTCATGGCGCCCAAACGGTGCAACAAGTGAACTCCAAAATTTTTCTGCAAGTGGATGTCAGAGGCCCGCACCTCCTCCAACAAGAATCACTTGAAAAAAAATTTCTAAATTTTTATAGAAATCAAACACAGACTACTGCGTGAAGAACAAGTTCTGAACAAAGTTGGAACTTGAAAGAAAAGATGTTCTCTACTCAATCCAAGATTGCAAAAGAGATGTAAAACCATATGAACACACTCAAAACATCCAAGATCAGCAGCATTTAGAAGGAGGGGAGGCAAATCCAAATTACATGAAAGTAAATTGCGAGAATGTAATTGCGGGAAAGTAAATGCTGAATTTAAATTGCGTAAAGTAAAAACATAATGTAAATGCGCAAAATAAATTCAGAGGTGGATGGATAAAACTTTCATTTCTGGAAGAAGAGGTTACAAAGCCTCACTTTCATGTGGGCTAAGCTCAAAGGAGCATTCACAAACCTCAAAACCTTCAAGGGAAGGAGGCTACCCCTCCACCCATGTTTATACTACTCTTGGGCCACCGACCACCCTTGGATGAGTCCCTCAACCCTAGAGCAATCATCTAAGGGCTAGGATTAACCCACACACACAGCCATGCAAGGGCTAACCCAAAACCCACACACATACCGGGTTTTCTTGCACGGTTTTCAAAGCATACTACCTAGATCCGCTAACCTATCAACTAGACCTCAATCCGACAGCCCTCATTGATCCACGCGGCAACTAGCTAGCATCATATTCTTTCCTTCTCTTCTTGACTTGCCCGGACTCCGTCTCCGATCATCTTCTGGCAATCTCCCAACCGTCTGGACTTTCGACGCTCCTCGCCTAGTCCCGGTCATCCTTCGCCTCACCATGACCTAGCACCGTCGTCCTGCAACCATCAAAAACAAGGAAACTCCTCACATAGCAATGCCCACAATGATGTGCAATAAACCATCCAACTCATCACTACCGCACCCATACGGCCGGTACTGCCACTCTGACAGAGACAACTCAAATTGCTTCATTTTGAAAATCAATCCCAATCAAACTCAAACTTGAGCACACCTTGCTCAAATAAAGTCAAATACTCATCACAAACATGGATGGACCTCCACATGGTCCTTCAATCTCCCCCTTGATGAGTATATTGACAAACCACACAAAAGGCATAAATTTGAGTTTGAATGAGAGAAGAAGAAAGCAATTTGATTGCAAAGCCAAACTTGGTCCAGAGAAAAAGATATAAAATCATGACCAAGTTGACGAAGAGGAATTTAGATTTTAGAGTTAAATTTAAGAAAGAGCATATTTTCAACAAAAACTCTAAAATCCAACTAAACATGTCAAATGTGATTATGAGATTATGATCCAACAGAAGTAGTAGCATAGTTTTACAAAGATCATAATAACCAAATAAGCATTCACATTTTTATCTTTTTAGTGATGCCTTTTCTGCGTTTTCTCCCCCTTTTGGCAATATAGGCATCAATTTTTTTTATGTATGCATGAAATGCAATCGAAAGAGCTTTGAAGATTATCCAATTGATCAAAATGGAAGGATATTACACCAAGCTTGTCAATTTCAGAAGATGACTAAACTAAGACATGTCCAAGTGCAAATACGAGCTTAGTTTTGAATATTTCATTTTTAGCAAGATTTGACAAGTGCAACACTTAGCTTTAGTTTCAAAAATAGAAGAATAGCCACTCTAAAGATCAAAAGGAAAACCTAGAGTTCAACCTACTCAACACTTTGGGGAATCTAGAAGAGCATACAAGGTCCTTCGGGCTCATTTATCACTTAATGCAAATTTTGATTTATCATCATACAAGACATAGCGGGGTGCAAATGTTTGACATTATTTGCATTCTTTACCCACATATATCTTTGTTTTCAATTTATTTGCATTTTCTTTTGACAACCAATTGACTCAAGCCGTATGCGACCATCTCAAGATGAACTCTTAAGAGGATGGTCTAGGTCAAACACGATGTATTCCAAGTTCATCCCAAGTGCAATGGGAAGCGGTCTTGTGAATGCAAGGTCTTGAGTCGTATGTGCACAAGAAGAGTCAATTTTGTTTAATTTTCATTTTTAGCACAATGATTCATGAGCAATTGAAGGACTCTAGCATGGATCAAACTAGTTTCACCCAAGTTGCTATAGGGACTCTAGAGAACTCCAAAATTTCTCAAATTATGGCACAAACCTCTAGAGAAGAAACCTAGCAAGTAAAAGCAACAAGTTTCATCAAGTTTTTCATTTAAGACTTTTTTCATTTTAAAGCTTAGCAAGTTAAATGAACTTGGACATATTTGAGCTAGTGATTTCCTCCATATGATGCAGCATGGTGTATAGCATGAAGAAGAAATCAATTGCATAATAGACAAAGCTCATTAAACTGGAAATGCAGTCTATATGCAATGCACGAACAGATTCCCAAACTCCCCCTCAACAAATGAATCAATTTTTAGCTCAAATCTGGTTAAAGTTGAGTTATTATCAAGATTAGGCACAAAGAAGAACCGAATGAACTCAATAATAACCAGAAAAACAGAATGAGGAGAAGAAGTCGAGAAACTGCAAAACTGGATGGCTATAGAGCATAGAAAAGATATAAGAGACTCACTACGGCTTAGACTCGCTCTTATCTTTCCAGTGACTGACATAGGGAAGCTGACTCTAGATCACAACTAAGGAGTACAAACAGACCCTCTCTACCCAGGAGGCCCAATACCTGCTAGACTTATAAGACTGTGAGGGAAGTCAACCTAGAGAGAAGAGAGAACAGCTAATCACGCATGATAGCAACCTAAAGCACAAGATAAGAGGTCCATGGAAGGCATGCCAGAAGTCTAAGTGAGTGAACTCAACTCAAGAAAACAAGCCCAAAGTCACCCAAAAGAAATACAAAGAAAAGAAAAGCTGGAAGAAAAACATATAATACATAATATACAAACCGGCTCCCCTCACGAAAGGTCGTAAGGGCTCACGACTCCAAGCTCACTCCTCAAGGCAACAAACTGGAGCTATCCAAAGGCTTGGTGAAGATATCGGCTAATTGAAGGTCACTCTCTCGAATCGAAGCGCGATATCTCCCTTCTCCACATGGTCTCTAAGGAAGTGATATCTAATATCAATGTGTTTGGTCCGGAAATGTTGCTTTGGGTTTTAGCAATGCAAATAGCTGTAGTGTTGTCACGAGAAAAGTGGCACACTCTCTATCTCTAACCCATAGTCCCGTAAGGTCGATCTCATCGAGAGCACAGCACTGAGAATCGGGCTGCGACAACATACTCGGCCTCGTGATGGGTATGCAACCCTGCATCGCTTCCTAGATGACCAAGAAACAAGAGAAGTGCCAATGAATTGGCAAGTGCGAAGTGCTCTTCCTATCTATCCTCTGACCAAACAAAGTCGGCATTGGAAAAGGCTCTAAGAGATAGACAAGAAGGCGAAGAGTACCAAATACCATAATCGGTGGTAGCACGAAGGTACACGAATATGCGCTTTGACCTTTGGCGGAGAGGCGCAAGGAGAAGCTTGAAATCGAGCGCCACGCACACACAATGAAATGTATGTCGGCCTCGAAGCGGTGAGGTGCAAGAGGAGCCGATCATGCTCGAAACTCCTTTTGATCAAGCAGGCTCACCATCCTCATCGGGCTCGAGGACAGCAGTGGTGGCCATAGGAGTCATCACCGACTTCCCATCAGACATATCGAAGCGCCTCAGGAGGTCACGGGTATACTTGCCTTGATGCAAGGAAGTACCCTCCCGAGTCTGCTTGATTTGGAAGCCAAGAAAGTAGCTCAACTCGCCCATCATACTCATCTCAAACTCTGTGCTCATCACCTTAGAAAACTGAGACACAAGCGAATGAGATGAGCCACCAAAAATGATATCGTCCACATAAATCTGGACAAGAAGAAAATGAGACTCATGGTGTCTGATGAACAGAGTTTTGTCTACTATGCCCATTTTGAAGTCATGGCTGAGAAGATAAGACTTGAGCCTCTCATACCATGCTCTGGGGGCCTGCTTGAGTCCATACAAAGCTTTGGAGAGCTTGTATACATAACTCGGAAACTTGGGGTTCTCGAATCCTGGAGGTTGTTTGACATAAACCTCTTCCTCAATATATCCATTGAGGAATGCAATCTTGACATCCATTTGATAGAGCTTGAAGCCACGGGATGCGAGAGAATGCAAGCGGGATCCTAATAGCCTCTAGTCTAGCTACGAGGGCAAAGGTCTCCTCAAAGTCAAGACCCTCAACTTTGAGAAAAGCCCTGTGCAACTAGCCTAGCCTTGTTGCGAATGACAACCCCATCCTCACTCTGCTTGTTTTTGAACACCCACTTGGTCCCAATGACATTATGACCGGATGGGGCTCGACAAGTCGCCATACCTTGTTCCTCTCAAAGTTCTCAAGTTTCTCATGCATAGCATTAATCCACGATTCATCGGATAATGCATGAGAAACATCTTTCGACTCAAAGGAGGCAACGAAGGCGAGTGGAGGCGGCTGGACAAACCTAATTTTGAGCGAGTGACCCGCTCAGACAGATCACCAATGATCTGATCAGGTGGATGAGCTTTCTGGATATGTCGGGGAGGACCAGAAGCAGAAGTGGCCTCTACCTCATGCACAGAAGAGGTAGGAGCAGAGCCACTCGCTGAAGGAGAGTCGGAAGGCAAGGGCTGGTCTCCCTGAGGTGCAGAAATGGAAACAGGAGGCACCTTAGGAGTAGAGGGAACTGGATCCGGTGGAACACCATCATCTCCATCATCCTCATCTTCTACAAAGATGGTCTCGGAGGGATAAGAAGAGCCTGAAACATCAGGTCTAGCTCCTCGGCTAGCCTCATCAAAGGTCGCATCACAGGTCTCTATGATCCTATGCGCATCAACACTCCAGACCCTATAGCTACGAGAAGAAGTCGAGTAACCTAGAAAGATACCATCAGAAGAGCGAGACTCAAACTTATCTAGGTTAGCAGACTTCAAGATAAAACACTTGCAACCAAAAACGCGAAAATGAGACACACTGGGCTTTCGCCCATACCTCAACTCATAAGAAGTAAGATGTAGATGTGCTCTCAAAAACACGCGATTAGAAACATGGCAAGCAGTAGCTATAGCCTCAGCCCAAAACTTCCTAAGTCTTGTGCACTGTCTAGCATCGTCCTAGCCATCTCAACCAAGGTCCTATTCTTCCTTTCCACTACACCATTCTCTTTGAGGCGTAGGGAGAAGAGAAGCGATGCTCTAAACCGGACTCCACACGAAACTCTCAAAGTAGGAATTCTTGAACTCCGTGCCATTATCTTGTGTATAGCTCATAATGCACTGGGTGCTCAATAGACAACCTCTTGACCAAACCCACGAAGTGAGAAAAGTCTCATCCTTCGAGGCCATGAAGAATACCCAAGAGTATCTAGAAAAATCATCAACGATGACAAGAACATACCACTTCCCTCCTGCTGTTGCCTCTATTTGGACCAACGGTGTCCATATGTAAAAGCTGTCCTAGTGCATCATCATCACTACTGTGATCGGAGGATGAGAAGCGATAACCATCTTGCCATGTCGGCAAGGAGAGCAAACTAAGTCTTTGACCATCTTGAGTTTGGGCAAACCCCGAATGAGATCGTGGCTGCTAACTCGGGTCAAATGATCAAAACCAATGTGACCAAGTCTCTCCTATGCCAGAATGAGAGATCACGGGACTCAGAAGCAATCTAACATCGAAGAGAGTCTCCAGAAGAAGCAGAAAAATCAGCACGAAAGACTCTCCCAAATCTAGAAATCCCACAAACTAACCCTGCTGATGAATCAAGAATTCTACAGGCATTACTCTTGAAGCTTACCTCGAAAGAGTCATCGATAAGCTGAGAAACAGAGAGCAGATTGTATTGCAGCTTACTTACTAAGGCAACATCTTTAAGAATGAAATTTTGGTTAATGCGGATGGTACCTTTAGCAATGACTCTACCTAAAGATGCATCCCCAAAAGTGATTAACTCATCACCGGGGCTCGGACTAGGAAGAGAACCAACGAGAATCTCCGGTCATATGGCGAGAACAACCGAGTCAACAATCCAAACATCGCCCTTCCCCATCCGACGAACGGATCAAGACACAAGAGAGAAAGATGACTCGATCTTGGGATAGAGTGAAGACTTAGGAACCCAATCTTGAACCATCGACACCTCAGTACCGACCACGAGAAGAAGGCGGACTCGAGTGTCTCTCTGACGCTCAACTCTCACGATCGGGAGCAACTCGTAGATAATCTAGGAGTCAAAGCGGGTTGCACGCCGTGGTGCAAAAGCCGGACCATCCCAGTAAGGCTGCCTGGATCTCCTACCGAAAAACACCTCATGCCGCTGATATCTACCTCGATGGTAAAAACGAGGAATATCAAGAGGACGGCGGAAAGACTGACTACGAACAGCTCCAGGACTAAAACTCGAAGAACTAGCATGAAAACCAAGTCCTAGACGCTGCCCAAAAACAGGCGACTCTCTAACCTGTCTAGAAGCAGTGTGTGTCTTAGGAGCACTCAAAGTCTGGGGATGATCCTGAATACCCCTAAGAGCAGCAACACGCTCACGCCGAGTGATCTTGGCGCGCTTGAAGCAGAAATCTACTAGGTGACCATCCTTCTTACAGAAGGTGCATGTGTACTTCGCCTTGCTAGAGGCAGAAGCAATAGGAATAACACCCTTCTGGTCAGAAGTCCTAAGGACAACCCCAGCGGACCTAAACACGGTGGTACTCACTCTGGGAGCAACTACAATCTCACCACTCTTGGAGCCGCGCACAATGGTGGGAGGATGCGCCCGGGCGTCCTCCAAGGGATCAAATCCTAGACCTTGATTGAATCTACTAATCTTGGATTGGTCTAGAATAAGATTGAGCTTCTTCTTGCCTCCAACAAACTTCTCGAGAGTGCTCATAAGATCTTGGCAATCTCGGAAGAAAGAAGCACAAGAAGAACAGGGAAGGAGAGGAAGAAGAAGAACCGAAAGAGAAAGAGAAGATCTTTCAAAGACGTGCTTTTGTGCCCCTAGCACGGCTGCCTCAATCTTGAGGGCCTCACAAGAAAGCAAGGAGCATCTCTAATCCTAAGGGTTTGGTCTTTTAACTTCTTCCTAAGCTCGACATGGATTTGATCCACATCATCCTTAACCCCAACACACAGCAAGCAACCAGTTTTTAACTTAACTAGTAAGTCCTTAGCAAGTTGATCACACTTGACATTCAAAGCATCATTGTCATGTCAAGTTTTAGTTGCCTACAGCCCTCACATGAGCTGACTGGGTCCTTAGAAGCATGCAATTCAAGTTCATCATTTCTAGCAGAAAGCTTTCTAAGGTGTTCGCTCATGGCATCAATTTCGGCAAGCAATTTAGGGCAATTAGCACATGGAGTGGAGTGAGCATGAAGAAAACTAGCCTCAACAGGAATAGCATCAACAGAACTAGTGCTAGCATTCTTCAACCTAAGACCATCAAGTTCAGCAAGCACACTATCATGTATGGTCCTTAGGTTCTCCAACTCCACAAGAATAGCATCACACAAAGAGCAATCATCAGTGACTCGGGAGGGAGAAGATCTAAGTGAAGCTAACTCCCGAGTCAAGGTACCTACTTCCTTCTCAAGCTCTGTACACCTAGCTCTAGCTCTAGCATGAAATTTTCCTAATTTGCAGAAAGCTTCGTTGAGCTGGTCATAGGAGGGTACCTCATCCGAGTCGCTGTAGAGCTCGGAGTCGCTGATGTCGTTGGTGTCGACCATGAAGCACATGCCGGAGAAGTTGTCGCCGCCCTTCTTCTCTTGCGGATCATCCTCACCCTCGTCGCTCCATGTCTCCGTGTCGGAGAGGTTGATGTCGTCAAGCACGGCGAGGACGCGGTGGAAGAGAGCTTCTTGTTCTTGGAGAAGTTGCGGTACTTCTTCTCGTGTGCCGGTTCATGAACTGGAGGCTTCTTGTTGCGGTTCTTGTCGGTGTAGTCGTTCTTGCCCAAACCGCCAACGTCGTTCTTGCCCTTCTCCAGCTTGGGACAGTTGGCCCGAATGTGGTTGGGGCCACCACACTCGAAGCAGGTGATCATGCCACCTCTCTTCCTCTCTCTCACCCTCTTGTATGCATGAGAAAACTTGCGAGTGAGAAGAGCAAGCTCATTTTCTGGAAATTTTTCCAGTTGGTCATCGCTTAGCTCGTAAAGGGCGGAAAGAGAGAAACCAATAGAAGGATCAGAAGAAGAAGATCCAATGGGATCGGTGACCAAAGCCATCGACTGAGATTTCGTCTTCCGAGAGACGACATCGATCTCATGAGTCTTGAGGCGGGAATAAAGCCCGTCAGGAGTCAGAGTCGATAAGTCGGTGGTGTCCTTGATGGTGGTCACCTTCATCTCCCAAACCCGAAGGTCGAGTGCGGTCAAGAAATGTCGAGCATTGTCCGAGTCAGGGTATATGCAACCAATTGCTCGGAGGTCGCTCGAAATCTTTGTAAATCGACCAAAACACTCGTCGAGACTCTCACCAGCGCATTGATCAAATTTGTTGTACTCGCGCTTGAACTGGTCCTGCCTCACAGTCTTTATTTGAGTAGAGCCCTCATGGTAAGCATCGAGGGTTTCCCAAATCACGTGAGCGGAGCGAAGGTGAGAAATCCTATCATACTCACCGCGGCTAAGACCCTGTATGAGAATGTTCCTTGCCTTAGCATACGCCTCAACGTCAACCATATTGATGGTCGTGACATTTTCATCAGCTGGAACCTCATACGGGAGTTTCACCTTCTGCCATATCAAGTAACCCTGGACAGTGATGTATGACTCCATCCAGGACTTCCAAAAAGGAAAATCAACTCCATTAAAGATGGGAGGCTTGGTGGAATATTTGTCCGTCGCCATGGCTCTTAAGACCGGTTAAGATCTATGGAAGAGCAAATCCGGCTCTGATACCAATTGAAGGACCGAGATGGCGAACAGAGGGGGGGTGAATGGTCGCAAATAAAATTTCCCCCAAAATACTCCAACAAAAACCTCGACAAGTTCGCTCAAAGGAAATCGTGAAAAACCTGAAAAACTAGACAACTATGTGTACCCCAAGCTTGCATGGATAAGTACTGTCGACGATCGGGACCGTCGACCGCAAAGAAAGAGGGGGAAGGATCGTACGGAGGGCGAGGCCTAGAGCTTCGCTCGTCCGGGTGGCACCCTCGGCGGGCGCACTAAGCAGGGGAACCTGCGCAACCGAACAGGACTGAGGTTTATCTTGGTTCGGACGAACGCCCTACTCGATTCGGTGATGATCTTGTATTGCTGCAGGTGCGGATCGCGCGATGTTCTGAGATGAGAAGCTAGGGTCTTTGTGTGAGAAAGAAGAGAAAAAAGTCCCGGCGAGAGGGCCTGCGCCTCCCTTATATGACCGAAAGGGGAGTTACATTGGGAATTGGGAGCCGAGAGGATAAAGGGGCGTGTCGAAGGCCTTCGTTTTGGTGGTCGGTCTTGTCAGCCTCGCCACGCCGGGTTGGTAGGCTCTCCGAGCAAAGCGGTCGTCGCTTCTTGGAAGCAATGAACCCACTCTCTGTAACTGTCGGATGATGGCGTTGCCATCAGTGGTCCCATCATTGCACAGGGTGAGTGACTCCCATGCTGTACATGACTGGACGATGGGACTGAGGTTTTGACTTTGGTGGCCTTCTTATTGCTTTGGGAAGGAGCTACCTGCCTCTGGGCGATCGCTTCAAGAGGTCGTGATCACCGGGCACGTGGTAAACGGTCAGCGGGGAACCCGATGCTCGATCCTCGACGGAGGCCGGGGTCGGGCTGGTCAGAGGTCGGGGAAGCCCGACCTGTGCCGAAGGTCGAGCGCTCCGCTAGGTCGGGAAAGAGCTCGGGACGGTCGGCTAGGTCGGGAAAGAGCTCGGGGCGGTCGGCTAGGTCGGGAAAGAGCTCGGGGCGGTCGGCTAGGTCAGGAAAGAGCTCCTTTATGGCCTTGCGGGACCCTTGGTCGGAGCCTGGCTCGGAACAGTTCGATTGGTGCTCCGAGTTGGCGGTCCGAGGACGTCTCCGCCCGAGCTAGGGAACAGTCCCCCGATTTCTAGAGAAGGGCTGCACGACGGCCCCCCGTGGGGCACGTGTCGTGGTGGTCGATCCCCGACAAATACCATAAAATATGTGGGGATTTTTGAGTCACAATACTGGTTGTCTAGTGTCCAAGATAAAGAGGAATCAATTCAAACTCTTGCTTTTAGAAAGGACATCAATTCAAATCACAAAAGTCACTTTCAGAAAGCAAAAGCAGAATTTCCAGAACTTGTCCTCAATTTGCACAGGCGTTTGGTGGGTTTCTGCGGCTCACAAAATTTTGAGACTTTTTCTCCCTATGAGCATCAGAGCCGTGAAGAACTCCACCAAATTTCTCCTCAAAAAGCCTTACATAAAAAAATAGGAAAAATCTAAGAACACAGTCTGGTCAAGAACTTCGAGCAGAAAGTTTGGGGCTCGGTTTTCACCTCATGGCGCCCAAACGGTACAACAAGTGAACTCCAGAATTTTTCTGTAAGTGGATGTCAGAGTCCCGCACCTCCTCCAATAAGAATCACTTGAAAAAGGTTTTTCTAGATTTTTATGGAAATCAAACTCTGACTACTGCACGAAGAACAAGTTCTGAACAAAGTTGGAACTTGAAAGAAAAGATGTTCTCTACTCAATCCAAGAGTGCAAAAGAGATGTAAAACCACATGAACACACTCAAAACATCCAAGATCAGCAGCATTTAGAAGGAGGGGAGGCAAATCCAAATTACATGAAAGTAAATTGCGAGAATGTAATGCGGGAAAGTAAATGCTGAATTTAAATTGCGTAAATTAAAGACATAATTTAAATGCGCAAAATAAATTCAGAGGTGGATGGAAAAAACTTTCATTTCTGGAAGGAGAGGTTACAAAGCCTCACTTTCATGTGGGCAAAGCTCAAAGGAGCATTCACAAATCTCAAAACCTTCAAGGGAAGGAGGCTACCCCTCCACCCCTATTTATACTACTCTTGGGCCACCTACCACCATTGGATGAGTCCCTCAACCCTAGAGAACTCATCTAAGGGCTAGGATTATCCCACACACACAGCCATGCAAGGGCTAACCCAAAACCCACACACATACCGGGTTTTATTGCACGGTTTTCAAAGCATACTACCTAGACCCGCCAACTAGACCTCAATCCGACGGCCCTCATTGATCCACGCGGCAACTAGCTAGCATCATATTCTTTCCTTGTCTTCTTGACTTACCCGGACTCCATCTCCGATCATCTTCTGGCGATCTCCCAACCGTCTGGACCTCTGACGCTCCTCGCCTAGTCCCGGTCATCCTTCGCCTCACCATGACCTAGCACCGTCGTCCTGCAACCATCAAAAACAAGGAAACTCCTCACATAGCAATGCCCACAATGATGTGCAATAAACCATCCAACTCATCATTACCGCACCCATACGGCCGGTACTGCCACTCCGGCAGAGACAACTCAAATTGCTTCATTTTGAAAATCAATCCAAATCAAACTCAAACTTGAGCACACCTTGCTCAAATAAAGTCAAATACTCATCACAAACATGGATGGACCTCCACATGGTCCTTTAGAGGTGACAAAATATATTCCACTGGTCCTTTTAACATGGTTTAGAATATTTCAACTATATTTATCAAGAGTATGTTCCATGTGCCGCACCAAATATATCCACACATACACTCCAATATTCTTACCAGATAACTTGCTATTTTCATTCATCCAGCATCCAAAGCATGAAAGCAAGGCATCATGTTAGTGAGCTACCTTAACTAATTGTAAGGCCCCCATTCTTGATATTAATTACCAATAATGGGTTCCCTGTGTACACAGAACTAATCCCATGATTAGTGGCTAATACGCACATTTACAAATTAAAATCACATCCATACTGTTTGCACCAAAATTTGGCAAATCTAACCATAATCGGCAATGAAATCAAAGATATGGACATTAACAGACAAGTTAAGAAAGTTTGGAGATATTTATGCTAACGGCAAGATTTTTAGGAAATAACTGTTCAAAGATATGGCGATCTGGATCACGGGCTTAGGCGTGTTGTAACAGGACACTATCGGCCAAAGGTATAAAGGAAGGACCGAAGCGAGCTGCGAAAAAGATCATCAACACATTACAATCAACCAGCTTTTACTTTTTCTACTTTTTCCTGTCGACTAGGAGTAGCCTCTGTAATTTAGATCTCTCTTTGTAATCGATTTTGATCAATAAAGTTGCGCATCGCCGATTGTTGATCTTCGTCAATTACACCCCCAGGTTTGATTTGTTCTGATTTTGTTGCGCATCACCTTCTTCAGAATCAATCTACCTTTATCCTCTAATTAGCTTTAATCGGCTAATTAGACTTACCCTGTTACTTTGATCTTAATCGGCTTCAAGCTGATTGAATCTAAGCCGATTGATCGTTACGATCGGCTTTTGAGTAAATTTTATATTTTTACCTTGTCGATTCTGAGTCAAATCGACCGCACGCTCTTGAACCAGTGTTAAATGCGGTGTGGTCTTGTCGAAACCCTACATCAAGTTTTTGACGTCAACACACTTTTGGCACACCCGGTGGGACTCGCAATGACTTCATCAGGGAAGTCGATTCCGCCATCGGATCTCAACGCAGAAGCTATAATCGTTCCAACAATGGACGATTTATCCAGAGAAACAACGTCAAGAAATTGAAGCTCGGAAGGCGCGTTGGAAGAGATGATGCTAAGTTGCTATCGAGAAAACTAGACGCGGCGTCACTCAAAAATCCGCCTGCCGACGGTCAGCATACAGGAGATGCGGTGTAGAGAACAAGTAAGCCGATATCTGCTGCTCAAGCGAATTATCGGCTATGATTAATCGATCATGCACCATGCTTTGATAAACCAATCATCGGCTCTCGTAACAACGCTTAAGCCGATGATAGCAAATAGTGTTAAATCTATAGCTCAGGAGTTGGTCTCGTCAGAAGTCTACTCGACCCATTGCAAGCTCTGCCAAATTATCCTGTTTTTTCAGTACCGCAAAACACGTAGAGCACACCGGCCGATCCTAAACCATCGGCTATAACCTCACCCCCGACCATGATGCCCACACAACCCACAGTCATATTGCCCAGGGACCCTCGGTCAAGTGGGGTAAGCCATTACCAATCCTATACTGATGCTGCTAAATTGGATGCACCAATCAATTTGCCGCCGTCGGTTCCATTCTACACTTTTCCCCAATCGGTTTCACAGCCGATTGGCTCCGAGAGATTCCCACAAGAACCCACCCTGCTGAGAAAACCGGGTTCACATAAGGTAGTAACATACTCAGAACCATTTGTACCAGTGCCGAAACCTCAAGTCAGACGCAATCGGCACGAGCAGTATGATCGCGCACCGGCAGGACAGCATAATTGGCAACCCGAGTTTGCACTTGGGGGGCAGAACGCCGATTATGACAGATATTATCAAGGGCCTGCTATGGCCGATAACGCTAATTGGGCCGACCGCCGTTCTGAGGGACCAATTCGGCATACAACCAAAAGGAAAGGTTGTCAGCTATAGAAAGCCGTATCTCGATTACATAGATCGCATGCCCTACCCTCATAACTTCGAGTTCGGACTTCGCCAAATTCTGCGGGATGATTCTATCACCACCACGGAACATGTTGGGCGCTTTATCGCGCAATGCGGTGAAGCGGCCCAATCTGACAGTGAAAATCAGACTATTCCGTTGTCTTTATGCAGGCGGTGTTTACTTGGTTTACTTGCTTGCCCCCGAATTCGGTCCATTTATGGAACGATTTGGAAAGCCAATTCCATGAATACTTCTTTTCGGGCAGTTTAGAGCTCAGGATTTGGATCCGAGTTACATCGGCGAGTTCGGGAATCGGTAACGGATTACATCAACAGATTTAGAGAAATTAGGAATCGGTGTTTCAGCGTCACATTGCTTGACAACCAACTTGCCGATTTAGCATTCCAAGGTTTGATTCCGCCGCTTAGGGAGAAATTCGGAGGACAAGAATTCACCGACCTTTGCCACTTATTGCATCACGTATCGGCCCAGGAAAGCCGATTCGCGACAATAAAGTGTTCAAAGATAGATTTAAAAATAGCAATAACAAAGAAAGGACAAGGCTAAAGTCAATATGGTTGAATATTGTCCAAGTGACTCATCGGAAGATGAGGAAGCGAAATAAACATAGCCGAATGGGTAAAAGGATCCAAAAAGTCCTTAGTCCGTTTCTTGGCTTAAGCCGACTAGGAACAAGTCGGAGGTTAAGTACTCTTTCGATGTTTCAAAGTGCGATCGTATTTTTGATTTATACGCAAGAAAAGATAATACGATTGCGGAGGACATGTGATCCGTCACGGATGAGATCAAAAACGCAGGTATTGCAAGTGGCATCATTCTTATTCGCATAACACTAATGATTGCAATATCTTAGTCACAAGATCCAATCGCTATTGAGGATGGTCGGTTGAAGTTTCTTCGATGAGCCGACCATGCAAGTTGATGTTGATCCGTTTCCCATCAACATGGTACAGTGTTCGGCTAAAGGAAAAGAGCTGATGCACGACGAGCAGAAAAAGGATCGACAAGTCAACATCCAATCAAGCTCGAACGGCGATCAAACACTGAAGATTACAATCGGATCTATACAAATAGAAGCCGATCGTGGAGGAAAAAATTCAAGATCCATCAAACCCAAAGGGAATCCTCAGGTAGGTAAATGGTACAAAGAAGAAAAATCTCCATTAAGGTAGCCAGCAAAACGGTCAGGACCAACATTTTTACAATTAATGGAGAAATACGAGAGGATGAATAGCCGACCACGGTATAAGGCTCACCGGTCGGATAACTTGTACCGCACCGAGAATGTGGAGAGGGCACATAGAAGGTGTCCCTTTTGGCAGTTTTGCTGGGAAAGAGGAGTAGCGTTGCCATCACCATACACCTGCCCGATGGAACATTATCCCCGAGACGATGGGCCAAGGCAATCGGCCGAGATAGGTATGCGGGCGATTATAGAGCAAGGCGTAGTGATGAAGGCCTATCCACGAGAGAATATCCAAACCAGATCAAGAACCGAGCCAAACCAAGATACACAAGCCCAGTTCTGATCAAGAAGATTTGGCTGGTCAAATATGAAAGCCGGTAGAACCCAAACCCAGGTGGTGTCCATCTGGCCTGAGCCGTTCACAACGACGACGGCTTCAGAGGCTAAGGACGCAAGAAATCCATGGCCGATCTTTGAAAAAGCAGAGAGCGAGATGTTTAATGAACTTCGTCCAATCAAATGCGTCAAGAAAGAATGGAGAAGAAAAGAGCAAACCGAAGAAGATTTTGAATCGGCTGATGACTTGGATTCTCCCAAGATTCGGGATGATACGCCTCCCATGGATATTAATATGGTGTTCATGTTGCCGGCTGAATTCAAAGTCAGAAACGAATCGGCCGAAAAAGCAGTTGCTCAGTTGTGTTCTGGCATACAGAGTGCCATATTCGAGAAACCTAAAGATGATCATCGGCATCTGAAGCCGTTGTATCTAAAGGGATACATAAATGGCAAGCCGATATCAAGAATGCTGGTAGACGGAGGGGCCACAGTGAACCTGATGCCGTATACACCATGCAAGAAACTGGGTAAGTCTGATGAAGACTTAATTAAAACTAACATGGTTCTAAATGACTTCACAGGCGACCCTACAGAGGCAAAGGGTGTTATGGTCACAGAGCTGACTGTCGGTAGCAAGACCTTGCCGGCGCCGTTCTTTATGTCGATGCCAAAGGAAACTACGTCTTCGCTTGGTCGGGATTGGATTCATGCCAAGCTGCTGTATTCCGTCGACCATGCATCAAGCGCCGTCATGATGGAGCGGAGAAGAAGTCGAAGTAAATCACGGCCGATACATCGCCCATATCGCCATGGCTAGCTCGACGCGAATTGGCAACACGAAGAAGTCGGTGCATATCGGAAAGGCGCTAGACGATCGTGATTTCATCGTGTAAGCAAATCGGGACTCATGTCGATCGGTGTTAAGCGGGCACTTTTGATCGGGCAAATGAAGTGTTACGTCGATGGGGACAAGAAAAACATTGAAGGCGCTGCAGGACAAAATGCAAAGCTATCTGCAAACAACGGATAGCTACGAAGCCATAGAAGACTTTGAAGAAATTGAAAAGTTAGGTCAAGGGTTCACATCCACCGATTTGCTTGAAGAAGTCGATATAGGTAACGGTGATAGGAAAAGACCAACTTTTGTTAGTGCAAATTTAGATGTAAAGTACAAAGAAAGACTAATAAAAATACTTAGAGATTATAAGGATTGTTTCGCTTGGGAGTATCATGAGATGCCAGGATTAAGCCGTCAACTGGTGGAACATCGGCTACCTATAAAATCGGGCTATCGGCCGTTTAAACAGTATCCCAGGCGTTTCATTCCAGCCTTGTACCAAGTCATAGAAGAAGAAATAGAACGGTTGTTGGAAGCAAAGTTTATCAGGCCTTGCCGATACACGGAGTGGGTTTCCAACATCGTTCCAGTCATGAAGAAAAATGGGAAGCTTCGAGTATGCGTCGACTTTAGAGATTTGAATAAGGCAACGCCGAAGGATGAATACCCGATGCCAATAGCCGATATGCTCATCGATGCTGCATCAGGGAACAAGATCATAAGTTTTCTAGATGGTAATGCCGGGTATAACCAGATACTCATGGCAGAAGCCGATATACCAAAGACAGCTTTCAGATGTCCTGGCGCAATAGGATTGTTCGAGTGGGCGAATGACTTTCGCTTGAAAAGCGCCGAGCAACGATCGTGAGCAATGAATCTGATCTTTCACGATTTAATCGGCCACATTGTAGAAATTTATATTGATGATGTAGTGGTAAAATCTGCAGAAGATTCCCAACATCTGGCCGATTTAGAGAGGGTGTTTAATAACATAAGATCGCACGGTTTGAAGATGAATCCTTACAAGTGTGCGTTCGGCGTGTCGGCTGGACAGTTTTTAGGCTTTATGGTACATGAAAGAGGAATCGAAGTCAGCCAAACGAGGGTCAAGGCCATAGCCAATACTGAACCACCGACATGCAAAAACGAGTTACAAAAATTGATCGGCAAAATTAACTATCTCCGTCGGTTCATCTCGAACCTCTCCGGTAGGATTCGTGCTTTTACCCCGTTGCTGAAGTTAAAGGACAATGAAGAATTTATATGGGGAGCCGATCAGCAGAAAGCTTTCGACGAAGTCAAAAGGTATCTGTCCAACCCTCCAGTTCTGGCTGCACCTCAAAAAGGGGTTCCTTTCAGATTATATGTCTCGGCCGAAGAAGATACTATTGGAGCTGTTTTGGCACAAGAGGTACATGGTAAAGAGAGGGTTATCTTTTACTTAAGCCGACGGTTGTTGGACGCAGAAATCAGGTACCCTTTTATCGGAAAACTATGTTTATCTTTGTACTTCTCGTGCACAAAGCTAAGGCACTACATTTTAGCATCGGCCTGTAAAGTGATCTGCAAAACCGATGTTATAAAATATATTCTGTCAGCTCCTATTCTGCGAGGTCGACTTGGCAAATGGGCTTACACCTTGGTTGAGTTCGACTTATCATATGAATTTGCCAAAACAGTCAAAGGACAAGTCCTAGCCGATTTTATAACAGGACATGCCACTACGGCAAACTTAGTCTTGGTCGCACCATGGCAGCTGTTCTTTGATGGATCAGTATGCGGGGAAGGTGATGGTATCGGTATTGTACTCACTTCACCCAAAGGGCATAGCTTTGAATTTGCATTTCGGTTAAATAGCCGATGCTCAAACAATCAGGTCGAGTACGAAGCGTTACTCAAAGGCTTGCAATTGTTGGAAAATATTGGGGTGAGCGCTGTTGAGGCATATGGTGATTCAATGTTGATGGTACAGCAGATAAAAGGAGAATACCAATGTCGAGATGAAATACTACTAAAGTATTTAGAACAATGTTTAGAGATTATCAGCTCTTTCGCATCATTTTCTATCGGTCATGTTCCTCGAGAATTGAACGATAGGGCTAATGCTTTAGCTCAGCAAGCATCAGGATACAAAGATTTTGACCAGAGTCAGGAGACTGAACTGGTAAATAAGGCAGTTATGTGCACGGATATTGCCGATTGGAGAACGCAGATAAAAGATTATCCAGATGATCCATCCAAGCTGACGGAACGAAGGATACGGCAACAAGCATTGAAGTACGTCGTTATGGACGATATACTATATTATCGGACCATGGAAGGCTTGTTGTTAAGATGTCTTGAAGCCGAAGAAGCGCGGGTGGCGATGGGTGAAGTACACAAAGGCATTTGTGGTTCTCATCAATCGGCACATAAGATGAAATGGATGCTCAGACGAACATGTTATTTTTGGCCGACGATGCTAGAAGATTGTTTCAAGTACTATAAAGGATGTCAAACATGTCAAAAGTTTGGCAATGTACAGGTAGCACCAGCATCGGCTTTACATCCAATTATAAAACCTTGGCCGTTCAGGGGTTGGGGAATAGATATAATCAGCCAAATATTTCCTGCTTCAAGTAAAGGCCACAAGTTTATTTTGGCTGCAACCGATTACTTCTCAAAGTGGGTCGAGGCTATACCACTTAAAAAGGTGACCAGTGTTGAGGCGATTAGTTTTGTGAATGAACATATCGTCCATCGGTTTGGAATACCGCAAACAATTACGACTGATCAAGGTACGGTGTTTATGTCCAACGAGTTTCAGAATTATGCAACAAGTCTAGGGATTAAGTTGTTAAACTCTTCCCCATATTACGCTCAGGCTAATGGGCAAGCCGAGTCGTCTAATAAAACACTAATTAAGTTGATCAAAAGAAAAGTTGATGAAAAGCCAAGGAATTGGCATTCAACTCTATCGGAGTCACTTTGGGCCTATCGGCTATCTTATCACGGAGCGACGAAGCTTTCACCTTACCAATTGGTGTATGGACAAGAAGCCGTTACGCCTGTGGAGATTAACATTGAGTCGATACTGAATAGCGGACAAAATGGTTTGTCGGCTCAAGATTACAATGATTTAATGATCGACAACTTGGATGAGTTAGAAGAGTTACGATTGTCTACGCTTGATCGGCTTAAAAAGAATAAGATCAGAGTTGCAAGGGCATACAATAAAAGGGTCATGCCTAAGTCTTTCGATCAAGCCGATTTGGTATGGAAAACAATATTGCTGTTGGTTCTAAGGATAACCGATTTGGAAAATGGTCACCTATGTGGGAAGGGCCATACAAAATTAATCGACTAGTCGTGAAACTCGTACTTACTAGAAACGCTAGAAGGATATGTATTGCCAAAAGCTATTAACGGAAATACTTGAAGAAATACTACCTAGCGTTTGGATTGGAGCATAGCCGACTAAAGATCATATTTGAGCCAAGATTAACACGATGTCGTTAATCGGTGAAAGGATTGCAAACTTAGAAGATATAAGCAAAATATGAATCGGTTAAACAGCCGATTATAAGTGTAACTCATAAGCAAAATATGAATCTGTTAAACAGCCGATTATAAGTACAACGAGTTACAAGCATTCAGGACCAAGTGTTTTCAAAACGATCATTAAAGTTCTACAGATCAGAAGTTCAATCATAAGATGCCCGATCCAGGGATATTTGCGCCCAAAGCCGACAACGCGCCTGCAGCCCTTGCGATCACGCCTTGGATTTCATCAAGAATTCGCTCGTCTTCTTTGGCGCTCCCCGGGACTGGTACCACCTTGGCCGATTGTTCCTTCACGCTTGCCACAGCCGTTGCAATTTCAAGTTTTTGATCCTTTATCTCTGACATAGTTTTTTCCATGGAGACTTGGCCTTCTTGGATTTGTTTCTCTGTTTTGGCCAATTCTTCCAAAAGAAATTTCTTCGTGGTTTCAAGTTTGGAGAGGGACTCCTTGGCCGATTTCAGTTGCTGCGCATTGGCATCAAACTTGCGTTTCTTTGCCTTCGCGTCTGCGACCAGTTCATCTAGGAGTTTTTTGTCGGCTTCTTGGGCTTCACGTTGGCTGATCCTTGCCTGAGCTGCCTCCACTTCAGATCTTCTGTCATCTAGATGGCAAACATTCAGGAGAGCTGCCATAGCTTCTGGAGGCAAGTCCGCTTCGACGGAGGCCATGGCGTCTCGAATCGGCTGGTTGTTTGCCAGTATCTCCGATTGGGGTCTCGTAACCAAGTCAAAAAGCTTGTTAAGCTTTTCTTTTATGCCTGGAGTTGAAGTGACGACCACCGATGCTTCCTTTGAGACTTGAAGAATTTTTCTGAAATCAGCATCATGGTCGGGTGCCATAATTTCTGGGTCATCAAGGTCAGCCAAAGAGAAGCCCAGCAAATCAGTCGGGTCCGATGGCTCTGGGGAGAGAGTGATTACAGGTTCTGGAGTCGGCTTAGGTGGGGAGACAGGCGTTGCAGCAATGTTTGGGAGGTTAGACAAGATTTTTGCAACCTGGGTAGACTGCGTCGGCTATAGAAATTAATGAACAGTTAGTCAATATATATGAAGAAATAGTAGCCGACACATATAGCCTATCGAAAATATGGTAAACTCACCTGTGCAGTAGCCGAAGTATGAGGAGAGCTCTCGCCGCTTTGCTCCTGAGGTTTAGACCCTTTCTTTGCTGGAGCTTTGGTATACTTTGTTTTCTTCTTTTCTGAAAAATATAATCGGCTAAAGGTTAGTTGGAAAAAGCAAAGAAAATATCAGCCGATTATATTTTTACTTACTTGGTTGCTTCTTCTCAATATCCGATAAGGATGGACATTGAATTCTGTGGTACCGGAGGTATACCTGTGAGGCGATCATCCGAGCGGCCTTTTGCTTGGCCAACGCTTGATTGGCTAGAAATCGGCTTCTTACCAGCAGCTTTAGTCTCAAAATAAAAGAACAAAGAATAAGGAAGTGTGTTTTTTTAAAAAAAAAGGAAATTGATGTACACAAAAAAATATATTAGTCGACCCGATACCTTATCAGTATCTACAAGACTCGTATTAGTATAACCCGAAGAGTTAGTTTCATCGCTTGAAACGTTGTTAGTATCTACTGTCGGCTAAGGAAGATTTGGAAGAAGTTCATTGACAATAGCCTACAGTGATTTATCAGAATATAGCGCAGTTGCAATAGATAACCACCATGAAGAAAAGTGCTCTGAGCGACGGGTATTTAACACAAAATGAGGCAAGTCTTTAATCTGAAGTTCGTCGGCTATCTCAATAACAAGATTGGCTGCGGTGGCATTGCGGACCCTGGCTCTTGGTTGAAGCCGATCAAGCAATGGCAGACTAGGAATAACTTGACCAAAGCCCAACTGCCTAGCATAAACTGAAGGATTATATAACTCATATGAAGGTTGAAACGTCCGATTCCTGGTATGCAAACCGACATGCAGAATGCTGGGCGAGATAAAAATCTTGAACAAATCCAAAGTATTTTGTGGCATCGAGCCTTTATCGGCTTCAAGGT
This sequence comes from Otatea glauca, assembly GCA_036346275.1. NCBI lineage: Eukaryota > Viridiplantae > Streptophyta > Magnoliopsida > Poales > Poaceae > Otatea > Otatea glauca. Next base: position 40,579,689 of record CM070723.1, on the reverse strand, counting down.
GAAGAAAAGAAGGCGCGGAAATCGGCTGTACTTGTATAACTTAAGAAATCATTTTGCTTGAATTCATTGCTATCAAGTTGCAGGAAAAATAACAAATACTTCTTAGAGCCGATGGGGGTCACCTTTGTCTCATTCCCAGAGCACATCATGAACCTTTCCCCGTACGATCGGCTAGCTATGAACTGAGGTATCATGCCTTCTAGAGTATCTTCTCGGGGGAAAGCCGTATCTTCAGAAGGATTTAACTCAAGCGATCATTTGAACAAGCAATATAACCAAATCTGAATAAACCGAGCGGTCCTCCGACATTTCCAACAATGAATTTCGAGAATCCGAAGAAAGAGCCGACACCTTATTATGTGCATCATCGATAAACCGCGCCAGAACATCTTTCCAAGTGCCACCGACGCCTCTACTAATTGTTCTCGCTATAGTTTGGTATACTTGAGTTGGTCCTAAAGAGGCGCCACGTAGAATAAAAATCGGTCTAGCTGAGATTTAAAAAAGCGGCATGCTCTTCGTCCGATACTATCCCATTAACCTTATTGTTATTTTTGATATATTTCGCCCATCCTTCACCCTTGGATTTAATAAGCTTATACTTGGGCTTAGCACTGTAAGCTGATATCTGGTCTCCATCAGGTCTCAAACAACACAACTGGGCCACATCCAAAAGAGTTGGGCCGACGAGACCGGTGCGGAATATAAAGACATTAAAAGTATCCGACCAAAAGTAACAAGCCGTGGCCACCAAGGGCTCATTGGCTTCTGGATCGGCTAAAGAAAGGGGGAGACATTCAGCTATGCCCATTTTTTCCCATTCAACCCTCTTTTGAGCTGCTACACGAATATACCATGATCTCCACCCTTCAAGAGCTGTCGGCCAAGCCTCAAGCTCTTAGTCCACCCTCTATATTATACCACAGAAGCCGACAAAGGAGACGAGGATTTCTTCATTTATTACGGAATCAGACTCTAAATTCCCTACTGGACCCAGATAGAATTGGTCTTTGCTGTTTGGGATCGGGATGAATACCTGGGAAGGATCCATGGAAGCAATTCTGACAGCCGATTTGAAGCAGTGCTCAAAAGCCGATTGGAAGCTTGAAGAACAAAAGCCGATTGTGGATAAATCGAGAGCTTGTACGCGTGAGGAATGGGTCCCGGAAGGCCATGTATTTATAGCACGGTGAAATTTTTGAAAGCGGCGGAAGCGAATTTCAAAGGACATAGTAATTAAAGCACACTACCCGCATGTCGAAAATTACGGTAGCGAGTAAAGCAACGATTAATGGATGAAGTTCAAGCGTTAGCCGATTGAAAAGCGATTATTGATATTTTGAAAGATGACATGTCATCTCTCAAAATGGGGGCATATGTTTGCACCAAAATTTGGCAAATCTAACCATAATCGGCAATGAAATCAAAGATATGGACATTAACAGACAAGTTAAGAAAGTTTGGAGATATTTATGCTAACGACAAGATTTTTAGGAAATAACTGTTCAAAGATATGGCCGATACGGATAGGGCTTGAAGCGTGTTGTAACAGGACACTATTGACCAAAGGTATAAAGGAAGGACCGAAGCGAGCTGCGAAAAAGATCATCAACACATTACAATCAACCAGCTTTTACTTTTTCTACTTTTTCCTGTCGACTAGGAGTTGCCTCTGTAATTTAGATCTCTCTTTGTAATCGATTTTGATCAATAAAGTTGCGCATCGCCGATTGTTGATCTTCGTCAATTACACCCCCAGGTTTGATTTGTTCTGATTTTGTTGCGCATCGCCTTCTTCAGAATCAATCTACCTTTATCCTCTAATTAGTTTTAATCGGCTAATTAGACTTACCCTGTTACTTTGATCTTAATCGGCTTCAAGCTGATTGAATCTAAGCCGATTGATCGTTTCGATCGGCTTTTGAGTAAATTTTATATTTTTACCTTATCGGTTACAGGTCAAATCGACTGGCACGCTCTTGAACCAGGTGTTCGTCTGGTGTGCTGCTGTCAGAAACCCTACATCAAGTTTTTGACGTCAACACATACACATTAATATTACATACGAGTGTCATAGATATACAATTCTGTCTTACAAGCCAAAACAAAGATGCAGCGGAAACATTATTTATCTGGCAATATGCCTTAGCCCATAATCTCTCAGGCAACAGACAAGGTAAACCCTAGAAAATTTCTTCATTGAAATCCCTCTAACCTGCGTTATCACATGGTTCATCAGGGCAATTATGTTTCATCACCTAGTAAATAACAACAATAGCAAGATTGAGTACATTATATACTCAGCAAGACTTATAGTGTTTCACAAATGTAGAAATTAATAATATATAGGTTATAACAATAAAGAGGTTTCTACAATTATTTTGCATCGGCAGAAATGAATCACAAGTATGTAATAGATTGCAAGCCGAATTTGTGAAAACAAGCATGAGTGGTATTAAAGTAATGGCAGGGTATTAAATTTTGCTTTTCAGTCTACCACAACTTTTTGGGACACGTCATTATTGACCATCAATATGAAGTAATGATTTCCAAACACGTTTCTCCAACAAAACTATTTTTAAAAATACCAAAACTTCTAACTATGTGATGACTTTACTAATTGCCCTTGACTCCAAACGTAGCTTTTCAAAAAGTTTTACACTCTGCAAAGGTGTATTGCTTTACCCACAAGAAATGATCTTCCCTTTTCGCAGGCCAATAACACACTTCCTTTGGTGTGTCAGCAAGGAGATCATAACATAACCCCTACATTACCTAGATGTGACTTTGCACCAGCCCGATGTCGTTAAACCCTTGGTATGGCAGCAGAAACTCACAACAAAGACATGACAGTCTATCCCTATCATTCACATAGTAATTCTAGTAGTCCATCCTTTCCAAATAAGTTTCTTCCCATAGCAAAGCGTACACCGTTGTATTAGTATGCACTTACCCGCACCTCTGTGTGGAAGCCCCTACAAGCAAATCTACCCAGAAAGCTCATACTATTTCAGCCTTCCAATGTGCAAAGTTTTATCTAAGTAACTTATTAGGTTAAGGCTGTCTCATACTGGCACTTGTGGTTGTACGGTTTTCTTGGCTTGAAAACAAAATAGTAGTTCGGTCCTTAATCCGACCCAGGTGAGAAATCTCCCCCCACACTATGTGCAAGTCTAACCCTTGCACATCCAGCTATTGCCAATACTCATGTAACATCCCAAAAATTTGGCTTATAATTTCGCTCATATGCTTTTTGGTGATTTTCTGAATTTATTGGATTTTTTTCCAGAAATTAATTGAATTGAATTTAATTAAGTATATTGAACCTTTTGTGAAAACTAAATATATATAGATAAAGTTAATATAAAGTTTTACCAAAAATATTTTATTTGTGCTCAGAATGTCTCAAAGTATTTATGAGAATTTTAGGATTTTTCCGATATTTTAATTGCTTAAAGTAGATTAATCTAATTTCGGAATTATTTTAAATCAAAAGCTTTTGAAAATCGAGTGAAGCGAGATCGGGCGAAGCCGATCTTGTCGTGTCTTGACCATCGACGTGCGGCCCGATCACCGTCATTGCCGCCTCGCGTGGCCGTTGGATGAAGATCGGACGGTGTCTCCTTCGCGAAACCCTAGCGCCTTGGCCGTTGGATTGAGATCGAGCGGTCGGGATCGTTTAGCGTTGTTTTGGTAAGTTTAGATCTCGCCGTTGATTTTGGAAAGAGCGGATCGGATTGTATCGCCGGATCTAATCTCGGCGCTCGTTACCGTCGGACGGTATCAACCTTCGTCTCGATTCGGTTTTCGAATCCGTCGCCGCTTGCCGCCGCCGCCGCGTGATTTAGGGTTGCCGTTTTAGCGCGCATGCCGAGGCTATAAAAGCCGCAGCCCGCACACCGAGGTTCCTCATCCCGCAGCGCATCCGCGATGCTAGCCTTCGCCGTTGAGTCACCGCCGTTTAGCCCCGAGAGCTCGCCGTAGTTTTCTAGCGCCGCCGCTTCGTTTTCGCCGTTCGCCGTCGTCAAGCCGCCGTTCGGCGTGTGGGTTCGATTCGGGTTCGCCACGCCGAGCCGCACCGAGCAGACTACCTCTTCGTCGCCGGCAGGAGCGAACGCCGTCTGGTCGTCGTCGTCCTCGTCTCCGGAACTCAGCGCCGCCGCGACATCGCCGTGCCTGAAGCCGCGACGGCCGTCGGATCTCCAATGACCATCCAGATCGAGCCACGTCGCCGTCTGCGATAAAGCGGCTCGGGTAAGCGTGACCGTTGGATCGTGGTTGTTCGGGTGAGATCGCGCCGCGTGTGCGATGAGCGTTAGCCGTCCGATCGTCGCGCAGATGCGCGCCGCGTGTCGAGCATCGGCGCGGCGGCGCCGCAGACCAATCGATCGCGCCGCGTGTCGGGCGCGTGGTGCGAGGCGCCGTGGGCGCGCCCACGGTGGACGAGGCGTTCCGTGGACCGAGTCCATGGACGAGCGACGTGTCGGCACTGATTGGTCCGAGTCGGTGACGTCGGCGTTGCGCAATAAAATCTTTTCCAATAGAAAAATAATTCGAAAAATCGAAATTCTATTTTACGTATTTTGATTTATTCAAACTTCAAAAGGCTATATCTCTTGCATTTTAACTCGATTTGAGTGTTTCAAATTTCTAAAAATTTGTAAAATCAAGATCTATTTATTGGTGAATTTTATTTTATTTTTGGAGTTTGGTTGCTCTCTGGTTTGGTGTTTATTTGCTATTTTGGCATCGTTTAGCGTAGACGTTGAACCGCTTCGGTGATCCGGAAGAAGATTCGTCGCTCCAAGACCCAAGCTCAGATCAAGACCAGCACCTACTCCAAGGCAAGTTGTGCTTTGATCATGTTGCACCTAATTTTCACCAAATTACTATTTTGTCTTTTAAACTTTATGCATGATATTTTATGTGTATAAATGATTTCAATTAACTGGGAATTAGATAATATGCCTATTTGAATTAAACCATACCTTGTCAATTATATGCCATGATCTATTTGTCACCCTAGGATGTGGAATTATAGTTGATAATCAACATAGGCTAGTTAGATCGTCATAGATTGCTTAGCCATGCCACGTCATCACATGTGTCCGAATGTCGATACTTAATCTTGACTAATGGAATATGGAACAATGTTTATGAATTGGTGTGTCATGTGTTGTCACACAATGATATCAAGTTGTCGTGGCGAGGAGGTCACACATCGGGATTGAAATGTTGATGGCATGTGGTGCTTGGTAATCAACCGGGTGGTAATGATTTTAGATTGAGGCAAGTGGCAAAGGCGGTGTGCCAAGGTGGGCCAGTTTGGTGGGTATGTGGAAGTCTTGCCTTAATCACCTTAAGGACTTAACCTTGCAAGCCTTTGACCGAGTCTCTCTTGCAACCACATGTGCGGAATGGGACAAATTATTTGAATAATTTGTGAAACCTAGATTTGATCTTGTCGTGGTGAATAGTGAGTCCCGGTTACGGTTTAACTCACATGGCGCAAGAGGGGCCTGTTGTGGTGGTTTAACCCTTGATGTTGAAACCTTAGCGGCGATCTTGGGTCTAGGTGTAGCATTGTAAAGGCTTTGTTATGATCACTCGCCTTGGTGGTGTTTGGTTGTATCGTGTGGGTAAAGTGCATAACCTCTGCAGAGTGTACAATCTATTCGAATAGCCGTGCTCACGGTATTGGGCAATGCTCGGAATTACAGATTAAGGGTTAGACTTTTGTTAAACAAAACTTGTTGGGATGGCAAGGTGCCATGGAAAGTGGAAAATTAATTTAGGATTGGAAACTTGGTGTATTTGAAATCTTGAATTTATTAATTCTTGTATTTGTTTTATCGCTTTCCAATCTATTTATTGTATTCTTGTTAAATGTTGCTTTATTGCAAAAATACCCTTACTAGCCATTCCTTTGGATTAAGCCAAACATATAGAATATTAGACTTGCATTATTTTGCACAACTTGTTGAGTGCTTTATGTACTCACCCCATCAACAACAACTTGAAGAGGAAGAATCTACGCGGTCATGGATGAGGATTATTTGGATGCGAATGCTTAGGGTCCGAGCCTCGTCGATTGCACGTGGCGAATCGGAGCGCCACTGCGCTTATTCTATTTCCGCCGCTTCTCATTGATACTCTTTTTAAGCCCGTGAGGCATTATTCATGTAAGACAACAGATTATTATTAATTAATGAAGTTTATGCTATATTTCGCTGTGTGTGACTATGATAGCATCTATGTTGAGCCTGTGTGCACTAGCGTGATCCTGGACTAGTGCGGTATACACAGAGGGTCCGGATTTGCAAATTCGGGTCCCGACAACTCACTTGTGTCAAAACCATAATTTTATTTTTATTTTTACCAAAATATCAACAGCCTTTAATGTCATATCCAACATTTTTAATCATATCCAATCTTTTTAATTTATAAAGAGCAACTGGGTTCTTTACTAAGCTTGGCTAAGCATGAATATTAAGTAATCGTGTATACTCATGTTGACAATATGTATTGTCTATCCTTATCCTCGGGATTATCAAGGTTCACAAATCCATATTCCAATATAGCGTTTTTATGGAAAGTACGTGCATGCATAATAGTTTAACAAAAGCAATATAAAGAAATTGAAATAGTAGGGTCAAAATGATCAAGGAGGTGCTTGCCTTCTGATTGCTGTCTGGTACATAGTCTGGATCATTACTAAGGTCGTCATCAGCAAACTCAAATACGTCGGAATCTACCCGTCACCCAACAAGAAATATGCAAGAAATAGTGAACTTCGATAAGGGCGAAAAGAATATAGATAGAAAAACCAAGTAAAAACTTGCCATAGAAAATAGGTGTGATTTCAGGGTTAGGGTTTAGGATTTTATGTACATGCATTTTATTCAGTCTTTTATTCTTATCTATTACTAACAGTTTTTGGTTATACTATAGTAAGTTTTTCTTATTTTCTATAGATTACTTATTCTTATTTTATAAATTCAAGAGGCTAAAAGTACGTATATTTATATGTAAAATTTAGAATTCAAGAGGCTAAAATTATTTGGATGTTGTGTTCTTAATAGGATTCAGATGCAAACCATATTATACCAGGATTATGTCTACTTTCCAGGGTGGTTTAATTTTAAGAGTTTTAAACTAGCTTTTCATGAACACGCCTTTACTTTCTCAATATATATATGTATATATATACATATATATATATACATATATATATATACATATATATATATATACATATGTATATATATTCTTTTATGTGCATGGAACTTATGGCCTTTTGCAAGTGTAAACCTACACAACAAATGACATGCTGTTATTCAACAGGGATGTTAAAAATTACAAATTGGTTCTATTCTCAATTAAATATCCCTTATACTTGGGACATGATCTAGTTATGAAATAATTTCAAATTAAGTTCAATTTTAAATATTATTGTAGAAATGAATTTCTGAAGATTCCAGGAGCTTTAATAATTTATTTCATTATTTTATGATTTGGGGTTTGCATATTCATATTTGCATCCTTAATAGGGCTTTAATTCAAACATGTTTTCAGCACATAGGAACCGAGTTTACCAAATTTAGAATTTATTTGCACAAGTTATAAGCATTTGAATTTTGAGTGTATTGATATTAACTTATTTATGCATTTGATACAAACTAAGTCCAGATTTAAATATTTTGTTGCATCATTTTTTATGTTATTTTATACAAATTTTATTATAGGGCATAGTCTAGGCTCTCATTTAAATTCAAATTTGAATTCTTTCCAGAGATCAAAAATGAAATATTTTTGCATAATATGAAACTATGTGATTTTAGATAAATTTATAAATTTTTTTGGTTGAATTTGAAGTTAATATGCAAAAGTTATAAACAATTGAATTAGCTCGGTTAGAGAAATGAGACAAAATTCAAAAATAGGCTTTCACCATTGTGAAAGTGTCTTTTCATTTTCGCGGGTTTTATTTTAAACTTGGCTACACTGATTGACGTTGTGGCCCCGCATGTCAGTGGCTCAAGTGATGCGCGAGGTGTGAGGCAGACATTTTGGGCCCACACGTCATAGAGTCGAGAGAACGCCGGCGCAAATGGAGTTCACTGGCAGCGCTACATGCGAAATCAAGCTCAGCTCGTGGTCTAGTTAGCTTCAGGGCACGAAGTTGCACCCGTAGGTGGGCTCCATTGCCACCGGTGAGGGCCAGATTGCTCTGCCACCATGGGCTAGCGGCAGTCACCATGGCTGAGCAACGACGGAGCTCAAAGATACTGCATCTTCTTCGGGCAAGTGTTAGCTAAGCATCAGAGAGGCATGAGAGATCCGTTTTACCGGTTAGCTTGGACGGAGAGCAGATCTATCATGTTGCCACCGTGCACCGGCACCGAGAGAGAAGGCAAGCAGTGATGGCACAATTCAACTGATAGGTACTGAAATAAATTGAGGGGTAATGTTCTTTAGATGCTCAGGAAGGTCTATACGAAGGAATTGATCTGTGTTTTACTGGAGTGTTTAATTTGAGCTTTCACCTCTTCTCTGAAACCTGCGGCAATGGCAGAAAGAGGAATTCGGTTTAAGTGAAGCTCAGATCAGGAAGTGGCTAAGATGTGCGGGGTACTCAACGTAGGGTACTCAACGTAATGCTTGACCGGTATTTATAAGTGGGAAGTTGGTGTAGCAGAGCTCGGCCTCAGTGTGAAAGCATCGGTGGCTGTAGATGGTTTTTCCGACACTCGCACAGGGCGAGGTATGGCCGCAGCAGCGTGAATCACGGGGAGGGCAGAGGCGTGGCAGCGGGGACGTAAGTGGGGCCTCGAGTGTTGTGCCTATGCATTGTTGGCGGGAAGGAACAGAGAGAGTGGCCGGCTATGAGGCTCCGTTGTGCTGAGGAAGAAGGGGATGAGCTCTGCCTTTCGCGTGGACCCAAACAGTGACTCGGTCCCACTGGTCAGAGGCGGAATGTGTAATTCTGAGTTTTAACAATGAGCTGAGCCGGATTTGGTTCATTGAATGAGCTAATAAACTTGTCAGTAAATTTTTAATAATTTTTCTCAGTTAATCTTAGATAATTTTTCATATACTGTGAAATTTTCAGGTTAAAATAATATGTGTGGATTTTATGTTAATTCTGACAAGCTACTATGCTCAAATTCTTTTTTTTTCATTTTTATTTGTTTGAGGGCTGATATTTTATCAAATATTTTTGAAACTTTTTGTAGAGATTTATTATGGCCACTGTATTATTTTTGAAATATTTCAACTTCATACCTCTTTTATTTAATTTATGATAATGCTTACATGGAAATTTTTAGATTTTTAGCCTTTCTATTTTTATATTTTAAAATGCATCAAACTTAATTTTTTTTTAATGGTGATTTTTATATCCATTAAGAAGATAATATAAAAATTTTGACTTAACATAGTGTCGTGATATTTTTATTTAATTCTTACAGTCTACTGTTTATAGTCAAATTTCATTAAATCACCTTTATTTTCATAAATAATTTTGTTCACATGACCTTTTAAATTTAGAAATGGTATTCTAGAGATTTATTAAGATTAACCAGAATTTTTACACATTTTATCATTACAATTATTTATTTTTATCATTTATCTATTGCTTAAATCAATATTAAAAAGGATTTCCTTTTAGAGCAAAAACCAAGAAAAGTCAAGAAAATCCATAAAATGCAGAATTAAACATAATTATTATTTTATTTAAATTTTGAGGGTGTTTCACTAATCATACATAATTTCCCAATTTAGAGGCCGAGGAGAAAATATACATGAGGCTACCATTTTTCATACATCAAGCATTCTCTAACCTACATGCATGCAATATAAAAGTCAGTACACATCGTCTAATGGTCTAAGAGACAATATTAGAGTAATTCCATTTTCATGTTTTTGGCACCATCTCTCACATATACATAGCCATTTTTACTTTAAGGTCTATATAGCATTATCAATACGACAATTATCCATAATCGTGAACTAGCTATAGATACATCTGTTTCTTATACTTTAAGGGCACAAGAGTAGTACTATGGAGCTAGCATGCACATATAACACAAATATAAGTCAACCCAACATATATAGGTACAATGCACTGTTAAAAGTGAAGCCAACATAGATATCTAACAAGCCTACACCTCAATTTCTTTCCTGATACACAAGTACTAGGATATGCACCAAGTTAAAATAGCTAGCAATTTAGTAAACAACAACATGTGAATGGCAACATGAAATTACTTGTCAAAATATTTGCATGGTGCTCAAGATGTAGTGATTTTATGAACATATATGATCTATTGTTATATCATCATTTTGGTTACCCCTAAACATTTCACAAAGAAACCATGCTTATAATTGAGAAACATATACATGATTATTCGAATGATACCTAGCCTTAATATTTTTCTTACACCCCAACTCATCCAATATACACATATATGTAGTAGCATAAATCCTAATAAACAATAAAGAAACAAGATCTCAATAACTTCTACACTAATCAAACTGCAAAGAGAAAAAAAGGAAATCATTAACTTCTACACTAATCAAACTACAAAGAGAAAAAAAAGGAAATCATGAGGCTGCAAGGACTCGAACACAAGACCAAAAATTCGAGAGGAAGGCAACTAACCTACTCGGCATAAGCACATTTATGTCAAATGGGCATGCTAAATATTTTGGGTGTTCAGTTGTACCCCCGCCCCCTGGAACGATGGGCGGTGGAGGAGGTCACGCGATGACAGCTCAAATAGTGATGGGAGAAGTGGAGCAAGGGAATTTGGCATGGTGGAAAAAATGGTTGAAGAGGAAGACGACAACTCGATTTGCAGCTATGCTACAAGAATGGGAACAAGTTCATGGGGCTTTGATGTTCCAGAACCTAGAACATGCAATGGACATGATCTTGAGGAGAGTCTCTCACTGGAGCGACGGGAACAGCTGTGTAGGCCCGGCGGTGTTCAAGCGGACGCCACACTTCTCTCGAAGCCGAATGCACCAGGGCTTGGGAGAGATAAGTGGCAAGCTAAGAGACAACAAGAACTGGCTCAAACTCTTAAAGAGGCTAGCAGGAGAGAGGCAAGAGGGGGAAGAGAAAGTTTGGAAAGAATGGTGCCGGGACAAAAATTGCCTCTTTCCAACGTCCAGACAGGGTCGTAGGCATCAATCCCTCCTCTACGGCGACGTGACGGAGCACAGAGCGGCTTGGTTGATCGAGTGAAGATTGATGGCGGAAATCCACGGCGGGATTTCCCCAGCAGGATTCCAAGGCCAGCAGCTACATCGGCTTCAACGACTCGACCGTGTGCATGCATGGGCAACTGTTGTTGGCTGCAAGCAGGTCTAGGGTGCTTCGTCGGCTCTAGGTCCAGCTCTCCGATGTCACTAGGTAGGGGAACTAGCCGTGCATCACAGCGTCGGAGAAACAGCCATGCCACAGTGTCGAACACCAGGGGCGAGAGGTGGAAGACAACTCTTTGTGGGCTCCACCTGATGTGCACTAAGGTTGTCCCGATCTTCTGATGAGAACGATCTGATGATTTGGTGTAGTACAGAGTAGATGGATCGGCTAATAACCACAAGATCAGCAACCAAACAATCGCAACGTCACAACACGAGACGATCAACTGAAACAAAGACCCAATCGATCCTTGTACCTACTGCAACTAAGAACATGCAAGAATAAGGTGATAGCAATTTCAATCCAATAATCTCAAAGAAACAAGGGTGAGGTTCTGTTTCTCAACTCGGGTAGTCTAGTCGACACACACAAGATTGAGGAGAGACGCACACGAGGTCTACCAAAACACAACAAAACCTATGCCACAATGTATGATGGCAGGGGCATTATATAGGGTGGAGACCAAACTTGGGGCGTCCAAAATAGGGTTGGCCACCACACAACCCTTACCATACATAGGCCATGGGCCCAAAAATACGGTGACGCAACACCTGATAGATTTGGCCCGTGATATTGTTCTGCGTTTTCCCGTCTATCTAGAGAGAATTGGAAGGTGAGGCTGGATCTATTGGAAAACTTATCTCCTAAGCTTTCCAACGGGTGGTCACATGCCAAAAACGGAGTCCGGGAGCCCGAGTTACGCCCATTTAAAGTTGGCGTGTTGTTGGATGGCCGAACCGGGTTTTTGGCATCTTGGGTTTCCATACGAGTCTTCCTTGGCGCGTGGGCTGTCCTTAGCGTGTGTGCTTGAGGCGCTGGTTCTTTATCGTGGGCTTAAAAGGCTAAGCTTCTGGATTAAGGCCCTTTTGCGATGAAGATGTCTCAGCGTCGAGTGTAGGCGATGAAGACGGCGCAGTCGGAGAGGAAGTAGTGGCAGCGGTCGTATCCTTCGGGTTGATGTCCTCATCACCACCTGTCGGTGAGATGAAGAGGGAAGCAGGCTGGCTTTTTTTATGATTGCTGGAGCTGCTTTAAAGATTTTTGAAACTAGTTCAAAATTAATCCAAAGATTATGAACCTGTTGGAGAGACTCATAAGGTCCTCTAGTATTTTATAAAAATGCCACCCATAAATTTTGAGAAGAAAGTTGTAATTTGAATTTTGAAAGGCTCACTGCTTGACTATTTGCTTTCAAGGCTTAAAAATTAAATTCATGCCTAAATTTAATACCAACAGTAAGTACTCAACATACATCAATAGAAATGAATTTTTGGGCCATTACAAGACAGCCACAACCATGGGAGGTGTATGTCATGTTGTTGTTGATGTAGATGAAGGGACTTGCATTAGAGAAGTTGAGCCTGCTTCGAAGAAGCAAAAGAAGTGTACCTCCAAAGTTTGGGAAGACTACACTAAGTACTCGGTGTTCGCTAAGACAAAAGATGGTGGGAAGGAGAAACAAGTTTTGGGTGAAATGCAAAACAAATTCCTCACAAAGCTCGACCTAAGACTTCAAGGGGCACAAAGAACTTGTGGAGTCATTTGGGCTTCAAACATGCCATAAATAAGGCTAGCAACAACTCCAATTTGAGAAGGGTGGAGGTGAAGAAAATAGTGCAATTATAGGTTGATCCTAAAACTAGCTTGAGGAAGTACTATTTGGCAATCCTGATGAAGGATCTTCTCCGCCACTTGGTGATACTTCTTCTCCACCACTTGGTGATACCAACTTGGATCTTCATGACATTGAACAATTCTTGCACGACACAAGGTGATATAAATGAATTGAAGGTATATATGAAAGAAAACCCATTTTGGTGGGTTGATCCTAATTGTAAGGATGCACGATTTGACATATTGTCGTGGTGGAACACACATTGATAGACTTTTCATGTACTCTCATGACTAGCTCATGATATGTTAGCTATTCAAGTATCAATCGTTGCTTCAGAGTTGGCTTTTCATGTTGTGGACGTGTTGTTGGTCCATTTTATAGTTGACTAGAGCCCGAATTGGTTGAGACTCTAATTTGTACCAAGGAGTGGACAACTTCATCGAGGAAAAGTAATAATAAGTCATTTAGTTTATAGTTTATTCCACTTCCAACTTTTGTTTAGTAACTTCATGCCATTTCTAAATTTTAGGTTCTAAGGAGAAGATAGGGTCACTTGTTGATGAGTTGGATTTGCGGCCGGAGGATAAAGAATGTGCTACTACAAACATGAACGAGAGGGTTTGATAATTGTTAATTTATTATGGATTGCCTAATGTATTACTGTTTTTTTTCTTGCTATCCAAATCTCAAAAAACATACCTTGCTATCATTTTGTATTCCATTATCATGTGCTTGTCAATGGTCTGAACTCCGTAGGCTTTGTAGTTGACATTTGCGTTTGTTTTTATTTTGAGTTCCTTTTCACTATTTTTTTGAGTGTCAGTTAATATACTTTTTTGTAGGATGTGAGGATGACCACGGTTGATATCGACTGAGGCATGGTCATTGAAATGGCTCGCTATTGGCTATTGCTAGACAAGCTTTTTGTGCCGCCAACAAGGAGCTACACAGTACTTAGTACTTGATGTCATGTTGTGCTACTGTCCAATCCTATGTTCTGATGTTGTGATGTAATGAACTAGTGATGTACTCGGCTATGGCCAATTGAATTCTGGACCATGTAACGGTTTAAGGTGTGAGGGTTGTGACTTGCCACAATGATGCTTGCTAGTTACTACTGGCATAACAAGCACCTGTCATATGCTTGCTTAACTAATCCTTGTCATCGAGTGATGTAATTAAATCCACTTGTTAATCTACTAATGTAGTTGCAGTTTAGGCATATAGTATGGTTGATTGATCCTGATATGTGCGACACTATGGTTTCAATTTTTGTGTATTATCCTACTAAATATTTGTGACCGAGACTAACCATATTTAGAGCAACATATATTCGCTCCATATTCATGACCGAGATAGTACGCATTCATATTGCTATCCAACACTATCCATGTCTAACTCTAATTCTGAGAAAAAATTTAGAATAGCATACAAAATGAGCAAAATTGGCCAGTAGCCACTCCGACTGTACCAGGGAGTGAAAACCAGAGAAATTTTGGAAATCTTAGCCGAGATTTCGGATTCTGGCCTGGGACGGGATCCAAAATCCCGGTCGGGTAAAAAAATTTGAAAGAAATTTAAATTGCTACAATAATCTCGTTGGGTTTCTTGATCGGTTTATGACTTTTTTTGACCAGATTTGGTCCAATAACCCTTAAGAAAGCCATCTTCCATAAAAATTTGTTGAAAAACTGAATTTTTTAGACGTTTTAAAATTTCAGTAGAAACACTGTTAGATTTTTATAAAATTGTACAAGCTTGATCATGACCTGAAAATTTATTGTACTATCTTTAGTAGTTTAGGATAATACAGAAAATTTTTAAAAATAATTTAACTTCATTTGTTATCTTTAAAAAATCAAAACAGAATGAACATAATTGGGACAGTAACCTTGTCAGAATTTTATAAATTTGCTGGAGTGTGATCATGATACAAAATCTTTATGAGAGCTTAGAAATTTCCTCAGTACCATTCTCTAAAATTTTAAAAAAATAAACTTTTTTTGCTCAATCAAATCTATGTAAGCATTGAAATTCATTAGTTATATTTCAAAAATCAAAAACAGAACATAAATGGTATGGTCCCCTTGTAATAATTTTATAAATTCACTGGAGTGTGACAATGATTCAATTTTTTATGAGATATTAAAATTTTCGTCAGAACCCTTCTTTAAAATTTTCAAAAATTATAAACCTATTTTGTTTGCTAAAGAAAATCTATGTATTGATCATCATGCTTTTATCAGAACGTAGCACTGTCAGAATTTTTGAAAATTCTTCATAATTTTTAATCATCTGAAACTTTCATGGAAATATTTATGATGCATTAGGACCATACAAAAACAATTTAAAAATTTTCTAACTTGGTTTGTACCATTTTTCATTTGGTTGAAGTTTGCTGGTAAGGCTTTTATCAGGACAGTAGCACTTTCCGAAGTTTTAAAATTTAATGAAACTTTATCATCATATGAAATTTTATGGGAACATTATTGATGCATCATAAATATTCAAAAAAATTCAAAACTTCCTTACGTGGTTTGTTCTATTTTTCATTCGGTTCAATCTTGTCGGTCAGTGTTTTATTAGGACACTAGCAATGTTCAAATTTTTAAAAATTTCTAAGGCTTGATAATCATCTAACATTTTTATGGAAACATAATTGATGTTTCAGGAACCACCAAAAGATATTTCAAAATTTTTTGATGTCATTTGAGCAATTTTTTACTCGATGAAATTTCACCAAAATCTCGACAAATCTCGCCGAGATTTTGGGAATTCCGGCCGAAATTTCGGTTTTCCCGATGCAATGAAAAACCCAGATTTGAATTTTTGTTTTTGTATTTCATCCAGGATTTGTTTGAAATTCTGAGATCTCAGTGAGATTTTGGATTTTTGCCACCTCCGAGATGTCATCCGAAAACGTGATTTCAAACCTTGGATGGCACCCTTAATGAAGTGAGGAGTCCGATTTATATTTTTCCTCAACAAATTAGCTCTTCTATCAAGCGGGCAGCTTAGGTGTCTATCCCAGAGTGAAAATGATATGTGACAAGTTCTTTGAACCTCTTGGAGTGTAAGAAAACTGAACTTAAACCAGTTTGAACAATATATATGAGAAAAATGGAAAATTGTGAGAATCGTGGTTTCTTTCTTTTTGTTTCCTTTTAGAAATTGCATATTCCACCACCTAATAGGACCTTCCTACGCAAAATTGTGTATTATATTTATATGTGATTACACACATGCAATTGAAAATAACAAAAATAGCCAGTTCGATCAGAGGCGAGGCCCAAACCCACACAAAAAAAACCCTAATCCCCTCCCCTTTAGCCACATTGGCTACCAATGCATGAAAATATGTGGAACCTATTCAGGTTGGATCCGGTCGGAGGTGAGGCCTAGTGCAAAATGCAAAAGATATCTAAATGAGATGGTGTTATGTGCAAAGAAATAGAATATTTAGTATTTTGTGTAAGGGAGGATTGATTAGGTGGTGGAAAAGTGAAATTTACTCTCTTTTCTTTTTCACAATGGGGTTTTGCTAGTTTTGGTATTTTTTCAACTCTTCACATATTTTGGAATTTTTGCATGAAATTTCCATGTGAAAAAGATCTTTTTCCTCTCTTCTTCCTTAGATCTTCAATTGTTCGAGGTACCCAATTGACATTCCTATGATATCTAAACCTACCTTAGGGTTATCAAGGTTGACATGATAATATTTATTAAGAAAATTCCATGAATTATGGGGATATATATACTTACCAGTAGCCATAATATAGCAATTACCTACATAAATAGATTTGAAAAAGTCAATATAAATTAATTGAAAAACTAGAATCAACATGGTCAAAGGGGATGCTTGCCTTGCTCTTTGATTTTAGGGCAGAATCGAGGCTGTCGGCGAAAGTATCCAAAGTGTCGGTGTCTACTCGCAATTCAACAAGAAGCAATAAGATGCAAAAGAATCTAAATAGAGTCAAAATCTAAATATTATTGCAGAAATACAGAGCTCACAGTTTTAGAAAAAATTAGGAATTGGTTTTGCCAAATTTGGAATTCATTCGCAAAAGTTATAGATTGTGCTGCCCAGCTCTGTGGTTGGCAGGGAGTGGGTAGTCGGGTTAGGTAAAGGGGAGCATAGGGAACTTAGGGCACCGGTTAGTGGCGGCAGAAATCAGCGAAAGATGGCTAGCAACGGAGGAAGCCTCGGGTAGCCGTGGGGGAGTTTAAAGTGTGATCATGCTCAGGATGGAGAGGAGAAAGCATCTAGGGAACTCTTGGACTCCATTTTTGTACCTTATGGCATCGAGGAAGCTTCATGGATACTTGGTGGCAGTGACCAGAGGCGAAGAAGAAGTAGGTGGCAAGGACTCTTCGGGTGATTCAAGCTACAAAATGAGGTGACAAGGAGCTTACGGTACCCTAGTGGAGCTCTAGTCTGGAAGAATTGGGAAGGTGCTTACTAGAGAAGATCGATTGAACCTAGTGGCCCTGGAGCCCTTCTATGGTAATGGAGGCACACTGTGGAGAGAGAGCTTTCGCTTCGGGGTTGGAGAGAGTATGGAGGGTGCGGGAGTACTAGGTGTGGGCATGGTGAGGTTTAAATATTAATGGGAAGGGAAGATCGGCGCAAGCCCATGAGCATGTCACGATGGACAAAGGGAAAAGGACATTGGTGGGGCTTATTTGCAAGTTTTTTCAATGAGAACTTTGGGCATGCGTGCTAGGCTTTCGATGGAGGAAGAGGGGGTAGCAAGGCGTAGAGGGTAGGCGGCTTGGCCGGGGCAAAAGTTCCACCGTTGCATGGTGAGCCTAGGCGCAACAGGGCTTAATGGCTGCCACGGTATGACTAGGAAGGGCGAGAGGCCGCCACGGCATGGAGCGATCATGACCTGGCATAGAGGCATGCACTGGCGAGTAGGAGCATGCACAGCGTGGCTGGGCATGCCCTGTGTGTCATGCGCGCATGGTAAGGGGAGGGGAAGCTAGCATGTGGGCCGGCTGGCAGACAAGGCCTGGACGCCAGAGAGAGGGAGAGGGAGGACAGAGTGAGCAGATAGGGAAGGCGTATTTTCTTATTTTACACCTTTTCTACAAAGAAAACGGGTTTTGGTCGAGGTGCTTTCTATTTTTGGATTTTGCTGATGTTTATTTTTTTATTTCGTTTTACAACCCATGTTTCTTGTATTTAATTAAGCTATTAAACATGCTTCAAATTTTATGAAATTTTTGTGGAGGCTCTTAAGGTGTCCCTAGTGTTCCCATAACAATTTTAGAGCAAGATCAATGTTTTAAAAGTTTACAAAAATCAAACAGTTTTTGTCTTAATAAAGAAATGTTGTTTTTTGTTTTCTAGAAGCATTAAATGAATTCAAAAATTTTAGAAATTTTTTTGAGGTGTTTTCAGGATTATTTAGGATTTATATAAATTATCTCTATAATTTTTATTTGTTTAACCTCATAGTTTGAAATTCAAAACCTTAATTGGTTTAGTGTAAAAGCACTTTCTTTAAAAGTAGAAATTCCAGAAAATTTAGAAAATGGAAAATTTTCAAATAAGGCCAAATTAAAATTTAGATACATGTATTTCAATTTGATGAATTTTTTGGATGTTACATTATGTGTCCCAATAATGAGTCTTTTCACCAATGAATATTATCAAAACAGATTTGCGCAACAGAGTAGCAAATGTGCAGTTCAGTGACCTGACAGTATGCTACACTAAGCGAGAGATATTTAGAAGCCCTGAGGATGAAAAAATCATAAAACACTTTCAAACCATGAAGAAATGTAGAATGCCATTGCCTCGTACTCGTACTACTCAATGCTACCGCTTAGTGGTATGTTGCATTCTTTTCGCAATGCTTATAACTATTTGTAAATCACAATCGTGTTTGACTACCCAGAGGACATAGCCATCGGCACATTCCACACCATGCGGCACGGCATAGTGGCCTCCATCTTCATCGGCAATGGCAGGCCCACGCTGGGCTATGTCAGCAACGTCACGACGTCAAGAACGTCAAAATTGAATCAGAATCAAACTCTTTTCTTTGCTATTTCGGTTTGGGCTCCTCTCTTGTTACAAGATTAACTCTAACATTCACCCCCTTAATCTTGTAACATCAACTATCTCTAATTTCTGACACAACTCTAACTTGTTGAGGTAGGCAGTCTCAACTACGACTTACCCAACTTTTACTCGACCTAAGACAGCGAACACATCTTCTTAACATCCCAGACTCATCTTTGACGGACTTGACTAAGGACGGCGAACGCATCTCCTCAATGTCTTAGACTCATCTTTTCGACGTACTTGACTCAAGATGGTGAACACTTCTCCTCAATGTCCCAAACTTATCCCTCACTCTCTTATTCCTCAAATTATGACATTTGGAAGCGAAGTGCCCATAATCCTGACAATTGTAGCATCGCACCTTTGTCTTATCAAACTTTCTGTTGCATCCACCGGCCTTCGCCTCTTTGGCCTCCACTCAGCATGGGTGAGCAATAAATGTTCCTCCCTAGTGTCACCGTATCCTCCTAGGTGCTCCTAGTGCACCTTCAACCGCCCAATGAGCTCCTCCACTGTCATAGTCTTAAGGTCGGCAAATTGTTCGATAGTCGAAGCAATCTCGAGAAACTTACGAGAGATGGCGCGAAGAAATTTCTTGATAGCATGCGTCTCCTCGATCTTCTCACCTAGCACCCAAATCTTGTCAATGATAGTCATCAACCAGACTACAAAATCATCAACCGATACCGACTCCTTCACACGCAGCCACTCGAACTCTGACCTGAGGGTTTGCACCTTAGCATGTTTTACTCACCCAGATCCCATATTCATGATCTCAACGCCTCCCATGCCTCCTTGGTTGTCTCCTTCTCAGCCAATAGGAAGAGCGTATCCTCTGGTATCCCTTGGTAGATCACAGCTAATGCAATCTAGTCCTTGCACATGTCGATGATACCGGGATTGACGGCATCTCACACCCCATGTGCCTTCATGTACACCTTCATCTTTATTGCCCACACAGCATAGTTGCTCTTCATGAGCATCAGATATTGCAACAAAAAAGAACTCTCCTTCATCCCTCTTGTTTTTCTGTCCTTCGTCATGGCTCTGATACCAATTGTTGGTTTTAGCCTGAATCAACACACTCGTACGACGGCAAAAATCAAGCACAAGAACTCACGAACAAGCACATTTTCTTGTTTTCTTGCTCTCTTGCTTACAAACCTTAAGACTACTGTTTGCACCAGAATTTGGCAAGTATGGTCAAAATCAGCAAGAAAGTCAACATGCAGTAACTAATAGATGATTCGGAAAGATTTGGAGATATTTTGTAACAGTTAAGATCTTTTAAGGGAGAAACTATCCGAATCAAGGCCGACACGGATCAATTT
The DNA here is from genome assembly GCA_036346275.1 of Otatea glauca. Classification (NCBI taxonomy): domain Eukaryota; kingdom Viridiplantae; phylum Streptophyta; class Magnoliopsida; order Poales; family Poaceae; genus Otatea; species Otatea glauca. The sequence continues at coordinate 40,559,236 of CM070723.1, read as the reverse complement.
TTGGAACATGTTATAATAGGACATGGTCGGCCGACGGGTATAAAAGAAGGGCAAGAGCGAGTTGCAAGGAATCCAACACAATCAAATACACCAGTTTACATTACTTTTTTATGTCGACTAGGAGTAGTTCTTGTAATTTAGCCTTTGTAATTTGATCTTGATCAATAAAGTTGCGCATCGCCGATTGTTGATCTTCTTCAAATTACGCCCCAGGTTCGATTTATTTTGATTTTGTTGCGCATCGCCTTCTTCAGAATCGATCTACCTTTATCTTCTGATTAGCCCTAATTGGCTAGTTAGACTTACCTTTTTATCTGGATTTAATCGGCTTTGAGCTGATTGAGTATAATTCGATTGATCTTCACGATCGGCTTTGAGTAAATTTCATATTTTTACCTTGTCGATTCTAGGTCAAATCGACTGGCACGCTTTGAACCAGGTGTTCGTCTGGTGTGCTGTTGTCAAAAACCCTACTTCAAATTTTTGACGCCAACACACTCTTGGCACGCCCGGCGGGACCACAATGTCTTCATTAGGGAAGTCGATTCCACCGTCCGATCTCAACGCAGAGACTATAATCGTCCCGACGATGGATGATTTAATGCCAGAACAACGTAGAGAAATCGAAGATCGAAAAACTGCTCTAGAAGAGATGATGCTAAACTGTTATCAAAAGACTAGACGTGGCGTCACTCAAAAAATCGCTCTGCCGATGGTCAATGCCCTAGGGGATGCAGGTGTCACAGAATCGGTAAGCCGATATCTACCTGCTCAAGCCGAATTATCGGATATGATTAATCAATCTGTACACCATGCTCTAATAAACCAGTCATCGGCTCTTGTCACCACGCTTAAGCCGATGATAGCAAATAGCGTCAAAACTATCGCCCAGGAATTGGCCTCGTCCGGAAGTCTGCTCGACCCGTTGCAAGCTCTACCAAGTTATCATGTTTTTTCAATAGCACAAAACACGCAGAGCACACTAGCCGATCCTAAACTGTCAGCTAGGACTTCACCCCTACCATGATGCCTACTCAACCCACTATTATAGCCTAGAGATCCTCGATCAAGTGGGGTAAACCATTACCAGGCTTACACCGATGCCGCTAAACTAGATGCATCGGCAAACCTACCACCGTCAGCCCCGTTCTATGCTTTTCCACAATCGGTTACACAGCCGATTGAACCTCACAGATACCCACAACGTCATGAATCTACCCTGCCTAGAAAGCCAGGTCCGCATAGGGTAGTAACCTATTCAGAACCTTTCGTTCCAGTACTAGAAACACAAATTAGAAACAATAGGTACGATCAATACACTCGCCTGCCATCGGCTCAAACTAATTGGCAACCCGAGTTTACACTCGGGGGGTAGAATGCCAATTATGACCAGTTTTATCAAGGACCTACCATCCCAGTGGCCGATAATGCGAATTGGGCCGATCAAATTTCTGCTGTCTTGAGAGATCAATTCGACATACAGCCAAAAGGGAAGGTTATCGGCTACAGAAAGCCATATTCTGATTACATAGATCACATGCCTTATCCCCACAATTTCAAAGTCCCAGACTTTGCAAAATTCTCTGCTGATGACTCGATTACTATCCTGGAGCACGTCAGACGCTTTATCGCACAATGCGGCGAAGCAGCTCAGTTCGATGGGTTAAAAATCAGACTGTTCTCATTGTCACTATCAGGAGCAGCTTTTACTTGGTTTACTAGTCTGCCTCCAAATTCGGTTCATTTATAGAATGATTTGGAAAGTCGATTCCATGAATACTTTTTCTCAGGAAGTTTAGAGCTCAGGATCTCCAATCTAAGCTCTGTTCGCTAGAAATTTGGAGAATCGGTGACTGATTATATTAAAAGATTTAGAGAGATACAAAACCGGTGTTTTAGTGTCGTGTTACCCGATAACCAACTCGCTGAGTTGGCTTTCCAAGGGTTAATTCCACCACTTAGAGAAAAGTTTGGGGGACAGGAGTTCACCGACCTAAGCCATCTGCTTCATCGTGTGTCGGCTCAAGAAAGCCGGTTCCCGGATAATAGGGCGTTTAAAGATAGGTTTAAAAACGGTAATAATAAAGAAAAAGATAAAGCCAAAGTTAATATGGTCGACTATTGTCCGAACGATTCTTCAGAAGATGATGAAGCAGAGATAAACATAGCCGAATGGATAAAAGGATCTAAAAAATCCTTAGTCTGTTCTTGGCTTAAGCCGACTAGGAATAAGTCGGAAGTTTAGTATGCTTTCGATGTCTCCAAGTGTGATCGTATTTTTGATTTGTTGTTACAAGAGAGAATAATACGATTGCCCGAAGGGCACGTCATACCATTGGCTGATGAGATTAAGAAACGCAGGTATTGCAAGTGGCATCATTCTTTTTCTCACAATACTAATGATTGCAATATTTTCTGTCAACAGATCCAGTCGGCTATCGAGGATGGCCGGTTAAAATTTGCTGATGAGCTGACCATGCAAGTGGATGCTGATCCATTCCCTATTAATATGGTTCAATGTTCGAGCAAAGGAAAAAAGTCGATGCATGATGAACCAAAAAGGGATCGGCAAGTTGACATTCAGTCGACCTCAGACGGCAGTCAGACATTGAAGATTACGATCGGTTCATTGCAAATAGAAGCCGATCATGAAGGAAAGAATTCAAGGACCATTAAACCTAAAGGAAATCCTTAGGTGGGTAAATGGTATAAAGCAGAAAAATCAGCATCAAAACAGCCAGCAAAAAAGCCAAGACCGACGTTTTCTCAGTTGGTGGAGAAGTGTGAAAGAATGAATAATCAGACACGATATTCTACTCGTCGGTCGGACAATCTGTATTACACTGAGAACGTAGAGAGAGCGCATAGGAGATGTCCTTTTTAGCAATTTTGTTGGGAAAGGGGAGTAGCATTACCGTCTCCATATACATGCCCAATGGAGTATTATCTACAAGACAATTGGTCTAGTCGATCGGCCAGAGATAGGTTGTCTGGGCCGATACGAGATCACCATAATAAAAGTTACAGAAGGCCTGTTCACGAGAGAATCTTTGAACCAAATCGGGTACCAGACCAGGTTGAGACACAAGGATCTAATTCCGATCGGGAAGATTTGGCTGGCAAAATACGTAAGCCAATGGAGCCCAAACCTAGGTGGTGTCCACCCGGTCTTAGTCGATCACAATGTAGACGGTTGCAGAGGCTAAGGACTCGAGAGATCAGAGAAGCCGATGCGGAGAAACAGCGGGATGAAACTTTCAATGAGCTTCGGCCGATCAAAGTTATCAAAATGGAATGGAGGAAAAAAGAACAGGTTGAAGAAGATTTCGAGTCAGCCGACGACCTAGATTCTCCTATGATTAGGGACGACACACCTCCGATGGATATCAACATGGTATTCACATTGCCGGCCAAATTCAAAATTAAGACCGAATCGGCGAAAGAAACTTTTGCTCAGTCATATTCAGGTGTCCAAAACGCTCTTTGAAAAACCGAGAGATGATCATCGGCATCTAAAGCCATTATATTTGAAGGGCTATATAAATGGCAAGCCGATATCAAGGATGCTGGTGGATGGTGGAGCTACAGTTAATATGATGCCGTACACCACTTGCAAGAAATTGGGTAAGTCCGATGAAGACCTAATCAAGACTAATATGGTTTTGAATGACTTCACAGGCGATCCCACGGAGGCCAAAGGTGTTATGGTCACAGAGTTGACTGTTGGCAGTAAAACGCTGTCGACCGCGTTTTTTGTAATCGATGCCAAAGGGAATTACAGTGTGTTGCTTGGTCGGGATTGGATCATGCCAATTGCTGCATCGCGTCGACCATGCACCAAGCGCTCGTTCAGTGGAATGGAGAAGAAGTTGAGGTAGTCACGGCCGATACATCAGCCCATATAGCCATGGCCAGTTCTGACGCGAATTGGCAACACGAAGAGGCTGGATGCATATCAGGGAAAACACTAGACGATTGTGACTTCATTTGCATGAGTAAGACAAGACTTATGCCGATCAGTGCCAAACTAGGCACGTTTGATCGGACAAGTGAGGTATTACGCCGATGGGGACAAGAAAAACAATGAAGACTTTACAAGATAAAATGAAAAGCTATCGGCAAATAACAGATAACTATGAGGCTATAGAAGATTTCCAAAAAATTGAAAAGTTGGGCCAAGGCTTCACATCTACTGATCTGCTTGAAGAAGTCAATATAGGTAGTGGAGATAGAAAAAGACCAACTTTTATTAGTGCAAAATTAGATGTAAAATACAAAGAAAGATTGATCAAAATTCTTAGAGATTATAAAGATTGTTTTGCTTGGGAGTATCACGAGATGCCTGGTTTAAGCCGACGGTTGGTAGAACATCGGTTGCCTATTAAACCAGGATATCGGCCATTTAAACAGTATCATAGACGTTTTAATCCGGCCCTGTATAATATTATAAAGGAGGAAATAGAATGATTGTTGGAGGCAAAATTTATTAGGCCTTGCCGATATGCAGAGTGGGTTTCCAACATCGTCCCAGTCATGAAGAAAAACGGAAAACTTAGGGTGTGTGTCGACTTTAGAGATTTAAATAAAGCCACGCCAAAAGATGAATACCCGATGCCGATAGCCGATATTCTTATCGATGCTGCATCAGGGAATAAAATCATAAGTTTTTTAGACGAAAATGCCGGGTATAATTAGATATTCATGGCAGAAGCCGATATACCAAAAACCGCCTTCAGGTGTCCTAGTGCGATAGGATTATTCGAGTGGATGGTCATGACTTTCGGTTTAAAAAATGTTGGGGTAACTTACCAGCAAGCCATGAATCTGATTTTTCATAACTTAATCGGTCATATTGTCGAAATATACATTGATGATGTTGTAGTGAAATCTACGGATGACTTACAGCATTTGGCCGATTTAGAGAAAGTTTTCCAAGACATAAGATCGCATGGCTTGAAGATGAATCCTTTCAAATGTGCATTTGGCGTGTCGGCTGGGCAATTTTTAGGCTTTATGGTACACGAAAGAGGTATTGAAGTTTATCAAGCAAGGGTAAAAGCTATAGCCAACACAGAGCCGCCGACATGTAAAAACGAGTTACAGAAGCTGATTAGCAAGATTAACTACCTCAAAGATTTATCTCAAATCTCTCCGGTCGGATTCGTGCTTTTACCCCACTGTTGAAATTGAAGGATAATCAAGAATTCGTATGGGGAATTGACCAGCAAAAGGCTTTTAATGACATCAAGGGATATTTAGCTAATCCTCTGGTTCTGGCTGCACCACGAAAAGGAATTCCTTTCAAGTTATATATATCGGCTGAGGAGGAAACTATCGGAGTTGTTTTAGCTCAAGAAGTTGATGGTAAGGAAAGGGTTATCTTTTATTTAAGCCGACGCCTGCTTGATACTGAAGTCAGGTATCCTTTCGTTGAGAAATTATGCCTATCCTTATATTTCTCATGTACAAAGCTAAGACATTATATTTTAGCATCGGCTTGTAAGGTGGTCTGTAAAACCGATGTTATAAAATATATGTTATCGGCTCCAATTTTGCGAGGTCGACTTGGTAAATGGGCTTATGCCTTGATAGAGTTCGACCTATCTTATGAATCGGCTAAAGCAGTTAAAGGACAAGTTCTAGTCGATTTTATAACAGAGCATGATACTGCTACTGACTTAGTGTCTGTCACCCCTTGGCAATTGTTTTTTGACGGGTCGGTGGTAGGGAAGGTGATGGCATCGGTATTGTACCCATATCACCCAAAGGATATAATTTTGAATTTGCATTTTGGCTAAATAGTCAATGCTCAAACAACCAGGCAGAGTATGAAGCGTTGCTCAAAGGCTTACAATTGTTAGAAAATATCGGAGTAAGTACTGTTGAGGCATATGGCGATTCCATGTTAATCGTACAGCAAATAAAAGGTGAATACCAATGCCATGACGAAATATTACTCAAATATTTAGAACAGTGCTTCGAAATCATTGGCTCGTTTACCTCATTTTCTATCGGTCATATCCTCGAGAATCGAACGATAGAGCCAACGCACTGGCTCAACAGGCGTCGGGGTACAAAGACTTTGGCCGATATCAGGTGACCGAACTGGTAAACAAAGCTGTCATGTGCGTGGATATTATTGATTGGATAACACAAATAAGAAATTACCTAATCGACCCATCTAAGCCGACCGAGTGCAAGGTCAGGCAGCAAGCTTTAAAGTACATAATCATGGACGATACTTTGTATTATCGGACGATGGAAGGTTTGCTGTTCAGATGTCTTGGAACTGAAGAAGCACAGGTGGCAATGGGTGAAGTGCATGAAGGTATTTGCGGATCTCATCAATCGTCTTATAAAATGAAATGGATGCTTAGACGAACAGGGTATTTTTGGCCGACAGTGCTAGAGGATTGTTTCAGATATTACAAAGGATGTTAAACTTGTCAAAAGTTTGGCAATATACAACTAGCACCGGCATCGGCTTTGCACCCGATTATCAAGCCATGGCCGTTCAGAGGCTAGGGGATAGATGTAATCGGCCAAATATTTCCTGCTTCAAGTAAAGGCCACAAATTTAATTTGGCCGCAACTGATTATTTCTCTAAATGGGTTGAGGCTATACCACTTAAAAAGGTAACTAGTGTTGAAGCAATCGGGTTTGTTAATGAACACATTGTCCATCGATTTGGAATACCACAAATAATCACGACCGATCAAGGTACGGTGTTTATGTCTAATGAATTTTAGAATTACGCGAAAAGTCTAGGGATCAAATTGTTGAATTCATTCCCATATTACGCTCAAGCTAATGGACAAGCTGAGTCATCTAACAAAACGTTGATCAAGTTGATCAAAAGAAAAATCGATGAAAGACCAAGAAATTGGCATTCAACCATATCGGAGTCACTTTGGGCGTATCGGCTAGCTTATCACGGATCAACAAAGCTTTCACCGTATCAGTTAGTATATGGACAAGAGGCTGTTTTACCCATGGATATTAACATTGATTCTATACGAATAGCAAGGCAAAATGGTTTGTCGGCTCAGGATTATAAAGATTTGATGATCGATAACTTGGATGAATTAGCAGAATTATGTTTGTCTACATTTGATCGGCTTAAGAAGAATAAAGTCAGAGTTGCAAAAGCATAGAATAAAAAGGTCGTGCCTAAGTCTTTCGATGAAGCCGATTTAGTTTGGAAAATGATACTGCCTGTTGGATCGAAAGGTAACCGATTCGAAAAATGGTCACCTACGTGGGAAGGACCGTACATGGTTAATCGGCTAGTCGGTGGAAATTCATACATACTTGAAACATTAGAAGGACATATTCTGCCTAAAGCAATTAACGGGAAGTATTTAAAAATATAATATCCTAGCGTTTGGGTTGGAGCTTAGCCGACTAGCGAAGAATCGTTCTGAAGACTCGAGTTAACACGATGCTGTTAATCGGCTAGGAAAAATAAAATTACATAAATCGGTTAAACAGCCGATTATAAACAACAAAGAGCTGCAAAAGTATTTTAGGACAAGTATCTCAGGACATCCGACAAAGTTTTTACATCTCATAGAAAAGCTAATACTGGATGCCAGAGCCTGGAAGAGTTGCGCCTAAAGCCGATAACGCACCGGCTGCTTTGGCAATCACACATTGAACTTTATCAATGATGTGATCGTCTTCTTTTGCACTCCCTGGCACTGGAACCACTTTTGCCATTTGCTTCTTCACTCCGACCACGGCTATAGCAATACCAAGCTTTTGATCTTTGATGGCCGACGAAGTTTTCTCAAGGGTTTGTTAGCCTTCAAGGATTAGCTTCTCTGCCTTGGCCAACTCTTCCATGAGAAACTTCTTGGTCGATTCAAGTTTGCAGATGGAGTCCTTTGTGGTTTTGAGCAGCTCTGTGTCGGCATCAAACTTCTGCTTCTTTGCCTTAGCATCAGCGACCAGCTCGTCCAAGAGTTTCTGATCGGCTTCTTGAGCCTCGCGCTATGCTATCCTTGCCTGAGCTGCCTCTACTTCAGATTTCCTCTCGTCAAAGTGACAGACGTTGAGGAGGGCTTCCATGGCCTCTGGGGGCAGATCGGCTTCAACTGCCGCCATGGCATCTTCGATCCGTTGATTGTTGGCCAAAATCTCTGATTGGGGCTTCATTACCAGATCGAAGAGTTTGTTGAGCCTTTCTTGCATACCTGGAGCAGAGGTGATGGCAGCCGACGCTTCCTTCGAGACTTCAAGAATCTTTCTGATTTCCGCGTCGTAGTCATCGGTGGCCATGATCTCAAGAACATCCAGATCGCCCAAGGAAAAACCCAGTAAATTTGTCGGGTTAGTGAGCTCTGGCAGGTCAGCGATCGGAGCTATTGGTGTTGGCCGTGGATGAGAAAGGGGAGCCGCTGAAACCCCAGGAAGGTCGGCTAAAATCTTTGCAACTTGCGCTGATTGCGTCGGCTAAAAGAAACAAATGAAGGGTAAGCCGACGTATTAAAGAGACATAGGTCGCTAATTAAAGGTACGTTACTTACCTCTGCAGTAGCCAACGCGTGTGGCGAACTCTCGCCACTCGGCTCCTGGGGCTTTGATCCCCTTTTCGTTGGAGTCTTAGTATACATTGTTTTCTTCTTTTCTGAAATTATGATCGGCTAAAAGATTAGTTGCAAAAAGAAGTAAAAGAAATAACAGCCGATTGTAATATATTTACTTGGTTGTTTTTTCTCTATGTCCAATAATGATGGACTTTGGATGCCCAGGGTACCCGAAGTGTACCCAGTAAAGCCAGTCGATTGGTGTGGCCTTTTCCCTTGTTGGCCACTACCCGATTGGCCAACAGCATGTTTCTTGACAGCAGCCTAAGCCTGAAAAGCAAACAAAGGTTGGTCAGTAAAATGTCTCAAGATAAAAGCAAATGAAGAGATGATGATCAAAAGCCGATACCTCGCTCGTTATTTTTTCTAAAGTTGTGTTAGTGTAACCCGACGAACTAGCTTCACTGCTAGAATCGCTGTTAGACACTAAGGATGGCTCTGGCAGATCGGGGAAGAATTCCTTGATTATGAGTAACGGAGTCTTTTCCATATATATCGACTCCGCAATAGCTGACCACCATGTTGTGAAGTCTCCTTCCCGGCGAGCATTCAGAAAGAAGTGAGGAAGGCTGCTAAGTTGAAGCTCATCGGCTATTTCCTAAACCAGCTCGGCTGAAGTAGCGTTGCGAACTCTGGCTCTAGGCTGTAGTCGATCAAGAAGTGGCAGGCTTGGAATCACCTGACCAAAGCCGAGCTGCCTTGCATAGACTGAAGGATGGTAAAATTCATATGAAGGTTGGAATGTCTGATTCCTAGTGTGAAGGCCGGCGTGAAAGACGCATGAAGAGATAAAGATTTTATACAAGTCCAAAGTCTCCTGAGGCATCAAAGAACTGCCGGCTTCCAGATGCAGGAAAGAAGGCCAAGGGAATCGGCTGTGGCACCATGGCTAAAGAAGTCTTGTTGTTTGAAGTCTTCAGTGTCTAATTGCAGGAAAAAAGACAAAAAATTTCTACAGCCGATGGGTGTGATTCTTGTCTCATTACTAGAGCATATTATAAATCTCTCACCAAAGGATCGGCATTCTCTGAACTAGAAAGGTGCTCCTTCTGGGGTGTCCTCTCTTGGAAAAGGAGTCCCGTCGGCTAAATCCAGATTAAAAGAATGATTGAATAAGCAGTACAACCATATTTGTACAAACCACATCGGACCGCCCACATTACCAATAGTGAAATTCTCAAAACCAGTGAAAATCCGACTCCTTATCACATATAGCATCTGATATACTGCGCCAAGAAAGATTTTCCCTAATGCTAGCCGACGTCCTTCAACAAGCTGTTCTGCTATTACTTGATAGACTTGAGTCGGCCCAAGGGATGCCCCGTAGAATAAAAAGCGATTTAGCCAAAGGTTCAAAAAAGCATTAAAACAATCCAACCAAAAATAACAGGCCGTGGCCACCAAGGGCTCATTGGCTTCTGGATCGGCTAAAGAAAGGGGGATACACTCGGCTATGCCCATTTTCTCCCATTCATCCCTCTTTTGGGCTACCACTCTGATAAACCAATTCCTCCACCCCTTGAGAGTTGTCGGTCAAGCCCTAAAACTTTTATTCCAACCTTCTATGTTATGACCCGAAGCCGATAAAGGAAGACGAAGAATTACTTAGTTTGTAACAGTACTGACATCTAGATTTCCTAAAGGACCCAAAAAATATTGGTCATTGCTATGCGGGACCGGAATGAGTACCTGGCTTGGGTCCATTGCAGCCAATCTGGGAGGATGATTGAGCTAAGGACTGTTTCGGAGATCCGTCAAACAGAGAGCTTAAGCCGATTGCAGATGGTCTGAGAGCTCGAGTGCGTGAAGAATGACCATGTGGGGGCCGCTTTATATAGCACGGTAAAAATTTGAAGCGGCGGGAAATGAATATCAAAAGATACGAGCAGTTAAAACGCACTACACGCATGTCAGAAAATTAGGGCGCAATTAAAGCAGCAGTTACTGAATGAAGATTAACAGCTAGCCGATGGAAAAGAAGCCGATAGTTGAAATTTTTGAAAGATGACGAGTCATCTCTGAAAAATGGGGGGCATATGTTTACACCAGAATTTGGAAAGTATGGTCAAAATTGACAAGAAAGTCAACATGCGGTAACTAATAGACGATTTGAAAAGATTTGGAAATATTTTGTAACGGTTAAGATCTTTTAAGGGAGAAACTATCCGAATTAAGGCCGACACGGATCAGGTTTTGGAACGTGTTGTAATAGGACACGGTCGGCCGACGGGTATAAAAGAAGGGCAAGAGCGAGCTGCAAGGAATCCAACACAATCAAATACACCAGTTTACATTACTTTTTTCTGTCGACTAGAAGTAGTTCTTGTAATTTAGCCTTTGTAATTCGATCTTGATCAATAAAGTTGCGCATCGCCGATTGTTGATCTTCTTCAAATTACACCCCAGGTTCGATTTATTCTGATTTTGTTGCGCATCGCCTTCTTCAGAATCGATCTACCTTTATCTTCTGATTAGCCCTAATCGGCTAGTTAGACTTACCTTTTTATCTGGATTTAATCGGCTTTGAGCTGATTGAGTATAAGCCGATTGATCTTCACGATCGGCTTTGAGTAAATTTTATATTTTTACCTTGTCGATCCAGGTCAAATCGACTGACACGCTCTGAACCAGGTGTTCGTCTGGTGTGCTGTTGTCAAAAATCCTACTTCAGGTTTTTGACGCCAACAACTACTTAGGAATTTATACTCTTAACCTACAGCTCTAAGAATCAAAAATAGATTCAAAACTGAATCAAAGTCAGACTCTTTTCTTTCCTATTTCGATTTAGACTCCTCTCTTATTACAAGATTAACTGTTAACATTTTGTTCGACTCTGTATTGGCAATGGCTTAATAATTGTATCAATTCCTCTGACTGTCTTGGTGCACATCGTCTCTTGCAGGCTTCCCATGGATGCCATAATGAACAGCCAGACGACGTTCGACGCCGCGGCGCCGACCGTGGCAAGCTTCTCTTCTAGGGCCCCAACTTGATCACACCACAAGTCCTCAAGGTGCGCGCGGAGTACGCTAGTTGTAGTAAAATTACCAAAGAATCTCTCCAGCTTTCTTTTGCGGGCGCACGTTAACTCTTGATTTATTGGGGAACTGAATGCACGTGTGGTGCAGCCAGATACAAGTGCTCCGGAGTGGACATCCTGGCAGCATCGTCGGGGAACGTGTCGGTGTCCGGCCGGGAGTCTGGTCGACCACCGGCTAGTCCCGTATAACATCATCTCGGGGAAATCCATATGGCATGCCCGCACGTCTCCAGTGCCTGGGCGTACGTCAAGTCCGTCCACCCGGACTGGTCGCCGGCCGCTGTCATCTCCGCCCTCGTCACCACAGCGACTCCGATTGCGTCTAGCTCGTCGCCGGAGGCCGAGTTCGCCTACGGCGCCGGCCAGGTGAGCCCCGTCCGCGCGGCATACCCGGGGCTCGTGTACGACGCCTCCGAGGCCGACTGTTGGCTTCCTCTGCGCGCAGGGCTACAACGCGACCTAGATGGCCATGGTGACAGGCAAGGCCACCGCCTGCACTGCGGAGTGGGGCGCCGTCGCCGGGCTCAACTACCCGTCCATCTCCGTGCCCGTCGTGAACTACGGCGTGGACTTCGCCGTGAACGTGCCCCGGACGGTGACCAACGTCGGCCCGGCCGATTCGGTGTACCGCACCAACGTGACCTCGGTGCCGGGCATCACCGTTAACGTGACGCCTCAAGAGCTGGAGTTGAGCGCAGCGGAGAAGAAGCTGAGCTTCAAGGTCAGCGTCTCCGGGCTTGCTCGCGTCGGTGAATGGTAGCCTGGGCTCGTCGGCGTCTGGTCGGACGGGAGGCATGAAGTGAGGAGCCCAATATACGTATTTCCTCAGTCAGCAACAAAGTGATAGGTGTTCTTAAATAGGTTAAGATGTAATTACAGTTGGTTAATGATCTTATAGGTTAAGATGAAATTACAGTTGGTTAATACTTAACAGGGGCATGCACAATGCAAGATGCTTAAATATAAGTGCTCAAAGAGATACTTCCTTTGTTTGTGAATATATGTCATTCTAGTTCTTATTCTTCCACCAAGGCACATTAAAAAAAAAGTACATTACCTCTCCTCATTATATCTTTGGATTGTGTCTTACTCTATGGTAGCAAGTGATATTAAAATAGTTAAAGGGGAGGGGTGTAGAATGAAAAATGGTATAAAGTCACTTCCAAATTGTAGAATGAAGTATATTTAGGAACAAATTTTGAAAGCTAAAATAATATATATGAAACAGAGGGAGTAGAATGTAACCATGTCATCAAGCATCCATGCAAATGTCATTTCCTCTTATGCAAGCACATCTTTTGTGGCCGCTTAGATATTATATTATCCATTAATTAGATATACGCGAGCAACTATTAAGTGGATACTACAAAATAAGCTCTTTATCTATCCTACATGGCAAGAAAAAAAAACAGTTTTTCATTACTAGTACCTGCATCGTACGTGCTAGCAGGAGCCTGAAGAAAATTCTTTATGGTAGTTTGTCAAGAAAAAGAAAATGTTCAACAGTTAGGAGCAATTCTCAATCTGTATTTTGGTTCTGTTAGAGTGTGTTTGGTATGCTGAATTGCTGAGTGGGCATAATCAAGTGGAAAACCTGAAAGCTGTTTCCCAATTTTAGCCACGAACTAGTACAAATGTTAGAAAAATGATCCTAGGGATAATTAACTTCTGACCAAATAATGTACCCAAGGTAGGACCCTGCACTAGTTTTGTTTTTAATAATCTGTTTATATCGAAGAGTGCTATAGGTATCACAACTGTTCACCATACAGCTGAGAATTGAGATAAAAAATATTTACGGACTCTGAAGAGAACAAGAAGATCCAAGACAGAATTTAAGGCTGGAAATACAACAGAAAACAAAGCTTCAAAGACAGAATTTAAGAGAGCGAATACCAACAAAACATATCAAGCGCGAGGGAGTGGGAATAGGGATAGACAAACAGATGAAATTGTTGTTTGATGGTTTCCAACTGTTCTCAACATGGTATCTGAATGGTTCTGTCACAAACAGCAAAAACTCTAGCATAAAACACTAGCAAATTAACCATTTCACACCTCTAAATCAATGCCACACTGTTTCAATGCCATCCCACCAGCACAAATGTAAGATCAGAGCCTCATTTCCCTTTCACTGCTTCTGCATGATACTGGTCTAGTTCAGCATCAAGATCTGCAGCAGATTTCTGCACACGATTCCGATCATGGCCTCCGGCTTTCCCCTGTACCCGGCCACCACTACCCTGGCCACTGTTTCCAGGACGACCGTTTCCTTGAAATGTTCCTCTCGGGCCACCACTGATTCCAGGACGACCTTTACCTTGAAATAGTCCTGTGGGGCCACCTCTTTGAGGTACACTGCAAACAAAGTAACCAAAATGTTATGAGCCTTAGTATTTGGTGGATAGAAAGGAGTTTCTTAAAAGGGTTCGACATTCACTACTGGAAATGCTTGCTGACAGTGGATTAGATGCCGATTTGCAGACGAGGCAAGAGGATGCGGTATCTGGTGTCCCACAAACAAAAGAATGCCTTGTATAGGCTGAGCATGTGAATATAATCTATAAAATATACAACTCAGTGTGTATCTGCAAACGCAGATAAAGTCAGTATGCTAACAATGATGAGCAACCGCCTCTACTACAAAATCAGCATTCTTCAAATAAAGCAAACTTCAGTTCAAATTAGGGATTGATGTGAAACATTCTGGCCTCTGAAACTAGCTACCTTTTATTAAATGAAACTAACAACTATTACTTGGAGCGTTGGAGTACATGGTGCAGTTTTCACTTCCTAATATGTGCTGTCTAATCTAATATTACCGCATTAACTGGACATGGCTCTGCTGCAGTGCAACAGAGAGAGAGCAATCGGTGCAGTTGTGATCTGCTCTGTCCAAACCAAATCAAGGGAAATCATACTCCCTCTGTTTCATTATATAGGTCCACTTTCTTGCAATTAGTTGTTTCATAGTGTAAGTCCGTTGAGGAATCAAGAGCGCAGTTATTACAATTTCCATTTAGTCCTGCTTTAAAACTGTAAAAGAGGTTACATGGTTCGAGTTTATCATCTAATAAGGATATGTATGGTCCAATTTCATTAACTATTTATTGGATTTAGTGTCTCCTTCAGGGGTGTGTGTGCACGCACATGGTTCTTGGAACAGAGGGACTACCCAAAAAAAACAGATATTGCAATCTTGCTGTATCATACGTAACCATGGTTGTCAAATTCTCGATTCTATGCATACAATCCTACGATTCTACGACCTAGATTGACTGGTACAATCCGATCCTAGGGTAGAGTTTTAAATTATCACGATTCTACAAAAAAATTTGTAGGATCATCATCAAAATTTTCATGCGATCCTACTCGATTCAACTGATTCTAGTGTTTTATTGTAGTCAATTACTTGTATATGTCCTTTCATTGCAAAAATTTACTTTTATCTCTTCATGTCCATTATAATTTGCATAAATAACAAATGATCTTTCATTTGCACTACATTTGTGTAAACAGAAGTTCTAAATGCGGACTTTTAGAAATGTAGTACTGTTGAAATACATGGTATATTTTTAAAAATATTTCTTTGGTATAATCAGATAGGATCTTAGATTCTACACAATCCTACGTTTCGTGATCCTATCGAAGAACCTCCGATCCGATTCAAGATCACGATTCTGACAACCTTGTGCATAACGATTGACTGCAACAACTATCTTATATGAAGTAATAAAACTTTGACACATCATTGATGGACTAGATGCATGTCTGGGAAGATGTGGTTGAACCTAGGGAACACATGGCATAAGTACAGAAAAACGACCTCACTGTCAAAGCCAAGTTGGCAGCGTCACCCAATGTACAATTGTGCAATCAAATATATAAATACATTTATCTTGGTCTTGACTATCCTGAGGTAGCTGCAGATGCCAACATAGTCAATTCCCACTTGGCCCTGCCCACCAAGGTCGGTGCAATCATGTTCCACAACACTATCTCGGCAACCATAGGAGGCGCATGCTTCGCCAGGCCATCAGTGTAGCCTACACAATGCAATTACTTCCTGGCACCTCCTCGTACCTGGAACATCCTCAACCAGCACACAGCCATTGCTGCATGCCAGTTGAATCCACTACACAAAATGTAAGGTGCCCAAGCAAACATGCTTGCAATTGACTGGGTTGGGCAGGTTGAAGATTTTCCAGGCAAAGCAGAGGTTGCCAGAGAGGATTTGATTGGTGTAGGCGACTCCGATGACCTGATCGAAACGCACCTGTCTTGTGTTTGACAAGGTTCTCACTTGAAAAGTGCTAGTGCCAGCCATGGTGACTAGAACAAGGAAGCGATTATTGCTACAGAAGGAAACTTCATCCTGAGCTACTACCATACTATGATACACATATGTGCTTCAGTGTGTGATAGAGCAATGGTTGTGCTGGGAAGACATGCTGAGGAGTTAAAGCGGTGAATCACTTTGTGTTTCTATGTTCATTATCAGCTGGCCATGTAGTATTATACTTCATTATTTCTCTCAATACTAAACACCAACAGCTATCCATGTACTCTTATCCTATTGCCTTTCCTCCTAATCAACCACTGAAGTGGCACCCTCCAAAAAAAAAACAAAGCGGCAGGAGATGCTCCAGCACCGCTGCTGGAGCTGCTCGAGCACGGTTGCTGCTGAGGTTGCCGAGTGGCGCCCGTGGAGTTGCCTGACTGAACACCTTGCCTACCGCCGTTGACAGTGGCCTCCTCATCTAGATCGGCGACCTGGTGGCCACTCATCTCCCTCCGTCGTCAGTGGCCTCGTGCCGATCGGTGGCAGCCCCTTGTCTCCATCAACCATTGGGGGTGGCCTCCTCAAACAGATCAGCGCTGCTGGCAGAGCCTCCTCTCTGGCCGTCAATTGCCTCCTGCCGCATTGGAATTGCAGATCAGTGCTGCCATTGGTGGCCGCGTTGTATTTGCAGATCAGCACCATCGTTGGTGTCTCTCATCCCATTGCCTCCTCTCTGTTGTCGTTTCACAGGGTACCCGGGCCAGGAACAAGGGATTTTTCCCCTACAGGGGACTGGGATGTTCCACCATGCTCCAGCAGGGAACGCCTCCGTTCCATCCCTAGCTACTACCATACTGTGTTACACATATATGTGCTTCAGTGTGTGATGGAGCAATGGTGGTTCTGGGAAGATATGGTGAGGAGTTAAAGATGTGAATCACTTTGCTTTTCTGTGTTAATTGTCAGTCTCTGCATGAGTATCTTGAAAATCCAGCCATGCTAGCTTCATACAACACTCACATAAGATGCTCGTGTGAACTGTATGAGTGGTTAAGGACGCAGCTATGCATACGGACCTAAATTCCCTTATATCACAGCAGCTACACATACAGATAATTATTGACAAATCATTATATACAGTAGTTTTTTATTATTATTTTTTGCACAAGATCCATGGTAGATAGTGAACTTCTTAATTTATCATTCACTTGTATATACTTCCAGACCAGACAGAGGACAGCCAAACCAACCAATTCAGAGCATGGGGCATGATAGTGGAGGTTCTTAGCAACAAGCACAAATCCTAAAGCAACATGCTTAGCAATATAGTGGTTAACTATAAATAGGTTTTTAGTTAAAATTTTGTGCAATTCATACTTTTTTCATCTCCACAATGGTCCTGAGATATTTCACAACATTATCAGTTTCTCACTTTTTAGATTTTAATTTCCTAACTTTAGAGTGGCATAATAGTCATGTGCACAAACACGAACAACTTTAAGCTGTGAATTTAATTACTAAGAGGAAAATGTGTCTTTATTGTCTAAACATGGTGATCTAAAAGCCTAAAACACAAACTATATTACAGGCCGCATAGACACCACAGTATCATGTTATTTTAAGTGGACAACTTATCTCTAAATGCTATCTTGCAGCTGCAGTAGCACAACCTGAATAACTGTCGAACTTAAAGAAGGGGCACGGATTCACTGAGGTTAAACGATCACACTGAGAAAATTGGCCTGAAGTGTCACCAGAGAAATAATTTGGGGGCACTGCCAAACATCAACGTGTGTATGGGACCTAAACATCTATTACTCTGCAGACTATTCTACTCTACCATTTAGCCAATTGTTTTTGGTTCACTACGCAACTTAATAATTTGACGTATTAAAAAATGAATGTGAATATCAAATCGACAAATTTGTTCATGAGATTAGACAAATACCAAGTATCTTAATCTTATGGTATTATTAGTAACAGTTCATCATCAGTTGTAAAAAAAGTCCCTTTATGAGTGAAAAGGATACTTCACACCAATAATAAAATTTGCATTCTTAACCTATGCTTAAAGCACATATAAGAAGTCAAAGAATAGCTAAAACCAACCTGTTAGGAATTGCATTGTAGTTTGGAAAAGCCCGGTCATAAATCAAAGGTGCCATTGGGGATGGCTCGGCATTATTTCCAATGAGATCTATCTTCATTGGCTTCCCATCAAGTAGAACACCATTGTATCTCTTGATAGCTTCCAAAGCATCCACTTTTCTTGCAAAGACAACTTCCACAGTTCCCTAAGAAAAGAAAAAGTCAAAGAAGGTGTGCAATGGAGAAAGTAGAGATATGAGATACTAAAAGCAAGACAATAGTCAATGACCTACCTTTGACCTTCCATCCTGATCATAGTTAACAGAATAACGCTTGAGTTCACCAACCTCCGAAAAGAGTTCCTGACAAACAAAACAACATAGCCCATCAGCTACCATCACATAACAATTGGGGCCATGTGCTTAAAACAAAAATTAAAGAGTTGCATACTGTTTCCTTCAGTCAGAAATTCTTAACATTTTTACTTTTCACAATATCCAGGACACACTTGGAACAATAGTCTTTATCACAATATGATACCTTTGGAAAACTTACAAAAAACTTAACACTGTGAAAGTGTATTTATGATTAATCTACTTGTACAATTTTTATGTGACCAATCTATGTATTTAAAATTTTAAATATACCATTGGTCAAAGATCAGAAAGTATGATCGCTTGCTTCACATGGAGATAAAAAATTTGACCAGGAGTGCAAGAATTAAGACCTAAAGATCGGTCACAGGAAACTATGATATTCATGGATCAGTTAATCGCACGGCCATTAAGAGAAAATATTATGTTTCTTCAAAGAGCATCTAAAGCTAAAGCATTAACCTAATTCGCGTGTTACCAAGAATGGTATCCACACTGCTACTTGATCACATGACTATGGAGATTGGAGAATATATTTGCAGGGGAGTATGGCACCCGTGGTTTGAGTTCATCATATAATTACTAAGGGTATGTTATTTATAGAAGCTAAGACTAAAATTATTAACATGATTCATGAATGTCAACAATCAGTACAGCAAGAATCTTTCACAGGGAAGCATGGTGTCTATAGCTCCATCTAATTACAAAATTATACACAGGGTTCCTTAAGGAGCACCTAAGAATAAAAACATTCAACTATTCGGGCATCATCATGAAGGGAAAAGCTTTGCAAATTAAAAATATATTGCAGTCTTAATGAAACCTAATCCGCACTCCCCAATACTCCCCTCATGATCTGCATTGAACTACCTTTCATGATTTGATCTGTACCCTCCACTCAGAATTTGTAATAATATCGTAGCAAGTACTGCCCAATCACCAGAAATTAGAACGGCAACATCTTTTACAGTGAAGCATGGTGTCCATTGCTCCATTGAATGACTCGCCTATTCAGACAATGTACTACAAAGAACAGCTAAGATTAAAATCATCAAACATGGTTATAGTATTGACAAGAATTAGCAAGGCAACAATTTTTCACATGGAAGTATGGTGCCGTAGATCCACTTAATCACATCATTATGGAGTCTAAGCTCCACTTAATCACATCAATATGGAGTCTATATTCTTCAAACAGCGTTAAGTATAAAACTACCAGCTTATTTAGGGAAATGCCACGATTAGTATTCTACAAAAAGAATCGTGAGAGCAACAGTAACACAAGAACGGGAATCACCTGGACGTCCTCGACGGTGACGCCGGGGTCGAGGTTGGAGATGTGCAGCTTCGTCCCCGTCTCGAGCACCCGCGGGGCGGCCAGTGGCGGCGGCAGCGCAGAGGCTGCCATGGCAGCGACGTGCTCGGAGTAGACCCCGTACGGAGAGGCGGCGGCGGCGGCCTGGACGGGCGGGCACCGGCTGGCGGCGTTAGGGTTTCTTGCGGACGGGGGAAGGGCCTGAAGCCCGGTAGGGAGGGTGGACGCAGCGGCGTACCTTGGGAGCGGCCAGCGGGTATGGCGCAGCGCGGGCGGCCGGCGGCGCGCGGCGGGTGGGCCCGGACGAGGTGGCGGGGCTGGCTTTGGACCTGGACTTGGACTGCTTGATGAGATCGTCCAGGGACATGTCCAGGCCGCTCGACATGGTCGCCGACTGCGGGAGGGGAACCGGCGCTACGGAGGCGGCGACGGTGAGGTTGCGGGCTTGCGTTGCGGCGGCGGCTTTCCGGCTTATGTGTCGTGTGGGCTGAGGGCGCGGGCGTCACGGGCTTTTCACCATTTCTTTTCTCC
Source organism: Otatea glauca (assembly GCA_036346275.1). Lineage (NCBI taxonomy): Eukaryota > Viridiplantae > Streptophyta > Magnoliopsida > Poales > Poaceae > Otatea > Otatea glauca. The sequence goes on along the minus strand of CM070723.1, from coordinate 40,539,017 downwards.
CACTTCTGCCTGATTCTTAAACTTCTAGATCTCAAGTGTACCTCAAATCTAAAGCTTCTAGATTAAAATAAAATAAAATAAGTTTATATTTTTAGTCTAAAATGTAAATAAAATGACTCATCTAAATACTTTTAATATACCTACAGCTCCAGCTCTAGCTCTATAGATCTGATAAAACTAGGAATATCCTACTCCAGCTCTGCTAAATAAAGCTTTCGTTTTCCTCTTGTTCCTTTCTCGCTTTTTTGAATGGTTTTTTCTTTAAAGTCTCAAAACAAAGTATAAAAAAACAAAAATTACAACTCTATCTAAAAGTTTCTTTTTGCGATTGCAATTTGCAATGGAGACACATACACACTACCATGCGCACAAGTAAGCCAATATGGCCCTTGGACGCACACAAAAAATATAAAGGAAAAATCCATGACCTACAAAGTTTCTGTTGAGTTGCACTCGCATGTGCATAAACAGGACTCGCACAGCTCCACCACCTCCCCCATGATGAGGTTGTTCCCAAAGCTAACTAGTGAAATGATCAAGTTGGCCTAGAGAGGATGAATAGACAATTTTAAAACTTTTTTAAGTTTTATGGAAAAACTTTTCTCAATAAAACAGCAACAACAAAAATTATTGTAAAGATTTAGCACAACTTTGATTCAGTAAGACTTGTATAGAGAAGAATTTGAAACAGAATTGACAATAAGAACAGCAAAACGAAAATAGATCAATAACAGGGAGACTCAAAGATTTTTTCACCGAGGTTCAGAGCTCAATCTCCTACGTCTCCGTTAGAGCACTTCTTCAGAAGTATAGCTTAACCAAAAGCACTTCTTTAGATGTATTACTCCACCAAATAGCTAATCACAATGGCTTTTGGTTTTCCACTATCTTGACTCTTTCACCACTTCGGTGAGGTGAGTTTCAACCATTCACAGTAATGGTGGCCTTCCACAATCTCTGTTGGATAGATCACACCAACAACTTCTCCAACCGTCTAGGAACAGCTAGTTCCAAGAGTAATAGACTATCCACAAGCCCTGTCTCTTGGTTCTATAACTAGATGCAAACTAGACACAGCTTGGAGCAAGCACTCTATCAGATCAGAATAAGGGTTTGTGATTTTCTGAGTTGAAGTTCAAACTCTTTGATGAAATGAAACTAAGGAATTCTAAAGATCAAAGAGCTGTATATGATTTGAAAGATGTCAACTGTGTTCAGGATGTCAAGAATGTATATATGCGAGGCTCTAATGTTTGTGAACTCAGGCACTCTATATATAGAGTCTGAACAGAAATAATCGTTGTATCTGCCATTTGCCCGTTGGGGGTTGGTAAGATAGATAGGTTAGGTCAACTACTATCCTTTTTGTAAGAATTTCAAGGTGTATGAGTCATAAGTCAAACTACACACACATCGGACTGAAATTTTTAGTCCGGGGTACATATGATTTGAGAAGCATTATTGTACTCATAGTGACCCATTTGCGCCGGACCGAAAATATCAGTCCGTCATGAATATACTTGTCAAGATAGATTGTGCCAGACCAAAAAAAATGGTCTAATCTACACGTACTTTGATCTATATTGATATCAGCAAAACAATGTTTGCGCCGGACCGAACAAGTTGGTCTGGCGTACACAAGGTTTTTTTCTTTTTGAGTACCAGCGAAAAACGTTTGCGCCGGATCGAAAATGTTGGTCCGTCGTACATGGGAAATGGCTGGTTTTATCAGAGTGAAGGATGTTTGCGCCGGACCGAAAAAGTTGGTCCGGCATACACATAGAATTCTGGTCCACATCAAACTTCATATTTCTGGTTAAGATTTAAACACAATAAATCTTAACACATACTAGAATTTTATTTAGAGTGAAAATATAACTTATGCCGGACTAAATTTTAAGAGAAAATTTAGATTGGTCCAACGTAAACAGTGTACGCTTGGTTGAAAAGAATCAAAGAAGAAATCTTAATGCCGGACTGAAAAAATCGGTCCGGCGTACATGGAATACGCTCGGTGAAGAGAAGTCTTAGCGCCAGACCGAAAAAAGTTGGTCCGACGCACATGGTGTGCGCTCGGTTGGAATTGAACTTCGATAATGTTTGAGCGCCAAAAGGATGTTTGATCTGAGAGAGAATTCTTTTTGGCTAAGACATAGAAGACTTGGATTTTAAATGAGAAAATTGAAATGTCCTATGCTCTAAGTAATCTTAGTGATTTTGCATATGAACCAAGATCATTTCTTATGTATAATCCCTCTTAATAGTACGGTGAATTTAGCTATATGACTTGAAATAATTTCAAGCAAAAACTAAAACAAATACCTTAGCCTTGATCTTCAAATACAGTAGTTGTCAGCCTCTTCTTAGTATCCTTCTTGATCATCAACACAAAACTTACATGATAAGCACAATTAACAAAAAAGATAGGAGGCCTAGATGCTCTCAACTAGGTTGTTGTATGAGAACATTATCCTTTTGTGAAACTTTGGCGTGATCTTATACCAAAGCATTATTTTCCTGATATTATGTTGTCAGCCTGATGCAGTACAGAAGAAGCGAGAAAATGCGATGTAGTGTAACCCTCAGATAAAAAATTGAAGTTCGATTTGAACATTGGATAAGAAATTGACTATTCCTTTTGTATTGAGATTTCACACATATTAACATCCTAATAGCGGAAGGAATCCGCGGGCTCTTAGGCCTCCGTGTCCTTTTTTTTACGGAAAACCCCCCGTACTTCACGAGCTCTCAGGCCTCCACACTTTTTTTATGGAAAACCCTCGTGCTTTGCGAGATGTTAGGCCTCCACGTCCTTTTTTTACGAAAAACCCCCCGTTCTTTGCAGAATAACACCGCGCACTCGTGAAGAGTCGCGCTCATGAACAGGCAACGACCCTTAACGCGGCAATTTTGCGTTTTGCACCTCATGGTTCTGCGGATTTTGGCTCGCATCCTGCGGGCTTCGAGTCGTTCGATACACCCCATCCCTTTTTTCCCCTCCATTCCCCTCCCCTCAGATTCCCTCCCCATCACACCACCTCCCCCCATCATCGTCGCCCTCCCCTCCGCTCGGGCCGCGCTGCCCCGTCGCCTAGCCCCGCGTCTCAGTGGCCCCACCGCCCGCTGTTCCTCCTACGACGCCGCCCCCCATGACCTCCGAAGCCCTCCCCGTCTAGGCGACCACGGCCCTTGCAAGGCCATCATTCTCACCAATGGGGATCCTTCCCCCATCTTCGCCGTGACGCCCACATCAACCTGCAGTGCCACTCCTACTCCACCGATGTCGGCGTTTGATGCATGCCGCCATCAACGTCCGGTGCATTGGCCCCTTCTCGCTGATCACTCCAGATTCGGAATCGCTCCAGATCCGGACTCAACACACCCATCGATAAGCGACCTGGCCCTCGGCTCCTCCCCATCATCGCTAACGCCGCTGGAGGACCTCTTGCTTCCCCGTGGCGTCAGCCTCTTGCGTCGCAGCCTTCCCCACGACTTTAGCCTTCTGCCAACCATCCACGCATGCAGGACCCCAAATCCAGGTCACAATCCTTGCCTCACGCCACGGCGATGGCGGCATGGCCGGTGCTGGGAACTCCTCGATCGATTCACCGCTGCTCCTGCTGCCGATGCTGGATGATGACATCTTCTGTGAGATCCAGGGCTTTAGTGAACCATCATCAGGCAAACTTCTTCCACCCAACCCGTAACCGTGGGTTCTCTTTGTTGAGTATTATAACCATGCTTCGCAGATTCATGGCGAAATTGTCAGCACCAAATTTTAAGGTTGATGGAAGTCAATTGACTGTCAGCTGGGTTGAGCCCAAGGGTACATCAGATTCTTCTTCAGCGGCTTCTCAGGTAGACATTATACATGAAAAACTCAATGTTTACGCATACTACAAGGACAGAGACTTAATGAGTCCTACAACTTTAGTTTCGGTTGAACATTTGATGAAGAACACATACTTTGGTTGCTGCAAAAAAAACACATCCTGTTGCATGTTAAGTCAGCTAAGTCAAATTTTAGCCATCCTTTTCATAGTGTATTTGTGCGTTGCAAATTTAGTCATAACTGCATTCTGACTTTAGCTTCTGCCATGGGCTAAACCATTGTGAGCTATTCTATTATGAATTGAATCTCCTATTTGTTTGAGGCACTCTTAGCCTGCTGATTTTCTTTTGGTAAGCAGAAATTAACATCAAAATACCTTAGTACCGTATCATTCTTTGTTGAGTCCTAGGACCATTTGTCACGATCACATTTTGATTCGTAGGTGAAGACTATATATGTGAAGAACCTACCAGAGAACGCTTCTAAAGAGAAGATTAAGGAACTGTTTGATGGCCAGATCCGCCATTCCCCTCTCCTCCGATGCCATCTAACTGTTGTATGCTATGTGAACTGTGTACCTGTGAACTATTTCCCTGCTATTATCCTCCATGACATGTAGTGAAGCTTTTCATTTTGTATTGTTTTGCTTTCCTATTTTGAAACTGAAACTATACTTGACGTGCACGGTATTCTGTCACGCAATTTGTGCTGAAATTGTTTCCAATTAGAAATTCCCTTGCTTTTGCTTATGAGATCTGTACAAATGAGTTCACATGGTAATAACAATATTTTCCTTTTATTCATCCGTGTTAGTTACAACCCTGAGTTGGACTTGTTTTACATCAGAAGTCTCCGTCAATGCTATCTGCTATTGGAAATGTTTCTGAATAGGACTTTACTTTCGTATTTTGTGCTTTTGCAGGTAATAATGAATCAACTGGGAAATCAGTGTGAGATAGATTCGCTGACTGAAGATGGAGGAGTGATCTCAGGTGAGGGTAACCTTCAAAGATATATCGCTAAATTCTATAGGGATATGTTGGCCCTCACGAAAACAACTTTTTTGAGTTGAATGGTAGATTTAGTGATGATATCTCAAAAAATAATATTGAGACTAATGTTTCCTTACTCAGCCCTTTACTGAAAAAGAAGTCAATGAAGCAAATTTTCAAATGAAAAAGGATAAAGCCCCTGGGCCTGATGGTTTTCCTGCTGAATTTTATCAGTTTTTTTAGAAGTGATAAAAAATGACTTGATGAGTATGTTTCATGATTTTTATAAAGGAATTTTGGTAGTATCACTCTTTTGCCCAAAAAGAGTGGTGCCAATCAAATTCAGCTCATTTTATCAGTTTCAAAGTTTTTTTCTAAAGTGGAAACTAATAGGCTGACAGCGTTGGCTGAGACTATTATTAGTCCAACTCAATCTGCTTTTTTACCTGGCAAATATATAATGGATGGAGTTGTAGTCTTTCATGAATGTATCCATGGAATGCATAGAAAGAACATGAATGGGGTTGCTTTTAAAATTGACTTTGAAAAGACTTATGATAAAATCAAATGGGATTTTCTTCAGCATGTTTTAAGAATAAAATGTTTTTCTCCTTTGTGGTGCAGTTTAATTCCTGTATTGGTGCAAAACGGTTGTGAGTATTAAAGTGAAGAATAATGTGGAGCCTCCTTTTAGATTCGAGACAAGGGAATCCCCTTTCACCTTTGCTCTTAAAGTATCTTCGCTCTAAACATTTTTTTTCCATCAAATTTAAAGTTGGTGATTCGCAATTCTGGTGAGGTCTTATGAAAGTTAAAGATTTGCTTCTCATTGTTCCTAATCTGTACAATACTGCTTAGTACGATAGAGAGATTACTCTTGCAGATGCTTTGGAAGGGGGGTTTTAAACATTTCATTTAGAAGGATCCTCATTAATGAAAATATTGTGAGCTCACAAGCTGGTTGCTACATGTTCTAATATCAAACTCACTGATGGGAGGGATGTCATTAAATGGAAACTTTTAAATCTGCTGTCTTTTCGGTTCATTCCCTCTATCTAGCTTTAGTGAGATCTAATGTCATATTCCCCCAAAATGGACTTTTGCATACATGATTCAGTTTTTTTTATGAAACATGATGTATTTTAGGATACATGCACTGTTAGGTACATTTCAACCAATGATTTTTGTTCGTGCACACCCAAAGTGATCAAGTATTTCAAGTCATGATTGTTACATACCTTATTGAAATGTTTGTATTACCATGTCCTTTCTAACAAGCATTACTTCCTTACCACCTATCGATGTATGTATTTCTAACTGATAGGTAAGCATGTATACATGTATCTTCTGCCCTGCAAATATATGCATATGAAGTGTGATGAGGGCATATATATCTTTGCTATGTAGATGAGAATTTAGATTTTGACAAAGTAGGTGGGAATTGCCTGTGCGAAGGTGACCATTTCCTGTTTGCACAAAAACCACAAGCTGTGCAAAGGTATAACTGTGTCTCATTTAGCCTGTCTATTGAGCCTATGCTGCGTAGATAGCATTGTATATTCGAAGCAACATGTACAACAAGATTATATTGCAAGTGTCATACATTACATCGTTCTGATCCCTACAATGGCCACTCTTTTTATACCTAAAACAGGACACCTACTCTTAAAACAAAGCATTCGTGAACAGAACATCGCCCTCATTGCCTCCGTCCACTCAATCACATGTGCGTCCACGTGTGTTTACCAGCACCTTTGTCTTCATCATACATTGCTAATCACATTATTTCCCGGATTACCGCTAACCACACCAAGCCAATACCTTACACGGCGCGGCATACCGCGCTCTCCACACTAGTTTTCCTTAAAAGTGCTCAAAGGGGCATTTGACAAACTCATAATGGTTATTTGATTACTAATACTCCATAAAAATCAGAAAGTACCAATGGAAATCATGATTTTACGACGTTGAGCTAGTTTTTCCTCGCAATAAAAATGGACTTTGAACTAGTTAAGAAATAGCAATATTGTGTAATTTTCCCATGCTGCGCAGCAACACGAGACTTGTTCCCCAAAAGTGCCAACATCGACAACAAATCATTGTATGTACGGGTTCATATTTGAAAACAAAAATCAAATTGAGAGTCGGATTTTGGTTTACTTTTTCTAACATTTTGGTTTACTTTTTCTAACATTTTGGTTTACTTTTTCTAACGTTTCAAATTAGTCGAAGTATAATAAAACAGAGCAGATGTTGATCAATAATAAAATCATCGAGGACTATCTATCTCCCAGCTTGTGATAGCATCAATGAATCCATAAGAAACAATAAACCAAATTTAATCCCAAAGCAAAATTAAACAACTTTACCTTCAGGTAGTGATACATAAATTATTGAATTTCCCCGTGTGCAATTTTTTTAGAATCAGGAGCTTAATTTCATTCCTTAGTGTTGACGTTAAAAACTTGAAGTAGGGTTTCTGACAACAGCACACCAGACAAACACCTGGCTTAGAGCGTGCCAGTCGATTTGACTTGTAATCGACAAGGTAAAAACATGAAATTCACTCAAAGCCGATCGTGAAGATCAATCGGCTTAGACTCAATCAGCTCAAAGCCGATTAAATTAAGAAAAAAAACTTAGTCTAACTAGCCAATTAAGGCTAATCAGAAAATAAAGGTAGATCAATTCTGAAGAAGGCGATGAACAACAAAATCAGAATAAATCGAACCTGGAGCGTAATCGAAGGGAATCAATAATCGGCGATGCGCAACTTTATTGATTAAGATCGAATTACAAAGGCTAAATTACAAGAACTACTCCTAGTCAACAGGAAAAAGTAATGTAAATTGGTGTGTTTGATTGTGTTTTTCTCTCCTTTTTTGCAGCTCGCCCTTGCCCATCTTTTATACCCGTCGACCGATCGTGTCCTATTACAACACGTTACAAAACCTGATCCGTATCGGCCTCAATCCGGATAGTTTTCCAAATATCTCCAAATCTTTCCAAATCGTCCGTTGGTTACTGCATGTTGACTTTCTCTTGCCGATTTTGACCATACCTGCCAAATTTTGGTGCAAACATATGCCCCCCATTTTTGAAAGATAACTTGTTATCTTTCAAAAATTGCAAATATTGGCTCTTCTCCGTCGGCTAACTGCTAATCCCCATAGAGTAACTGCCGCTTTAATTGCGCCGTAATTTTCTGACATGCGTGTAGTGCGTTTTAACTGCTCGTGTCTTCTGAGATTCATTTCCCACCACTTCAAATTTTTACCATGCTATAAAATGCGGCCCCACACGGTCATTCTTCACGCGCTCGAGCTCTCGAACCATCTGCAATCGGCTTAAGCTCTTTGTTTGACGAATCTTCGATACAATTGCTTAGCTCAATCACCTTTCCTGATCGGCTGCAATGGATCCGAGTCAGGTACTCATCCCGATCCCACATAGCAATGATCAATACTTTTCGGGTTCCTTAGGAAATCTAGACGTCAATACTGTCACAAATCAAGAAATTCCTCGTCTTCCTTTGTCGGCTTCTGGTCATAATATAGAAGGTTAGAATAAAAGTTTCAGAGCTTGCCCGACAGCTCTCAAGGGGTGGAGGAATTGGTTTATTAGAGTGGCAGCCCAAAAGAGGGGTGAATGGGAAAAGATAGGTATAGCCGAATGTATCCCCCTTTCCTTAGCCAATCTAGAAGCCAATGAGCCCCTAGTGGCCACGGCTTGTTATTTTTTGTCAGATTGCTTCAATGTCTTTTTGTTTCATACTGGTCCTATCGGCCCAACTCTTTTGGACGTAGCCCAACTTTGCTGCCTTAGGCCAGATGGCGAACAAGTGTCGGCTTTTAGTAGTAAGCCTAGACATAAGCTTATTAGATCTAAGGGTGAAGGATGGGCCAAATACATCAGTAATAATAATAAGGTGCATGGACCAGTATCGAATGAAGAACATGATGCTTTCCTTAACCTTTGGCTGGATCGATTCCTATTTTGTGGCGCATCCCTTCGGCTGACTCAAGTATATCAAGTCATAGCAGAGAAGCTTGTCGAAGGTCGTCGGCTAGCATTAGGAAAAACCTTTCTAGGTGCTGTGTATTAGATGTTGTACGTAATAAGGAGTCGACTTTTCACTAGTTTTGAACATTTCACTGTCGGCAATGTGGGAGGTCCAACGTGGTTCATGCAAATCTGGTTATACTGCCTATTCAGCCGCCCTTTCAACCTGAACTTAGCCGACGGAACTCCTTTTCCAAGAGATGATACTCCAGAAGGCGCACCTTTTCAATTCAAGGAATGTCGATCTTTTGGTGAAATATTTATGATGTGCTCCAGTAATGAGACAAAGATCACACCTATCGGCTGTAGAAAATTTTTATCATTCTTCCTGCAATTGGACACTGAAGACTTCAAGCAACAGGATTTCTTTAGTTACAGTGACACAGCCGATTTTTCTTGGCCCTCTTTCTTGCATTTAGAAGCCGACAGCTCTTTGATGCCTAAAGAGACCCTGGACTTGTACAAACTTTCCATCTCTCCATGTGTTTTTCACGCCGGCCTTCACACCAGGAATCAGACATTCCAACCATCGTACAAATTTTACCATCCTTCAGTCTATGCAAGACAGCTTGGTTTTGGTCAAGTGATTCCAAGTTTACCACTCCTTGATCGGCTTCAGCCCAGGGCTAGAGTCCGTAATGCTACTGCAGCCAAGTTGGTTTTAGAAATAGCCGATGAGCTCCAACTTCGCAGCTTTCCTCACTTCTTGTTGAATGCCCGTCGGGCTGGTGGTTTCACCTCATGGTGGTCGGCTATTGCGGATTCAGTGTATATGGAAAAAACTCTGTCAATCATAATCAAGGACTTCTTCCCAGACCTACCAGAACTGACATTAGTGTCTAACAACGATTCTAGCAATGAAGCCAGTTCATTGGGTTACACTAACACAAGCTTAGAAAAAATAACGAGTGAGGTATCGGCCTTTGATCAACTTCACCTTATTCATCTTTTATTTTCCTTAAGACATTTTATTGATCGACCTTTGTTTGCTTAATAGGTCAAGGCTACTGGCAAGAAACCCGCTGCTGGCCAATCGGGTAGTGGCCAACAAGGTAAAAGGCCACACCAATTGACTGGCCTTACTGGGTACACCTCGGGTACCCTGGGTATCCAAAGTCCGTCACTATCGGACATTGAGAAAAAACAACCAAATAAGTATACCATGATCGACTTTCATTTCTTTATCTCTTTTCGCAACTAATTCTTAGTCGATCATTACTCCAGAAAAGAAGAAAACTAAGTACACCAAGGCTCCAGCAAAAAGAGGTTCGAAACCTCAAGAGCAAAGTGGCGAGAGCTCGCCACATGCGTCGGCTATTGCAGAGGTACGTTGTCTATTTAAGCGCTTTTATGTTGTATGCTCAAGACATTGGTTAATCCTTTATTTTCTTATACAGTCGACACCATCAGCATAGGTCGCGACAATCTTGGCCGACCTTCCTGCTGCCTCCCTAGGAATTCTCTCTCCTTCTCTGCCGACGCCGCCAGTTACAACGGCCGAAGCAGTCCCAGAATCCTCTGACCCAACCAACCTTTTAGGCTTCTCATTGGCCGATCTAGATGATCCAGAATTCATGGCCATAGATGACTACGATGCAGAAATTAGAAAGATTCTTGAAGTGTCAAAGGAAACATCGGCTGCGGTGACCTCAGCACCGGGGATGCAAGAGCGTCTCAACAAGCTCTTCAACCTGGTAATGAAGCCACAATCGGAGATTCTGGCTAACAACCAGTCGATCCGAGATGCCATGGCGGTAGTTGAAACTGACCTGCCCCCAGAAGCAATGAAAGCCCTCCTCAACGTCTGTCACTTGGACGAGAGGAAATCCAAAGTGGAGGCAGCCCAGGCCAGAATCGCCCACCGCGAAGCCCAAGAAGCCGATCAAAAGCTTCTGGATGAGTTGGTTGTTGACGCCAAGGTGAAGAAACGCAAATTTGATGTCGACGCTCAGCTGCTAAAGACCACCAAAGAATCCCTTTCAAAACTTGAGACTATAAAGAAATTTCTCTTGGAAGAGTTGGCCAAAACTGAGAAGCAAATCCAAAAAGGCCAACAAACCATGTAGAATACTGCATCGGACATCAAAGAGCAAAAACTTGGCATCGCCATGGCCGTGGTGAATGTGAAAAAACAACCGGCTAAGGTGGTACCGGTGCCAGGGAGTGCCAAAGAGGACGAACGCATTATTGATGAAGTTCAAATTGTAATTGCCAAGGCCGTTGGTGCTTTATCGGCTTTAGGCGCAACACTCCCAGGATCTGGCATTCAGTACTAACTCCTTTTGAGATGTAAACTTGGTTGGATGTCTTGAAACACTACTTTTTGTAATCTGATGTTTTATAATCGGCTGTTTAACCGATTTATATTTGGCTTTGTTTATATATTTTACTTCCTTTCTAGCCGATTAACAGCATCGAGTTAACTCGGCTTCTCAGAGCGATTTTCTTTTCTAGTCGACTAAGCTCCAACCTAGACGCTAGGATAGTATTTCTTCAAGTACTTCCCGTTAATCGCTTTAGGCAAAATAGATCCTTCTAACGTCTCAAGTATGTACGAATTTCCATCGACTAGCCAATTAACTTTATACGGTCATTCCCACGTAGGCGACCATTTTCCAAATCGATTATTTTTAGAACCAACAGGCAATATTGTCTTCCAAACCAAATCGGCTTCATCAAAAGATTTAGGCACCACCTTTTTATCGTATGCCCTTGCAACTCTCACCTTATTCTTCTTAAGTCGATCCAATGTAGACAATCGTAACTCTGCTAATTCATCCAAGTTATCAATCATTAGCTCGTTGTAATTTTGAGCCGACAAACTATTTTGTCTGGCTACTCGTATAGAATCGATGTTAATCTCCACGGGCAAAACGGCCTCTTGGCCATACACCAACTGATAAGGTGAAAGCTTTGTTGCTCTGTGATAAGCTAGCCGATACGCCCAAAGTGACTCCGATAGCGTGGAGTGCAGATTCCTTTGTTTTTCATCGATTTTTGTTTTGATCAATTTGATCAAAGATTTGTTAGATGACTCGACTTGTCCATTAGCCTGAGCGTAATATAGGGATGAATTCAACAACTTAATCCCTAGGCTTTTTGCATAATTCTGAAATTCATTAGACATAAACACAGTACCTTGATCAGTCGTAATAGTTTGTGGTATTCCAAACCGATGGACAATGTGTTCATTAACAAACCCGATCGCTTCAACACTACTGACCTTTTTAAGTGGTATAGCTTCAACCCACTTAGAGAAATAATCGGTCATGGCTAAAATGAACTTATGGCCTTTACTTGAGGTAGGAAATATTTGATCGATTACGTCTATCCCCCATCCTCTGAACGGCCATGGCTTGATAATCGGGTGTAAAGCCGATGCCAGTGCTAGTTGTATGTTGCCAAACTTTTGACAAGTCTGACATCCTTTGTAATATCTGAAACAATCTTCTAACATTATCGGCCAAAAATATCCTATTCGCCTAAGCATCCATTTCATTTTATGAGCCAATTGATGGGATCCGCAAATACCTTCATGTACCTCACCTATTGCCACTTGTGCCTCTTCAGTTCCAAGACATCTCAGCAGCAAACCTTCCATCGTCCGATAATACAAAATATCATCTAGGACTACGTATTTCAAAGCTTGCTGCCTAACCTTGCGCTCTGTCGGCTTAGATGGGTCGATCAGGTAATTCTTTATTTTTGTCCTCCAGTCAACAATATCCGCACACATGATAGCTTTGCTCACCAGTTCAGTCACCTGATATTGGCCAAAGTCCTTGTACCCGACGCCTGCTAAGCTAGTGCGTTGGCTCTATCGTTCAATTCTCGAGGGATATGACCGATAGAAAATGAGGTAAATGAGCCTATAATTTCAAAGCATTGTTCTAAATATTTAAATAATACTTCATCACGGTATTGGTATTCGCCTTTTATCTGCTGCACGATTAACATGGAATCACTGTATGCTTCAACAGTACTTACTCCGATATTCTCTAACAATTGTAAGCCTTTGAGCAATGCCTCATACTCCGCTTGGTTATTTGAACATCGGATATTTAGCCGAAATGCGAATTCAAAATTATGACCCTTGGGTGATATGAGTACGATACCAATACCATCACCTTCCCGGCATACCGACCCATCAAAAAATAATTGCCAAGGGGCAACAGATACTAGGTCGGCAGTGGTATCATATCCTGTCATAAAATCGGCTATAACTTGTCATTTAACCGCCTTAGCCGATTTATATGATAGGTTGAACTCTATTAAGGCATAAGCCCATTTACCAAGTCGACCTCGTAAAATCGGAGCCGATAATATATACTTTATAACATCGGTTTTACAAACTACCTTACAAGCCGATGCTAAAATGTAATGTGTTAGCTTTTTACAAGAGAAATATAAAGATAGGCATAATTTTTCAACGAAAGGGTACCTGATCTCAGTATCCAGTAGACGTCGGCTTAAATAAAAGATTACCCTTTCCTTACCATCGACTTCCTGTGCTAAAACAGCTCCGATAGTTTCCTCCTCAGCCGATATATATAACTTGAAAGGAATTCTTTTCCGTGGTGCGGCCAGAACCGAAGGATTGGCCAAGTATTTCTTGATATCATCAAAACCCTTTTGTTGATCAACTCCCCATACAAACTCTTGATTATCCCTCAGCTTTAACAGTGGAGTAAACGTATGAATCCAACCGGAAGATTGGAAATAAATCTTCGCAGATAGTTAATCTTACCAATCAACTTCTGTAATTCGTTTTTTGTAAGGACCCGAATCCACTGATTCGAACCCACTGTGTTTACCGCACTAGTCCCAGGATCAACGCTAGTGCACACAGCTCAACATCGGTACATATCAAATCATACTCAACGATAATAGAAATAGTAGTTCATTTATTGATATATCTAAGGGTATGATCTTATGACCGACTTACATTATTAAGCCACGCAGGGCAAGACTGGAAATATAAGCTAAGAATTAAGCAGCGAAAGTAGAAAATGTAGATAGCTCATCAGTTCACCACAGGCAACCGACAAGGCTCGGACCCTAAAGACTCGTGACCTCCTGGAACTCCTCCTCCAACACAGGTGTAGATTCTTCGACTATTGATTATTGTTATTGCCAAGGGTGAGTACTTAAAGCACTCAACAAGTTGTGCACAGAATGCAATTCTATGTAACTATATGCAAGGCTTATTCCAATGGATAGGCTATCATGGCTATTTTGCAATAAGCAGCATTTATGAACAAATATAATAAATAGATTGTAAAGACTATAAAACAAATAACAATAAATAGATTCAGTATTTCTGAAGTAAACCAAGTTTCCAATTCTAAGTCAAATTCCATCTTCCACATGGCATTCCGCCATCCCAACCAAGTTGTCCATTTAATTAAGCTAACCCTTAACTGTAATTCCCGAGCATTGCTCAATACCGCGAGCACGGCTATCCGAATAGTTTCACACTCTGCAGAGGTTATGCACTTTACCCACGCGATACAGCCAAACACCACCAAGGAGAGTGATTATAACAAAACCTTTACAATGCGCTGGCTTAACCCGGTACCACCCGCTAAGGTTTCAACACTGGTGGGACTGGTTACCACATCCAGGGCCCCCCTCTTGCGCCATGTGAATTACTCCATAACTCGGGAACTCACACTGACCACGATAGTACCAAAGCTAAGACATTGCAAATTAATCAGCTAGGCTGGCCCACACCAGACATGTGGTTGCATGATTGACTCAGGTCAAAGGCTTGCAAGGTTAAGTCCTTAGAGTGATCAAGGCAAGACATCCACATACCCTCTACCCATCAGGCCCACCTTGGTATACTCGCCCCTTGTCACTTGCCCCAATCTAAGTGAATATCACCCAAGTTGATTACCAAGCACCACGTGCCATCAACAATTCAACATCGATGCGTGACATGACTCGCCACAACAACTCAATCTCATCGTGTGATCCCACATGACATACAAGTTTATAACATCATTCCATATTCCATTAGTCAAGATTAATTATCAATGTCTCAATCACATGTGATGACGTGGCATGGCTAAGCAACTAATACGGTCTAACCATCCCATGTTGATTATTATTACTAACCAACTATAATGAACCAATCTAGGGTGACAATAGATCATGCCATACAATGACAAGGTAAGGTGTAGATCAAATTGGTATAATACCTAAGTTCCAATTTAATTTGAAAAATGGTATACTTGAAATAATAAGTAATAAGGTAAAACGAATATAGCAATTTTATAAACATGGGTTCAACATGATTAAAGCACAACTTGCCTTGAAACAGGTCCTGATCTTGATCTGGAGCTTGCTCTTGAGTTGCTGGATCTTCCTCCGAAGCATCACACAATTCAACGTCTACGCGTACCGAAGGAGAAAAGCAAATAAATACCAAAATAGAGAGCAAATGAACTCCAAAAATCAATTAAAATTCACAATTAAATAGATCTCAATTTTACAAATTTTTAGAAACTTGAATCACTCAAATCCGAGTTAAGATGCAAAAGATATAGCCTTTTGAAGTTTGGAACAAATACTGAAATTGCAAAAAATTAGAAATTCGAAATTAACAGAATTATTTTTAAATTGAAAACAGACTTATTGCGCAAGCGTGACGTCATCTTGGCGTCGACCACCGATGTCGACCCATCAAACGCGCGCCACGCGCGTCTGGTCCATGGACTCGGTCTACGGGACCGCCTCTGGCCCACCGCAGACGCGGTCCATGGCGCCTCGCAGAACGTGCCGACACGCGGCGGCGCTTGATTGGTCCATCTCTGCAGCGCAGCATCCACCACACAGATCGCATCTAACGGATGCAGACCTTCAACTTACGTGGCACGATCTACGCCGCCGCATTTGAAACCGAGCGGTCCTTGAAGCTTCGACGCGACGATGGCAGAGCGGCGGCGCAACTCCACCGGCCTTGGAGACGACGACCTCGGCGACGGCGTTCTGGCGATGAAACGGCGGCACTGCTCCCCCACACCGACGCGGCACAGCACGACGGTCTCGGATCCAGAACCCAACCGACGAGGAACGACTCGACGGCGGCGCAAAAGCACGAAACAAGCGGCGGCGCAAGCAACCAACTACGGCGAGCTCCCAGGCGCGATCTACAACGGTTCTCGCGAAACGGCTCCGGCTAACAACTACGGCACACGGCGACGATTCTCGGGGAGGCTACGGACCCCTTAAATAGCCCTCGACGTCCGCGTATTGCGCCAAGGATGCCAACCGACGCGGCGGCGGTGTCCTTCTCGGACACGGTGGCGGCGCCCGAGTCCCGCACGGAGACGACACACGCTAGCCGTCCGATCACGGTCCATCGGTCACGATCTCGCGGCTAAGATCTGATCCCAACCACTCACGATTTCTTTCCAACGGCGAAGATCCATCCGAG
Source organism: Otatea glauca (assembly GCA_036346275.1). Lineage (NCBI taxonomy): Eukaryota > Viridiplantae > Streptophyta > Magnoliopsida > Poales > Poaceae > Otatea > Otatea glauca. The sequence goes on along the minus strand of CM070723.1, from coordinate 40,522,690 downwards.
TCCCGAACCGGTACGCCTTGCCCTCACCCGCGCGATCTCGATCCAACGGCGGAGATTAGATCTTCCAGAATATAGGATAAACGGGCCGCGTTACTCTGGGCCGCACGCATACAGCGTATGGGCCGAGCCCAACACTATTCACCCATTTTTAAAAGGATTTTCCATTTAAAATAATTACAAAAATTCATTTTATTTGTTTTAGGCAATAAAATAATCAGGAAAATTCCAAGAAAATTCTCAAAAATACTTTGAGACATTTTGAACTCAGATAAAATATTTTTGGCAAAACTTTATTTTAACTTTGCCTAAATTTAAATGGTTTCCAACAAAGGACCAATATACTTAATTTAAAGTTAATTCAAATAAATCAAAAAAATCCAAATAAATTCCAGAAAAACATAAAAAGCACAATTGACAATAAAATAATATTTAGATGAATTTTTGGGATGTTACAAACCTTCCTCCCTAACAGAATCTCGACCCCGAGATTCAGGGCTAACTAGAGAATAGGTTTGGAAACTTTGACTTCAAATCTTCTTCACGCTCCCAGGTTGCTTCACTTTCGGAATGATTGCTCCACTGAACTCTGCAAAAGCGAATAGACTTGCTTCTAGTTCTACGCTCCATAACATCCAAAATTCTGACTGGCTACTCCTTGTAAGTCAAGTCTTCCTGCAGCTCTATTGCGTCCAACGAGGTTTGTTCTGTTGGCACTCTGAGACATTTCTTAAGCTGCGACACATGAAACACGTCGTGCACTCCTGCCAAAGATTGAGGCAATTCCAACTGGTAGGCCACCTCTCCTCGACGTTTTAAAATTTTAAACGGACCAACATATCTTGGTGCAAGCTTCCCTTTAACGTGAAACCTTTTAACACCCTTAAGAGGGGTAACCCTGAGATACACATAATCTTCTGGCTCGAAACTCAAATCTCGGCGTCGGTTATCGGCGTAGCTCTTTTGCCTTGACTGTGCTATCTTCAACCTCTCTCTGATCATCGCAACTTGATTTTCTGCTTCCTTGAGAATATCTGGTCCAAACACCAAATGCTCTCCTGTCTCATTCCAATTTAACGGAGTACGACAAACTCGTCCGTACAATACCTCAAACGGTGACATCTGCAAGCTAGCTTGATAGCTATTATTGTAACTAAATTCTGCATACGGCAAACATTTGTCCCAAGATGTAGCATAAGCTAAAGCACAAGCTCTCAACATATCCTCCAAAATCTGATTTACCCGTTCTGTCTGATCATCTGTCTGCGGGTGATATGCTGTGCTGAAATTCAGGTGAGTTCCCATTGCTTCATGTAACTTGTTCCAGAATCTTGAGGTAAATTGGGTACCTCTGTCTGTCACAATCTTTTTGGGCACTCCATGCAAACATACAATCCTTGACATATCTGACTCGCTAAACGATCTCCGAGTATGTGGTCTTCACCGGGATAAAATGAGCGACCTTGGTCAAACGATCCACAATAACCCAAATAGAATCGTAACCTCTCTGAGTCTTGGGTAAACCGGTGATAAAATCCATACCAATTTCCTCCCACTTCCATTCAGGAATTTTCAACGACTGTAACAAACCAGCTGGTCTTTGATGCATGGCTTTTACTCTATGACATACATCGCATAGAGCAACATACTCAGCCACCTCACGCTTCATATTAGGCCACCAAAATCTCTCTCTCAAATCTTGATACATTTTGGCACTTCCCGGATGAATTGAGTACTTAGAATCGTGAGCTTCCTCAAGAATCAGTTGCTTCAGGTCCTTTTTATCTGGTACACAAATTCGGCATTTGAAGAACATAGTTCCCTGCTCATCTAGAGTGAAATCCACTGCTAGGCCTTCGTCCTTCCTGGACTTGATCTTAGTGATTTTCTCATCATCTTTTTGGCCTTCTCTGATCTGATCCTCTAGTGTTGGTTTTACTTCTAGTGCAGCTACAATTCCTTGCGGAACGACTTCCAGCTTCAACTTCTGAAATTCCTTGCATAGCTCTGGCTGATCCTCCATTGACAGCGTATTTGCACTATGACTCTTTCGACTTAGAGCGTCGGCTACCACATTAGCTTTTCCAGGGTGGTAATGAATTCCCACATTATAATCCTTAATTAACTCCAGCCATCTTCATTGTCTCATATTAAGATCTGCTTGAGTGAAAATTTATTTCAGGCTCTTATGGTCAGTATATATCTCACATCTATTTCCTATGAGATAATGACGCCATATCTTCAAAGCATGCACTACGGCAGCTAATTCCAAATCATGCGTCGGATAATTTGCTTCATGCGGTCTCAACTGCCTCGACGCATAAGCAACAACCTTACCATTCTGCATTAACACGCACCCCAAGCCTTGCTTTGAGGCATCGCAATAAATATCAAATCCATTCTACACATCCGGCAACACTAAAACGGGGGCTGTCGTCAAACGCTTCTTCAATTCCATAAAACTTTTCTCGCAGTCTGGCGTCCATGCAAACTTCTTCTCTTTCTTCAACAACTGCGTCAGGGGTTTAGCAATCGTCAAGAATCCCTCTATCAATCGACGGTAGTATCCTGCCATTCCCAGAAAACTACGGATCTGAGTAACAGACTTCGATTGCTCCCAATGTAACACTGCGTCCACTTTACTTGGGTCAACTGCAACTCCTTTAGTAGTCATCACATGACCAAGAAATTCAACTTTCTCCTTCCAAAAATCATACTTGCTGAACTTAGCATACAGCTGATGTTCTCGCAGCCTCTCTAAAACCATCCTCAAATGTTCCGCATGCTCTTCCTCTGTCTTCGAGAAAACTAAGATATCGTCTATAAAGACCACAACAAACTTATCCAAACACTCCATGAAAACCTTATTCATCATGTTCATGAAATATGCAGGGGCATTCGTCAATCCAAATGACATCACTGTGAACTCATAGTGTCCATATCGCATAGAAAACGCAGTCTTAGGCACATCCTCCGCTCGGATCTTCAACTGATGGTATCTTGAACGAAGATCTATTTTGGAGAAAACTCCGGCTCCTCTTAACTGATCAAATAAATCGTCGATCCTGGGCAATGGATACTTATTCTTGATCGATACCTCATTAAGTGCACAGTAATCAATGCACATCCTAAGACTTCCATCCTTCTTACGAACAAACAATACCGGTGCTCCCCACGGTGATGAACTTGGTCTAATGAAACCCTTCTCTTGCAGTTCCTCAATCTGCTTTTTCATTTCCACTAACTCATCTGTAGGCATCCGATAAGGTCTCTTTGATATCGGTGCTGTCCCTGGTGCTAACTCGATTACAAACTCGATATCGCGGTCTGGTGGCAACCCTGGTAAATCTTCCGGAAACACATCCAGGTATTCTCTAACTACTGGCACGTCCTCTATGCTGATGGCTTGCACGCTGTTGACCACTAACTGCCCATCACGAACTACGGTCGCTTGAAATTCTACCTTCTTGCCACTAGGGTCTTCCAGAGATACAATCCTTTGGCCACAATCCAAAACAGCCTTATGCTTAGACAACCAATCCATTCCAAGGATAACATCTAGGGATTGTGCATCTAACAAGATAAGATTCGCTAAAAATTCTATCCCATCCATGAGCAACTGAACTCCCAAACACCCGAGGCTAGATCTAAGCTCAGATCCTGCGGCTTGGACTAATAGCACACATTTAAGATTCACCACTTTAAACCCATTCTTGGTTGCAAAACTTTGAGAAACAAACGAATACGAAGCTCCAGAATCAAATAAAGCGTAGTGGATGCGAGTTAACGAAACTTACCGAAGACGACGCGTCGTAGCCTCTTGAGCTCCATCCGCGGTGATGTGGTTGATCCTACCATGCGTTTGTTGATTGAGGGTTACTCGGCTTGACCGGCGCACGATTTCCTCCTGAAGCGGTGCCTTGGCGGTGTTGTTCCCAAATTAAAGCGAATCGGCGTGATGCCTCCCTACGTGGACACCTATTAGAAAAGTGCCTGGCTCATTGCATGTATAGCATCTCTTGATTGCGATGCGACTCCTCTGGTGCATTCGCCTGTCTTTGGCATCTGAAAGTTCTGATTAGCAGGGCGAGGTGTAGGGGTTGCTGTCTTATTCACGGCTTGCGGTTGGAATCTGGCAAACTGCTGTGGTGACATCCTCAGGCGTAGGTGGTTTGGACGTCCACCCTGATTAGTCATCAAGCACTTACGGTTCTCACCTAACTCTTTGCGCTTATCCTCCAAAATCGAAGCCTTATTAACTAGCTCCTGAAAATCTGGAAAATTGTGGGTGATCAGTCCCACCTGCAATCCTGAATTCAGTCCCTTCATGAAACGAGATTGCCTAGCTTTATCTGTCGCTACATCTTCAGGGGCATAGCGAGCTAACTGGGTAAACTTATTCATATACTCGACCACTGGCTGGCCTCCTTGTTTCAGAACCCTGAATTCTTCCTTTTTAAGGTCCATCATTCCTTCTGGGACATGATATTGGCGGAAAGAGGTAGTAAACTCATCCCAGGTAATCTCCTGCGGGGCTCCCTGTGCGGCACAGTAATTCTCCCACCATTCTGCGGCGGTTCCTTCCAGTTGATGAGAGGCGTAGAGCACCTTCGCATTGCCCTCGCATTGAGTAATATGCAGTTTCTTCTCAATAGTCCTTAGCCAGTCATCGGCTTCCAAAGGATTAACATTCCCAGCAAAGGTTGGCGGCCGAGTCCTCATGAAATCTGACAGCCTGGAGTATGGTCGAGGTCCACCATTGTTGTTCTGAGCTGCATGGTTGTTGTTGGTTGCTGCTACATTGGTCATCTGTTGCATCTGCTGCATCATAGTCTGCATTAGTTGAGTCTGCGCGGCAAGAAACGCTCCTAGATTCTGCATGTCCACTGGCAGTGGTCGTTGGGGATGGCCTCCATCATTGGGGTTGCCATTCTGGCGTAGTCCACTTCCCGAAGCACCGTTGGTTCCACGAGTATTCACCATCTGATGATTGCCTCTTGGGTTAGAAAAGGTAGATGTAGCATAGATAAGAAGCAAGAATTTTTAAAGCGGGGAAGATAGGTTATACCCAACTGAAATAATTCTTTATTTATTCTTGGTATGGCTGCTTATTTAAGCCTACAAGCTTTACAACACATACTACACACTCAGCATTACAAAGAAGCAAACTAAACACGAAACCTTAACGTCTACTAAAAGGTAAAGACAAAACTTAAAGACGCGACTCAACACTCGAGTCTCAACACAACTCCAAGACTGACTCTCACTCATCCAGCCACGCTGGCTGAGACTGATCCGGTGCATACACCGGCGAGTGAGCTGGCATAAAAGTGAATCCATCCTAATGACCTACTGCTGGCTCCTCCGCAACAACAGGGTCTGCACCCTCCTCTGGCTCCCACTCTCGCTCCTCTGGATCTTCTTCTTCTTCGGCGACCTCGTCCGGCTCCTGAACGACTTGGTCCGCTAGCTCCTCAGCTACCTGCAAGGCCTCCTCTAGCTCGCTGATGACTCTGGCTACGGTGTCATGGGTCTCCTCAAGCTCCTGCTCCGTCACTCTGAGTGCCTCGTACACTGTCTCCAGCTCCTGAGTGGTCTCTCTCATATGCTCCTCCTGGGTAAGGGCGAACTCCGCAAGGTGTACCGCGGTAGCACACTCGTCCTCCACGATCCGTCGGCATCGGCATGCTTGCACATCAGGGTGAAGTCGAAACACTGAGTCTTGAAGCTCGTCGGCGTAGTCGCGGTAGACACGGCGAAGAGCAAGTCGGGCAACCTCCTGAATCGCAACCATGTACGAGAATCTTCTGGCGGAGATGCTGATCGGCCTACTAGCTTCATCATTCTCCTGGGCGTAGATGATCAGCTTGGAAACAAATCCTCGGTGAACACCATTAACGGTTCAGCTGCCTCCTCGGTAAAGCGGACGATAAAAACTTCCAAGCGTCTGAAGAACTCTCCACAGTTCCATGGCGTAGCCATCTGCTGACTCCTCAAAGGTCGGAACGATCGGCATTTGCTTCACAAGAACTTTGAATAAGTTCTCCACCCGAAACAGCAAGCAAACGGTAAATTCAGCAAAGGCGAGAAGTAGAGAATGAGATGAGTCGAGAGTGTTTTGTTAGTCAAATTTAAATTTTCCTTTAGAAAATGGTTTTGGACACAACCTAGACTTCTCCATACTATATAAGGCCAAGACCTACAGTCAGTATGCCCTGATACCACCTCTGTAAGGACCCGAATCCACTGATTCGAACCCACTGTGTTTACCGCACTAGTCCCAGGATCAACGCTAGTGCACACAGCTCAACATCGGTACATATCATATCATACTCAATGATAATAGAAATAGTAGTTCATTTATTGATATAGCTAAGGGTATGATCTTATGACCGACTTACATTATTAAGCCACGCAGGGCAAGACTGGAAATATAAGCTAAGAATTAAGCAGGGGAAAGTAAGCGTAGATAGCTCATCAGTTCACCACAGGCAACCGACAAGGCTTGGACCCTAATGACTCGTGTCCTCCTGGAACTCCTCCTCCAACACAGGTGTAGATTCTTCGACTGTTGATTATTGTTATTGACAAGGGTGAGTACTTAAAGCACTCAACAAGTTGTGCACAGAATGCAATTCTATGTAACTATATGCAAGGCTTATTCCAATGGATAGGCTATCATGGCTATTTTGCAATAAGCAGCATTTATGAACAAATATAATAAATAGATTGTAAAGACAGCAAAACAAATAACAATAAATAGATTCAGCATTTCTGAAGTAAACCAAGTTTCCAATTCTAAGTCAAATTCCATCTTCCACATGGTATTCCGCCATCCCAACCAAGTTGTCCATTTAATTAAGCTAACCCTTAACTGTAATTCCCGAGCATTGCTCAATACCGCGAGCACGGCTATCCGAATAGTTTCACACTCTGCAGAGGTTATGCACTTTACCCACGCGATACAACCAAACACCACCAAGGCGAGTGATTATAACAAAGCCTTTACAATGCGCTGGCTTAACCCGGTACCACCCGCTAAGGTTTCAACACTGGTGGGACTAGTTACCACATCCAGGGCCCCCCTCTTGCACCATGTGAATTACTCCATAACTCGGGAACTCACACCGACCACGATAGTACCAAAGCTAAGACATTGCAAATTAATCAGCTAGGCTGGCCCACACCAGACATGTGGTTGCATGATTGACTCAGGTCAAAGTCTTGCAAGGTTAAGTCCTTAGAGTGATCAAGGCAAGACATCCACATACCCTCTGCCCATCAGGCCCACCTTGGCATACTCGCCCCTTGTCACTTGCCCCAATCTAAGGCCCTGTTTGGTATAGCTCCAGATTCCAGCTCCATCTCAGAGCTGGAGCTTGTAGGCTAAAATAAAGTGAATTAAGTTTATATTTTTAGTCTAAAATGTAAACAAGATGACCCACCTAAACACTCTTAATGTACCCACAGCTCCAGCTCCATAAATTTCTGGAGCTAGGAATACCCTGCTCCACCAACTCCACGGATTTTGGTGGAGCTGGAGCTATCTCAAACACCCCCTAAGTGAATATCACCCAAGTTGATTACCAAGCACCACGTGCCATCAACAATTCAACATCGTTGCGTGACATGACTCGCCACAACAACTCAATCTCATCGTGTGATCCCACTTGACACACAAGTTTATAACATCATTCCATATTCCATTAGTCAAGATTAATTATCAATGTCTCAATCACATGTGATGACGTGGCATGGCTAAGCAACTAATACGGTCTAACCATCCCATGTTGATTATTATTACTAACCAACTATAATGAACCAATCTAGGGTGATAATAGATCATGGCATACAATGACAAGGTAAGGTGTAGATCAAATTGGTATAATAGCTAAGTTCCAATTTAATTTGAAACAATGGTATACTTGAAATAATATGCAATAAGGTAAAACAAATATAGCAATTTTATGAACATGGGTTCAACATGATTAAAGCACAACTTGCCTTGAAACAGGTCCTGATCTTGATCTGGAGCTTGCTCTTGAGTTGCTGGATCTTCCTTCGAAGCGTCGCACAATTCAACGTCTATGCGTATCGAAGGAGAAAAGCAAATAAATACCAAAATAGAGAGCAAATAAACTCCAAAAATCAATTAAAATTCACAATTAAATATATCTCAATTTTACAAATTTTTAAAAATTTGAATCACTCAAATCCGAGTTAAGATGCAAAAGATATAGCCTTTTGAAGTTTGGAATAAATTCTGAAATTGCAAAAATTAGAAATTCGAAATTAACATAATTATTTTTAAATTGAAAACAGACTTATTGCGCAGGCGTGACGTCATGCTGACGTCAGCCCTGATGTCAGCCCATCAAACGCTGCCACGCGTCCTGGTCCATGGACTCGGTCTACGGGACCGCCTCTGGCCCACCGCAGACACGGTCCATGGCGCCTCGCAGAACGTGCCGACACGCGATGGCGCTTGATTGGTCCATCTCTGCGGCGCAGCATCCACCGCACAGATCGCATCTAACGGATGCAGACCTCCAACTTACGTGGCACGATCTCTGCCCTTCGCTGGAAATCCGACGATCCTTGAAGCTTCGACGCGACGATGGCAGAGCGGCGGCGCAACTCCACCGGCCTTGGAGACGACGAACTCGGCGACGGCGTTCTGGCGATGAAACGGCGGCACTGCTCCCCCACACCGACGCGGCACAGCACGACGGTCTCGGATCCAGAACCTAACCGACGAGGAACGACTCGACGGCGGCGCAAAAGCACGAAACAAGCGGCGGCGCAAGCAACCAACTACGGCGAGCTCCCAGGCGCGATCTACAACGGTTCTCGCGGAACGGGTCCGGCTAACAACTACGGCACACGGTGATGATGTTCGGGGAGGCTACGGACCCCTTAAATAGCCCTCGACGTCGGCATATTGCGCCAAGGTTGCCAACCGACGCGGCGGCGGTGTCCTTCTCGGACACGGTGGCGGCGCCCGAGTCCCGCACGGAGACGACACACGCTAGCCGTCCGATCACGGTACATCGGTCACGATCTCGCGGCTAAGATCTGATCCTAACCGCTCACGATTTCTTTCCAAAGGCGAAGATCCATCCGAGTCCCGAACCGGTACGCCTTGCCCTCACCCGCGCGATCTCGATCCAACGGCGGAGATTAGATCTTCCAGAAAATGGGATAAACGGGCCGCGTTACTCTGGGCCGCACGCATACAGCGTATGGGCCGAGCCCAATACTATTCACCCATTTTTAAAAGGATTTTCCATTTAAAATAATTACAAAAATTCATTTTATTTGTTTTAGGCAATAAAATAATCAGGAAAATTCCAAGAAAATTCTCAAAAATACTTTGAGACATTTTGAACTTAGATAAAATATTTTTGGCAAAACTTTATTTTAACTTTGCCTAAATTTAAATGTTTTCCAACAAAGGACCAATATACTTAATTTAAAGTTAATTCAAATAAATCCAGAAAAATCCAAATAAATTCCAGAAAAACATAAAAAGCACAATTGACAATAAAATAATATTTAGACGAATTTTTGGGATGTTACATTTTTACATGTCGGTGGCTTTGTATTGGTTATAGCCTTGTCCCTTTCTTGATTGACTTCGATACCTCTTTCATGCACCATAAAGTCCAAAAATTGCCCAGCCGACACGCCAAACGCACACTTGAAAGGATTCATCTTTAAACCATGTAATCTTACGTTCCGAAAAACTTTTTCTAAATCGGCTAAATATTGTAAGTCATTTTTGGATTTCACCACAACATCATCAATATATATTTCAACAATGTGACCGATTAAGTCATGAAAAATCAAATTTATGGCCCGCTGATAAGTTGCCCCGGCATTTTTTTAAACCGAAAGTCATAACCGTCCATTCAAATAATCCTATGCACCAGGAATGTAAAGGAGGTTTTTGATATATCAGCTTCTGCCGTGAATATCTTATTATATCCGGCATTTCTGTCTAAAAAACTTATGATTTTATTCCCTGATGCAGCATCGATAAGCATATCAGCTATCGGCATCGGATACTCATCTTTTGGTGTGGCTTTATTTAAGTCCCTAAAGTCGACACACACCCTCAGTTTCCCATTTTTCTTCATGACTGGAACGATATTGGAAACCCATTCTGCATATCGGCAAGGCCTAATGAATTTTGCTTCCACTAACCATTTTATCTCTTCTTTTATGATATTATACAGGGCCAGATTAAAACGTCTAGGATATTGTTTAAACAGTCGATATCCTGGTTTAATAGGCAACCGATGTTCTACCAACTGTCGGCTTAAACCAGGCATCTCATGATACTCCCAAGCAAAACAATCTTTATAATTTCTAAGAATTTTGATCAATTTTTCTTTATATTTTACATCTAATTTTGCACTAATGAAAGTTGGTCTTTTCCTATGACCACTACCTATATCGACTTCTTCAAGTAGATCAGTAAACGTGAAGCATTTGCCCAAGTTTTCAATTTCTTCGAAATCTTCTATGGCCTCATAGCTATCCGTTACTTGCCGATAGCTTTGCATTTTGTCTTGTAACGCTTTCATTGTTTTTCTTGTCCCTATTGGCGTAATACCTCATTTGCTTGATCAAACGTGCCTAGCTTGACACTGATCGGCATAAGTCCTATCTTGCTTACGCAAATGAAGTCACAATCATCCAACGTTTTTCCTGATATACATCCAGCCTCTTCGTGTTGCCAATTCGCATCCGAACTGGCCATAGCGATATGGGCCAATGTATCACCTGTGACAACCTCAACTTCACCTCCATTCCACTGAACAAGCGCCTGATGCATGGTTGACGGGATGCAGCAATTGTCATGAATCCAATCTCGTCCAAGCAACACACTATAATTTCCTTTGGCGTCAATGACAAAAAATGCGGTAGGCAAAGTTTTACTGCCAACAGTCAATTCCGTGACCATGACGCCTTTAGCTTCCGTGGGATCGCCCGTGAAGTCATTCAAAACCATATTAGTTTTGATTAAGTCTTCATCGGACTTACCCAATTTTTTGCAGGTGGTGTACGGCATCAGATTGACAGTAGCTCCCCCGTCCACCAGCATCCTTGATATCGGCTTGACATTTATATAACCTTTCAAATATAATGGCTTCAGATGCTGATGATCATCTCGAGGTTTTTCAAAGATAGCGTTCTGGGCACCTGAACATGACTGAGCAAAAGTTTCTTTGGCCGATTCAGTTTTAATTTTGAACTCGACCGGCAATGTAAATACCATATTGATGTCCATCGGAGGAGTGCCATCTCTAATCATGGGAGAATCCAAATCATCGGCTGAATCAAAATCTTCTACAACCTGTTTTTTCTTCCTCCATTCTTTCTTGGTAACTTTGATCGGCCGAAGTTCATTGAAGGTGTGGTCCCTCTGTTTCTCTGCAGCGGTTTCTCTGATTTCTTGAGTTCTTAGCCTCTGCATCCGTCTGCGTTGTGATCGGCTAAGGACAAGTGGACACCACCTAGGTTTAGGCTCCATTGGATTACGTATTTTGCCAGCCAAATCTTCCCGATCAGAACTAGACTCTTGTTCCTTAACCTGGCTCAGCATCTGATTTGGTTCGAAGATTCTTTCGTGAACCGGTCTCCTGTAACCTTCATTAGGACGATCTCGTATCGGCCCAGACAATCTGTCTTTGGCCGATCGGCTAGGCCAATCGTCTTGGGGATAATGCTCCATTGGGTATGTGTATGGAGATGGCAACGCTACTCCCTTTTCCCAACAAAATTGCTAAAAAGGACATCTCCAATGCGCTCTCCACGTTCTCAGTTTGATACGGATTGTTTAGCCGACGAGGATAATATCGTGGCTGATTATTTATTCTTTCATACTTCTCTATTAACTGAGAAAACGTCAGTCCCGGCCTTCTTGCTGGCTGTTTTGGCAGTGATTTTTCTGCCTTATACCATCTGCCAACCTGCGGATTTCCCTTCGGTTTAATGGTCCTTGAGTTCTTCCCTTCATGATCGGCTTCTATTTGTAGCAAACCGATCATGATTTTTAATGTCTGACCGCCATTTGAAGTTGACTGAACATCAACTTGCCGATCCCTTTTTGGCTCCTCGCTGTGCATCGACTCTTTTCCTTTGTTTGAACATTGGACCATATTTATAGGGAACAGATCAACATCAACTTGTATGGTCGGCTCATCAACGAATTTTAGCTGACCGTCCTCGATAGCTGACTGGATCTGCTAACGAAAAATATTGCAATCATTAGTATTATGAGAAAAAGAATGTTGCCAATTGCAATACCTGCGTTTCTTAATCTCACTAGCCGATAGTATGACGTGTCCTTCGGGCAATCGCATTATTTTCTCTTGTAACAATAAATCAAAAATATGTTCACATTTAGAAACATCAAAAGCATACTTAACTTCTGACTTATTCCTAGTCGGCTTAAGCCAGGAACAGACTAAGGATTTTTAGACCCTTTTATCCATTCGGCTATGTTTATCTTTGCTTCATCATCTTCTGAAGATTCGCTGGGACAATAGTCGACCATGTTGACTTTAGCTTTATCCTTTTCCTTATTATTACCATTCGTTTTAAATCTGTCTTTGAATGCCCTATTATCTGGGAACTGGCTCTCTTGAGCCGACACACGATGAAGCAGATGACTCAAATCGGTGAACTCCTGTCCTCCAAACTTCTCTCTAAGTGGTGGAATTAACCCTTGGAAAGCCAAATCAGCGAGCTGGTTATCGGGTAACGTGACACTGAAACAACGATTTCTAATCTCTTAATATAATCTGTTACCGATTCTCCAACTTTCTGGCGAACAGAGCTTAGATTGGAGATCCTGAGTTCTAAACTACCCAAGAAAAAGTACTCATGAAATCGGCTTTCCAAATTGTTCCATAAGTGAACTGAATTCGGAGGCAAACAAGTAAACCAAGTAAAAGCTGCTCCCGATAATGATAACGGGAACAGTCTGATTTTTAGCCCGTAGGACTGGGCTGCTTTGCCGCACTGTGCGATAAAGCGTCCGATGTGTTCTAATGTTGTAATTGAGACATCGCCAGAGGATTTTGCAAAATCTGGGACTTTGAAATTGTGAGGATAAGGCATACGATCTATGTAATCAGGATACAGTTTTCTATAGCCAATAACCTTCACTTTTGGCTGTATGCCGAATTGATCCCTTAAGACAATGGAAATTTGATCGGTCCAATTCACATTTTCGGCCAATGGAATAGTAGGTCCTTGATAATGTTGGTCATAATTGTCATTCTGCCCCCCGAGTGCAAACTCGGGTTGCCAATTAGGTTGAGCCGATGGCAGACGAGTGTATTGATCGTACCTATTGTTTCTAATTACTGGCTCAGGTACTAGGACAAACGGTTCTGAATAGGTCACTACCTTGTGTGAACCTGGATTTCTGGGCAGGACATGTTCATGAGGTTGTGGGTATCTGCTAGATTCAATCGGCTGTGAAACCGATTTTGGAAAAACATAGGACGGAGCTGACGGCGGTAGATTCGCCGATGTATCTAATTATCAACATCGGTGTGAGCCTAGTAATGGGTTACTCCACTCGACCGAGGATCTCTAGGCAGTATGATAGTGGGTTGAGTGGGCATCATAGTTGGGGGTGAGGTTATAGCCAATGGTTTAGGATCGGCTAGTGTGCTTTGCGTGTTTTGTGCCATTGAAAAAACAGGGTAACTTGGCAGAGCTTGCATCGGGTCGAGCAGGCTTCCAGATGAGGACAACTCCTGTGCGATTGTTTTAACGCTGTTTGCAATCATCGGCTTAAGTGTTGTAACAAGAGCCGATAACTGGTTTATCAGAGCATGATGTACTGATTGATTAATCATAGCCGATAGCTCAGCTTGAGCAGGCGGATATCGACTTATCGGTCCTTCTGTAACACTTGCATCTTCCAGGGCATTGACTCTCGGCAAAGCGGTCTTCTGAGTGACGCCACGTCAAGTTTTCTGATAACAATTCAGCATCATCTCTTCTAGAGCAGTTTTTTGATCTTCGATTTTTCTACGTTGTTCTAGCGTTAAATCGTCCATCGTCGGAACGATTATAGCTTCAGCGTTGAGATCGGATGGTGGAATCGACTTCCCTGATAAAGACATGGTGGTCCCACCGGGCGTGCCAAGAGTGTGTTGACGTCAAAAATTTGAAGTAGGTTTTCTGACAACAGCACACCAGACGAACACCTGGTTCAAAGCATGCCAGTCGATTTGACCTATAATCGACAAGGTAAAAACATGAAATTCACTAAAAGCCGATCGTGAAGATCAATCGGCTTAGACTTAATCAACTCAAAACCGATTAAATCAAGAAAAAAATTAGTCTAACTAGCCGATTAAGACTAATCAGAAGATAAAGGTAGATCGATTCTGAAGAAGGCGATGCGCAACAAAATCAGAATAAATCGAACCTGGAGCATAATCGAAGGAGATCAACAATCAGCGATGCGCAACTTTATTGATCAAGATCGAATTACAAAGACTAAATTACAAGAACTACTCCTAGTCGACTGGAAAAAGTAATGTAAATTTGTGTTTGATTGTGTTTTTCTCTCCTTTTTTGTAGCTCACCCTTGCCCTTCTTTTATATCCGTCGACTGATCGTGTCCTATTACAACACGTTACAAAACCTGATCCGTATCGGCCTCAATCAGGATAGTTTTCCAAATATCTCCAAATCTTTCCAAATCGTCCGTTGGTTACTGCATGTTGACTTTCTCTTGCCGATTTTGACCATTCTTGTCAAATTTTGGTGCAAACACTTAGATATACGAGTACAATCTTTGAGCAAGCAGTCCACTAGAAAATGTAACACCTGATTAAGCTAAGTGCTCCATTGACCACTACTCGAAACTTGTTTAGCACAAAAATGAGCCGTCCAGTTAACCTCTCGGTTGGCAACATCAAAAACTAGAACTCCGAAATTATTATTTTTCTAGTCTTATAGTAAATTTTTTTGATAAATTTGATTTTTTACAAACGCAATTACAAAAATAACCCTATCTCCAACCATAGAAACGCCAGAATGTGACATATCCCAGACCACGAGAGCACCTACTGTGCTCTTTGAGTACGGCACCTTCGGTGACTTGCCGTGCCTAGGAGCACAGTGTGCTTTCGTAGTCGGAGACATGACTATTTTTGCAATTACATTCGTACGAGCGTTAGATTTGCAAATAAATTACAGATGGAGTTAGAAAATTAATGATTTCAAAAACTCCTACTTAGCTCCTGGACATCTGCAAGGACAGAGGATACCTCCGTGCGCCGAAAGCTAGAATTCTTCTAAAGATGGACCAAGGACCGTGAGTCACATTCAACTTGCTCTTGCGACGACGAAATTTCCATCATGATTTTATGACGTAGCTCCTTGGTTTTCTGCATTATAAAACGCACCATTGATGTTCACTGTTAAAAACCAGTCTCCGGCAGGGTTAACAATACCATTTCGAATTCGAATTTCGATGGCCCGAAAGTATCGAAATTCACGAAAAACTGCTCGAAATTTGCTCAAAATTAAACAGTTTCGAAAGTCAAACGAATTTGAAATCTAGTCAAACCGGTGAGCGATTTTCGAACGAAATGGACAAAAACCGCTCGAAAAGGCTCGAGTTTCGAGCGGTTTTTGAGGAAAATCGGCGACAGTTGAAAAAGAGGGGAATGTAAAAAATGGGAAAATTGTAAAAAAAAATTTGCAAAATTTGTAAAAAGCCATTAAGGCAAAAAAAAATAGGAAAAATATAAGAAATATATAAAAAAAGTATGGAAAAACAAGAAAAAAATTCCGACATGATCTTTCCTAACTATGGAAAAAATTTAACATGACCTTTGCTATATTTTAGACAATTGCAAGTTGTAAAGTAGGTATTTAGCAATAATGTGTAAATAAATAATCTTTCATTTCAATACTACTCACATATCAATCCAACAAGTCCAAAAATAGGCATTCATATAATGATGTTAATATATTAAAATATACCATAGCAAGATAATTTATGTGCATACAAATATCGCTACTTGAGCAAATAATAGCATTTTCAGGTGTCGTCCATTGCTATTAAATATACCTTAACAAATATTGCTACTAAATATAATTGAACAAATATTGGTACTAAATATACTTCAACAAATATTGCTACTAAATATAATTGAACAAATATTACTACTAAGTATACTTCAACAAATATTGCTACTAATTATTGCTACTTGACATAATTGAACATAATTGCTACTTGAGATACTTCAACAAATATTGCTACTTGACATGAATAAATATTGTTACTAAATATAATTGAACAAATATTATTACTAAAATATATTGTAGTAAATATTGCTACTTGACATACTTGAACAAATATTACTACTAAACATATTCGAACAAATATTGCTACTAAAAATACTTTTTTTTTAATTTCTACATTTTGAATGGCTCAAAAATGTCACCAAACTTCGTTTTTTCAAAAAAATATTCACACCACATGTCATAAAGTTATTAATACTAATTTTAGGGAATTTTTGGATATTTTTTTCAAATTTTCTGAATTTTTTGAATTTGATCTTTACCGGTAAACGAATGATATAGCTTTTTAAACTGGAGCGGTAAAGACGGCTTTCGTGAAAACCAAACGTTTTTCAACGGTTTTTGGAACCTGGTCTCCGTTGGGCGCCAAGATACTGATCTACTAGCAAAAGATGGTAGTCGCGTCGGCGGTTTATGAATTTGCAATAGATCAACACCTCCCTTACCCACATGCAAAGCTTGGGCATGACATGATAGAGATTAAATCATTTTTCTCTACTGGTGCTAGTAAAAAGAAATTAGTATTACCATTTAATAATTCCTTTAATCAACTTCTATTTATTATTAGTCCCCCTTTTAAATCTGGAGTGCTTCCGAATTTTTTTTCTTTAATATTTATTTTTATTCATTTTTTCGAAAATAGTCGTTAAATAAAAAAATTGTGGAATTGGGCTCCCGCCGCCCGTATATAGGGCGATAGGTGACGGCCCTGATGGCGGAGTAACGGCGGAGGAAAAATCGCCCGATACAGGGGCGACAGGTGCCCTTACTCACGTTTTTTTTATTTTAATTTCAATTTTTTTTCTCGAGAATAATCAATAGGAAAATAATAACGAAAATGGCCATAAGTTGAAAGCACTAATGTTTAAATTTTTGATAACTCTTAGTATTCATTTACTGTAATAATTTATATCTATTGGCCAAAATATACTATAAGTTAAATGTCCTCAGTCACGCTACCGTCGCGCCCAAGTACATCCGACGTGCGCCGCGCACTCATCCCACACGCATGGTATATTAGTGCTATTAAAATATCAGGAACTACCATTAAATGTCGTCGATACTGACCAACAGACGATTAGGGGCAGCCGCATTACTAGGAAGGTCCAATTAGAACAAGATAAATTTTAAAAATTTTATTAATATATAAGGATTTAGATTATGTTATGAAAAGTACTATGTTCCATGCAAATTTAAATTGTATAAATCAATTTTACTTAAAGATCATTTAGTGTATTATGAAGAAACTATACAGACCATGGCTCGAAAAATCCAGAAATAAATATCACTCGTTCGTAGGGTGTTAGGTGTCCCATTTTTTCAAAAATATTTATGAATAAACTCAGTTGAGTAAACCAAATGACTATAAGTAACCTCACTTGCATGAAACACTTAAACCTTTTCGGCACCCTGTGAAATATCATGTTTAAATGTAATACTTAGGGAGAACGGGCCAAATTTGCTCTTTGATATATGCACTACCATATGGTGGGAAAATATTTTATTTACACCTTGCTTTGCATATTAATTCTACTAGTGCAATACTATAAGTATTATGGTCGAGGCAACAATGAAACGCTTAAGTCTTTTCGGCAGCCCGTGAAATATCATGCTTGAATGTAATTTGTAGGGAGAACGGGCCAGATTTGCTCTTTGATATATGCACTACCATACGGTAGAAAAATATTTTATTTACACCTTGCTTTGCATATTAATTCTACTAGTGCAATAACTCTTAAGTATTATGGTCGAGGCAACAATGAAACGCTTAAGCCTTTTCGGTAGCCCGTGAAATATCATGTTTGAATGTAATTTGTAGGGAGAAGGGGTCAGATTTGCTCTTTGATATATGCACTACCATATGGTGGAAAAATATTTTATTTACACCTTGCTTTGCATCTAAATTGTATTAGTGCAATAACCCTAAGTATTGCAAAATGAGGGTGAGGGAGATTAGAGAGCGGTCGATTCACAAATAAAAAATTACTGCAGAAAATAAGGTAGGCCACACTCTTTATTACGGCTAAAAACTAAAAGGAGTACCACGAACAAGGAAAATAATAGTTAAAACTAGACGTCTACTGAGTGCTTCGAGGCCACTTCCCCTTCGCCCATGCCTCCGGTGGGGCTTCTCTGGCACGACGCGCCCTCTCTCGTTTCCTCTCTCTCTCGGCCTCCTTCTCCTCTGCTTCCTTTCTACGTGCCTCCTCGCGTGCGGCATGATGCTGCTCTTGAAGCTGCCGCGTGAACTCCTCCTGCCGGTTGGCTTGATCAAGGAGCCTTTGATCTTCGGGGTTGATCTCCATATCAAACCACTGCTCAAATTCACACAGTGGCGGAGGTGACTGCATAAAACATAAATTAGCAAAGTTTCATGTACAAATATTACGTAACATGTTAGATTGTTACCATCTGGCGATCCTTCAGGCTCTTCTCCGGCGGGTCGAAGGCGTAGTTGCAGCAGTTCCAATACCTCCTCTTCCAAATTGGAATTTCCCAAAAGTGGACAAGACTGCAAGGATCTCCGCACATACACATCGGTGCTACAGCTCCACGAGGTAGCACTGTACCAACAACATGAGCGCCCAACCCCGCTCTACGGCAAACCAACATAGCTCCTCCATGTTGATGTCACGTTAATAGGAATCAACTCTCCATAAAAATAGAGTTGCGCACGGCTTACTACTGCTCTAACCCGCAACCGAACAGTCTGGGCATCCAAATTGAACATCCGAGACATCCACCCCAACAAATCCCTGTATGTCCTATCGCTCGGTCTAGATATGTCCAGTACGACTCTTGAAAATGATGACAAATCCACCCCATATGCCCCCTGTGCTATCTCCCTATCTCCATATATTTGAAAAATACAATTTCTCCGACATACTGCAACATCAGACGGAAATATATTACTCTAAAATTCAATAGACAAAACGAATATTGATCATACTAAAAAATTCGACTATAAATAAGTAATTCAACTTGCCTACCATACGGCCTAATATTAAATTTCTACCACATTACATTTGTATATATTGCCTAATACATTATTTGCATAATAACATTACTACTACACAACCCTACTAAATTAAATTTCTAAATATTGCCTAATATTTCGATGTATTAAATTTCTAGATACTAAATACCACATTAAATTTATACATACTAAATACTACACAACCCTGAAATTTCTAAATACTAAATGCTACATTAAATTTCTAAATATTAACTGCTACATTAAATTTCTAAGCACTACACAATCCTAAAATTTCTAAATACTAAAATAAATTTTTAAATATTAAATGCTACATTAAATTTCTAAACATTGCTTAATATTTCTACTGTATTAAATTTCTAGATACTAAATACCACATTAAATTTGTACATAATAAATACTATACATGCCTAATATTTCGACTGTATTAAATTTCTAGATACTAAATACCACAATATATTTATACATACTAAATACTACACAACCCTGAAATTTCTAAATATTAACTGCTACATTAAATTTCTAAATATTATACAATCCTAAAAATTCTAAACACTAAACAATCCTAAAATTTCTAAACACTACAATAAATTTTTAAATATTAAATGCTACATTTAATATCTAAATACTACACAATCCAAAAAAAAATCCTAAATTTACCTTCACAAAAATGACGAATCGATTTTTTTTCTTCCCCTCTTCTTCTCTTCTCCTCATCTTCTCTTCTCCTCTTTCTCCTCTTCTATTCCTCTGCTCGGCTGCCGAATGAGGCAATGGAGGCCTGCCCGGGCTTAAAAAGCCCACATATCGCCCATGTATGGGGTGATCGCCTGTACATGGGGGCGATATGTGGGTGGCCGTTAATTGGCCCATTAGTCCGGCACAAATCGCTCATGTATGGGGCGATCGCCCGTACATGAGGCGACGGGAGCCCATTTGCTCAAAAATGTTTTCATCTAACAACTATTTTCGAAATAATGAATAAAATTAAATATTAAAGAAAAAATAATTCGAGTGCTTCCTGCACGTGGACATTGTTCTCACTTTTTTTCACGATCTTTGAGCAAGATTCGTAAAAGCAGCAATTCTATGCGTATGAATAGGTTTATCCAATACAAATTGCACATTGAGATTAACAAGCCCAACATTGAGATTAACAAGCCCAACATAATTAAAAAGCCCAGCACGTTGGCTACATGAGTTGTTGTGGGCACCCAGAAATACGAATCGATCCTTGCTCGTGCGTTGGACTCAGAGGTGACACCCATACTCCACTTAAGTGTATGATCACTGTCACCCAAAAGTCCCGTGCACGAAGTATTAACCAGATAGGCCTTACTCAAGCAAATATGAGCCACCTAGTTGCACCGTACACACTTACCCAACCAAGAGAGTTTCGATTCCATTCCGAACAACCATTTCGGGATTGAAAGCAACTCATCCAAACATAGTACTCGCCGTCCGTCTCAGAACCTTGGTATCGACCACACTCACCAAGGGTAGCGCGAGCAATAGTCAAAGAACGACGACCGCTCGAGTTTATGTATTAGATGGTTGAAAACAATTCTAGGTACCCGGATATGTGTCTAGTGCTAGTTCCCAAGATCAACGCCTAGCACCCACATATATCGCATTCGAGATGTATCGCAACACATACACATGAAACTAAGCAGTTGATATAGCATAAACATAAACTACAACTATTACAACTACTTACTATTACAAATAATGGCCCGCCGGCCAAATATTACAAGTCCAAAAGTAAATTGCAGCGGAGAACAAACATATACCAACATGGGACAGCAGTATGCCCATCCGATAACCCATAGGCAACCGACTTGGAAAAGCCCAAGTTCATCCATCAACATATTCGTCGGACCCCGAAGTAAAGTACGTGTTGACGAGGTGTTCTTTCATACCGTTGTATATATTATTTAGATTAAGCAACCGTGAGTACACGCATGTACTCGCAAGACTTTAGTGTATGGAAATATTGTAATCTGCCAAGTGCTACGCCACCTCCACTTGGGCCCAAAGGCCTTGTACGACCTAGGGTTTCACGGCCACCCCCTTGGCCGCCTCCCTTGCCATCTTCCTCATATATATTCAGTAGCCGTCGCTAGAATAGATGGGTCTTCCTTAGATTATTCTGTTTTAGACAGTTTCACCGTTTGTTCGGTTTGTGGAACCCCAACTTCGAGTTCTACATTGGTAATTAGCAATATTCAGATTGCATCTACCTATTCTTGCTTGTGTTCTCGATTCGCATACAGGGATTAGCCTTATTGGCAAGGTCAATCGTGTTTGTGCGTGGTTGATAACCAATGGAGCCGTGGTGTAGCGATTGCAGGGTTCGAATCAATTCTGATTAGAAGCCGGATCGTCAACGTCGAGTTCTCCACCAATCGACTTACTACTACCTGTCGGAAGATCGGGCCACCGTCCCCATCAAGTGGTATCAGAGCTTCGCTTGCCCGATAGGTGATTTTTGTATCCCCACTTTTATTTTGCCATCGACCTAGAGTCCAGAAAAATTTCCCCACAAAAAGTTCATCATCGATTCCGCTGTCCTACAACCCCTTGTGCCTTTGCAATTTTCGTTTTTAGTTTTGCTTGTTGAGTTTGTGTCCATCGTCGTCGTCTTTTTGCTAGTTTGAGGTCGTGATCTTAGTTTCTAGTTGTCTCTTTCCATTGCCCTAGTTTTTGTTTTGCACTGTTAGCCCTAACCGAAAGGAAGAAGTGAAGTCGCAGGCAATTCTAGATTGCGCAGTGTTCAGTAAAACAGCTATAACTTTTGCATACGAACTCCGATTGGAGCGTACTTTTTTTTTGTTTCGAAGAGAACGGAAATGCACATCAGAAAAATCCACAGGTTAAAAATACCTGTGCAATTTTGGACCCTAAAAATCGGCATCTAAGACCGAGTTCCGAGCCCCACAAGTTTCATGTGCTGTTTTTGCCCATTTTTCGATCATCTGTTTAACTTCTTCTTTTGTTCCAAAATGTGAGATTTTTGTTTTGCCTTTGAGTTAAAAGAAAGTAAAACAAAAGTCAAGTGCAAAAAAAGCCGCACTGAAAAAAAAGATAGAGAGAAGAAAAGAAGCAAAAAGAAGCAGAAAGAGGAAAAAAGAAGCAGATAATTAGAATTGCTTGCATCCTTTGAGTCCTATGTGCTTTGATATATCCCTTACTAGGTTGAACTAGTTCTAGGAACACGTTTAGGCCAGCAACTGTGACAAGTACGTTGGACATTTATTCAGCTTGCTAATCTGATGTCGATATTGTTTATTCCTTGCTACTAAATATTAACTTCTGAGCTCCACATACTTCTTATCAGTTCAGGTTCTCCTTTGCAATCGCTTCGCTCACGCCCTCACGGTATCACGAACCAGCCACCGGTTGTGCCACCCACTGCTTTGGTAAGAACCTTGCAAGAGCTCAGTAAGACGCGTGAGAGTTTGTGATCCCAATGTCCAGTACCTAGTAGTTGATAGGGATAATACTTTGTGCTATCTTCTGTTTTCTACTAGCAAAGGCAGGGGTACCGGAAGATCAGGACGGTAACCAGTGTATTCTTCATAACGAGCTCCGAGAGATGCTTTGAGAGATGAATGAGACTATGAACAAGCAAAGTCAAAACATGGAGAATGCACTTGACAGAAAAGAGCATAAGCACCAACCCAACTTTAATCCATCTCCTTCTGCTGGTAAAGGTAAGAATTTTCAGTTCTTCCTTCTTATAACGGATTTTGTGTTGATGCTTATATTGATTGGGAAATAGAGGTAGATAAAATTCTTTCACAATGTAACCTCTGTAATAAACGAAAAATTAAAGTTGCCACTAGTACTTTAACTCTCTGTGCATCAATTTGGTGGAACGATTTTTGTACTTATAAGCCAGTACCACAAACATGGAAACATATGAAACGACTTATGAGAGATGAATTTGTTCCTTCTTATCATTCTAAAAAGTTACTTTATGAATTGCAATGTCTACAACAATGTGATAAAACTGTCAAGTCATATTACGAGGAATTAGAAACTTTGTTGTTGCGTTGTGGTTTAGATGAATCTGAAGAAGCTAAGGAAATAAAATTCTTAAATGGACTTGATATGAAAATTCAGGGTATTCTTATTGATAAGGAATACAGTTCTCTCTCTAGTTTATTTAATCTTGCTTGTGAGATTGAAAATCAAATTGAACATGAAAGACATCTTGCTGAAACTAATGTTTATAATTACCAAAGTGAAGAATTTTCTTTGGAAGAATGGCATCTTGTTGAGTTTCCACTTGCTACTAACTTTTCACAGGACATTGAGAACAAAAACGAGAAGGAAAACACGCAAGAGAAGGAGGAGCAAGAGATACTTGATATCCCATGCATGCCTCAAGAATGTACAGATCATGATATGCCTAAATCGGCTAAGATAGAAAACAAAGGTAACGACATATGTGCTATTTTCACACGAGGAGAGAATTCTGTTGATATGCTAAATTTGGCTACTACTGGTTCTATGCTAGAACAACAGTTAAGAGACACTCAAACTGAATCACCTTTGTCACAATATGATTGTCTTGCTGTCCTTGGTGATAAAGAAGAGTTGTGTGATAATGTCTCATTTATATCCATGCCCCAACTAGTGAATGAACATGTCAGTTTTATTTCTGATGTAAACACGTGTGCTGAAAATAAATATGTTATTCACCTTGCTAATGAAAAGGATGAAATTAAACTGTTGTCTTCCTTGAATACTTTGGGTTATATTGAATTTGATGTCATATGCGATCTCAATTGTTTAGAGGAGAGATTTTCTATGCCTGCTAATTTTTCATGGTCATCCAGTGTTAGTTTTCATGCTATTGGAAAATATAATGATAAAGGAAAGTACATGGTGCATCGATTTTATATTTGTACCATTTTGAAATCTTCTTTTAATGTGCCACACTATCAACAACCAAAGAATATATTGGTTTCTTTGCCGCCTCTTGTTACTAACCTTTTGCAGACCAATGAGCTTGAGTCGAGGACGACTCAAAATCAAGAAGGGGAGGATGATGAGACCATGTCGGCCCAGCAAGCCATGCTTCTATCTCAAGCCAAGACAAGTGCCCAACAACTTCTGATGCTCCAACCCCACCTCAAGATCAAGCCCAATTCATTCACGAGTCTAGTTCGGCCCCAGGAGCAGTCCAACTAAAAATGACTATATCTGGGTCATACCAAGTTCGTTTGAGGCATTCTTGGATCTACGGAGAAGCCCACAACGCGATCTTTCCAACGGAAGTGGTTTCACATCCAAACTCCTTCTAGATCAACGGCAATCGTCAAATCAATATGACAAACAGAATCTGCCAAGTGCTACGCCACCTCTACTTGGGTCCAAAGGCCTTGTACGACCTAGGGTTTCACGGCCACCCCCTTGGTCGCCTCCCTTGCCATCTTTCTCATATATATTCAGTAGTCGTCGCTAGAATAGATGGGTTTTGCTTAGATTATTCTGTTTTAGACAGTTTCGCCGTTTGTTTAGTTTGTGGAACCCCAACTTTGAGTTCTTCATTGGTAATTAGCAATATTCAGATTGCATCTACCTATTCTTGCTTGTGTTCTCGATTCGCATGCAAGGATTAGCCTTCTTGTCAAGGTCAACCGTGTTTGTGCGTGGTTGATAACCAACGGAACCGTGGTATAGCGATTGCAGGGTTCGAATCAGTTCTGATTAGAAGCCAGATCGTCAACGTCGAGTTCTCCACCAATCGACTTACTACTACCTGTCGAAAGATCGGGCCACTGTCCCCATCAAGTATAGTTCATATCCATCATTCCACAGCCCTCCTTGGCTGCGAATAGCGAGTAAAAACAGCCACCCTTGGCTCATGAGTATACCCATCCATTCCAAAACTATTTCCAAAAGTTTTTGCAAAAATAAGATTATACTTGACATTATTTTCCCAAGTTGCTCATGACCGCGAGCACGGCTAATTAATTAGATTTTAATCTCTGCAGAGAGTGTACACTTTACCCACATGAGTGTGCTAGCAATCATATCAACTATGCCTCGCGATACGTACCGTACCCGATTTGCTAGACTGTGACGAAACCGTTCAACTAGTTCAAGCTTAGCCTTGCACCAGCTACAATGATGTTAAACCCTCGCCATAGTTCCGGAGATCCTGAACCGATGGTGCCCCATCGTGAACTATCCCCGTGACAAGGCATACACCGTTGTATTGGAATGCTTGGGCCCCAACACCTCGGTGAAGGGAGCACCTAGAACGACACCAGTCCATCGGATCGTCCATACTACTTCGGCCTACCAAAATGCAAGGCTAAACTCTAACTAATCTAGTGAGTTTAGGCTATCCCATACTAGCACATGTGGTTGCACCAAAACACTTAGGTGATAGCATCAAGTTCGGTCCTTAACTGACCCAGGCGAGAATCTCCCCTAACTACACGTGAGGTCCTTTTCACACCTCAAGTTCAACCATAACTCACCCGCGTCTAAATCATAAGTTTTGAGATGAAATTTTACCAAATTACACGGAAACCATACCTCAGTTCCGTTCATTTAAACCAAGTTGCCAAGCTAGATTGAAAATGTGTCCCATCATTTAAAAGACGTTCTAGTGAGCATGTCTAAGCATGAGCATAAGATAATTCGTAAGTATTACCCAGTGACATCAAGTATTGTCATAGCATAACTAGGTTACAATGACGGATAATCAAATGACGAGGTGAAGGATATGAATTCAATTGGATTTAGCTACCATTACCCACAATATAGCAAGTTTAAAACATGCATGCATGCATATAGTTTGATAAAACAACATAACTTTGCAAATATGGGATCAAAATGGTCAAAGGAGGGTGCTTTCCTGGTTGCTCTTCTTTTGGAATATAATCCGGATCGTAGTCGACGTCGTTAATAGCCGAATCCGAAATATCGTCGTCTATGCGTCGAATAATAAAAACCGAGACAAAAGCAAATAATACCGTATCAAATGGGGCAAAAAGAAATCAAATGTAAATACCAAATTAAAACTTACCAAGAAGAACATGGTGATTTTGAGTTCTTGATTTATCATTTTCATAATGATTTCATTAGCACATTGCTTATGTGAGGCCTTTTCTTGAATGTGTTACTTTCATCCTCTATTATAAGAAGCTAAAGTTATAATCATAGCTAAGGATATTTATGAATTCAAGAGGCTAAAATTATGTATCTTTGCATACATAACTTCGAATTCTAGATGCTAAAATTATTTGGATTAATAAAAGTAACATTTGTTAAAAAGGTTTCGTTTGATTGGTACATAGCTTTAAGTGTTCATGCATGGGAATGATTTGTACATGTTGGATCTAAAATTTTAGGTTACTGGTTGATACTACTTGCTTATGTGACGATTTTTTGCATTGCCGATGTTTTGGTTTAAGACTTCCGATTTCATTCGTCCATACAAATGATTTTAGCAACATTGTCATTTAGGGTATTTGTTCTAGCAAGTTTTATATGACAAGCAAGTTGAAATCAAGATGTTTTTCCATATTTTAGTTGTCCATATACTGGGGTATGATTCTGGACCAATTCCCCCAAAATTTGTGTTTAGCCGGGTAGTCTTTCAAGCTGCCGAATGTGCTTAAGTGTTTCTGAAACTACGCAATTTGTGATCATTTAGGGTTCTTGCTTTAGTAGGATTCAGATGCAAATCAAGTTATAATTAAGATATTTTTACAGAATATGGTAGTACATATATTAAACACTGATTTTGAATCATTTTTCTTTAAACTTGCATTTGGACGGAATATTTTACGGATTGCCGAGAAGGCTTAAGTGTTATAGTTTTGGTGCAGTTTGTGGTCATTTAAGGTGTTTGCGGCGACATGTTTTATATGCAAAGCAGGTTATGAATGAAATATTTTTCTATATTATGGTAGCATAACTACCATAGGATGTTATTGATCTATTCTTTCATTATTTTCCATTTATACAAGATATTCTATGGGTTGCCGAAAAGGCTTATATGATTATGCCGATTGCGCGGTTACGGTCCAGTTTTCATTCTTCGATTGCGACCGCACCTCATGGGATAATCTAACCATTTTTCTTACATTAGTATGGGATATCCCTAGAAGTGTTTTAAAGTTAGTTCCCTGATATTTCGCATTTATTTAAGATGTTTTTCATGTATATGATCATTAGGGCTTAATATGGCCTAATTCAAAGTGATTCAAAATGAGGTAATTTTTGCACAGCCAACAAGTATATATCATTTTGAGGTCATATGAGTTGGTTTCGTCGAGTTTGGGGTTTGTTTGCGAAAGTTATAGCCGTTTGAATATTTTGCCGATTGAATGTTCAACTAGCGAGCAAATAGTGCAAACTAAAGTAAAATCTAAATGTCTTTGACTATTTATGACCTATGCAATCCCAGGATTGCATCTAAACTGGTTTCATCAAGTTTTAAGCTCATTTGAACAATATTTTAACCATATGAATTTTGCATGTTAGTAAGGTATTAAACAATCAATTTTTGATTCAAAATACATTAAAATATAAATGTTTTTTTATAAATGGAGTGTACAGGGTCTCATTAACTCATGTGATTTATTTCATGATTTATGGAACAAGAGACTATATATTTCCTTCATAACACCTATTTAAAGCCTAACATTCAAATTCTAATTAAAATATTTTTATGCAAGCAACATATAAATTTTTTTGCAGATTCTAATTCACTGTTTCAAAAATTAAATTTAGAAACTAGTTTCACCTCACTTGGACACTCCTATAAAAAGATATGAAAGTTTGAATGCAAAAGGCAAAAATGAAATATTTTATGCAAAGTTGGATTCGAACCCAGGTCCTGCCTAACGCGGTTTTGAGCTGCTCTACCACTGCACCAAGTTGTTGCTTGTGACAAATGTGCATGCAAAAATATTTGAGGTTTACCTCTTTTAACCCTAGAACTTGACTCGGTTGGCAATGGCGCTGGGCTCGCACGGGAAGGAAGCTGGAGAAGGAGTTGCGGCAGAGGGGGAGGCTCCGCTGGGGGGGTGGCTCCGGCTCTGGCGGCCTTGGCGACGGTGGCGACCGGAGCTGGCCATGGTGCGCCGGCGAGCAAGCTCCCTCCACGCACAGCTACTGGGGATGAAGATGGAGGCCGCGAAAATGGCGAAGCTGCATGCAATGCAGTGAGCTACTTCAGGAGGTTGTAGGGCAGCTGAAAATACGCGAAATGAGAAGAAGAGCTCACCCACGGTCTCTTCCTGCAGACGAGAGGCTCGCTGCCCAGCTCTTGTCCCGGCGAGCTCGCGGCACGGCAAGTCAACTGAGCAGAGAGCAAAAGGGGAGGAGAGGGGCTCGGCCGGCTTTATGGCAGTGCAGGGGAGGTAGGTGGGCTGCGGTATGGGCATGGAGGCAGAGGAGGCGAGGCTTGGCTCGCGTTGGCCGCGTGGCTGTAGAAGCCTGCGAAGGCAGCACCTGGGCTCAGCGAGGCTGTGTCGTGGCAGCGCTCTGGCTGAGGCGTGGAAGAGAGAGGAGGGAGGGAGAAGGTGAGGTAGGGGCTGACCAGTGGGACCAGGCCAGTGTGGAGCCCACTGCCAGACGCACGACTACAGCTCCCATCGATTGCATCGGTTGATTTAGCAGTTGAAAGCAATTAAGTCTCATTTCGGGTATAGCAGTTGGGCAGGCTTGCCGAGGGTGCTAGGTTGGTTCAAATATTTCACTAAGTTTTTTGCTAGTAGCCCAAGGAGTCTACTTTCCATTTTCTTTGGTTTCACTTGATTATCTCTTGTAGTTTAAGAACAGTAATTCTCCAAATTTGGCTGATTTTCATGCTGTTTTTGAATTTTTGGGCTGACTAAATGGTGTGTAAAAATTTTGGAAAAATTATATTTATTCATCACTTGGGATCTAATATTTTACAAAAATATTTTATATAGGATGTTGTTTGTTGTTTCCTTGAGTTTCATTAATGTGTTAGTTTAGATATTTGAAAGTCATTTAATTCCAAAAGTCAAATCTTGAAACAATGAATGAATTCAAAGATAAATTCAAATGAAAATTCAAATGTGCAATAAGATTCATGGCATGCTACTTTATTTGTTTTTATAAAGCTTTGACATTTGATAATATTATTTTAAATCAATTCTACTTTTTATTTCCCTTCAACACTAATTGAGTTCACATGCATTTGAGAATTCCTGGAGATGACCAGGGATGATTTTGGATTTATGTGAATTTTTTTCTCCAGATTTTATCTCTTAAGTGATTTTGGATTTTGTGTTATAGAGTAAAAGATAACAATTTTTATAATCCATTTTCTGAAAACCCAGAATTCGAGAAAGTTCTAAAAATATGGAATTTCAAAATAAGATTTACATTTCGAACTTAACTTTAAAGTTTGTTTATTTTGGATGAAAACTTTAATGAAATATCTTGCTCTTTTCTTTTAGGTTGAATACATGAGAATGAAGAAAAGATGATGATTAGAATGAAAATCTTGGTTTCAGTTTGAAATTTTTATTCAATTTTATTTTAAATTTTTATTTTTCCTATTTTTGAAATTTCCGGGATGTTACAGTTGTCTGATCGTAAGATTCGTAACACAATTTTACACGAAACCTTCCCATACATGTGATGATACTCCATTCCTGATAGACCATATGATTTGGCACATACACCAATGGGTTACTTAAAATGACAAGTTAATCAACAAAGTTGCATTCATACATTACTCCCTCCGTTCATCTATATAAGGCGCATTTTTCAAACGCTACTGTTCAGATATATAAGGCGCATACTTGTCCCGAAGCACCTTTTTGAAATTTTTTCCGATAATACTCTTGCTAAGCAGACTAGACGCATGCATGCTCCATCCCCAGTAATCAAGACTAGATGAATGCATGCATGCTGTCGCTTCGTTACTCCCCCAGTGACTAGATAAGTACTCCTATAGCGGTGCCGCCAAAGAAATAGCGGTGCTGTCCAAACAAAGAAGACAAGAACTCCATGGATGTCGTGGGTGAGGTGGTGGAAGACTCCGGGGATGAGGACAACAGAGAACCTATCGGCGAGGTTGTCCCAGACTCCATGGACGAGGATGAGGAAGAATTTATCGGCCAGGTGGTCCCGAACTCTATGAACGAGGACAAGGAAGAACCTATCTGCGAGGTGGTTCCAAACTCCATGGAGGACGAGGGCGACGTAGAACCCAACGGCGAGGTTGTCTCAGACTCCACGGAGGACGAGGATGACGAAGAACTCATCAACGAGGTGGTCCCAGAATCCATGGACGAGGATGCATATATTGAATTTACATGCATGCATGGCTGCATAGAATCGGTAGTAGTGTTGTGTATTGAATGAAATCATTAAATACAATAGTTAAGAGAGTAACTGGGGTACTTTAGTCCTTTGTAACTTTTATTGGTTTATGTGCAAAATGAAATGTGCCTTATATAGATGAACGGAGGGAGTATTTCCCAAGAAGTAGGACTTTTCCTGGCACATATAATAATCAGTTACTTAAAATGACAAATTAATCAACAAAATAGCGATCATCAGGAACAATTAATCCACAATGTTATATGAGTCATGTTACATTCTGATACCCTTTCTTATACGTAGCAGCCCTAAATTGGATCAGGGTTTTATGAGATACGGCACGAACGTGCAGTCTTAAAAATGAAGAAGGTGAATCTCATGGAAAGAACCAAAATAACAACGTTGAAGCAACCAAAATGAGAAAAGGATTTAGTGAAGCCGATCACAAATTCTTTAAGTACAACCTCTCTAACCTTTTAGAACCTTCAGATCATTGCCCTATACAAAAATCTAGTGAAAAAGAATAACCTAGTCTATAATCTTCTTGTGCAACTTTTGCTTTGGATGAGTTGGTCTATGGATTCTTGATTGCCTCGGTTCTCCACAACCACCCCATGGTTTTATATAGCCTTCCTAGTTCTCCTCCAAAATAAGTAGAAATCTTACTACTACTAGATTAGGAATCCTAATCCTATTAGAATTCATCTAGCACATCTTTTCAAATCCTAAAATATTATATATGAGTCGCCATAATTAACAACCTTCGTTTTGACTATTATAAGTTGAAGTCATCGTGCTTCTCGAAAAACTCGCTCCAAATCGGCTCCGTATTTTTTCCTATCACCTTTGAGAGTGCCCTCACCACAGTGGATTATGCACATCACCGCAATGTGTGCGTTGGTGTGTTCGGGCTTGGCTGCCCGAACCCTCCACTTAACAGATATTTCTTTGTATAGTTTGGTTAATCACAAGTCATGTTCCTACAATCCTTCATGCTATAGGTTGTACCTCCTCTAAGCACCGCATACTCATTGGTACCGTGTGGTTAGTCCAGTCACGTCTTCCTTCTTCCAACACCTTTGCCTTTATGTCTGCTAGATTTTGCAACTATCTTTGTAATTCCTCACATAACTGCAGTTGAAATCTAATTACGTACAGTTGACGACATGGTTTCCTTCTCCTGATTGATTTTTATCATACCTCCAATTGATTGTCCTTCCTTTAGTTTTACCCATCAATCGGTATCATCCATTACTCTAGATACTTTTCATGATTACATGCCATTTGCAAGTAACTCGCATGACTCCATCTCGAAGTGATGCCTCACAACCTTCGAGTTTAAGAGACCTCACAGATATTACATTCTTCGTTAAGCCGGAACATGCCAAGCTCCTGCTAATGTGCAATGTGCTCCATTATATATACTAATATAACTATTCCCACTATAGTAATTGCATACTCCTTGTAATCTATTATGTGAATAGTTCTGTGCGTCGGACGTAGACATCCTTCATCAAACATTTTCCTCGTCAAACATATGTGAAAGCAACAACCTAAATCTAATATCCATCCATCAGAAGTACTTAATTGACTGATGACAAGTACATTTAAATCATTTTTTGCTACCACTATTAAGCATGCACCTTTCGTTTGTTTCAAAGTCAGACAGTCCTTTATCATATAACCTTCCTCGTCACATAGATAGCATACACACGTGCCCTTGCTCTTGCCCCTTCTTATTCCTGTAACTCTTACTTTTATCTGCAACACCTAATACAGTCAATGCTTGATCACCAGAGGATGAAGATTCTAAAAGCTTTTTTAAGGACTCTACCTACAACAGATATGCACTTCTTCGTAGAAGTTGAGAATGCTTTTCTCGATGAGAATATTCATCACCAATTGCTCCCATGATAGTTTGGTGGTAGAGATGTTGTTAGTATGATGATTTTATCGTTCTTCATAATTTCCTCATCCACACTAATCAGCTATGTGATAAGCTTGTTGAAGATGGCTAACAAACCATGTACCTTCCTCCATGCATAAAATATACAATTGTCACTTCAGCGCCCACTTGTTAATCAGCGACTTTGCCATATGCACTTCTCTTAAGTTCTTTCATAATTTCATTAGGAAATTCTCCTTGATCACCGAGTACTTTATCTCATCGGAGAGACATAGATAGATTGTACTGACAGTCTTAGCTCTATTACCTTCCAGTCTTCAATAGACATTTTTTCGATTTGTCCCTTTCAAGAGCAATGATTACCTCTTACTGGACAAAGATATCATTCACCACACATTGCCGCACACTGAAATTTTCTTTGCCGTTAAAATTCTATACTTGATTCCACATCATTGATGTTGATCTTGATTTTGTACCATCTGACGCTTTACTGGCGTTCTTACAAATCTAATTAATCTAGCCTTGGCTCTGATACCACTTGTTACACTCTGATACCCTTTTTTATGTGCAGCAGCCCCCCAGATCAGATCAGAGTTTTATGAGATACATCACGAGAATGCACGGTCTCAAAAACGGAGAAGATGAATCTCGTAAAGAGAACCAAAATAACGATGTTGAAGCAACCACGGTGAGAGAAAATATTTGATTAAGCTGATCATCAATTCTTTAAGCACAACCTTCGAACCTTTTAGACACTCGGATCCTTACTCTATACAAGAATGTAGTGCTAAAGAATAACTTAGCCTCTAATTCTTTCGTGCGCCTCTTACTCTGGATGAGTTGGTTTGTGACTTCTTGGTTGCTTCGGTTCTCCATGACTATCCCATAGATTTATATAGCCTCCCTAATTCTTCTTCAAAGCAAGTAAAAATCCTACTACTATTAAGATTAGACTAAATATGACTTATCGTGATTAACAAATAATATATAACTTATGCACGGAAGGATTCAGGCGCAAGGAGGTGACACCTCATTTTTTTTACGAAAAAACCCTTCGAGAATTCCAAAATCGCGGGTAGGTCCTTCCACTGGTTATTTTGCAAAAAAGGCCCCGTGGTTCCGCAGATCCGTGAAGGGGTCCTCCATGGTAAACCGAAATTATGGATAGGTCCTTCTAATTACGGATAGGCCCTTTGCTGGTTTATTCTTCATGATTTTTCCAAAAGGGCCTCATAGTTCCGTATATTCGTAGACGGGTCCTCCATCTTTTTTTTGCAATCGCAGATAGGTCCTTCCATTTTTTTCCCCATCGGTTTTTTCACAAAGAACCTCGTGGTTACGCACATTCGCCGACGGCTCCTAGCCAGCCAAATTTTAAAAAAACACCACCGAGAAAACCGAAATTTCGTTTTTTGTAACAAAATAAATTGGCATAGATTTTTTTCGCACGACACGGCATCACGCGCGATTCTACCTAGTCAAACCTGAAATGCAAAGCCAAATAATGCAAGGTGACGCCAGCTGTAGCTTGCTCATGCGTTGCCTCCCCTGCACTCCTCCTCACACCAGCGGCTGTACTTGTTGTACACTTGTACGTAGGAGCTTAAAATTGGATGGTTTTTGACTTCCATGCAATGAATGGTAGCTGTGATTTTCTAAAAGTGAGTTCTCAGAATTTTTTTTTAAAATAATACATTTTTTAAAAGTAATTGCGATATTGATAAGCGGGTGAAAAAATTTGCAAAAATAATACTACATCGCCCAACTGGTTGGCGAAAATCGAGTAGTCGCCAGATGGTTTGGCGAAAATACTATTTTCGCCAAACGGTATGGCGAAAATAGGTTAATTGCACCATTAGCAACGCCTGACTGAGCAACCGACCGGAACACCCTATTTTCGCCATATGGTATGGCGAAAATAGGATTTTCGCCATACCGTGTGGCGAAAATAGACTGATTTTTTCTGAAGGTTGGAAAGTAGGTCAAACAATGACAAAATTTTTTGAATTTTTTGTGGAGGTTCCTGACACATCAATGATACTCTCATAAAAATTTCAGATGATTATCATATTTGAGGAATTTTTAAAAATTCAAACATTGCTACTGTCGTTTTATCAGAACAGTAGCAATATTTGAATTTTTAAAACTTACTCAAATATGATAATCATCTGAAATTTTTATGAGAGCATACCTGATGTATCAGGAACCTCCACAAAAAATTTCAAAAAATTTCGTCATTGTTTGACCTTCTTTTCAACCTCCACAAAAAAGTCAGGCTATTTTCGCCACACGGTATGGCGAAAATCCTATTTTCGCCAACCATGTGGCGAAAATAGGGTGTCCCGTCTGATTGATCTATCAGGCGGTGCTAATGACGTAATTAACCAATTTTCGCCACACCGTTTCGCGAAAATAGCATTTTCGCCACACCGTTTGGCGAAATAGCATTTTCGCCGAACCATCTGGCGACTACTCGATTTTCGCCAACCGGTTGGGCGATGTAGTATTATTTTTGCAAAAATTTTCACCCGCGTATTAATGTTGAAATTACTTTTTAAAAATTTATTATTAAAAAAAAAATCTGAGTTCTCAACGTGAGAGGAGTGAAAATTCTTGCCCGTCGTTCTTTGCTTTATATCATTGTTTACATGAAAGATGAAACACTTATAGTTCAGTGCCCTCTAGATAGAGTAAACTAACGGGTGTTGTCTACAGTGACATGCATAACTAGCTACAAGCGGAGCAAATACACGAGTACCAATCATGATGGATGTAGGAAGTCAACAAATTTCGTTCAATAGAAAAATTCAACGTCTACAATAGCAAACATTAAGCTACAAATTGTTCAGCCAACATATAAAAAGAATTAAAGAGATTACAAAATAAATAAGAAAAAAATTCAAATTAACTTCGCGAATCTTCATGCTTTGGAATCCAGGTAGTGCGTCTTCATCATTAACTTGTATACAAAATTCTCCTTCAAGAAATGTAACCAAACAACCATTCAAGTATTAACCCCTCGTGCTATTTCTTAACTTGTACTTCACAAATCCATTGCCGAAAATACTCTTCGCTTGTTCTTAACAAAATTCATTACCGAAAATACTCTCTCAATACTTGTAGTCACTAAAGGGTTAGCACTACTTTGAAAAGTTCGTAGACAAGTTCATAATTGAGCTACTTCTTTGTTTCAGCAAGCATAATAGAAAGGGATAATTCCTTGTATACAAGAAATTAATCCTAACAAAAAGGTCAGCAAGATTTTTTTTTTACTTTTATAAACCTTTCATCTCTACACATGTCACTCATGAGATGCCTCGATTGAATGAATTGGGAAAGGGGTGTGGCAATCTGTATAATTAGCCCAGGATAATAACAGTAACACTGCCATTACTCTTAGTTAATTATACTGATATCGGCATATTAGCTAACAAAATATCGAGCGCACCCGATATTTTATCAGTTAATACACCGTATTCAGAGTGTTGCAGTTGAAAAATAATTAGAGATCGAAATTGAAACTTATTACAATTCATTGCCACGCAGGCTACGAGTCCATAGATATCAAACCTTACATAATATATATATAGTACATCAACAAGTAATTTACATAAACACTACGTACGTAATGGATCGACGGTCACCACCGTACGAACCACTATTCCACCCAGTCCTCCTGGTAGTCCTCCACATCGTCACATTGATCATGCAGGTTATCCTCAGCCCATGCCTCGCAGGCGAATCCATAGTGCTCAACCTCTAAGCAAAGAGGGAATTAAACAAGGGTGAGTACAAAAAACTCAGCAAGCATTATTAACAAATTGCATCATATGAATGTTCGTATCATCTATCTCATAGACAATCTTCTTTCAAATCTATTTTTAGAAAAATAGGGTTTTATTACAAAAACATGGGTTTTCGATTTTTTTAATTATCGAAATTGCTACTAGCACTCATATATGAGGTAGACTAAGCTTCCGTAGCCTCCAATCTAGGAGACATACATGAATTCATGATTTTTAACGTTGCACAGATTTGTACCACTTTATCCATAGTGAACCCAACCTCAGTTAAGAACCGAGAACGTTTATCACTACTCCGGTATTAGATCTCCAACCCTCGCGCATGACAGTTGTACTCTGACTAACAACGGAAGTACTCATCTCATGACGTTCAAATATAGCGCTTGGAATCAACCGTAGCTGAATCGTATCCCTCACTAGGACTCCCGACATACCCAGCTTCACACTCTTAGTTATCTACTCATACGCAATGTGGAGATCATAACACCATCATAGGACAACCCTTTTATGATCGTTTTCACACACTATGGTTGATACAAAAAAAAATACAGATCATTGCTCGAGTGTAGTGGTTCATCTTTATATTCTAGCCATATATAGAGAGGGCCCATCAGCAATGCTCATCTCTATGCACCCTCTACTATAACATCCCAATTTTTGTGTTTTATTAAAGCAATATTGTCATTTATGCATTTTATGAATTTTGGGAATGTTTAGAATTTTCTAGAATTTATTTGGAATTTAATTTCTATTTCAAAATTATGCCATTTATGGATATTATTTTATTCTGTGAAAAGTTTAAATAAAATTTTATGAAAAATATTTTATTTTGAGTTCCAAATGTCTCAATAAAAATTTAGAAATTTTTGTTGAATTTTTCTAATATTTTGCTATTTTATTTGCATTAGTTTATTTTCTGGATTTAAATTAAATCAAAAAACTTTCCAAAATATTTGTTACAGTGTTAGGCTTGGCCCAGTACTGTGTGGGCCCATCCCAAAAACTATCCAGCCTAGTCTACCATTGTTCAGCCCATTTGCTGAAACCCTAGTTGTGGTGACCGTTGGATCTCAATCTACGATTGAGATCAAGTTGTCAAACCCTAGTGTCTTTATCCATTTGATCTCATGTTCGGCCTGGATTGAGCCACGCGGTCGTGCATCACAGCCATCAATAGTCCACATGGACTGTCAAGAAGTGTTCTTCTTCGAGATGTTGTCGAAGTCCAAGTCCGCCGCGAACCCGCCGCCACCTCAATCTAGGTCTCCATTTTTAGCATGTTTCCCGAGGCTATTTAAGGGCCGGGTGGTCTCTCGAGGTTCCCCATCGTCTGTCGCATCTTCTCGCCTGCACAATGTTGCATGAGTAGCTGTCGTTGCTGAGATTGAGGTCACCGTTGGAGCTTGCGTCGCCGTTAGTTTTTGCGAGTTTGCGCCACCGTTGAAGCATCTCCGCCGCGTTCAAGTGCAGATCTGAGGTCATCACATCACACCGCTTCAGATCCATGTAATAACATCACCGAGAAGCCGTTGAGACACCATCAAGCTCGTCATCTTCTCCACGTCCGGTGAGACCTGCCGCCACCGCCATGTCGCCGGGTTCGAAGCTCAAGTGCTGTTCGATCTACCGTGGGCCGTCAGATGCGCGCCATGTGTTGCGCCCGTATCATGGCTGTGCATGTGCGCTACGTCATCCGTATGATGTTAGGCGCATCATCTGAGTTGTCGTGGACCGAGTCCATGGTGAACCAATCTGATCCATGGACCGAGTCCACGGTGAACCAATCCGATCCATGGACCGAGTCCACGGTGAACCAATCCGATCCATGGACCGAGTCCATGCGCGGCCATGTGTTGACCTGTGGTTGGTCCGGTTCGGTGCTGATGCTACATGACATCATAAAGGGATTTTTTAGTATAAAAATAGTTTGGAAAATTATTGTTTATTATTTTCTTATTTTTCAAATCTTTCAGGAGCCGTTCTTCCTCATACAAGCTCCGATTGAGGCAATTCAAATTTTTTAAAATTTGTAAAATTAAGATATATTTAATAGTGAATTTTTTTATTTATAGAGTTTATTTGCTCTCTATTTTAGTGTTTATTTGGTATTTTCTCTCAATACACGTAGACATCGAAGTGCTTAGGACATCCGAGGGGGAATCGTTGAACCAAGAGCAAGGTCCAGAGTAGGAACAAGAGCTTTTACAAGGCAAGTTGTGGTTTGATCATATTGAACCCAGTTTATAAAATTGCTATGTTGATTTACATTATTGCATGATATTTTGTGCTTATAACTGTTTTGAAAATAGTTTAGGATCTAGTTATTCAACCCAATTGGATTAAATCTACTTTGTCATTTGTACGTCATGATTATTTGTCACCTTAGGATGGTTCATTATTAGTTGAATGTTAATAAATACCGACATGGGATTATTAGATCGTGTATAGTTTGCTTAGCCATGCCACGTATAACTCATGTTTTGAGATATCAAAGGTGAATCTTTAATAGAATATGGAACATGTTTATGGAATTGTTGTGTCAGGTGTTATCACACAATGATGTTGAGTTGTAGTCATAGGTTGTCACGCAACGATGTTGACTTCACTACTACAGAAAAGCTTATCACAGACGGTTCGGAACTGTCATCACAGACGGTTTCCCGGACCGTCTGTAACCATGTGTCAGTGATGTTACGGCATATCATAGACGGTTTCTAAACCGTCTGTGATAGAATATATCACAGACGGTTTTAAACTAAAACCGTCTGTGATATTATCATATCACAGACTGTTTTATTTAAAAACCGTCTGTGATGTTATGATATCACAGACAGTTTTTGTTTGAAACCATCTGTTACATCATTACATCACAGACGGTTTTAGTTGAAAACCGTTTGTGATGTGATGATATCACAGACGGTTTTTGTTTGAAACCGTCTGTTACATCTTTATATTATAGACTGGTTTTAATTAAAAACCGTCTGTGATAAGACTTCCAACAGGCAACCATTAATCTATTTATTGGCTAGCCTCAGGAAATGCTAGCCACGCCCTCTGGAAAAAAGCAGATTACAGAATAACTAAACTCATGTTACAAAAACATTACAACCATTTCAGAAATGAACTCAGATATATTAACCAAATGTAACTCAATAGTACTAACCAATTAATCGAATACACAACTACACTTTACAAATCCACAACACAAGTTTGACAATTAACCCAAATGGTAATTTAGAAAAAATACGACTCCTCAAGGTATACGGCAGCGTGGAACTCGCCTTTTTTTGTGTAAAACTTGACTGAGCAAGAAGGCACAAAGCTGTTCTCAAATTCGCTCTAGATCGGCCTCTTCCAACGCAGTTGTTACCCGATTGGGCGTTTTCTTAGTGACAAGGAGTTCCATGTTGTGGCAAACGTAAAATCCACAACGGTTATTTCCCTTTCCCTGCTGGTGGCACTGCAAATATAGATTTGGTTAGTTACAGAATCATTGTTACATAGTTTACATAGGATTATTGTGTACAGCGGTTACCGGAAACTTAAAATCGTGATCCAGCTTCGCCCTATCCTTGCCAGAAGGCCCTCCATAATATTTGTACACTTTGAACGCGCTACGTGATTGCAATAGGTTAGCCTCAGCTATTCCAGGAGAAACATACACGTTTGAACAACCTACATGACCATGTTATCTTTGGAGGAAACGTGATTAATTACCTGGTGATTAATTTTGCAATAGGTTATAAGTCATGGCTGCCACTCTGTAAGGAATCAAGGTAAATAACCCGATTCGTCGATGGATAAATTACAATGAGAACCCAATGAAACCTACATAGGTATGTCGGCATGGTCAATTAACAGAACAGAGTTGCGAGCATAGTGCAAATCAAACTGGCATTTACCCTGGGTTGTGGGGTAAAAGTATGAACTCTTTATCTCTTTGAGCCGCCAAGGCCTCTCCGACGTATTTATCGACAAATACGTAATCTTTGTCCATTGTTTGCTTGGAGACTATGTGTGGGTCCAGGAAACCCACCGGTTGTTCGTTCTTCCTCGCTTCCTGGATCATGTATCTAAATATACGAAAGCATTGAGTCATATATATATATATATATATATATATATATATATATATATATATATATATGTGTGTGTGTGTGTGTGTGTGTGTGTGTGTGACTTTTATCGATATTATACGAATGTAGAATGTGAATGCACACACTTACAATGTCCAGCATCTCAAGAGCGCGGCGTCAAGGGCGTCGAGGTTGAAGACGTCAAAAAGGTCATTGAAGTCGGCTGTGAAGAATCCCCCCGATGACTCATTGAATAGATGCTCATACTTGAAACTGACCGATATACTCGTTATGCGGTCTTGCACTGGCTTTTTAGCCTGTTGCATGCACCAATTCTGCAATCTGACGCAAGCAATAGAAAGGTTCTTCATGCGCTCTCCTGTTACAAAAGGCTCTCCTAGCTGGTATACTCGGGCCAGGGGGGCAATTGGATAGTCCAATTTCTTCGTGATTCGCCGCTTTGCCCTTGATTTTTTTTCGCCATAAGTAGTCGCGCGACGGCGGCGAGTGGGCACCATCCAAGCGAATGTCCTTTGATGCAGGGGCACAGAACCGATTTGGTGCTCACGAGGTGCATCATCCGCTCGAGCGGTTGGGAAGCTCCGTAATGGAGGACGGACGCCGAGGAGATGTCATTCTTTGGGCCCTTTGGATAAAAGCGTGAATGGCGCCCCGAGTGTCACAATCTCGTCGCTTGGGGGCATCGGAAGTGGGGCGATCTTGAAATTATCGTTTACACCGTCCACACTAACCTTCGTGAATCCCTGTGCCACAAGGGTGACGTGCACCAGCGCCCCTTCAATAAACGGATACGCGACCCCTGAAGCAGCCGGAATAACAGTGGCACCATGGACAAATCTCACTTGGAGAGTGCACCGCGTGGCCACCTACATAACGGTACACAGTTAGCTACTACGTCCAACAGTTATTTGTATGGAGCATTCAAGACATATATATAAGTACCTTGATGTCACAGACATGATATTTCCCATGTTCAGCTGTGGGAGTGGCGGACGCACAGCTGCTCTTTTTGGTAGTGGGGCTGATTTGCCCACATACATCTGGGACTTACGCAAACTGATTATTGAGCCTTTCCTCGAGGCTTTTTATCTTATTGTTGAATTCTTCTCTTAGTCTTTCCTCAATCCTTTGTACCAGTCGTTCCTCTCGCTCTGCCTTGGTTCACTTCCTACTGCGGTATTTCTCTGAGTCGCCTGGAAATCCTGACTTCCAGGGAACAAAAACCCCAACGCCTCGCGTGCGACCAGGGTGTTCCTTGTTTCCCAAGGCTGTGGAGAGTACATCTTTCTCCCTGTCTGGCAAAAAAGTGCCCTCGGAAGATTGTGTACTCAACGCTACCTGCAAGATCTCGAAAAGTTAATTCACATACGAAATTACGGACTAATTACGTACAAAATTGGGAGTCCGATATCTTACCAATCGTTGGCAGACTTCCTCGTCCGCGGGGTTTGTAAAGGAGACG
Organism: Otatea glauca; assembly: GCA_036346275.1. Classification (NCBI taxonomy): domain Eukaryota; kingdom Viridiplantae; phylum Streptophyta; class Magnoliopsida; order Poales; family Poaceae; genus Otatea; species Otatea glauca. The sequence goes on along the minus strand of CM070723.1, from coordinate 40,480,752 downwards.
GTGCCGGAAGACGTTGCACTTGACCTTGCTCTCAGCCAGTCTCTGGCGCGTCAGTCAACGATACATGCAAATGACACACAGGCCTCCTCGTCCTCCCTCTCCCATTGGTCCCTCTTCCCCGAGTACCCAGCGGTGCCAAGTCTATGAGGGTGGGTGCTCCTTGCCTGCAGGGCCTTGTGGGCTTCACTTTGACGCACGAATTCATCCTTCGTCTTCGCCTCAACAAAATTTTGCCATATATCCTCAGTAATGAACTCGTACTTAGAGAAGGAATTCCTGTCCTTATTGACATATTCCTTGACAAGGGTGCTCTTGAAATTCTTCCACGCCTTTCCCGCCACTAGCAGTGCATACCGTCGCACTAAGATCAAAAATTCTTCTGGGATATCGAACGAAGACATAATTTCTGTCACCAAGTCGTTGCGGCTCTCATCAGTCAGCGACTTCTAGGATGGACATGTAATGGGGACCCGTTCCCGTACAACTATTCTGCACAATGTCCTGAATGCATTCACCGCCTTTCTTGGTTCGGTGGGGGCCTCATCCTTTCGATCAACTGCTGTGATGGTATATCGTTTCGTGGGCCTTTTATTTGCTCCTCTTGGACCTCGAGGAGTTTTTCTTTTCGGTGACTCATCACATCCTTCAGACGGCGAATGAGGGGACACCATCTTGCAATCTAGGCTGGTTGTCGTGGCACAACAGGAAAGAAAAGTAAACAAACATGGAAGGCTACCAATTGATGGCTGCTTTTATTTAATGGGTATAAAGGTAGTTCATAGAAGGTAAGTTGAGAGAAGCAATTCATGATATTTTAGTTATAAGTTCTCATAAGTAATGTCTAACTTGGTCTCTGACACTAGTCTGGATCACACCATGCACAGTTGGCTTGAGTAATCTTGTTGTAGTTGCTAAATCGAATATGCCCAAAAATGAACAATGAGATCTTGTTGTAGTTGCTAAATCGAAGTGAATTTATCTCGTAAATAAACACAACCACTTAATGGACAGTCATACACCTCACCAGGGATGGATTGAGGAATAGCAAAAGGGCCATTAATGCACACTAACGGAGAAAGCATGGTCAAGGTGTGCCACAAGCAATCGGTGGAGAGAATGACGTGTACACTGGCCATAGGAAATGAGGACACTGTGGTGACGAAATGTGGAGATCGTCAGCGGAGATAAAGTGCACATTGGCACTTTGGCAGTGATAGGGAGGTGCACCGTGCATGTGGTTAGATCTAGATGTCATTGGCAGCGAGTTGTACAACACCAAAGGCTGGAACGACGATCAGACTGTTGGTTTTAGCTCAGATCAGCGAACACGTATGATGACAAAAAACATAAGCATAAGAATTCATGAATACAAGTATAAGTATTTTGGTGGTGCGGCATAACAAGTATCTTTTCTTATTTTCATGTTTGCTTTCTTACCAATCTTAGAACTACCTAGGAATTTATACCCTTAATCTATAGATCTAAGAATTCATCCCTTATCGGCACTTACCGAGCGAAAATCGATGGGGAGGCGTCGGCGAGGGTGCGGCGTCGGCGATGGGGAGGCGTCGGCGAGGGGGCGGCGTCGGCGAGGGGGCGTCGACGATGGGGAGGCGTCGGCGAGGGGGCGGCGTCATCAATGGGGAGGGGTCGACGAGGGGGCGCCATCGGTGAAGGGGAGGCGTCGACGAACTGGGGCGGAGACGAATACTTAGGGTTTTGAGCGCGTGAGTGGAAGAGTAGAGAATGAATGATCTGTCAAAGTGGCCTTTTTATAGGTATCCCATGTCACAGACGGTTCTATACTAGAACCGTCTGGGATAGTTTTTATCCCAGACGGTTCTAGTATAGAACCGTCTGTGATATAAACTATACCAGACGGTTCTATTATAGAACCGTCTGTGATGAAGATTGAGACAGACCTTCATTGCTAAGGTAAATCCAAAGTTTGGCCTTCTTGACATAATGTATACTTCAGTTTGTGCGAGCAATATCAGTAAAGGAAAGGAAACTATATTAAATAAATCATATGCATATATACACAAAGTTGTTTTTAATTTCAAGCATCTCATTACAAACAACTTTTTTATCTTCTAGAGTACACTTAAAATCATAACTCTACTTGCTTATTCTTTTGTATAAAAATTAGCCCTTCATGATGATCGACGCGTGTGTAGCTAGCTTCTTCGGGTTGTTCTTCCTAGATTGTGATGCTCTTTCCGATAGGAGGCAACACTTCGAATTGATTGTATTCTTCCTCATCTACTACATTCTCTACTCCGACAATCCTCCTTTTTCCCTGAAGAACTACATGTCTCTTCTTGTTGGACGGGTCGATTACATAGAATACTTGAACAGCTTGGTTAGCGAGTACGAATGGTTCATCTTGGTATCCGACGCGTGCAAGGTCGACAATAGTGACACCATATTTGTCAACCTTCACATGCTGAAGGTGGACCCAACGACACCGAAATAAGGGGATCTTGAATAGTACATAGTCGAGCTCCCAAATCTCCTCTATGAACCCATAGTAGAAGCTCCTCGTTGACCCAACGGTGTTGAACGCATCTATGCATACACCGCTGTTCTGGTTTGTGCTCTTCATATCCTGATCTCTCGTGTAAAATGTGTACCCATTTAAGTCGTATCCTTTTCATGTTACAACTGTAAATGTTGGCCCTTTTGCCAACCATGTGAGCGTATCAACTGACGAGGTCCCAGTGATGGGTCGCTCCTTCTGCCATCTGTTAAACTGAAGGTTATGCTATCTCATGATCCAAGACTCTTGCCATGTCAGATTCTCTTGCCGTAGCCAGTGCTTATGCTCGTTGATGTACGGGGACACTACAGCCATGTGTTGCAAAACCGTGAAATGAGCTTGAGCATAGGAAGCTGGATCAGGCGTGATTGCTTTCCTTCCGATGGTCCCGATGCCCTGGAGTCTCCCCTCATGGCGAGATCGAGGCACACCTATTGGTTCGACCTGAGCCATGTAATCGATGCAGAACTCTACGACTTCTTCGGTTGCATAACCTTCGACAATGCTACCCTCCGGCCGAGATCGATTCCGTACGTAGGACTTGAGAATTCCCATATACCTCTCGAATGGGTACATGCTACATAGGAACACAGGCCCGCATATCTTTATCTCTATCACAAGGTGAACAACGAGATGGACCATGATATCGAAAAACGACGGAGGGAAATACATCTCAAGATTACATAGAGTCATCACCACCTCACTGCGATTGCATCTAGTGCTTCGGGATCGATGACCTTACGAGCAATTGTGTTAAAGAAATAACACACCTCGTGATTGTCTCCGGACCTTGGTGGTAAAATACTTCTAATAGCCACAGGGAGCATTTGTGTCATCAGCACATGACAATCATGAGACTTCATGCCAACTAATTTCAAATCTTGCATCGAAACAAGTCTCTTGATGTTAGAGGAGTAACCAGACGGAACTTTCACACCATGCAAGCACTGGCAAAGTTCAGTTCTCCCGGCCTTAGACAAAGTGTAACAAGCAGGTTCGCAGTATGTTTGGCCTGTATCTGTCTCTTTCGGTGCTAACTCAGGTCTTATGCCCATATTGACCAAGTCAAGGCGTGCATTGATACTGTCCTTTGATTTGCCTTTAATATTCAATAAGAGACCAATCAAGCTATCACAGACATTCTTCTCCATGTGCATCACGTCGATGCAGTGCCGAACTTCTAGGTGCTCCCAATAAGGTAGGTCCCAAAATATTGATCTCTTCTTCCACGTGCTCTTCTCACGGGACCTCGATTTACGTCCCTTTCCAAACGCAACATCCAAGTTCTTAACCATATCATGGATATCTATCCCACTTAAAGGCTTTGGAGCTAAACCGTCTTCATTCGTTCCATCGAATTGTTTTTTCATTTTGCAGTATGGGTGATTCCTCCGAAGGAACCTACGGTGATGCATATAAATAGTTTTGCGCGAGTGATTCAGCCACACACTCTCGGTACTGTCTAAGCAGTGAGTGCAGGCTTTAGTTCCTTTTGTACTCTGGCCTGATAGGTTACCAAGGGCAGGGTAATCATTTATGGTGCAGAACAAAAGGCAATGCAAAGTGAAGTTCTCTCGTTTGTACGCATCCCATACCTGTACCCCGGGAACCCATAGTGTTTTCAGATCTTCCACCAATGGTGCTAGGTACACATCAATATCATTCTCAGGTTGTTTCGGTCCTTGGATAAGTACAGACAACAAAATGTACTTGCGCTTCATACACAACCAAGGAGGAAGGTTGTAGATACAGAGATTCACGGGCCAAGTGCTATGCTGGCTACTCATGTTACCGAAAGGATTCATTCCATCTATACTCAATCCAAACCTTATATTCCTCGGATCCTCACCGAATTCTTGAAACCTCTTATCGATGTTTCTCCATTGGATGGAATCAGCAGGGTGCCTTAGCATTCCATCGTTCTTACGCTCCTCCGAGTGCCAACGCAACAGTTTTGCCTCATTTGGGTTCGCAAACAAACGCTTCAAATGAGGAATTATAGGCAGATACCATGTCACCTTAGCAGGAGGTCCTTTCATCACCTGGATGCCCTCACTTTCATCATTCAAATGACTCTTATGCTTGTACCGGGATGCATTGCACACAGGACATATGTGCAAGTTCGCGTACTCTTGGCGGTACAGGATACAGTCGTTTGGACATGCATGTATTCTTTCTACATCCATTCCCAAGGGACAAAGAACCTTCTTATCTTTGTAGGTGGTTGTCGGCAACTCGTTTCCCTCGGGAAGCATGTCCGCCAATAAACGTAACAGCGCTGTGAAACTCTTATCGGACCAACCGTTGCTTGCTTTCAATTTCAGCAGTTCAAGCATGGATGACAGGTTTCTCCGAGTTCTCCATCAAGCCCCGGAATTTACCATATTCTCTATCATCACAGTTCCCTTCTACATCGTGCAGCATCTGATTCAGATTATCTTCCTGCAACCTATCCTCATCGGAACCACAATCGATATGACCATCCGACATATCATTGACTTCGTCGACCATGTTAGTACATGCTTCCTGTATCTCCTGCTCTTCACCGTGACTGGTCCAACATGTATACCCCGTTTTGAAACCCCTCATAATCAAGTGTGCTTCGATCTGCGTAAAGTTTGAAACATCTTGATTCTCACGATCAATGCGGACAAGACATAAAGCGCCCCTTATTAAACATATCCTCTTCTGCAGCTCTTCTAAAAGCGGAGACGCCATTAATGTACTCGGCACTCACACGGTTCTTAGTGTACATCCATCTTCGGTCCATCTACGCCAAGCATATAGCATTAATTAGTGTTAATGCAAGTAAAACCCATTACTACCCTTACATAGAAAGAACACATGAATCTACAAGCTAAATCTAAAAATCATCAAATTCTATCCTTACCAAGCAAGATCTTGAATATCGCAATTAGACACCGTTACTAACCTTAGATCACCAAAATCAAATGGATCCTCAATCACCCTTCAAAATCAACGGTCTTCTTTTACCAAATCGCCTCACAGCCGCAGCCAAATGAAAATAGATCCCGAAACCCTAAAATGCACCAAGTGGCTCGGGCCTCTGTATTTTATATTGTTGATAGAAATCTCAGATGGTTTTATAAAAAAACCGTCAATGATAAACATAGCATTCCAGACGGTTTTATTACAAAACCGTCTGGGATAATACGTGATATTATAGACGGTTTTATAAAATAACCGTCTGTGATATCTTCACAGACGGTTTTTAACTAAAACCGTCTGTGATATTGATGTATATCACTGACAGTTTTTGTAGAGTACCGTCTGTGATAATGTCACTGACGGTTTCAATATAAAACCATCAGTGATATTATTCGTCACAGACGGTTTTGAGGAACCGTCTGTAATGAGGCGTCTAATATAAGCCTTTCTGTAGTAGTGCTTGTTGATGGCACATGGTGTATGGTAATCTACTAGAGTAGTAAATGATTTAGATTGTAGCAAGTGACAAGGAGCAGGTTGCCAAGGTGGGTCAGTGAGACAGTTAGGTTGTGGAAGTCTTGCCTCGGTCAACCTAAGGACTTAACCTTAAAAGCCTTTGAACTGAGTCAGACATGCAACCACATGTCTGGAATGGGACGGACCTAGCTGATTAATTTGTTGTGTCTTAGCTTCGGTAGTACTAGTGGTGATGTGAGTCCTGGGTATACGGATCAACTCACATGGCGCAAGAGGGGGGCCTTGAGTGTGGTAACTAATCCCATCAATGTTGAAATTTTAGCTGATAATACTGGGTTAAGATAGAGCATTGTAAAGGCTTTGTTATGATCTTCTTCTCGCACACCTAAGGAAGTGTAAAATTGCATGACACATAAGATTGATCATATCATATGGGTAAAGCGCATAACCTCTGTAGAATTTAAAATCTATTCGGATAGTCGTACTCGTGGTATTGAGCAATACTTGGGAATTATAGTCAAGGGTTAGATTTTACAAAATGAAAACTTGGAATTGGAGGCGGAATACCAATGGAAAGTTTGAAAGATGTTAGGGCTGGATGTCAGTTTACTCTTGAGAAATACTTAAAGTTATTATCTATTGTTATTTGTTTTACTTTCATTTGAATCTATTTATTGTATTTAGTCATAAATGCTGCTTTACTGCAAAATAACCATGTTAGCCATTCCTTTGGAATAAGCCATGCATATAGTTATATTAGACTTGCATTCTGTGCATAACTTGTTAAGTGCTTTAAGTACTCACCCTTGCCAACAACAAATCACCAGTTGAGAAGAAGTCTACATCAGCTTTGGAGGAGGAGTATTCAGAAGAGACGAACATTTAAGGTGTGAGTCTTATCAGTTGCCTATCGTATACTTAGCGGTTATCTACGTTTCTGTTCCGCTGCAGTTTGCTTATTTATTCATAGTTTACCCCTACGTGGCATATTAATGTAAGGTCAACCATAAGGTTAGTCAACATGTTAATATTTAATATGTGAAGTCTTTCATTATATTTTCGTTGTGTATGATTGTGATATTCATCTATGTTGAGCCTATGTGCACTACTGTTATCCTGGACTAGTACGATATACAAAGAGGGTCCGGATTTGCATATTCACGTCCCGACATCTACCCAACATACATATATATACGTCACCAACTCTATTCATTGGATGAGCCATTTCAACACATCAACAAATCAAACACTGCCTCAGCAGTCATCATCAATTCCACATATCCATAACCAACCATGCCACAGCAGTTAATCATCATAACTATCTTTCAAATAGTATCCGATTTAGGGATTTCGAAAAAATGATTTCCCATGCATTGGTGATATCTCATATAAGTAAATATGGTTGATTAAAAATATTTAAATATAATCACGAAATTGCTTGCCTGGATTTTGTTAAAAAATTTCATCCTCGCACGGTTGCTACCGAAAACCACCAGATGGATTGGATTTATTTCCTGAAATTACAAAATGCTATACTTCAGACGATGGAAAATTCATTACATATTTTAGGTTGTCCAACCTCTTCTTAAATTTTGTTATATTGATATATGTATACTGTGTGTTTCAATTTTGGGGTATTTTAATTTGTTGTACTTTAACTGTGCATGTTTTCATTTGGTAAGATTTGACTTATCATATCTTAAATTGAAGTATTTTAATATGTGTTGCCCGTTAAAAGTTTGGATCATGATTTCCTTCCAATAGAGGTATTATTTTCCTATTTTTAATCATTATGGTCGTTACTAGTTTTGTCTGATTCTTTATTTATTCATGCGCTCATATTTATCCTCTTTGTGCTTTTAGTAAATTTTCTAATATCATCATAGATCTTTATTTGTATTAGTGCTGTTTATTATTATTTTTATTTTATATATTGTTTTCTTCTTCTTTTTTTCTTTCCTCATTTTTCTTTCCTACTCCTGGCCATCCTTATCCTCTCCTCACCTTTCCCTTACGCCTCCCTCTCTCTATCTCCAGGGCACCGCCAGCCACCACCTGTTCTTCTACCACTGACTTGTGCCGACGTAGCCCTATGCCCTCGCTGCCACCCGGTCAAGCCTCCTCCTCGTCGCCTGGCGTCTTGCACTGCGGCATGGCCTCTTGGTTATGCGCCCTTCGGCCTTCGGCCTCTCTAACCTTCTCTCGGCCCCACTCTCTAGCCGCCTCCCCACAACCGCCCAGGCCATCCCCGTGGCCCGCCCCGGGCTGCTGGCGCCTCTGCCTCCCTGGGCCGTCTTTGTCGCCTCTACCCAAACACCTGCTGGCCTCCACCCCGGCCCACATCACCGAGGTCGGCTCCCTAGGCCTTCTCCCCTGCTCTTACTCTCTCACCGGGCCATCGCCTGCCTGCATGCCCCCCAGGCCATCATCTCCTGGGCTCCAGGCCATCATCTCCTGGGCTCCAGGCCTCCTCCTCCCAGCTGCTACATAGTTGCAGTATCCCTTCCCTTTATTGTCTACTGGTTTCATCTAATTTTGCTAGGTGATTGCTACGTGCCTTCATATGTAATGATGAATATGGGTGGTTGCTATGGACTGGCGGTGCCGTGGTGACACTCGAATGTTTCCCACACGACGGGGAGTGTGAGGAGATCATTGAGCACGCGCAGTGATGCCTCTACAGAGACCGCCCACTAAAACCGCGGTAGGCTCTTGTTCAACTAATGGCTACCTTATTCATTCTGGACTACTCTATGATCTTGGGATAGTGTGTATAGTATGGGTTACCTGTTGAGCTGAATGTAAAAATGCAAGAAAGAGCTTGGTTGATCCATTTGGTCTTGGGGAAGCTTTGGCCTTCGATCTTGGGGATGAACCTAGTTGCTCCTTGGGATGCTCTTGGCCCTTGGTTTTGGGTAGGAGCTTGGTTGCTCCTTCTGGGGCTCTAGTGGGTTGGATGTGTGCTCGATGACTTTGATTTGCTTAGGGGCTATGGTGGTTTGGGTATGCACTCAATAGATTCAGTTTGCTTCGGGACTAGTGGTTCTAGGGAAGCATGGACTGAGGGAGGCTTTCCTCCTCCCCCTTTTACATATATGGATTCACCTCTTCTGAATTTACCTTTTAACTGAGTGATATTTTGGCACTATATACTCTTCGCTATGGCTACTCGATAGAAACAGGTTTGTCTATGCTGGATGATGAAACCCAAATTTTTACGAGAGGTGCCGATTGGCTCCAGACAGATTGGTATCTAGATGAGCAATACCAACTCATTCGGGTCTAATGGCACGCCTAAACTTTTTAAGTTTTGCTTTATTTGTTTTTTGATTACATATATGGATGACTAACTATTTTCAAGAGCTTAGTTCTTAGGGAATTCAAACATTCTTGTAATATTTATTTTTGATGTAATTGAATATTCATGTACATTGTAATATATGATTGTGTATGACATTTTGTTAATGAATAGGATGATTATTATTCTTTGTTGACTGCTTAAATCTTATATGAGTCATTAAATTTGATGATAATCAATCTTTGTTGATTGCTCGAATTATATGCATTATTAACTTTGTTGATGATCTCATTTGCATGATTAATCTTTAGGGTTCTTTCAAGGGGTATGTGTGATAGTGGGCTGAAATGATTTTGGATACAAATATAGAGTATTTGGCCAAACTAATGTACATATATACTAATTAAACACTAGGTAATTTGAGAAAAAAATCACATCCTGGGTTCATCAACACGTGGTAAATTTTAGCCCCATGTTTAGGTGTTTTGATAGTAAATGCATAAATTCAACAAGAACACAAGCAAACTAGAGTTGAACTTTTTGGAGCGTTGTGTTTTTAGCCCAAACACATTAGAGATTGTATCTCACACAGCCCGAATTTGGAGGTTGGCAGTGATGCATTCAACGGAGAAGGTAGAGCTGAATGGATGCCATGTCACCAACCTTTGCAGCGGTGAGGTGATCAAGCTCAGATGACAACGTTGGTGAAGACAAGGGAGAGGAGGCGACAGAGCATTAGGGGAATTTAGGTCTCTACCAGAGGCGGTGATGGTTCCCATGTCGCCGGAGGAGGGAGATGGACTCGTTGTCTACTGCCTCGCCGTGTTACATCTCGTCGGTTTTGGAGGAGGAGATTGCCAGTTTTGGGGAAGGGGCAAAACTAAAGGAGTGGTAGAGGGAGCATGTCTGGTTAAGTATTGAGTGTTATTTGGGCGAAGCAAAAAAATTGAGTGGTATGTTTTTAAACCAGTTCAAAAAAAAGTGCTATGAGAGCAATTTTTTCTAACCTTTATAGCTTCGAGCTCAAGCAAAGACTCTGGTTTGAGGCTCAAGCTTGTCTTGTTGACACCCAGTTGCGTGGGGTGGGCCAAGGGTCTCACATGTAAGTTGAGGTGGGTCTAAAAGAGATGTAATCTGCACTACTGAAAAATGCAACGACATGGAATGAATAGTGTCTCCTAGCCCGTTCTTCTTTGATTTTAACCACTAGCTAAGTGTCCATGCGTTGCTAGAATAAAAAAAAAGCAATCATGTAACATGTTACCCAGCACATCGAGCCACCATTGTCAAAGTTTGGCTTACACCATGTCATTGAGTCTGTCGAAGCAACCGGCTAAGCTCCGCCCTAACCTACGCCATGCCTCCACCACCGTGCTCAGCCTACACCGTCGCCTCGGCTCCACCACCACATCCAGTTACACTCCTCTACGGCCCACATCATGCCTACACCGCTTATTTTGGCTGACATCATAAAAACAAATACCATCCCATCACAAAAATATTTCTAAATGCTAGCTGATGACAGCGCATGGCAAAAATGAATTCCAATGTTGAATTTTGCAGTGTAATCATTTTGATACAATTCACTGAGTTCTTCATTTTAGATTCGAACCATAAGACCATGTTTGCACGAAATAGCATGTTATCTTGATCTGGCGTGTTGCAACAGTTAATATTACCGTGCACGTCGAGACACAGTTGCCAGCTTGGCCTATGCCATACCATGGACTCCACCGCCCATCTTGACAAAGCTCCGTTGGTACCATATGGCCGCCATTCGTGAGTAGCGGCACACTGGGGATGTGCTAGAATAGGTGGATGTCGTCGGCGGCGCTATGTCGGCTGTAGCTCATGTGTGTCCACGACATGGACTCGGCGACGTACTGCGGGTTGTCCTTCCACTCCAGGTCGTCCATGCCGCATGAACCCTATGGATCGATTCATCATAGAAGTAAATCCAAGCCAATGCCTAAGCAATCAAGTCAGGGGAGAGAGATAGATGGGATTGGCTTGCATAAGAAATCATAATCCAAACCAACAAGTGAACAACACAAGCTCAATTAAAGCTAGAATGAATGTCGCTCGACACTGTTCGCTGCCGACGTACCCTCTTCTCCAACTTAGGCCCGACTTCCGCCGCCACGATGGACACGACTGACATTGCCCGCCATCGAATCCATGCTAGAGCTCTGCATCGAGCCTCCATCTCTTGCTTCCCTAGCTTTGACCCGAGCTCCACGTCATGTCACTGAACCGCAGAGTCACACCGCCATGAGATCCGTCCGGATCCAAGTACAACGTCGTCAAATCTGCTAGATCCTATCATCAATGGCGAAAACGACAATCGAAGCTATTGCATCCATCATCAGACTTGGACACGAGGGCCTCGTAGCCAGTTGCCATGGATGGAAGAGAACTCATTTGATTCACGACTGCTAGATGCTAGCTACCACACCGGATCCGACTATCCCCAACACCGCCTAGCCTCATCATGCCAGATCCAACAACCTCCGAAGACCGATGCTAACCAGCCCACCCCCATTGCCGGTAGAGTGGATGGAAAGAGAGAGGGAACTCGGGGTGGGTGGTGTGGCAAGAGTGAGGGAAGGAGGGACGATGGGAGGGATGTGATGAAACGATCAGATGGTAGGGAGCTATACCATCGTTTTGAGTGGAACAGTATACCATTCTTAAGTTTTTCTCTTTTATTAATACTAGTTGAATGTCATTTGAAATGATGATAGGCCTGTCTCCTGTTGGAATTGCGACATGACCCAACGATCAACCAATAAGCGACACATCTGCTATGTCAATTTGTAGCCAATTGAATTGGTGGAATGGCCCGATCACCAATTGAATTGGCTAACATATTAATGGTGATAGTAATGGTATGTTATCCCTCCCAACTCTCTCTTTCACCTCCCTAAAAGATCTCTTAAAAAATCAATTGAAGGTTTTTAATGAGACGACATGTGCAACAACAAGAACATGAGCTATATACTCTTTTCTTTTTGCCATTTTTCCTATTGGATTTTCAAAAAGAGTTTTTAAGAAAGCATGAGTATGACGTTGGCAAAGTGTGCAAGGGAGAGTATTGTATATCAGCCTATTGAAAAAAGGTTTGATTACATGGACACTTTATCTAAACGAGGCCTACAAGTCCCATGTATCATAATAGGAATACTTTAGTCCCACATAAATAGTTATTCGACTCCCTCACCTCTCCTCTCCCCTTAAATAGGGGACACGAGGGCTGGTTTTGTACGCACATAAATTCCAATCAATAAAGTTTGAGGAGGCATTGAAACTACATCTTATTTTTCTTCTTGTCGATGTGCTTGTGTTTGATCGTCGGCAGCATGATCCTCAATATACAACATCCTCGATCTTATAATAGCATTAATTTGTAAATTCTAATGAAATAACAGTCAAATTTTCCAAAACCACGTGGTTTTAGAAAATCAAACTCGGACCTTCAGTTACTAGCATTAACAGACGGGTTTTGGTTTTCTATACCTGTATCTGGGTTTTTTATATGGAAAATATACCTGGTTTTGTGAAGTAGCTCTATTCCAGTACACCTATTTTCTTACGAAAAAAATTGGCGGTTTTGGGGATGCAAGTAACTGAGAAAATGCAGAGAAAGCGAAAGAGAAATCAAGTTCGCCGGAATACCAGTGGGAGCCTGCCAGTTTCTAGCAAGCTAGACGAAAAATGTCAAGGATTGTCGTGGAGACAAATGCGGTGGTGTTAAAGCAAAAGCTATAGCGGGAAACGAGCCCGATCTAGCGGAGAATGGTGGTGTGCTCGGATACGCAAACCTGTATATATACTACACTAGTTAAGATTACGCTAGCATATATAAAGGCAATATAGATGTAATATCACATATACACCAGAAACATATTAAAAAATTATATTTATTAGATAAAAGATAGTTGAACAACGTTAAGGTCGACTTTACATTTACTATGCCTCACAGGGCTTTAAGAAAATAGCCGTAGAACGAAAAATTTCGATGATAACATATCAACATGCCATAGACATCTAACAAGATTCGATTCATAGTAACTCGCCTCCTCGTGGTAGTCCTCCTCTGTAGCAAATGTAGACTCTTCTTCAACCGTAGATTTGTTGTGGCAAAGGTAAGTACATAAAGTACTCAACAAGTTGCGCACATAATATAAGTCTAATACAACTATATGCAAAGCTTATTCCAAAAGAATGGTTGATATGTATATTTTGCAGTAAGCATCATTTTCAATTGAATACAATAAATATATTAAAATGACATTAAAACAAATAGCAATAATAATTAAGCTTTTAAATATTTCACAAGATTAACTAGCACATAGCATAAACCAAATTCCATTACTTCTATTGGCAAACCTCCTTTCCCATGTTTTATTTTTAATGTAAACCTTGTGTGAGATTCCCGATATTGTCCATAATGGATGACACAACTATTCGAATAGGTTGACACTTTGCAGAAGTTATACATTTTACCCATAAGATATGATCGATCTTATATTATCGGCTAAAACACGTACACATTGACGTACAACTAAAAAGATCATAACAAAAATTTTCAAAAACTCTATCTAAAAATAGGCACTCTCAATAAATCTGATCTCACTATTCCCCTCACACAAAGTAAAAGAATAAAAGAGACTCAGCGTTGAATTATGAACAATCACCATTCAAAATGTGGAAGACCCACCTATCAGCGTCTTGCACAAGTATGGATCGACTGGACCGGGCTAGCCACCTAAGCTGCGACACTGGGCTGACTAGGCCACGTGGCTTTGGGCCAAATGGGCTAGTTTCAGATTGAAAGCTTTTCCAAGATTTTTATTTGGTTTTTCACTTTTGAAAATACAAACGAGCTCCAAATAAATAGTACATAAGTTTGAAAAATTCTAAAAAATTTTGTAAAATACTTTAGAGTATATAAAACTCAAATAAAATAATTTTGGCAATTTTTCACTTGAACATCAATCATATTAAATCCTTTTTAAATTATAAAATCCACATTAAAGTTTAATTAGCAATAAAAATTCTCAAAGGCTAAAATACAAAAAACCAATTCAAAAGGCGCAAAAATTAGGATGTTACACCCATTTCCTGTTATACTTTGATAGCGTTAAGAATAAGATTTTTGTGTTGCCCAATATCTTTACGCATATAAACTGGACTGGTTCTCTCCCTGAATCTCCCGTTTGGCCTTTTCCATAAATCTAACATCAGCAGGGAGTACTTGTGGTCATTCAGAGTTACTTTTCTACAAGTATTGCAACTAGCATTGTTCTCAACAGAACCCAGATGTCTGAATCCCAACAATTGCAATTAACTTAAAAGAGGCACAACGAGTATCTGAAAGGGGTAAAAGGATAAAAATTACAAGCATGGTATGATCACTGTCTTATCTTCCTTGCGACGATATAACCAACTCAGGATCCACAGCAAGCTGATCTCTGTGACGTTGAAGCCTCAGCATCACCCTCTGGTTTGTTAATCTTGATGGTACGATCCTGCAGCCAATAGAGTAAGCAACCTTGCAGAAGTGGTATATTGTTGATTAAGGGAATAAAAATCACTTTAGTTGTGTACCTCAGGCTTTGAATCTGTTTCCGCAAGCCTTTGCTTGATGTCTCTTGCTATCGAAAAGAAAACCTGCTCCACATTTAGGTTTGTCTTTGCGCTCTGCAGAAACAACAATGAAGAGGACAACACGTAGAATATGAGGAATCGCACATCAAGCGATAGCTTATTCTATAGTAATAGAATAGAAGGCAGGGTATATCATGGCAGAAGTTCCCATTTTCATGTGGCAACTAACCGTTTCAAAGAAGTTGATGCCATATTCATCAGCGAGTGCTTGCCCCTTTGAAGTTGGTACAGCCTGAAACAATAGATAATTAAAAACAAATAAGAAATGTACAAAACTTAATAGTTTGAGAGCTGGAACAGGACTCATGATGTTGATTTTAGGTACATTACACTGCATTACTGTCTAGTTGAAACTTGAAACTAATGCAAACAATTGCACCAGAAAGACCCCTTTTATACATTCAAATTTGAAAAATTAAACTACACAATCTCGAATAAGAACATAAGAGTAGCTTGACAGAAGATTATGTGAGGAACAATCAAGAACAACAGAGCATACCCTTTTACTTTCATCCATGTCAGCTTTGTTGCCTACCAAAATTTTGTTCACATTATCGGAAGCATGCTGCTCAATGTTCCTAATCCAATTTCTTATATCTGTCAATAACAACAATACAACACCAAGATCAGAAGAGAAAGCTAAAGTGCTATTTAAAAGGATTAGCTGAAGTGATGAAGAGTCAGTACTATTGAATGATGACTCATCAGTGACATCATAAACAAGCAAAATACCCATTGCTCCCCTGTAGTAGGCTGCATTGTAGAAATTAATCAGATTCGGAACAGTTTATCTGTATAACAGTTCGAAAACTAACCTTCTAATAAAAATAATCATGCATACCAGTTGTAATAGTTCGAAAACGTTCTTGGCCAGCGGTATCCCAGATTTGCAGTTTAATACGTTTACCATCCAGTTCTATTGTTCTTATTTTGAAATCAATCCTTTTTCACGAACACAAAAGAAAAGCTTTCAGAAACACCATGATAACAGTGTATTCATGTGTAAAACAACAATAATGCACACAAAAGCAATTCTTTTCTGCGTTCTACAGCACTTACCCAATGGTGGTAATAAAGCTAGTGGTAAAGGAGCCATCTGAGAATCGTAAAAGGAGGCAACTTTTCCCAACACCTGTATATGGATTGTTTTAAGTGAATTAGATTATTTATGCAACATCACAAATAGGCATAGCCCCATTGTCTGTTTAGAACAAGAACACCTGTGAATTCCATGAAAAATAATCCGATGAAGGTAAAAATGTAGCTGTTTAACCAACATCAACATACAATCAAAACATACAGTCTAGAAAAAAAACATAATCTCACTTCACATTTTCACTACAACATATACACAGCACGCAAGCCACCATCTTGGCTCCTTCACAAATGATTATAAAATGTAACTACCTGAATCTTAACAGTACTCTTGTTTAAAAGATAATACAGATAGCATATCATTTCTGGCTGTACACATTGTTTGCAAGCTGTCATATTTCAGGCAAAGATGATCAATGGAAGTGCAAGTCAAAATATTAATGCTAATACAAGGTTATGCAACCATAGCAGCCAGCAACATCCACGGAGAATTGCACAGAAAGAAGCAATATGTATTCAATAAATATTTGCAAGGAAGATAAGCATAAGCGCACAACTATTTCCAAGTAAAGCAAACAAGCTCCTTTGTATTTCTTTATAATGTCCTCCCAGAAAGTCCAGTTAAACATTATGTATTCAGAAAAGGGCCACATTAATTCACCATTAAATGATGACATTCACAGATTCACTGACTGGACCAGGTAAATTCTGGTTCTAAAGTTTCTGTAGTTAAAACCAAAAAAAGGTATCATCTTCACAGAGCAAATCATGGAACAACTTAAGAATTTCCATTTTTACGGTATGAAGATAATCACTTGCTTACAGAAGGAAGAAAATTATAGTGTAAGAATATTATAGTGGCACTGCAAAAGTATTGCATGCTCAATGATATCAAAATTTCAAAACATGAAGTGCAATTATATAAGTGGCCTCAGACTGCGTCCAAAAGGTACTAGAGATACATACGGTGAGTCCACGTGAGACAGTAATGCTATTATGCAAGAAAGGAGTACTCCAAAAATATGGAGCGTTTGACTAAAAAACTTAGTATGCCACCTTCGTCAATCCTAAGCTTTAATTCATTGAGGAAGGACACTGAAACATCAAGGTTTACACATGGAAGTAGAGTCATATTTTGAAAGTGCACTAATATCATGAGAACATCCCTTCAGTCAGTAAAACTGGAAAAGGGAAAAGAAAAAATGCACATTTCTACAAAGTATGCCACAAAAAATATGTTAATTTGATGTGTTGTACCATGGGTACAAAACAAACATCAGCTTTCCTTAATATGAACAGCTTTTATTATGGTAACAAAGTTCCAAAACTTTTGACTAGTAAATTTTAGTCAAATAACAATGTGAACAGCACTAGATATACATACTATAAGAAAGATATCTGAAAGTGCTTATCAACTCACAGGTCAAGGGATTATAAGTTTCTTTACTCATTTTATTTCAACAGATTAGTTAGTAACACTGAGATATTAGTACTTGCTTAACAGAAGACACCTAACGTTCCAGCCAAACCATGGACATGGAATGTACTTGTTATAGCATTGCACATCAAACGAACGAACAATAATATTAAAAGGCTTTGCTTATTTCAACTTTAAGAAGTCATACTACAGCACTAGCTCTTGTTAAGGTAGACCCAGGAATATTGTGCACTTGTGTGAGCAACCAAGCATAGATGATCAAAGCTTCGATCTCACGATCACAAAGAAAACAAAACTATTGTCAAATTCGCAACCATGAGTTCCGAGATTAGACCATTACGGCTGGAAGCAACTGCGCAGTAGGTCCCGAATGAAAACTTGAGAACTCATCATCGTACTTATGAAGTCACTCCCCATGGGCTCATGACCCATGTATTAGTAGCAACTAGCTATCGCCCATCAGTAATTTTTTTATCTGCACAATTTATAGCGGGCACGTATGAACCGTCCTAAATGTAAGAAATTCAATTCAACAAGCATCCAAATATCCTATTCACCTGCACAGATAAGTGTTACACACAAACTCAGACGAAGCAGCACGACTTTCAGCGCGAAGCGCCTTTGTCAGTCTACCAAACCGGCTTGCGATCTACACCCGCATCCACTCCCAGATCCCCGTCCAAACCCAGACCTACAACCCCGCCGAATCGGAACCAAATTGGCTCTAACCAATCAGATCTCACACAGATCGAGAGAGCTGGAGAGGAGGGGAGGGGAGGGGAGGGGAGGGGAGTGGGATGGCATGACTGACCGCTGTCGCCGATGAGGAGGAGCTTGATGAGGTAGTCGTAGTCGGCCCTAGCCCTCGCCGGCGGCGCCGCCATCGAGCCCTATAGGACTCCCCTCCCACCGCAGACAAGCCCTAACAAGCAACCACAAGCATCCATCAGATCAGGGGGTTCGAGGCAGGTCGAATTCGAATCGAATCGAATCGAGCGGGCGAGCGGCGAACAACCGGATCGGAGGCCGGGGGGTGTGCGCGCGGCGCGGTCTCACTGTTCGGCTCTCCTCGCTGCTCGCCGTGCCGTCGAGGCGGCAGTCTGGACGTGAAGGTGGAACACGGTGGCGAGGTAGAGAGGGAGGCACGAGATCCGGTGAGACGGGGGGAGGAAGGAAGGGAAGGAGGTGGTGGCGATGGAACTGGTCCACCGTGGACTTTACGGACGGTGTTACATACACATGTAATTAGGGTGCGTTTGGTTTAAGGGTAACAGATGGATACGATGGTTTCATCCCTTCTTTTTTTTATCTTTCTTGTTGTTTAGTTAGATAGATGGACAGGTAAGGACAGTTAATTCTTAGAAATATTATTCGTAGATGCTGTTAGATGAGGTCATCTCATGAATTTGGCTAGACGAGATAAAGCCATCTCATAAATATGGTTGGACGAGTCTATATAACTTTCATCTCACCAATCAAATTTGAACTATCATCCTATTCACCATCCAACTCACGTTTCATCCAATTCTCCCTTTAATCAAATAAAAATTTAGCTCATCCTATATATCTCTTATCCCTTCAATTAAATATAAATTTAGATGATTTTATCTCTATCAAGATAGATGCTCCCGTCCATCCTATCCGTCCTTTGTCCATGAACAAAAAGATCCTTACTATACAGAAAGACCTATTTTCCGATTTTCACCGCGGGTGTCATGGCCTGTTTGAAACTTTTACGCTGCCCTTTTAACTTCGAAGGGAAGCTTGCGAAGCGGTTCAATTCATTCAGTAAATACCATAAAGTTCCCAGTTCCCACTAATTTCACACGAATTTCACCGGAGTTCTCGGGGAACGGTTCGATTCACACACCTAAATCAAAGGAAATATCAGGTTAGATGTTCGTGTGCAAAATGCGGCACATCTTGGTCCAAGGGTCGTGTAGATAGTACATTCTTTCGTGAACAAGGTTACAAAAACCGCCGAAATTCGGCGAAATCTCGCCGAAATCTCGGATTTCGGACCCCAGCGAGTTTGCATAGACCGGCCGGATGTAAAAAATCCGAACAAAATTTGAAATTGCTACAGTATATTTGGATTTTTATTTTTTCATGAGATTTCTAAAAACCGCCGAGATTTCGGAATTTTAAACCGGATTTTGAAGTTTTTGGCGGATCGACCGGAATTATATCAATAAGTTCTCGAAGTGATCTTCAATGATAATGTTTCGAAAAAGTTTATTTTTTAGACTTTTTGGCACTTAGTAAACACGTTCAATTTTAAAAAATTGAGAATGCATTTTCATGCTATGAAAAATTTATGGGAGTATCATAAGATATGTAGGATAATACATAAAATTTATGAAAATATTTTAACATCATTTGTTATGTTTTAAAAATAAAAATCGAAATAGGATAAAAAGTCGGTTCACGCCGGACCACTTGGAAGTAGTCCGGCGTGAACGACCTTTTGCGCCGGACTACTTCCAAGTGGTCCGGCGTGAACAAGCTGTTGCGCCGGATGGAAAAATCCGGAAAAAAATTGAAATTACTCTGAAGAAATTTCGAATTTTTATTTTTTTAGAGATTTAAAAAAACCGCGAGATTTTGAATTTTAAACAGAATTTGAATTTTTGGCGGATCTGACCGGAATTATATCAATAAGTTCTCGGAAGTGATCTTCAATGATAATGTTTGAAAAAGTTTATTTTTAGACTTTTTGGCATTTAGTGAAACACTCTCGAATTTTAAAAATTGAGAATGCATTTTCATGCTATGAAAATTTATGGGAGTATCATAAGATATGTAGGATAATACATAAAATTTATGAAAATATTTTAACATCATTTGTTATGTTTTAAAAATAAAAATCGAAATAGGATAAAAAGTCAGTTCACACGGACCACTTGGAAGTAGTCCGGCATGAACGACCTTTGCCGGACTACTTCCAAGTGGTCCGGCGTGAACGAGGTTTTTGCGGATGGAAAAATCCGGAAAAATTGAAATTGCTAAAACTTAGGTAAAAACTTAGGTAAAAAGCAGAACATTTAAAACTTTGTTCTAAATGCAACTTAGGTAAAAACTTAGGTAAAAATCTTAGGTAAAAAAAGAACATTTAAAACTTTGTTCCAAATGCAACTAGCATGATTTCAAGGTATGATTTTGAGTCATTTCCACACTTAGGATTAAATCAAGATCTTAGGCACTATTCCCTCTTAAAAATAACTCAACACTCTGTTCTAACCTACTGAGAGGTCTTTTAACCTTGATTAAAAATCTTCAAGACTCTTTCTCCTTTTTCCTTTCCTTTCAAGTCATGTACCGGCTGTCGGAGGCTTTAATACATCGTCAATCATTGAAGTTCCTTCTGATAATGTGCAGTACCTCGGTAGTAGCTCAGCGACTGCGACAGACTCTCCTGGCGATGACGGGACGGAAGCTGACCGGTACTCTCTCCGGCCCTGTCCACAATCACAATCACCGGCAGGAGGATTGCATCGAGGGTATCGCCGAGAGGTGACTTAAGCGGCGGACCGCGATGGAGGGAAGGGCACGTCGCGTGGTGGGGGTGGACGCCAGGCAGCACAACCACAGGATGGTGCTCAATCATGGTGTAGCAGCGAGTCCTTCAACCATTTGGGCATTCCAGTTGAGCATACCGGGTATAGTCAAATGCCGTATGGATGGGATCAGGGTGGGTACGGTTACAGACAGAGTTATGATGGATCGAGCATCTCTTTGCCATTTGACTACAATGATCCATATGTCGATCCATACGCACGGCACTCATCTGCCAATGTCATGTACCTTCACCAGTCCGAGAAACCTGATACCTGGGAGTCTCATTACCAGCATTGGAAGTCTGCCTGGCTACCACGAGACATGACCTGGGAGGAATACAAGCAACAACACGAGAGGAGGTACCACGAGATCATTGTCGACAACACGGAGGTGGAGTTTGCACCAGGGGCGCTTTACTACTCGTAGGTATGTGATGCAAACATACATTCATTTAATTGTCATATGCAAATATGTGAAGACTTGTTGTGTGTATCAATTTTATTACATTCTTAATAATTTTCATGTCAATATACATTAATTGTTTCGAATTATGACTCCCAATTTTGAATTTCATCAAAATCTCACAAATTTCTTACTTCACGCATACCCAATTCCACAATTTTAAAAATTCCTCGAGCTTCAGTAACAACTCAAAATTTTATGGCAATATTATTCACATGTCAGAATCATGCTATTAAAATTTCAAATATTTATAACATGCTTTGTCTCATTTTTCATTCATTCTAAATTGCGGTGGCGTTTCATTACGACAGTACCAGTGTTTCAATTTTTAAAAATTAACATGATTCAAAAAATCTGAAATTTTATGACAACATTAATAATACGTCAGAACTCTCCACAAAAATTTCGAAATTTTCTCCATCTTTTGGACCAATTTTCAGGCTTGTCCATCTGGCGAAATTTCGCCATTTCTCGCGAGATCTCGCCAATTCTCGCGAAATTCGAATTTCCGGTAGAAAAAACCGGATTCAAATTTTGAATTTGAATTTCCGGACGAGATTTCTCCGAAATTACCGAATTTCGCCGAAATTTCGTTTTCCGGGCGTGAACGGTATTTGATCCGAAACCGAAATCCGAAACCCTGTTCGTGAAGACATTATAAGTGCATTGTGCGATAGTTGTACCAAATGAGTCAGTTATAGTCTGAGCAAGCTAAGGTCCTATTTCGAACGTGGAAATTCTGCAAAATTTTCATAGGAATAGGAAACAGTCAACTCCCGTAGAAATTGAGAAAAATTCTCATGCTCTAAAATGAGGCCTAAAGCTCGGAGGAGAATGCTAGACCAGATGGCCTACAGTTGTTTATACGGTAGTCATTCACACCAAAAAGAAACGTGTAAATGTCAAACACGTTGGCATGCTGATAATAGGTTATCATCATTCAAAGTCTCAAGAGTATAGTTGCTATGGCAGAGGCCCTCCTAGGCGTTAGATAGGTAGACGATAGACCACGCTGCTCACACATCTCACCAGATCTGACACCACTAACCCCAACAAAAATCTGCTGTGACATGATTGATATAGACTGTGAATCTCATCGATAGATCCATGCAACAGATAAGGTCCAGTTTTACCTTAGATAAGAAGCTTTTATGTTAAAATAAAATGAATTAAATGTATATTTTTAATTTAAAATGTAAATAAGATGGTTCATCTAAACACTCTTAATATACCTACAACTTCAACTTTATAAATTTCTGGAGTTAGAAATACTCTTCTACGCCACCAATTCCACGGATTTTGATAGAAATAGAGCTGTACCAAATACCCTTAAGTATCCCATCCAATCTATCGTCCTAGCTACGTCGTCTCCATATCAACAACAAAACATGCATATCCGTCAGCATACTCCTAATTCAATATGCAATACCCCCAATTGAACGGCACATAATGGTATGCCCAAGCAACAATGACCTCGTGAAGTGGCAGTTAGAGCGAAGGTACTTGGCAACATACGAAAGCTTGAGCTCTTCTAGCCCTCTTAACTCTTTTTAATTTTAATCTAGTATCTCTGTAAACGTATTTGCGGATTTAACCCCCTTCTCACCACGAAAGGTGCTCCCGCACCCAAGGAGCACAGAAGCTAGCGCTACTGCGCCTGGAGAGCACAAGAGCTGGCTAGCCGTTGCAACAGGCAGACGAGTGCAGGACTAGCTACTTCCATGCCTAGGAAGCGCTGTCAGGGCCATAGCCAGGGAGTGCGGGAGGCACCTTGCCATGGTCCTAGAAGTTTCGACACACGTGTTACCTTCTATGGCTTCCGTAATTAATAATGGGGCCAAATCTGCAAATTATCAAAACAATATCAGATCTATCAAATCGATTCATCATCGATAATTGAATAGTATAACTGTTCATGGAGAGGTTAAATTTGAAGAAAAAAAAGGTAAAAGAGGCTAGAAATGGGATGATTTCAACATACAAAAGAAGCAAAAGTTGTAAGAACGCTGAATTACCCAGCGCAACAAATCGACAAAAAAAAAAGTTAGGTGCATTTGCCTTCACAATCAGTGAATTATGCCTATCCTAACAATCCCCAAAACTGTTACATCAACAAAATTCCGCTACTAACCAAGAAAAGTCATCATAGTTCATCAACTGTTGACGATCAAACCTGCCTTTACCATTTCCAAAGATCACGTTTCTGTATCATGTTAGCCCCCTTCGGAACAGCTTTTGACTGTGCAGATTCTGGATTGTAGCCAGTTGTCTGGAGAAGTGGTTGTCTGAAGAATCTACTAGCTGAAGAATCTAGTCGTTTGTGCTGATTGTTGATCGGTGTCAGTGATAGACAAGCGGATGAGGGTGGCGGAAGGGCCTCAGGCTGGCGGTGGAAGCCCTTGGGCCTGCAGCGACTCGTGGGGAGGTGGAACCCGCAGAATCTAAGACAGAATTTGCAGAATCAGGGGGGTGACAGTTTCTGATTTTGCATACAAATCAGCTTCTGATTATAGGAGAAGTTGTCTAGAATCCTCCCGTTCGACAGATAATCCGCTTTTTTTTTAAGCAGAGATTGTGCAGAAGTTGTCCCGAATAGGGCCTTAGAGCTATACTTCACTTTCCCAGGGGTGTGGCAAGGAAAACATATGAAAACGATCAGTAATCGTCTTTCTTTGGCTTACGGTATGTTTCCTCAATGTGCTTTGCGAGGAAAATATACGTGTTGAATAGCTTCTTGACGTTTGGAACGTTGTAGTTCTGAGCTACATAGACACCATTTCCCATTCCCAGCACGAATGAGAAGCTGCCCCTGAATAACTCCACCTGGCAAAAAATAATATAATGGTTATGTACATAAAACAAAAGGATTCTAATGCAGGATGCAAATGAACATGAGAAAGCAGAACATAACACAAAATAGTTGTGGTCATACAACATGAGTGCATGTATTTGTTATAGGATGTGTCACCAAATAGTAATGCTGCCAAAATAATTTTGTCCAATCAAGGACATAATCAAGGTATGCATGCAGGCTGTGTAAGCTAACAGCTAACTATGTCTGCAAACTCACAATACCCCCTATCTAAACATAAACCTAAGTAATCCAAATTTAGTTTTGACAAGACTTAAAAAAATTCTTACAGGAGCTACGTTTACAAGCATTGTGGAATGACACATTATGTCTTAAGGCTCCACCCACATATTTGAAAACCAGGTGAAATCTGGCATCTCAAAATATAAGGAAAAGTTCAAAATATAAGTAATAAAAACTTAAATTTAACAGGGCATAAAAGTAAAACAATCACTGGAGAATCCCAGTCCACTAGAATTAAATAAGGCTCCGATTCTATAAAGACTCAAATAAAACGTATGCCAAATAATCACAATCGTTTTCTATTCATGGGGAAGGCAACAGAAAAATGACAAGATCAGACTAGGTAAATTGAACAGCAGGACCAATTAAACAGTACCATTTTACAAAATAGCCAAAATTGGGTTGCTACTCTAACCTTGAAGAGGTGGTCTATTGATATTCTTAAGCAAAATTACACAGCCCAGTAAAAAAGTAGGGATTAGGGATCACGTGAAATTTCAGCTTCTTCAAGTAATTCTAAAATCTGAAGTTCAACGAACTTTAGGCAACCATCCACCCTAAACACACAGTAATATGGTGTAACTTTAGAAATGGATATTGAACTTCAGTACCAGAATAGTGCAACTGCATATTTATCAAGCCAACTATGAACTAAGATTATTCAGTTTCAGAATTCAAAGCAATGATACAACATTCTGATCAGTTGGTAGTCTGATATTTTCCTAGTTAAAAATTAAATCATTGCTCTCGAGAGGTGCACCCGAGTTTTTTCACATGCAACTGATTGACATATGCACTAATCCTTCAAGATGCTAATTAATCACCCTACATTAGTGTAAATTGTTAACATGTCTTTAGAAGAAACATGGAGTGCAAAGTAAAGCTACAAATCTACTCGTAAGTTGTAACTACACTATTACTTAATGAAGTGCTTGGTTTGAGGAATGGGTTGGTCCCAGAATCATCTGATCCTAACTCCAAACCTAAATTATTTGTTTGGTTTGAGGGATGGAATGAGTTGGACCATCACAATTTTATTCCTCATTATTAGAAATCTTATTAGAAAACGAGGGATGAGGTCATGCCACAAAAATTACTGGATGCCTCCATGATGGACCAACTAATCTTGGACTAACCCACTCCCCAAACCACTCCCTTACAGAATAGGGAGCAGTTCCCTTGCTTTCACTTCTAGTTTAAAATACAAGCATCCCACATGGCTGAGTTTGATTCTGAATGTCGAAACCATAAACAAGTGGGCAGTATCATGTTAACTCTGTATAAACAATAAGGCATCCAATCCAATAAACCCTTCTAAAATTTCACCAGTACTACTCTACACTGCGACGAACCCACCTAGGATCTCAGTGGAAAAGCAAACATGGAGGAATTCACCAAGTCAGTTCATCCATGTTCTGGGAAACAGGGCGGAGCATTGAAGAAAGATTTGGATATGATTGCTCAAAGCAAGTCCAGAACAGAATTGATCAAAGTGAGATCAATCCACTACTACTTGATCCCCTCCCACACCTCTGTCCAGAAATCGGTTCGCACACACTGAACCCTAGTGCCGCCGCCTGCCCGAGTCCACGCGCTGCCACCCCTCGGCCGGCGCTGGCGAGGCCCTCCTGCGCTCTGCCGCCTGCCCTTTTCCTGCCCCACGTCTCCACCTCCTCCTGCCGCTCGAGAGTGATAGAGTTGCTAAGTTGAGTCCGTCTCAGTTTCGTATGCATGTATACGGCAAGTCCGACTGCTATATGTTTTCTAGCCGGTTAGTTATGTTGATAGGAAATATAAATAAGACATTTTATCATCTTGTAGGATGTAACAAAATATATATTAAGCTAGTAACAAGAGATACCAAAAGTGTAAGCAATGAAGGTACCAAAAGACACAAAAGTTCTAAGGTAATTTGATGGTACCTCATAGTAACACCTCAATTTTTGAGCATTCGAGAAGATTTAAAATTAAAAGGAAGCATGTCAATTTTTCTCAAATTAAATAAGGCGTAATTAGATTTTTTTAAAAAAATGAAAAGATTTAATTAGGCTACTCTATTTATCAAATAAAATAATTTTTTTGTAATTTTTTGTGCTGCAATGATTTTTTATAATTTTTGGGATTTTTCTGAATTTGTTTGCAAATTATTTAAATTTACTTGAATTTATTTGAATTTCTGATATTTATTTAATTTATAAATCGATTCTTTTTTCTTATTTTCCCTCTGGCCAAATTTCGGCTAGCCCTCCTTCTTGTCTCGGTACACCAACCTGCCGAATTTTTTTTTAAATAATATATTTTTTATTTAAATTGTAATAATATACCTCAATTTTAAAAAATTGCAAAAATATACCTATGTCGCCCGTTCGTAGGGCGATCGCCCTTACGGACGATATTTCCTCTATCCTGCAGTCAGCTTCTAAAAAAAATCATAACTTTTTCATATGATCTCGGATGGGGATGAACTTTATATGAAAATTGTAGCTCTCGACGGGATCTACAACTTTAGTATACAAACTTTTCAATTTGAATCCATTTAGATGGCAAAAAATGAGATAGAATGTTCAGATCTAAAAATCAGATCTGTTTTTAGATCTGAACCTTTTATCCCGTTTTTGGCCATCTAAATGGATTCAAATAGAAAAAGTTTGTACACCAAAATTGTAGATCCCGTCGAGAGCTACAATTTTCATATAAAGTTCATCTTCATCCGATATCATATGAAAAAGTTATGATTTTCTTTAGAAACTGGCTGCAGGACAGAGGAAATATCGTCCGTTCAAAGGGCGATGCCCTCTAAATGGGCGACAGAGGTATATTTTTGCAATTTTTTAAGATCAAGGTATATTTTTACAATTTAAATAAAAAATTGTATTATTTTAAATAAAAATTCGCAACCTGCCCACCAGCCTAGCCTAGCCCATAGTGCACTCTTTCCTTCTTGTCTCGGTGCACTAACTTGCCTGCCAACCTATCCTAACCCACAGTGCACTGTTTATCTTCTTCGTGAGTCCGTGTCACGCCCGACACGGTCTCTGCCTCCCACACTCCTGGTTGTCGTATCTAGGGCTATAAAGTTGAGCTGACCATGTCATAACGATCGCCTCAACCTCCTCTTCCAAACACCCAAGGTTTCGCCTTAGATTGCATTGCGTCCACGCTGTTTGAGTTTGGGGAAGATCTCGCTACCGCCGCCCTTTGCCTCTGGATTGTGCCTCATCTGGTGAGTCTCCTCTGCCATCTTCTACCTTAATAGCTTCGGCGTGTCATGTTCTACGTGGTGCTCCCTTCCTTTTTCCCATAGATGCTTCTTCTTCATTGCCAACTGTTGTGGTCTCTTTTATTGCCAGCCTTCTTTCAACCAAAACCACTCGTGTCATGGTGTTCACAATGTTCTCTTTGCCTAGAACCAGACCTTCTTCCTCGTAGCAGCATCGCCGTTGCCGTCACCGGAGTTAGCCGCTATCCCCGCTAATGTGTTCGCCATGCGTGCAGCCATGCTAGCCACCATGTCATCTCCTTTGCCGATGTGTCGCCTAGTTAGTAGCATGTGTGGCACATCTAATCCATGTCTCACTAACATGTGGGCCCCACTTGTCAGTTACCCTATTCTATACACCTAGTCCACCGTGGACTAGATCTATTCTGTGGACTTAGTCCATAGACTATGGCCCCACATTTTAGCCTCTCGACCTTTTTCTCGAATTTCTTTTAAATTCTAAAAATCTAGAAATTCGTGGGTCCTACCTATCAGTCTCAGATTTCTCTATTATTTTTTTTCTTGATTTTCTCTTTCGTCCAATCTTTCGAAAGCTCGTTCTCCTTCATAGGATCTCTGATTGAACCCATCCAAATTTCTAAATTCATCTAAAATTGAGTCCTTCATTCCAGTACTATCTATTCTTAATTTTTAGTTTATTTGATTTGCCTTTTTGAGTTTTGTTTGTATTTGCTATTTCTCACTCGTTAGACATAAACATCCATAGTCGATCTGAGGAGCTGAAGATAAGGAAGTCGAATACAGAAGATAAAGTGATCAACGATAAAGGAACAATAGCATAGCAAGAGCCAGGCAAGTTGTTCTTTGATCATGTTGAACCCAGTTTTACAAATTCTATTTTGTTTCAATCTATTATATGTTATTTCAAAGTATATTGTTTTCAATTAATTTGGAAATTAGTTATTCAACCCAATTGAATTATACCTACCTTGTCATTTGCTATGCCATATTCATTTGTCACTCTAGGATGGATAATTATTAGTTTTTTGCTAATAGATGCCAACTTGGGTTGGTTAGGTCGTGTGTAGTTTGCTTAAACATGCGAATAACTAATATATTTTAAAAGTGCAAATTAAAATTTTACTAATGATATATAGAACATGTTTACGAAAATGGTGTATCAAGTGTTGTCACACAATAATATTGAGTTGTTAATAGCATGTGTTGCACGATAATCAACTAGGGTAGTAAATGATTTAGGCTGAGGCAAGTGGCAAGAGGCTATGAGCCTGAGTAGGTTTGTGAGACATTGGATTGGTATGATGATGTGTAGGGGTGGGCACTTTTTCACCGAAACCGAATTAACTGAATATTTCAGATTTTGGTTCAATGTTTATTTTGGTATTATTCGGTTTTTTATTTTTTATTTGGTTTTTTGCTTCCCAAAACCGAAATTACTGAATAACCGAATAGCACGTGTACGATACCACTTTTATAATGTTCTTCCTAAAGCCACAAAACAATTCTTATGTTCTAACATCTTTGTGCATCTGTATGCTATGTTCATGTGTTCTGCTATGCTTACGTTGTAATGACTTATGAATATTGTGTGGTTTTATCTTTGCTCTATGTTGCGACATGAGAAGGACCAAATCTAATATTCCTAGTGTTTATTCATATTTCGGTTAACCCAAAAACCGAATTAATCGAATCGAATTTTTAGGCTAAATCGCTTCGCTTTTTTATTTTGGTCGTAGAATTTCAGTAGCCAGTTTCCAAAAACTAAATTATTTTAAATTGAACCGAATTAACCAAACAAACCAAATGCCCACCCCTAATGATGTGTGACATATGATGCCTCAGGTGAAAGATTAAGCTATGTGCGAGGTTTGGGGAGGGTGTGTCGCTCTAACCACATATCTCAAACAAGTATTGTTCCTAGTTCAATGGTAAGTCCTTATTCTTCTGCACTATGAGAGGGAAGGATAGTGAGACCAGGCTTATCGGGAGTGTTAATTGCCGACATTATAAGATTGATTATATCTTGTGGGTAAAGTGTATAACCTCTGCAGAGTGTAAAATTATTTGAATAGTTGCGTCCTTGGTTATGGACAATGCTAGGGAATTCCACGTAAGTGTTAGATTTTTTAAAACTAAACTTGAGAGGGATGGCTGTGCGATAGAAAAAGGAAATGGTGTAGGTTGTGTGTCAGTTTAACTTGGAAAATATCTTAATAACTTATATTTATTGTTATTTATTTTACTTATGATTTTAATATATTATTCTATTCAAATGCTAAAGTCTGCTTTGTGCAAAAGTAACTATATCAGCCATACTTTGAATAAGCCTTGTATATAGTTATTAGACTTGCATTCTGTGATGCAACTTGCTGAGTACCTATTTACTCATCCTTGCTATAAATAATAGTGCTTAGTTGTTGAAGAGGTTCATCAAGACATAATTGTTCAAGAAGGACTACTTTGAAGATCATGAAGAAATAAGTCGCGCTACCCCAGTCGATTGCCTATGGGCATTTGGATGGGTTTCATTTGAAGATATTACGTTTCCTTCCACTACAGTATATTTGAGTTATGTGCCTCATAAGACAATATTTGTAAGCCTTGATCATAAGATTGATACTCTGATATTTGTTGTTAATTGCTTCTTCCTTAATTATTATGCATATGGAATGATATTTCATCAATATTGCCACTGTATATACTAGCGTGATGCTGGACTAGTGTAGTATACACTAGGGATGAAAACGGAACAGAAACGGTCGGTAAATGGTCGTTCTGTGGAATGGAAACGGATAGTGACGGAAATAGATGCGGAACGGAACAGAGCGGATGCGGAAACGAAAGTGGAAAATTCCACAAGAACATAGTACACGATCACAATATATATGACCGCAAAAACAATGTAACTCATTCCACCTCCAAGGCAGACACAAGAACAATGTTATGTTCACCGGTATCACTAAGAAGTTTTTTCTCAAGTTTGTCAGCTGAAGACTCGCTATTTGTCCCCAAGATCAAACCATCATGTCCTCCTCCATATCATTATTATCGACATCTTCTTGCTCCTCCAACTATAAAGGTGTAACGCCCTAAAATTTGCATATTATTGTTCAATGTTCATTTTTTTCACCCTTGCAATATAGCAGAATGTACAAATCGGTTGATGCAAATTCCATACAATGTTTACTACAAGAAAACAAATCAAAGTTACAAAGAACACGAGAACAAGCCATATTAGAACTAATCCACCCATGGATTAGCCAAATTACACCGGTACAGTGAAACAATTGAAGCACCTGCAGACTGCCAACCTCCATTAACTGTAGAGTTTGACTGTGCATGCCACTGCCTAAGACCAATACTTTAGCCTAGCCTTCACTTCTTATGGATCATCACCTGCCAAAGCCAAAATTGATCAGCAAAGAACAGTAGGTCGTTTATATAAGAAATCCATCGCAAAGGGAACCAAATCTGGTATTGTTCCATTCATGATAACAATTCAATTCAGATTTGCTTCTTCTTACCAACACATTTCAATGCCACAAAGAAATCACAAAAGTAATACAACTACACACAAAGAGAAAATTCAACATGATTGAATCCCATTCGTCTTGCTAATTGCTTCATGCCACGAAAAACTACTCCAAAGACTTGTGCATCCCCACAACGAACAGAGAGAGCTTTCTATGAATTGCACTGAACACAAAATTGGCACACACAGGGGGAGCGAAAATGACAGTAAAGCTATTCAATTACAAGCAGCTAGCAGGAGGCTTTGCATGGGGAAAAATTGCATGGACTAGGACTAGGCATCGGTTCATTGTTCATGTAGGCAATCAGTGGCATTCTCATTGTTCAGATTCGTGGACAAGCAATGAATTTTTTTTATCCTGAACCATTTGTCCCGACACCTAGATCATAATAGGCTAATAGCACTTTGAGTCCTACACATACTCATGGCATAAATAAATAAAATTCCAGATCAAAATAGGACCAAATCCTACAAATCACAATCAAAATACTTCGTAATAGCCTAATTATTTCCTCTAATTAGCAAATCCAAGTCAAATCTACACATTCCAAGCCAAAGAGGAGAAGGGAAATAGGACAAGAGGAGCGGTAGCAAGTTTCTGCTTACCTTCATGGGTCGTTGGTCAGTTGGCTGCGCGGTGGGCGGAAGCGAGGACGAGGGGGTGCTGCCGCCTCGAGGAGTGACTCAAGGTGACGGGGTGTTAGGATTCCAGATTCGGGTGTGTGTGTTAGGGTTGCCCGATTGGGCTTGCCGGCTTGGGACTTAGGTAGTGGGCCAGTTTGGTCGGAATTACCGGTTTTGCTTATACGGAATTTTCGTTCTGTTTTCGTCGGAACTGGCTCCCCCGTTTCTATTTTCGTTTTTGACAAAAAATTTCTATTTTCGTTTCTGTACCATATTTACCGATTCTATTTTCGAAAAAAGCCTTATGTTTTCGTTTTTCTCTCGAACAGTCGAAAACTTTCCGGTCTGTTTTCATTTCCAATATACACAGATGGTCTGGATTTGCATATTCGAGTCCCGACACTCATGGTACCTCCCAAGAATGCTAAAAAACTCCAAACAAGAATACATCATATGCGATGGCTATTCAACCTGGTATGATACTGAATTGAGTTAGTATGTGTTAAACCTTTTTACATTTGAACTGCATTTACATGTTTCGTGAAGAACAATTGTCCTAGAGGGGAATCACGAAATCACCTGTAGTGATCACAAGAGTAGAGCAAACAAAAGCAACTATCCTCCGGCCATTTCTCATCTGCGAATAGAAACAAAGAGGTGATAACTAAACATCCTATGAAGGCTATTAGCAGAAAGAATTTTGTCAGTAACCTGTCCATTCATTGCTTTCAAAGCAGCACCACCAGCTTCGTCAGTAGTGCATTGTACTATGGACTTTTAGAGGTACCTACCTCTTGATACTATCTCAATGTAAATTTTGGTATCTCTCAAGGATGGTAAAAAGTCTCATTCTACTATGAAGGCATACCACTTTGATCTTGTTGATATCTTTTCCATTATTATCTTCACTAGCAAGCCCCAAGCATAATTCGGTCAAAACAAGGAAACAAAGGAATAAATAAGACCAAATTGGATTTAGAGAGCAAAAGAGTCTAATTCAGAATGTTAGACAAGCCAAACCTAAAAAGGCCATAATTCTCACATAAGGGCTCGGATTGCAGCGTTCTTGGACTTGCTTGAATGCTTGGAATGTCCTCTCTATTTCACTCCATTACAAGACGGTCAGAATTGGCTTCCTTCTATGTTTAATTGGGCCGACAAATATCAGCTCATAGATTGGCCGAATTAGATTAGAAATTTGAGTTAGAAATAGAGTCCAAGAGGGTGGGACCCACCTTGGTCGGTCCTAGGCCAGGTTGCACACCCTTATAATCTCTTATATATTTGGGTTATTCTCTATTGTAATTGAAGAACACAATTGATAATGTACAACATATGCGCTTATTCTTCCTCATTGATGTTGCATACACAATAGAGAGGGGAATTGAGCGTTACTTCTTCCAAATATCATTGTCTTTCCATTGGAAATTGAGAGATTGATAGTACTTCACTCGGTGATCTCGTGAAGTTCAGCACATATGTGATCTTGGCAAATCAAAGAGTTGCAAGCCCATTGCATCTGGCAATAGAGGGTTAGCAAGTATTTATCAAGAGAGTGCACAAGTTATCTTGATCCTACGTCGTGAAGATCAGGTACCCCATATCACTAGATCAGGTACCCCATATCACTATTTTATAATTATATTTTATTTGGTTTTACCTTTGTTTTTCTATTTATTTGTATTTTTTCTTTGTCTTGCGTAGTTGTTGACATTCTAGAGTGCTTCGAAGAAGTAGAGGGAGATCAAGGTCAAGATCAAAACCTGTTCCAAGCCTTCCAACAAGAGCAAGGTAAGTTGTGTTTGATCACTCACACATGTATTTTCCAGAACTACTTTGCTTTGATAAAACTTGCATGCTACATTATATATCAAATTTACTTGGATAGTTAGTTCCTATATTGTTTATTATCCACCTTGATAACTCATATGCCTTGTATCAACTTTCACCATAGGTTGGAACTTACTAGTTGGACATATGTATGGTACTAATGTGAGTTGGTGTAATTTTGCTTAACCATGCTTATAGTTATAGAATCATTTTTTGGAATGAAATCCCTACACATGAATGACTAATGATATATGGAATAGTTTTGCAATGGTAAATGTCATCAATTGTTGATGGCATATGATTAATGTATTTGATAGATACATGTTTTCGACTGGGGTGAATGAAGGTACTGTGTACTTTGTTTGGGTAGTTGCACTAGTCAATTAAGGACTTCATTTTTGTGCACCATTGCTTACTTTGTTTGGGTAGTTGCACTAGTCAATTAAGGACTTCATTTTTGTGCACCATTGAACTTAGCGACATCATATAAACCACATGTCTGGAATGGGATTGGGCTAGCTTAATAGGTTACCGAGTTTTAGCATTGTCACCTCAGGTTGCAGATGTAGGTTTGTGCAGTTGCTTATTAGTGCTGTACCTGGGAATTGGAGGTTGTAGTTGCTTATTAGGGTTACATCATGGACGGGCATCGTCGTCAAATTCAACGTTGGGCTCTGGGATTTGACTCACTTATTACGGGTACGATTATAGCTTTATGCTGGATGGGAGGGTCAATGTTGGAGCAAAGTTTCAAAAAAGCTTTGTTTATAATCGGTAAAGGCCATGCTAATCATATCGTGTGGGTACAGTTGTACAATCTCTGCAAAGTGTAAAACTATTTGAATAGCCATATTCACGGTCATGGATGCTCGAGAATTTCACACAATGAGTAGATTTTCATGAAAACAAAGCTGAGAAAGGAAAGTGAATGTGATAAATTGTTTAGACTATGTGAGATTGTTTAATTAATTAAGTAATTATAATTGTTTGATTAATTAATTAATTAAAATATATTTTCGATAGTGCTTTCAATCTATTTATTGTATTCAAATGTCAAATCCACTTTATGCAATGTAAACCTTGTTAGTCATTCCTTTTTGTAATAAACCTTACATATAGTTATATATATATAGACTTTGCATTCTGTGCATAACTTGTTGAACACTCTATGTACTCACTTTTGCTATAATAACCATCAATCTACTGCTGGAGAAGAGGAGTCACCACCTTTATTCTACTAGGAGTTCTACGAGAATAATGGCAATGTCTCACACCTAGTCAATTGCATGTGGCAAGTTAATAGGTTATCTCTTAGAGTTTCTTTCATTCTGTTGCTTCTTTATATTATTAGGGCTAAGCTCTGCGCGACTAAATAAGAGTAAACCTTCACAGCAAGGTATCACCATTATTTCTTTAATAAATTTGGTACTTTATTTATTATTCGTTGTGTATGGGATGATATTGCATCGATGTTATCACTGAGTATGATTTTTTAGCCCTCTAAACGAAGGAAGTATCTTTAATTTCAGCAATTATTTGTAGATGAATAGATTTTAGAAAGGTTGTTGCCAGACTTCCAAGGGTTTTGCTGCTTATTCTTTGCCATGCACTACTAAGCATGCAAAAACTTCCACATTCGAAGCTCAACAGATCAACATACATATGATACTTTATGAGTTATGACTATGTATGCCGCTATTTGAGAAGAATTTAGTGGGACCTCCACACCCATATATGCAAACTATGTGATCTATCTTGCATAGAAGCTTAACCAATACAGAAAAATAGATTTTGGTATTTTTACTCTAGTTCTAAGGAATCATTTTAGAAGAAAAAAGTAGTCTTAATTTTTTGAAAGAAATTGTAGTTATGATTTTGACTTATGGGTTGTTGGACCATCACTGTGACTACTTTTTCGTAGGGTAAGTGAAATCCAGAAAATTTGCAAACTCTTAGTCAAATTGACCATTGCAAATCCAAGAAGCCGACTGAAAGGAAATAAACTAAAAAAAACCGAAAAAAAAAACCCACGAGCCCAATTGACCAGAAGTCCAACATAACAAGAAAAAACCCACCCTAGCGGCCCGCAGCCAGCCACCACGTCCACGTCACGTGGGCCCCACCTGCCACCCACACAGCCAAGGTACACTACGCAACAAAAAACAAGAGTGGCCCCACGTGACAGTGCCACGAACGACCCCTAGCCGCTACAAAAGCCAGACTACCTGACCCCACAGTCTCCGTGCACGCACGCTTCTTCGCGCCGCGCCGCCGCCACCCACCAATCCCTCCCTTCCCACCAACTCCCACTCCAATCGCGCTCAAATCCCCCCGAATCGAATCCATTCCCCACCAAAGCTTGCCCGGATTTTGTTTTGATCCATCGCCTTCTCGATCCCCTCTGGTGCGCCCTTCTCCCTCGCTGCTCCGTTTTTTTTTCCTGAATTATTGCGGTTTTTTTTTGTGCGCATTCCAATCTGACCATTTCTGTGTGTGGGGTTGCAGTAGCCGTAAGGCGGGGGAGCATGAGCATGGCGTTCTCGTGCGCTGGCGCGCGGCTGCACGGCCGCGTCGGTGCGGCCAAATGCGGCGACGTCGCTGCCCTGGTTAGGCGGAGCAGCTGCTTCTACCCGAGCGCGCGGAGGTGGAACGCTTGGGGAGTCCGCGCCGAGCTGCCGCCGCGGACCTGCGTGGATGGCGGAGCCGCTGCCGCCATCACCACCTCGGGCGCGGTCGTAGACGTGCCCGAGGCGGGGGACGTTGCTGATTCCGCGAAGGACGTCGGCGCGGTAGCCCAACCGAGCGTGCTTCCTGAGAAGGTGGCTGATGTCGATGGGTCGGGTGGGAATGGCAAGTTCCCGCCCGGTGGCGGCGGTGGAGACGGGGATAATGGCCGCGGCGGCGGCGGGGATGGCGACAATGAGGGGGACGATGAGTTCGGGCCAATCCTGAGCTTCGAGCAGGTTGTCCAGGAGGCGGAGAAGCGCGGGGTTAGCCTGCCCAGCTTGCCCTCCGATATGATAGAGGCGGCGAAGAGCATCGGGATTCAGAAGCTGCTGCTTCTGAGATACTTGGACATGCAGGTGTGCTGCTGAGATAGCTTGTTATTATGCGTGTTTTCGTTGTGTGGTGTATGCAGAAGGGGATTGAGCTGTGGCTGACTTGCAATTGTTTTGCTTTTTGGATGGGGAAGTCCTCGGCTTGGCCCCTCGGTCCTGCCATTAGGTCCTGCGCACTTCTCCGGAACAGGATGCTGGTTGATCCTGCGTTCCTCTTCAAAATTGGGACGGAGGTAGGCTGAATTCGTTATCTTGAGTAGCATGGCATAATGGTAAGTGTTTATTGGTAGGTTTGTTGATTGCTTCTTTGGTGGAATGTGTTGCAGATAGTTATCGACACATGTTGCGCGACATTCGCGGAGGTTCAGAAGAGAGGCGACGAGTTTTGGTCAGAGTTTGAGTTGTATGCGGCGGATATGTTGGTAGGTGTAGTTGTTAATGTAGCTTTAGTTGGTATGTTGGCACCATATGCTCGATTCGGTGGGGGATCTGCATCAGAAGGTCTTCTTGGGCGTGTTAGGCATGCTTATGATGCTCTCCCAAGCAGGTGAGTTGTGAACAATATCAATCCTGTCAGAGTGCATTGTCCGACTGTCCATAACATTGTTTTTGTGTCATACACTCATACTCCCTCTATTTCAAATGCATGTCATTCTCGCCTTCTCATTTTGTTTCTAGGTGCATGCTACTATACAATTTCTAAGTACATTTTGAACCCAACCTCCTTCCCTTGAGCACCATACCCTCCCACAATAATTTTATCGTGGTCATTTTCCTTCATACCTTATTTGCCTGTGCTAGAGTTTAAAATGACATCTATTTGCAATCCTATGGAGTTTATCACTATGGCATTGAATGGTTTGTAACATAGGTCTCACGATGTTCTCCTAGATGTTATTAGAGTCAAAATGAATAATTCCCTTGAATTGCTGTGAACCATAAAGTAATATTTCAGTGACCTGCTATTCCATATTGTAGATTGCCAGTTCAATATTTTTTTCTTGTAGACAAATTCTTGACAAGGGAAAAAAAATTATGGGTGTGTTTGGTTGCTGTACCAAGTGGTACATGTATGGGATGGTTCATGCACAATTTACCAAAACTAGATTGAATATTTGATCCTACCTCAACACTGTTGAAAATACATATTTATTTACTTAGGTCCCGTTTGGGATGCAGGAATTTTTCAAGATTCCTTGGGAATTGAATTGCTTCTTGTGAAATTCCAATGTTCCAAACACGTCATTACTTTTTTACTTGCCATACCCTAGACTTATTTCACAGGGATTCTAAGAACTCAACGAACCTGCTTATGGGAAACTTGTTTGGTAACAGTCAGCTTCTAAATACCTCTGTTGAAGCTCCATTTTCGGTCTGCAGCATAAGCATTTTCTTAGGGTTTGGCTTAGGGCTTATTTGATGTATTTTAAGCTTAGGTCTATGTAAAAATTTAAGATGGGGCCAAATAAAAATGCTGAGACCTTTTTCTTAACAGTCTCTTATTGGTCTTTTATGGTGTAATCTTTGTAAACCAAGCCATAAGGTAAGGCTAAGCAGTCTATAAACCATATTTGGGGTGAAAAACTGATGCTTAGTTGGCTAAATAATATCTAATTGTAGATTGTAACAGTAATTCTGGTGGTTGATGAGATTAAAACCACAATACTGCGGAATGCCTGCTTCTCTTTTTATAGAAATTTTGCATGCCATCGAATAATTTGCTGAGTTACTAGGT
The DNA here is from genome assembly GCA_036346275.1 of Otatea glauca. Lineage (NCBI taxonomy): Eukaryota > Viridiplantae > Streptophyta > Magnoliopsida > Poales > Poaceae > Otatea > Otatea glauca. The sequence goes on along the minus strand of CM070723.1, from coordinate 40,442,151 downwards.
TTCTTTGCATTCTACCTTATTTCCCATTTTCTTTGCTTGTTGCATGTTGACCTCATTGTTGTGTGTGCCACTATAGTGTTACAGTGTTTCTCATTTATTGTTTTTAATAATGCATCCAACTATTCACCCTGAGTAATGCTGATGAAAATTGAAAACCGAATTTATGCAGCGTTTTTGAAGCCGAAAGGCCAGGATACAGATTTTCTGTTCAACAACGGATAGGAACATACTTTTTCAAGGTAGCTTTTATGTTCACTGTAATACGTCTTGTTTCCACCCATAAATTTTAGCAACTACTATCATCTTTCCTAATATCCGAATATCTATTTTGAGAACAGGGGGTTTTATACGGTACAGTCGGATTCTTTTGTGGCCTTGTGGGTCAAGGAATTGCGAACTTGATAATGACAGCAAAACGGTATTATCCTTATGTTCTGGTACCTTGATCAGTTTCATGTGTGTGAAAACAATAACATTTTATGTTCCATAAGTTAAGTATTGGTCAAATAACCAGAGACACTGTTGTCACTAATATGCTGATAGTTTATTGGTATATTTTACTGCATTTTCCGGGTCTGACATGGCTCTATTTGGTAGATACTCCAGCAATAAATAATATCAGCATGAGAAACTACATCTTATTAGCAGCTTGGTAGAGAGCTCAGAACTTAGAAACATTTAAAACCCATTTGGGTTCTTGAATTATATAGAAAGGAACACAAGAAGAATTACCATACAGCTGCAATTGTATGATGGTAAAAAATTATATCTATCATAACATTTAGATCATGTTGTCGGATCACATGGGCAGAATTACAGTACAACAGAGAATAGTCACAGATGTGTGTATATATCACGTTGACACTTAGTTATTCATAACCTGGTCTGGTACTTAAGAAATAAAAAAATATTTTGAACATATGCAAATGCCAATATTTCATTGTAGATTTAATGTCTGAGTAATCAAAGAGGTGACCAACACATTAATTTAGTGACATAATAAACAGGGGTGCCCCACATAGGGACCAAAATATAAATGTAAAAGTGTATAAATCTAGGCCAGCTTCTGTTATATATTTGTGTTACAAATTTCATTAAATCACTGTGGGTTACTGTTATATGTTTACATATGTTGTTGAGATAAGTTCTTAAGAGCGCAAGTACGATACCAACCATAATGATTATAAATTATGTAAGCCAACTTCTATAAACCGATCTTTTCCAAACACTGTTTGCTTTAAGGATATCTCTTAAGTTCTGTTTTTCAATGAACATGACAATATGACATAATTATACTTTACCTCCTACAAAGTGCTATGTTTTTTTATTACTATTTTTCTAATACAAGCGCTTTGGCAAGAACATTTATGCAATATGTCCTTATTTTACTTGTGTACTCTTTATGCTTCTCAGAACTTATTATTTCCTGCAAATTTGTATTGCAGGAGTGTAAAGAAGTCTGAGGATGATGTACCTGTTCCACCTCTTCTCAAAACTTCTGCTTTGTGGGGTATGTAATCAGATATTTTGCCTTTAGCCATGTTATACCTTAAATATTTAGAAGTGTATACCATTAGATTTACATTTCTCCTTGATTGCTGTGCAGTATACTAAAGCACATAAGTTCCTGTACATAATGTATGTGGATAAATATATTTTATCATGGATATAATGAAAAAAATCACATACGAGACTTTGTTTACTTATTAACATGTGTTGTATCTTGGTATTTTTGCTAAAAAATGGGGAAATAAAATTTCCATACGTTTCACCTAGATGAATCCTATTCACTTCTGAAGTTTCGTGGTTGAAAATGTGATAATGCCAATAGGTTATTTGGTATCTTTGAAGTTGATTATATATACATATTGTTTTCAATTCGAGTATCCCTTGAAATAATTGTACCATAAGATGAAAAACTATTTCCTGTGCTTGTTTCTATGACATCGTTTTGAACACTGAATACCGAAGGTACAAATGCTATACAATTTAGCAGTAAAAATGCTTTTCCTAATCAAAGCCATGACAGTGTGATATCAATAGCTGAGCTTCACAGTACATATCATTATTCTGAGCAATACACTTTGGCCACACTATCTGTATAAATTAATGTCATTGTATCACCATTGTGGTTATTAAAATGCATCTGTTTAAAACTGCCAATCATCACACAAGTTCAATATTCTGTTCATGATGTCAAAAGCTGCAGTTCTGCTGAGCTCATATAACTTTGCTCTTGCCAATGAAGTCAGGTTTATACTCCAGCCTTTTCTCAATACGATATTTGCTAGCCAAATGCATGATGCAAACAATTCTAGCTTATTCATTCTGTTATATATTTGTACTTCCATATGCCAAATTGCATGTAGTGAAGCTCTCTAAACAAAACATTCCTGATTGTTTCAGGTGCATTCCTTGGTGTCTCATCCAACACCCGTTATCAGATTATTAATGGACTTGAGCGCCTGGTTGAGGCTTCGCCTGTTGCCAAGCGTGTCCCAGCTGTTTCTTTGGCATTCACTGTCGGCGTGCGCTTTGCAAATAACATTTATGGAGGAATGCAGTTTGTGGACTGGGCCAGATGGAGTGGTTGTCAATGAGGTGCAAGCGTTCATGATTTTCATGGTGAGGTCCTTTTCTTTTTCAGATATGCATGTAAGCCTTTTCGTAAATGTATGCACCCCTTCACTTGATGCTGTGATTGCAAGGTATCTTGCTTATGAGAAATTGATGATCAATGTAAGTATATTATTTATGATATGACTATGTGCTGATACAAACCATTGTTCTGTTGTTATCGCAGTTACCACTCACAGTGATGCTGTTGCATGTGGCCTGCTGTTTATGGCACCCAGAAATTCGTCGAATTTGCTCCTTTCAAGTTAAAGATGTCATACCATTATAAATAATTGCTTGGCTGCAGAACTCCAAAATAAAATGTAAGATGCGCAGAGCTTTCCAGATCGAGTCGAGTCTTGATATGTTCTGGTTATGTTAGACTGTTAGGAAATACTACCGGAAATGCAACAGGAAGATATATCAGGCATGGTAAATTTGTTAAAATTCAGCATGTCCAAGTGCTTAGTCTTGCGGGCAAGAGGTAGCTCAAGCAACTAGAAGAGGTTGAATTGTTTGTTTGTTATTGTCGAAGATTTGATCATCTTGAATTTGGATAATTGAATCCATTGATTATGCTGGTTTGAGTATGCATCGAGAAACATGAAAACAAAGCTGCCTTACTCGACTTGTAGGTATCCTAAGCTGGTATCCATTTGGTATTTTTGGTTTGCGACTAGAGAACACTATACTGTTGTAACGGTATAGCAATAGGTTTTATCAATATTCAGGAGGCTCCATTAAAACATTTGAAACAATTTTAGGTTTCTATTGAGTTTTGTGTGTTTCTAGAAGTTTCTAGAAGATTTTAATAAAGTTTGAAGGCTAAATTTCAACAAGATTCAGATTTTTGAACTCAAGTTTCAACAAGTTTCGCTAAAGAGTTTTAAGAAGTTTGTTAGTTTCAACATGTTTCATCAAATTTCAAGTTAAAAAGTTTTAGTAAATTTCAACAAGTTTCATTAGAAAAAACAAAAACAAAGAAGAAGATAAAAGAAATTCCAAGCATGCTCACCTGTGCACGGTCTCTACTCTTGCCACTCACTAGCACCACCATTGCCTCCACCTGCTTGCCCAGGAGGTTAAGGCAAAGCTTAAAGTTGCTCGTGACATACATGGTGGTATAGTGGAGCTACGAGGTGACGTGGATAGAATCGAGACCTCATCGTGATATCTGCGGATCTTGCCACTAGCAATGAGAAAGACAAGTAGATCCGATGAATCCCATCATTAATGTCGTCTAGCCATGCTTGCCATGCGCTTGGGCCTTAGTCTGGTATTTGCTCTAGCCTCCATTCACATGGGTCATAATGCCGTACTAGGCACACACTCACTGGCACCCCAATCATTGTGCTTGCTTTGCGCTGGGGTTGAACCGTCATGCTCGCCTGCTCACGTTTGCTCCTAGCTTGACTAGGACAGACATGGAGAGATAGTAAAGAGAGAAGGGCAACCCAAATGGTTGCGTGAGAGCGCCGCAATGAATAGATAAGGTTTGACGTGCGGCTAGATGAATATGATGGTTATGAGGTTGAAGATCAAATCGAACGTAGTAGGCTGTGCCATTGAGTTTGGTCGCGAGCGTACACTAGTTTTTCTCATTTAATTATCCAGGAGCAAGACTTAGCAATCAGCACGGACCCTCCTCCCCTTGACGCTCTTGTACGAGTACCTCGTGGCCACGAACAGGTACGAGCACAGGTGTGCAGCGCTGATGCACGCGAGGAACCAGTAGATGAGGTCCAGCCGGCTCCTGTCGAGGTCGCCGGCTAACCAGCTCCGCGCGCGCTGGCGTGGTCCTCCGCTGTGATGGGGAGGCTGTCCAGGAAGCTGCCGGCGCCGACGACACTCAGGCACACGCCGATGCCTAGGCTCTGCATGCCGTCCGGCGCCTGGTCGTAGAAGTACTCCTGCAGGCTGACCAGCGCGAACCGTCGCCGAACCCCATGAGCGTGAACTGCTGCACCAGCCATTGTTGGCCCAGACCACTCTATTGCCACGGACGCACACACTCTCTTGCACGGGAAGAAGATGAACACCGGAAGAAATACAGAGACACACTGGTTTTTGGCGAGACCGAACTTAACTTGGGAACACCCTGACAAACTAAAATACACAAGCTTAAATAAGTTACACACGCGCACACACACCACTAACCAACAACTACCTCCACTAACTAGCTCCTATTACCCTAGATCAGAAATCCCATTAGAGCAACTCTAATCCCACCCCTATATCTCCCCCTATCCTAAAATTTAAAGGCAATTGAAAAAAATAGACTTCCAACCTACCCCTATTAAATGCCCCTATTCTAGGAAGACCTCTTAGAGCCCCTACATCTGGGGGCTTCCTCCCTACTCCTATTATTTCTTAAATAATTTTTTTAATCACAAAACAATTAGATGTTTAGTTGCACCATGAATATAGTTGATATACTTGGTCTTTATTAGTCTTTGTGATTCTTCATATAATATTTTTCATATGATATTTATGCTTTACAGTTTTGTAGCATAATAATAGAACCGTCTAGACAATAATAAACTGTGATATAAGAAATGTATTTTGCTTGAACAGGCCAGTGACTCACCAATAGTAATTTTAGAGTGCTCGTGATCTCTAGCTCTCCTTTCAAGCTTCTATGTTGCTGGGCTTACTTTGAGTGGGGAGCTTTATGTAGGACTAGTCCTGTCTCTCTTTGATGTTGTATCTTTCACTTTCATAGCACGTTGTATAATACTAGTTCACACGACTAGCTCATGGCACCATAAAAAATGCGCAACCATTCAAAACCATAATTGATATTAAAATATTAATTCATGAATGCAAAGTAATAATAATATTTTAATAAATAATAGGGATGAGTAATAAGAATGGTGGGTTGGAGACATATTTAATATAGGGTGCCTCTATTTTTTATACCACCCCTAAATAGGTGATTTAGAGATGAAATATAGGGGTTTGGGTTGGAGTTGCTCTTAACTTGGCGCATACGGCCACACTGCCGTAATTAACTCACGCCATGCATTAACTCCTTGACCTAGATAGCATATGCATGCACACATTTAGCCGACACACCCATGCAGAATTCTAGAAGGACACATATCCGCATGCCTCAACTAACTGTGCCGCCGCTTCTTTCTCCACGTCTACCACAAGATAGGCTAGAAGACTAACACACACATGCTGCCGTACGTACATGCACAACACCATGCAATCCATGACATGTAACGGCTAAACACAAATAAACATTAAACAACCTAGACAACAAGATTAAGTCCAACAATCTCTCCCCTAATCTTGTTGTCATTATTGGAGTACCTCCTCACTGAGCTTCAAAGCAATGTTGGCTCGTCATCCACATCCGCGGTAGCAAAAAACGCCTCAGCCTTTATCGCTTTCTTCGGCTTGTGGCACTCCTTAGTGAAATGCCCGTACTCTTGGCAGTTGTAGCACCGAACCTTCACCTTGTTGAAGGTGCAGTTCTTTTTACTGGTGCCATTGCACTTCTTCTTCATGTGCGCTAGCCAATCCTCTGTGAGGAGCAAGCGGTCACACCTCTGCCATCACCATCATTGTCACAAAGCCTGTATCGCTCTTCTACGGACTTGAGACAGCCCGTGAGCTCCTCGATGGACAACATCTTTAGATCGATCAACTGCTCAATTGCGATGGCCACCTGTGTGTACCTGGAGGGAACAACACGAATGAACTTTTTCACCACCTTCTCCTCTTCCAACGAGTCACCTAGAGTACGGATGTTGTTGATGAGGCCTATGAGTCGCATGGCGAAATTGTCCACGGACTCGCCATCCTTCATGTGGATCGTCTCGAACTCCTTGCGTAGAGTCTACACTTTCGCCTCGCGCATGTGCTCGACGCCCATGCGCATCTTGCGCACGGTCTCCCATGCCTGCTTGGCAAAGTCCTTCACTGCCAGCATCGCCAACATCTCCGACGGCACCACTTGGAGGATGGCTGACAACGCCATCCTATTGAGCCGGTACTCCACGCCACCGAGCTCGATGGCCTCCCAAACTCCCTAAGCCTGCAGGTTGACTCTCATCAAGAGAGACTAGTTAGTGTAGTTGGTACTCGTGAGCATAGGGTAACGCATTGTCACCCCTCGTCTCCCTCACCACACGCTCTACCATGTTGCCTTTGCCACTTCCACCATTGGTCTGGGCTCGTGGCAGTGGAGACTTGGAAGAAGACCTCGACCCAGCCATCACAGGAATGGATCAAACACCAGCTTTGATACCAAATGTTGGCCCAGACCACTCTATTCCTATGGACGCACACACTCTCTTGCATGGGAAGAAGATGGACACCGGAAGAAACACAGAGACACACTGGTTTTTGGCGAGACCAAACTCAACTTGGCCCCTTTTCTCTTTTTCTTCTGTTCAACTCACCTTGACAAACTAAAATACACTAGCTTAAATAAGCTACACACGCGCACACACACCACTAACCAACCACTACCTCCACTAACTAGCTCCTATTACGATGGATCAGAGATCCCTTTAACTTGATTCATACGGCCACACTGCCGTAATTAACTCACGCTATGCATTAACTCCTTGACCTATTCTAGTGCATATGCATGCACATATCTAGTCACTAACACACCCATGCAGAACTCCAAAAGCACACACATCCGCAGGCCTCAACTAATTGCGCTGCTTCTTAATTTCTCCATGTCAACCACATGACTTGGGCTCTCCATGCACGCTAACACACTCAGGCTAGAAGACTAACACACACATACTACCGTACGTACATGCACAGCACCATGCAATCCATGGCTTGTAACGGCTAAACACAAATAAACGTTAAACAACTTAGACGACAAGATTACGTTCAACAGCCAGAGCACCTGCATGGACGCTGGCTGCGGTGACGCGAGGCAGCGCCGCTCGATGACTATGGCGAGGACAAAGAACGCAATGCCGACGCATATCTGCTGGAGGATGGTGACCCCGCGATCTCGTCCCATGGCACGGCGGAGAGCTGGCTCGAGGGCCCTGTCGTAGGTGGCCACAGTGACGACCATGTCGAGAGCCACCACTACTACACAAATATACATCACAATCGGTTCTTTTTTGTCATCAAAGTCGGTTCTGGTGGCGACATAAAGTCATTAGACAGAGATGAGGTGGCGCTATCACAGTCGGTTCTTGCCTGATTGTGTTGAGGGATCATCTCTATCGGTTCTTTAAAAGAAGCGATAGAGATGAACTATCGAGTCTAAGAATGAAGCAATAGAGATGTGTCATCTCTATCAGTTCTTTGTAAATAGCGATAGAGATAATCAATCATCTCTATCGGTTTCTACAGAAGCGATAAAGATGAAGTGCACATCTCTATCGGTTCTTTGTAAAAAGTGATAGAGATGGCCACCACATCTCTATCGATTCCTACAAAGAAGCGATAGAGATTCTTACAAAGAACCGATAGAGATGACTCCCTCATCTCTATCGTTTTCTTCTGAGAACCGATAGAGATAAGGGGGTGTGCTGTTTTCCTATTCACCCTCCAATCAGCACATATTTCACACGGTATGCATGTACATATCACATTCACACAGCATAAATCATTGCACACATTATGCACATATCATATTCACAGAACACAAACACTTTATTACAACACATATCACATTCGTTCAAAAAAATAGAACTCAAACATGCTTAATAGTCAGTACACATGCAATCGCATTCACATATATAATATTGTACACATATGGACTAGTAGGAGCATTCAGGATCTCTAAACCTATTGTCTTCCGACATAACTTCCATCCAGTACCACTGGCATAAGTGGTCTCGTAGCTTGTTGAGTGCAGAGCTGTCTAAGCTCTTCTAGGGGATATTGATATGCTGCAAAATAGAAATGAGTGCCCTAATTTAGGTTTTGAAATTTCTATGTGAAAGGCTAATTGTATTATTATGCATGTACATATACCTTAGGGAAAGGTCTGAGCCGCTGACCAAGATCAACATGTGCTGCATGACGTACAAACCGCAATGGTCATCACTACCCTGTTGATGACACTGTGAAGAAAGAAAAAAATTAAGAGACGAAGAATAGATGCCAGAAAATATTAATCTTATATATGGTAGGCACTTGTACCTTGAAGCGCACATACTCCAGCTTCGAGCCCTTTTTGTCATCGTGTTTCCCTCCTTCAGCGACGTAGTCCAAGAAACCCCTATGTATATTGGAGAGATGTCGTTGAGTGAAAAAAACTTAATGTAGTTAAATACAGAAAGTGTTAGGTTACAGTAGTGAACTTACTGCTCTAAAGGAGACTTGATCGCGTAGGCCATCGGTCTCTTCTCGATCGAGTTAAAAGTGTAGACTATGTTGTCACTCGGAACGAGCAGGAGTAGAACCCAATGATTGCTTATTAAATGGTATGCAGTGAAGGGAATAAGTTCACATACGGTTTAAGTGCGTACAAGTAATTGAAGGGTAAAGTAGTACTTACTCCTCATGGTATGGGAGTAGAATGAATTCCTTCTTCGACTCAGCTCTCAATGCCCCCTTGATGTAGCCGGTAACCCATTCCGGTTGAAGCCTAGCCATGGTCACGGACACAAGCTCAGGGTTGACGAACCCAACTAGTTGCAATCTGTCACGACTCGCTGCCTCATTGCTTTGCAACTCGTGTTGAATGTTAAAAAACATAAATGCAAAATCCTATGGAAGTCATAAGCTCGTGTTATATGGTGCGATACTTACAACGTCCAGGATTGTACAGTAAAAATGCCGATGGCTATCAGTTGGTATAGATGGAATAGATCCTCAAAACTGAATGGGAATGTCCCATCCTCCTCGCGGTGGAAATGTCCCTTTCTGTATTTAACATTGAAGTCGACACGCTGCTCGCCCTCTTTCACTTTGTCAACGTACCATCCATAGAGCTGTCGAGCCCACTTGCCTAGAGGACTCAATTTGCTGGCAGGCAAAAGGGGCTTTCTATGTACATAGGCCTTAAAATCATAAGGGGTCTCTGTGGCCTATGACGACTTTCCTTTCTGGGCAAAACGAGTCTTCAAGGTCGGGGCAGTGGGCTTTTCATGTACCTCAGGGGCGCTGTGGCCTCTGTAAGCTTTGCCTTTTTAGCAGAAGGAGTCTTCAAGGCCTCCAGTGGTTCTGTGGCTGTCGTGCTAGTCCTTTTACGAGCTAGCTCTGCACTCTGTGCAGGACTCGTCACGGTGGTTGGAGCAAGCGCAGGTATAGTAGGAACCTACGAAGCACGTGCATATGTAACTTGTTGCAGTACTACTGGAATGGTAGAGAAGACGCAGGGGTGAAGGACCGAGATGGCAATCAGAGGGGGGGGTGAATGATCACAAATTAAATTTTAACCCCCAAAGAAACCAAGCCACATCCCTTAGATATCAAATGGAAGCGAAAGAATCAGTTTTCACAAATTTCAGCCTGAAGCCAGCACTACCGCCCATATAGGGGCGGTACAACCGGAGTTACTATAGCTACAGTAAAAACATGCATTCAAATCAAAATTTGGTGTAACTTTTGATTGAATGATCTAAAACTCTTGAAACTTGGTATGCACCTTTTTAAGGATTTCAGGAACCTATTCCAACCTTCAATTGCAAGGATTGATGTTAAAGTTCCGATTTTTTCAAATTTGAGGAAGAGTGCACAAGAATGGGTACAAAACCAAAAAATGAGCCCCAAACTTGCTCATGGATTCTTGATGATCAAGATGATCCTAGATGGTTTACCACATGTCACAGCAAGCTAGAACACAAGACAAGATTACCCAAAAACCCGATCTTCCAAGATCGATCCTCTCATGAATAAAAATCGGTTTCTTACAATTAAGAACATAAAATTTGCCTAGATGATTGGGATATGGTCTGAAGAAGACTCATCCATCAATCATTCATCCTTGGCATAATATCCAAAAGCATTTAGAAGGAGGGGAGGTAAATACAACTTGCATGAAAGTAAATTGCAAGAATGTAAATTGCTGAATTTAAAGACATAATGTAAATGTGGAAAGTAAATTCAGAATTGAGAGGAATGTATTAAAATTTCATTTCTGGAAGGGAGGTTTACAAAGCCACACAATCAAGTAGACAAAACTCAAAGGAGCATAAAACCTCAAAAACCTTCAAGAGGAGGAAGGCTACCCCTACCCATATATTTATACTACTCTTGAGTCATTCTCTACCCTTGGATGAGTTCCTTCTACCCTAAGGAACATCATCAAGGGCTAGGATTGACTCACTCACTCATACATGGGCTAACCTGAAACCCTCTAACATAACGGGTTTTGCACGCTTCTCAAAGCATACTAACTAGACCCGCTACTCTATCACCTAGACCGCGATCCAACGGCCCTCCTTGATCCGAGCAGCCCCTAGTTAGCATCTCATCCATTCCTTGTCTTCTAAATTCGCAACAACTCCATCTTCGATCATCTTCCGGCGATCCCCGACCGTCTGAACCTCCGGCGCACCTCGCCTAGTCCCGATCATCCTCCGCCTCACCATGATCGGGCACCGTCGTCCTGCAACCATCAAAAACAAGGAAACACATCACATAGTATTGCCCACATTGATATGCAATAATCTCATGCAAATTCATAATCCAAATATCAAAAATCGCTCAACTGGTCGGCACTACCGCTCCAGCATGGCCGGTAGTGCCGCTCGCCTAAAATCCTAGCAAAGACCCTCTCTGGAATATAACTACCACTCCTCTGGCCGGTAGTGCCGTTGCAGCATGGTCGGTACTACCACCCCTGGCAAACACAATTCAAATTGCTTTAATTTGAAAATCCAATTCAAATCAAACCAGAGCAAACCAAGCTAAAATTTGGTCAAATACTCATCACAAACATGGGTAGAACTCCACATGGTCTTTCAGGGGGATTTTTACCTTAACCAGTACAACGCCCGTCGTGGGCCACTTGATGAACGACATCAGTGCTTGCCCAAGAGTGGTGAGGTCCTCGTTGGGGGAACTCGAGCTCATGTGATAAGAAGGCTTCATGGACGTAATCCACCTGGACCCTCATGTAGCCCTTCCCCAAAGGGTGACTATACACCGTGTCGATCTCCTTGCATGGGAATGCAACCCCACATGCAGCCTCAACAGGAAATCCGTCTTCTGTTAGCATGAGTTGGCACTTGGCAAGCGCTTGCAAGAAGTGTGCAACTTGAGAGAAAACATTGTAGGAGTTACCCTCACACCTTCAAGTCAGGCAAAATTAATTATTACCTTTCAGCTGGGGATCAGACGTATCATTTTTAGAACCGCAACTGCTGGGTCGGGGTACAGGTGTCTCTACGGTAGGCGGGAGCATCTGGCTGACTCTGGGAGATCATCGCCATCATCTTGGCCTTTAGACGCTCCTCACGTGCCATCATCTCCTCCCTCATCTCCTCCTTGATCTCGTCCCTCATCTGCTCCCTGAGCGTGTCCTTGAGGCGCTCTGCACGTGCCTCCTATGATCTTGATCTGGCACTTGCAGCGTAATCTTGGAAGTAGAACTTCTTCGTATGCCCCGCCCCTGCGGCAAGCACCAGGCCATTATGGTCGGCCTTCCCGATCGCAGAGGACAGGATGTCCTTTGACCCTTGGCTTAGTAAGGTCCCCTGCTTTTTCCTCTGGCTTACCTCCTCCTGCAAGAAGCGAGTACGAATTAGATCTGAAATACAACAAGAAGGGTGTCGGGACCCGATTCTGAGAATCTGGACCCTCTGTGTATTCTATGCTAGTCTAGGATCACGCTAGCGCACACAGTCTTTACAGGGTTGAACATTACAGACATTCACAGCGATATAATAATAAATAGTGCAAACATTTATATAAACTCAATTGAAAGACCTTATGGTCTCCATACATAAGATCGGCCATGCAGGGCTTACATTAACAGAGTAATTAAAAGATAACAGCGGAATGAAAAATAAACTTCGTGGAAGACTTCATCTTGCTACAGGCAACCGACTGGGCTTGCCCCCTAATTGTACGGATATTCAATGTACTCCTCCTCCCAAACTAGCATAGATTCCTCCACTGATGTTGGGTTGATAGGCAAGGAGAGGTGAGTACTCAAGGCACTCACCAAGTAATGCACATAATGCAATGCTTATTACTATATGCGAGGCTTATTCCAAAGAATTGTCTTACTTGGTTCTTTTGCATCAAATAGCATTTTTAAACAAGTTTCTTATTTAGATTAAAAGCAGTGAAAACAGCTATATATAATGCTAAGTTCTTCAAATGGTTTTTCTTCAAAGATTCTCGGCACATAGCCTTAAATAGTTCATTTTTAGCACTGGCACATAGCCACCCTCTCCACATTTTATTTTTGAAGATCTACCCCTTGACTGTAATCCCCGAGCAATGCTCCGTACCGTGAGCACGGCTATTCGAATAGATTTGACACTCTATAGAGGTTGTACACTTTACCCACAAGATACAGCCGCTCACCACACAGGTGATTGCCCGTAACAAAGCCTTTCAGGAACCTCTACCTTAACCAATGAACCTCTCCAAGATGACCTTCACTATCACTTCCCTCACAGAGCCAAGTATAGGACAGACAACACCGTTGGATGGGCACCAAGCCGCAAAGACAGTACGCTTCCCACACGATACACTCCGTGTCACCCCGAGGTATCAGAGGAAAGATATCAGAACACTAATCAACTAGGTCTGTCCCATACCAGACATGTGGTTGTACGGGTGACTCAGTTCAAAGACTTGCAAGGTGAAGTCCTTAGTTGACCAAGGCAAGACTTCCATCACCCAATAGTGGCATACAGCCCAATGTGGCTGTAACACCCTAAAATTTGCTCTAATTTAAATTTAGAAGTATTTTTGATTTTTCAGAATTTCTGAGAATTTATTAGAATCTAAATTGGATTTATTCATTTCTGACCTTTCTTGAATTCAATTAAATTCATGCAAAATTTTATGCAAAGCTTTATTGAAAATATTTTATTTGAGTTCCAACTGTCTCAAAGTATTTTCCAGAATTTTTTCTGGAATTTTTCTGATATTTTTACTATTCTCTTTGGCCAAAACTATTTTCTCGAATTATTTTTATTCGAAAAGGAATTAAAATCCGCAGAATAGTGCTTGGGCCAAAACCTTCGATCCGCCCAAGATCGCGCTTCGCCCAGCCCGTGTCACCGGCCCACGCAGCCCGGCCCGCCAAAACCCTAGCTCTTTTTTTGCGTTGGATCAAGATCGCGGTCGAAATCATCGCGTCGCTTCGCCGCCTCGCCCGTTGGATCGCTGTGCGCGGACGCTCGGGATTTCACCACGTCGCTTCGTCCCCATGAGATCGCCGTAGGGACGTGGGCTTTGATGGCCATGATTACCGCCGGCAGTTTCACGCATGCCGAGGCCCTTTAAGCCGCGTTGGTGAGCGCGTTCTGCAGAGGACTCAACGCCGCGTCTCTTGCCTCCTCGCACGCTTGCCGAGACTCTCCCTAGCGCACTCTTTTGCTCGTTGTAGTAGCCGCTTTGTTCCGCCACCGTTTTTGCTTAGTTTCGCTGTCACCGGTCCATCTCAGCCATCGCCGTGGTCACCGGAGTACTCACCGGGTCGAATCGCGTCGAGTGAACCACTTCTTCACGTCGGAAAACCACCGGAGCACCGTCGACCACGTCATCTTCCTCAGCTCTGGCCACTTCTATCCGCTACGCCGTCGTCGACCTTCGCAAGCTTCATCAGCTGTCCGATCTTCATCCAACCGCTGTGGTGAGTCCACGTCGCCTCCACCACTATTTATGTTTAGATTGATTCGTGACCGTAGATCTTGTTATGTGCGGTAGGGATTAGATCTAGGGTTTTGTGGTTAGATTTAATATGGACCCTTGGATCATCTTTGGACGCGTAGGATAGCGCCGTGTCGCTCGGTTGCTTAGTAAACCGCTCGGATAACGTGCACCGTCAGATCGGATCTGTGCGGTAGGATCTAAGCGTTGTCGCGTAGTTTAGCCATAGCCGTTCGATCGTAGATACGCGGCTGTGATGCGTACACGCGTTGGCTGTTGACTGCGTTGCCGATTGAATCGACACCGTTCATTCCTGAACGTGCGGCTGAGATTGCGCCGAGCCCTCGCCGAATCGCGTGCGGACTCACATTGACTGAGGCAATGACCAGATCCCAGCCGTTGATTCCAAATGGACCGTTGCGATCCCGCCGCGTGTCTACGCGGAGATCGAAGCATCGCCAGTGTGCGTGGATGCGACCGTTGGATTTTTGAGAACCAATGGATGGCTGACGCATGGCGCGCGATCTCCGAGGCGTCGCTGAGCCGTGCGAGAGTGAGATTTGACCGTTGGTTGAGCGAACGGTCTGGATATTGCCGCGTGTCGCGTCGGGATTGGTTGGGCATTGTCGCTGACGCCACGACTTGCGTCAGCTGGTGCACGGGCACAGTGTTGCCAATCCACGGTGAACCAAAGCCCGGTCGTGAACCCAGCCCATGGACCGAGGCGACGTGGCAGCCCCAAAGCATGCCACATGTCAAATGATGTCATTTCTCCAGAAAAATATTTCGGCCGAAAATTCTTTTCTGTGCTGACATCATCATGATGCGATGCTGACATCATAAATGCGATTTTTCAGTATAAAAATAATTCAGAAAAATCGGATTTTCTAATTTCTGTATTTTCAGATTTTATTCAAACTTCAAACAGCTATAACTTTTGCATTTTAACTCGGATTTGGGTGATTCAAATTTCTAAAAATTCCTAAAATTGTGATATCTTTAATGGTGAATTTTATTTGAAATTTTGAGGTCATTTAGTCTTCTGTATTAGTTATTTATGGCATATTTTGTTTGTACGCATAGACGCAAATTTGCCGGAAGGTTTCGGGGAGGAGTTCGTCGCTCAAGACCAAGCTTCGGAACACGACCAGCAACTCTTTGAAGGCAAGTGATGCTTTGACCATTTTGATCCCAGTTTCTAAATGTACTTTGTTTTGAAATTATGCATGCTAAATTAAGTAAAAATGGATTTAAACTACTTTGGAATAATGTAGGTAACCAACCCATTTTCTTACGCCACCTTGAAATTATTGATTGTATGCCTTAAATCATTGTCACCCTAAGTTTGATTGTATTAGTTGGTGTCGGGCCCCGAATCAGAATCCGACCTCTATGTATTCGTGCGATCCCAGATCACGCTTAGCACACACAATCACTGAGGTTGCACATCACAGACATTCACAAGGATATAAGAATAAATAGTGCAAACATGTATATAGACCGAGTTGTACGACCTTATGGTCTCCTTACAGATAAGTCAGCCACACAGGGCTTACATTATTCAAAGTAAAGAAATAGCAGTGGAACATAAGTAAAGGTCGTGGAAGCCTTCATCTTGCCACAGGCAACCGACTGGGCTTGCCCCCTAGTTGTTCGTATCCTCGATGTACTCTTCCTCCCAAACTGGTGTAGTCTCCTCCACTGATGTTGGGGTTGATAAGCAAGGTGGGGTGAGTACACAAGGCACTCAACAAGTAATGCACAGAATGCAGCGCTATTACTATATGCAGAGTTTATTCCAAAGTATTGGCTTAAATGGTTCTTTTGCATCAAGCAGCATTTTTAACCAATATCTTAATTAGATTAAAGTAGTGGAACAGTTATAAGTAATAATAATTTCAAATGGTTTTTCCTTGAGGATTCTCGGCACACAGCCTTAACAGTTCATTTTTAACACTTGGCACACAGCCCCCTTCCATGTTTTGTTTATGAAAATCTATCCCTCGACTGTAATCCCCGAGCAATGCTCAATACCGTGAGCACGGCTATTCGAATAGTTTTGACACTCTGCAGAGGTTGTACACTTTACCCACAAGATACAGCCCGCCACCACCACAGGTGATTGTCGCAACAAAGCTTTTCAGGAACTTCTACCTTAACCAAAGAACCTCTCCAGATTGCCTTTACTATCACTTCCCTCACAGAGGCGAAGTATAGGACCGCCAATCACCGTTGGATGGGCACCAAGCCAAGCACGTGCACGCTCCCCATACAGATACACCCTCGTGTCTGTCACCCCGAGGTATCAGAGGAAAGCTATCAGAACCCAAGTCAACTAGGTCTGTCCCATATCAGACATGTGGTTGTACGGGTGACTCAGATCAAAGGCTTGCAAGGTGAAGTCCTTAACCGACCAAGGCAAGACTTCCAACACTCAACAATGGCACATGCCCAATGTGGCACAGACTCACATCACTCATCAACCCATCGCCACACAGGCCCACTGTGCACTGACCTCTTGCCACTTGCCCCAGTCTAAATCATTTCCCACCTAGTTGATTATTGTGCAACACATGCCAGCAATAACTCAACATCGGTACGGAACCACACAGGTCGTTGTACCTCAATCTCATCATGTGGCATCATCACACCACCTTTCAAAATACATTCAATATGTCTTTAATCAGTATTGTAGCATTTTTTTTCCGAAAGAACACTCATGATTCGTTGCAAGGCTAAGCATCTACCCACGGTCTAGCCTCCCGTGTTGGCACAATATTAACATCCAACTAATATAATCAAACTTAGGGTGACAATGATTTAGGCATACAATTAATAATTCAAGGTGGCATAACAAAATGGGTTGATTAACTACATTATCCCAAATTAATTTAAATTCATTTTAAATAATTAGCATGCATAGATTCAAAGCATAAATTACATTTTAAAAACTGGGATCAAAATGATCAAAGCATCACTTGCCTTCAAAGAGTTGCTGGTCGTGTTCCGAAGCTTGGTCTTGAGCGACGAATTCTTCCTCGAAACCTTCCGGCAAATTTGCGTCTACGCGTACAAATAAAGTATGCAATAAATAGCTTAATACAGAAGACTAGATGACCTCAAAAATTCAAATAAAATTCATCATTAAATAGATCACAATTTTATGAATTTTTAGAAATTTGAATCACCTAAATCCGAGTTAAAATGCAAAAGTTGTAGTCATTTGAAGTTTGAATAAAATCTGAAAATACAGAAATTAGGAAAAACCGATTTTTCTGAATTATTTTTATATTGGAAATTCGCATTTATGACGGCAGCACCGCGTCACGATGACGTCAGCACAGAAATGAATTTTGGTCGAAATATTTTTATATATAAAAAAAAATATGACGTCATCGGCGACGTCACGACACGCGGCACGCCTGCAGGTCGCCACGCCACGCCGCTATTCATTTGGGTCCACGCTTGGCTCTGGTCTACCGTGGACTCGGTTCACCAGAACAGTGCAGCAACGCGGCAAGATCCGAGCCGTTCGCTGAATCAACGGCCGATCTCCTCACGCGCACCGCGGCGCTTCGAGATGCGTGCGACACGCGTCAGCATCCGGCGATGGCCACCACGCATCCAACGCGGCGACGCCTCGGCTCCATGCCTCCACGCGTCACACATCCAACGGCGCGCTCAGATCCAACGGCCAGCACCGCGCCGTCACTGCGACGTCTCGGTTCATGCGATGACACGCGGCGCAATCACGACGGTGCACCCAAATCGGCGGTGGATCGGTCTCCGCCGTCAAACGCCCCGCGTCGCCAAGACGCGATTTGGCGAGGGTACGGTGCCATCTCCGCCGCACGTTCAAATCAGAATGGCGCGGATCCTTAGGGCAAAGCCAGATCCAATCTCTACCGGTTAGATCTAATCTAACGGCCCACGGTACCCGAGCGGTTTACTGTTCAAGGCGCGACGTGGCTCAATCCTACGCGTCCAAAAAAGATCCAAGGGTTCGCATCAAATCTAGCCGCAGAATCTTGATCTAATCCCTACCGTACACGTCAAGATCTAACGGTCACGATTCAATCTAAACATCTACAGAGATGGAGGCTACGTGGACTCACCAGAACCGAACGATGCAAATCGGACGGTCGACGCGGTTCGACGAGGTTGACGGCGGTGAAGAAGCGAAGGTTGCCGGAGCTGGGGAAGACGACCTCGGCGACGGCGATGAGGGGCTTCTCCGGCGAGAAGAAGTGGCTCGTTCGACGCGGCTTGGCGGAAGGGTTACTCCAGTGACCTTGGCGACGGCGGAGAGAAACGGCGCGAAGCAACGGCGAAAACGGCGGCGGCACAAAGAAGCAACTACGGCGAGCTCGTACGGGCGCTAGAGGGGGTCTCGGCGTGCGTGCTAGGAGTCAAAAGACGCGGCGTGAAGGTCTCTGCACGACGCCCTCAACGGGGACTTAAGGGCTGCCTCGGCGGCGCAAAGCTGCGGCGGAATGCACGGCCATCAAAGCCCACGCTCTCCGCGATTTCGCGAGGACGAAGTGGCGTGGCGCAATCCGCAGCGTCCGTCGCGGCGACGATCCAAGGCTCACGCGTGCGGGCGACGTGGCACACTCACAGGCGTTCGATCCGAATCGGACGACTTGGGCTGGGCGGCGCTAGGGTTTGCGCGGTGAACTGGGCCGGGCTAAGCACAGTGCTGGGCTCAGCCCATTTCTGTTCATCTGATTTTTAAAACATTTCACATTTAAAATAATTCTAGAAATTCAATTAAATCATTTGGGGCTTTTAAAATAGCAGAAAAATTCTAGAAAAATTCCAGAAATTACTTTGAGATATTTGGAACTCAATTAAAATATTTGCAATAAAACTTTGCAAAAACTTTTCCATTATTCAATTGTTTTCAAGAAAAACCCTATTTGAATAAATCCAAATAAATTTAAATAAATTCCCAAAAATTCACAAAAACCAAAAATACTCCAAAATTTAAATTAGAGCAAAATTTAGGGTGTTACAAACCTCCCCCTTAATGTAATCTCGCCGAGATTTAGGGTCGTCTACGTAAATAGGTTAGGAACTCTTTCTTGAGATCTTCTTCACGTTCCCACGCTGCTTCACTTTTCGAATGGTTGCTCCATTGAATTCGCAAACGTGTTGACTTGTTCCTTGTCTCTCTGTCCATTACATCCGAATCTTCATCGGATGTTCTTTGTAAGTCGATCTTCTTGCGGCTCAATTGCCTCCAAAGGTGTTTGCTCTTCCGACCAAGACACTTCTTCAGTTGTGATACATGAAATACATCATGCACTCCGCCAAAGACGTGGTAACTCCAAGCGATAAGCAACTTCACCTCTGCGGCTCAAGATCTTGAATGGTCCGACATATCGGGTGCGAGCAATCCTTTGCATGGAACCTTCGACTCCTTTGAGAGGTGTGACTCTAAGGTACACAAAATCTTGGGTTCAAAGCTCGGTTCCTGCGACGGTTGTCGGCGATAACTCTTTTGCCTTGATTGTGCAATCTTCAATCTTTCCCCGATCGAGCGACCGTTCTTCCGCTTCTGAAGAATGTCGGTCCAAAACTTGTCGTTACTTTGTCTCATTCCAATTCAATGGTGTTCGACAGACCGACCATACAAAGCTTCAAATGGAGACATCTCGTAAACTCTTTGATAATCTGTTGTTGTAACTAAACTCAGCATAAGGCAAACACTTGTCCCATGAAGTGGAATATGCTAAAGCGAGCTCTCAACATATCTTCCAATATCTGGTTAGCCCTCTCAGTTTGACCATCTGTCTGCGGATGGTAGGCTGTACTGAAGTTCAAACGAGTCCCCATTGCCTCATGTAGCTTACCCCAAAATCTGGAGGTAAATTGGGTACCTCTGTCCGACACTATCTTCTTCGGTACTCCGTGCAAGCAGACGATCCGTGCCATATAAAGTTCCGCTAACCGGTCTCCTAATAAGTGGTCTTCTGGTATGAAATGTGCCACCTTGGTTAAGCGATCCACTATGACCCATATGGAATCATATCCACTTTGCGTTCTGGGCAATCCGGTTATGAAATCCATATTAATTTCTTCCCATTTCCATTCAGGTATCTTTAAGGGTTGTAATAGCCCCTTTGGTCTTTGGTGCATAGCTTTGACTCTTTGGCATGTGTCACATAATGCAACATATTCGCGACTTCTCGTTTCATGCTTGGCCACCAAAATCTTTCCTTTAAATCTTGATACATTTTCGCACTTCTGGATGAATTGAGTACTTGAGTCATGAGCCTCCTCTAATCGCTTCAACTCCTTTTTGTTCAAGTACACAAATGCGCCCTTTAAACCACATAGTACCTTGTTCATCAGATTTGAAATCTTTTGCTTTGCCTTCATCTATTTTGCCCTTAATTCTTTTGATTTTATCATCATCTTCCGCGCCTTCCTTGGTCTCGATCTTCTAGGTAGGTCTTACTTCCAAAGTTGCTAGGAATCCTTCCGTACTATTTCAGTTCTAATTTACGAATTTCTTACACAATCACTTTGACACATTTCCAACAAAGATATTTACACTTGTGGTTCTTTTCTTTAAGGCGTCGCCACACGTTAGCTTTACCGGGATGGTAGTGAATTCCACATTATAATCCTTGATTAACTCTAACCATCTTCTTTGCCTCATATTTAGGTCACTTGCGTGAAGATATACTTAAGACTTTTATGATCAGATACACTTCACATCTATTTTCGATGAGATGATGACGCCATATTTTTAGGGCATGCACCACGGCAGCTAATTCCAAATCATGAGTCGGATAGTTCTCCTCATGTGGTCTCAATTGCCTCGATGCATAGGCAATTACCCTCCTATTTTGCATCAACACGCATCCCAATCCCTGACGCGATGCATCACAATAGATGTCGAAGCCTTGATGAACGTCAGGTAAAACTAATACAGGTGCCGATGTTAATCTCCTCTTCAACTCCTGAAAACTCTTCTCACACTCAGGTGTCCATAGGAATTTCCTTTCCTTTTTCAACAATTGCGTAAGAGGTCTCGCAATCGTAGAGAATCCTTCGATGAATCGACGGTAATACCCCGCCATTCCAAGGAAACTACGGATTTGGGTTACCGACTTGGGTTGCTCCCAATGCAGAACCGTCTCCACTTTCTTTGGATCTACCGCAACTCCTGTTGCAGTCATTATGTGTCCAAGAAATTCAACCTTATTCTTCCAGAAATCACATTTGCTAAATTTCGCAAACAACTGTTGCTCTCTCAACTTTTCAAGGACTAGCCTCAAATGCTCGGCGTGCTCTTCTCTCGTCTTGGAATAGATAAGGATATCATCTATGAATACGACGACGAACTTGTCCAAGTATTCCATAAACACCTTATTCATTAAGTTCATGAAATATGCTGGTGCATTTGTCAAGCCAAAAGACATCACTGTAAACTCGCAGTGTCCATATCTTGACGAAAATGCAGTCTTCAGAATATCCTCTGATCGGATCTTCAATTGATGGTATCTCGATCGAAGATCAATTTTGGAGAATACTCTGCTCCTCTCAAGCGGTCAAACAAATCATCGATCACGGTAGCGGTACTTATTCTTTATCGTCACATCATTGAGTGCACGATAGTCTATACACATCCTAAAACTCCCGTCCTTCTTCTTGACGAATAAGACAGGTGCTCCCCATGGCGATGAACTAGGTCTTATAAATCCTTTTTCCAGTAGTTCCTCAATTTGCTTCTTCATTTCCACCAATTCCTCTGTGGACATCCTGTAAGGTCTCTTAGCTATTGAGCTGTCCTCGAACCACTCTATCACGAACTCGATATCTCTATCTGGCGGCAAGATTCCGGTAAATCTTCCGAAAACATCCGGATACTCATTGACTATGGACACTTCCTCTAAGTCGAGTCTTCATTTGTTGACCATCAATTGTCCATCCCGCACTGATTTTGCTTCAAACTCAATCTTCTTCCCATCCGGCTCTCGACCGATATGACTCTTTTTCATGATCCAAAGATCGCCTTGTGATTGGTTAACCAATCCATTCCTGTGATAACATCCAAGGTTTGGGTATTAAGGACGATTAGGTTCGCTAGAACTCAACTCCATTAATTATTAGTCTTACCCGTAACATCCTACTTTAGATCGGAGTTCGATCCGAGGATTGGACTATGAGCACACATTTAAGATTCACTATTTCCATATCATTTTGAACAGCAAAATCTCGGAAATAAAAGAATGCGGCTCGGAATCAAATAAAACGAAGAGTTGTATCGAGTTTACTAGAACTTACCGAGACAACATCCGTGGCGCTCGACTTCATCCGTCGTAATGTGGTTGACTCGGCCTCGTGCAGTTCCTTGGGATGGAGTTGTTCTTTGTTGATGCCCCGCGGTTCACGGTTGGCGCGGGAGTCCTTGCCGGTGTGTTCCCCAGGTTAAAGCGGACCGGGGTGATACCTCCCTTCTTAGGGCAATTGTTGGCAAAATGCCCCATTTCATTGCAATGATAGCAACGTCTTCCCACTGCCTGAGAGGTTCCTCCATCGTGCTACGATTCTGGCCGAGTCTCGAACATTCGACCCAGGCGATTTGCCGGCAGTGGTGCTCTATCATTGCCTCTGGGCTGGTACCGGATGAACTGTTGGGGTGCCGTCCTCTGCCTCTGCTGGCCTTGACGACCTCCTTGTTGCGCCATTCTACGCTTCCTGTTGTCATCCAACTCTCGGCGCTTGTCCTCTAAGATAAGAGCTTTGTTAACTAGCTCTTGGAAGTCAGGGAATGTGTAGGTGATCAGTCCCACCTACAACCCTGCATTCAATCCCTTCATGAAGCGGGATTGTCTGGCCTTATCCGTAGCCACGTCCTCCGGTGCGTAGCGTGCCAGTTGGGTGAATTTATTCAGGTAATCGGCCACTGACTGGCCGCCTTGCTTGAGGCTCCGGAATTCCTCCTTTTTAAGATCCATGATACCCTCGGGTACATGGTGCTCGGCGAAAATCGAGGTGAATTCTCCCACGTGATACTGTGGGTCCTCATGAGCGTGCGTAAGTTTTCCCACCATTCTGCGGCAGTCCCTTCGAGTTGATGAGAGGCATAGAGTACCCTCTCATGTCCTACACCTTTGGGTAATGTCGACTTCCTTTCAATTGTCCTTAGCCAATCGTCCGCTTCAAAGTGGATTGGCGTTACACGAAAAGTAGGTGGACGGGTTCTCATAAACTCCGACAACCTTGAGTAGGGTGTGGTCCATGGTTATCCCTGTGTTGAACATTCCAGCAGCTTGATTGGATATCCGCCGCAAGGTTTGAACCATCGTGTTCATAAGTTGAGTCAGGCGATCAAGAAGGCTCCTGTGTTCGCATATCGACTGCGGCGGTTGAGGAATCGGCTCTTCATTCCGTTATCCGCTGGTTAGCTCCACTTCATTGGCTCCAACATTTCCACGAGTCCTCACCATCATTGCAAACTTCGAGGTTAAGAAAAGAAGAGAGCATAGACAAGTAGAAGAATTTATGTGGGGAAACAGGTGCAACTTAAATTATTTAGCCACTTTATTGATATAATATAAAGCAGTATGGTTGCTCACAAGTGCCTAAGGGCAATGCAACACATACGAGACACTCACAACCAAAAACAAGTAAGCAAACATAGGAATCCATGACGACTCGCACCTAATGGTGACTCTGAAGAAAAAGACGCGACTCAACCTTCGAGTCTCGACACTTACTCTACTAGACTCGATCACTCATCGAGCCAACCCGGCTGCGGCTCCCCCGGAGCATACACCGGTGGGTGCTCCGGAATCGGGGCAAATTGGTCCTGGTGACCTACTGCAGCTGGTGCAAATGACCCCATCGACTACCTGGTCCCGGGCTGCTGCTCCCTGACTGGTGCCTCTGCTCGCCTGCTCCTCCGGATCTGGATCGTGTAACTCGGGATCGCTCGGGCTCAGTCCATACAAAGCCATCTCCAACTCCTGGATCTTCTGCATGGAGTGAGCTAAGCCCTCCCGCAGCTGGATCTTTGTCTCTGCGACCTCGGCGGGTCCTCTGCAACTCCGGATTGTCTCGCCCAAGGCGTCCTCCTGGGCGATGACGTACCTCGCCAGGTGGGTGATAGTGGCATCCTCCTCCACAAGCTCCATCCTGTCAAAATGATTGTCTCGACGCGGATGGTGACGAAAGACGGTGCCCTCCAACTCTGCGGAGTAAGTGCGGGTAATCGCCAGACGCTCGCCGTGTCGTCGTCTCGGATTCCGCCTCAAAAGAAGACCTCCTGACCGTGATGTAGATAGGACGGCTCGCCCTCATCCTCTCCCGAGCATACACTGTGATCTTGACATCCCAGGCGACGTCAAGTCCAACCCGTACCACCGAAGTCCCTCGATACAGTGGTCTGTCAAAACCTCCGAGCAACTGCATCATACGCCATAACTCCGCGACGTATCCTCCGGTGCGCTCTCCATAGGTGTGGATCATCCTCATCTGCCAAAATAAACCTTGTTTAAATTAAACAGAGAATAATAAAAATTCAGCATAGGTATTAATAAGGGAGAAGAGATAAGTCGAGTTTTCTTTGACATTCTTGCTCAAGTTGATTAGGTCTTTAGAAAATAGTTTTACCCTCCTAGGCACAACCAAACTAGGGTCAAGACCTACAGTCAACCTGCTCTGATACCACCTCTGTCGGGCCTCGAATCTGTAAATCCGGACCCTCTGTGTATTCTGTGCTAGTCCTGGATCACGCTAGCACACACAGTCATACAGGGTTGCACATCACAGACATTCACAAGGATATAAGAATAAATAGTGCAAACATGTATATAAACCGAGTTGTACGACCTTATGGTCTCCTTACAGATAAGTCAGCCACACAGGGCTTACATAATTCAAAGTAAAGAAATAGCAGCGGAACATAAGTAAAGGTCGTGGAAGCCTTCATCTTGCCACAGGCAGCTGACTGGGCTTGCCCCCTAGTTGTTCGTATCCTCGATGTACTCTTCCTCCCAAACTGGTGTAGTCTCCTCCACTGATGTTGGGGTTGATAAGCAAGGTGGGGTGAGTACACAAGGCACTCAACAAGTAATGCATGAATGCGGTAGCTATTACTATATCTGAGTTTATTCCAAAGGATTGGCTTAAATGGTTCTTTTGCATCAAGCAACATTTTTAACCAATATCTTAATTAGATTAAAGCAAAGGAACAGATTATAAGTAATAATAATTTCAAATGGTTTTTCCTTGAGGATTCTCGGCACACGACCTTAATAGTTCATTTTAACACTTGGCACACAACCCCTTCCATGTTTTGTTTATGAAAATCTATCCTCGATCAGTAATCCCGAGCAATGCTCAATACCGTGAGCACGGCTATTCGAATAGTTTTGACACTGCAGAGGTTGTACACTTTACCCATTAAGATCTGACCGCCACCACACAGTGATCGTCCGCAACAAAGCTTTTCAGAACTTCTACCTTAACCAAAGAACCTATCCGGTATTGCCTTCACTATCACTTCCCTCACACAGAGTCAAGTATAGGACCGCCAATCACCGTTGGATGGGCACCAAGCAAGCACAGTACACTCCCCATACAGATACACCCCTGTGTAATGTCACCCCGAGGTATCAAAGAAAGCTATCAGAACCCTAGTCAACTAGGTGCATCCCATATCGGACATGTGGTTGTACGGGTGACTCAGATCAAAGGCTTGCAAGGTGAAGTCCTTAACCGACCAAGGCAAGACTTCCAACACTCAACAAGGTGGCACGTTGCCGGGACCCGGAATTGCAAACGAAACCCTTCGTATATCTTGCACTAGTCCAGATCACGCTAGTGCACACAGTGGAAACATAGATGAAATACCATTCCATACAACGAATTAACTAGGAAGAAGCAATTTATTATTAAATAAAGCAAACGACCTTATGGTCAATGTTTACACCATTATGCCTTAAGGGCTTAAGAAACAAATACTATTGTAGCGGAAAAGATAACTTGAACCATTCGACATGCCACGGGCAATCGTCTGGGGAACGCCTTCCTAATCCACGTAGTCTTCATAGAATTCCTCCTCATGATATTCATTATCTCCTTCAGCAACTGATCAACAAGGGCATAAAGCCGTGAGTACAAAGGTACTCAGCAAGCCGTAGGGAAATGATGCAATATATTCATGCACGGCTTGACAAGGATGGCTATATAGTTCATTTGCAGAAAGCAATAACTTGAATTGAAATACAATAAATAGATTGAAAGCATATTTATGAAAACATAAATAAATAACTGATAGATCAATGATAGACAACAAAACAACAAGTGAACTCCCGCTCACATCCCAACAATTCCACATTCCACATTTTATGAAACACTCTATACCCGTGTGAAATTCCGGGCTTTGTCCATGATCATGACGCGCTTATTCGAATAGTTTTACACTGCAGAGGTTGTACAACTTTACCCACAAGACATGAACATCTCTTTGTGCAAACGTTACTAACACACTTCCTTTGGTGTGTCGCAGAGATATCATGACAAAGCCTTTACAATGCACTGTCTACACTCAAGTACTGCCCTCTAAGGTTTCGCCCATTAGGCCCCCTCTTGCGCCTTGCGAATCTACCCGTCCATCCCGAACCCACACCACCAATTGGCAAGACTCAAGGCTAGACATTGCAAATTAATCGACTAAGCCCTGTCCCATTCGGACATGTGGTAGTACGGTTAGACCCAGTTCAATGGCGCACAAGATTAAGTCCTTAAATTGTCTCGAGCAAGACATCCACATCCCAATGTGCTAGAAAGCACCCCTTTATCGCACGATCACTTGCCCGAGGAAAACAATTGCTCAACCAAGACCAATGGCAAACCCCGCCATGGTACAACAAATTCTACAACAGTGGCTACCGGCCACGATTCAATATCTCATTAAGTCAAGATTAACATTATTCAATGTGTGACATGAATCCCAACGTATATCTAAGCATGTCTAAGCATAGCTACGATGACCCAATGTTGGTATAATGATTTTGTCCAACTAGTAATGTCCCAACCTAGGTTTAACAATGGATACATGGCATACAACCAATCAAGGTGGCATAATGTCAACTAGGTATACATCTATTCCCATTAAATAAGCATTGATACACCAAATAGCATGCAATTGTAATAAAGTAAATTACTTTTGCAAACATAGGATCAATATGATCAAAGGATTACGACTTGCCTTGCTGATCTAGTGCTGAATCTTGGTCTTCGAAGTCTTCGTTCGCTCCCTCGGAATTAGCGTCTACAGGAAAAGAAGCAACAAAACCAAATAAATACAAAACAGAGACTCAAACCAGCTCAAAACTGAAAATAAATGGCTCTGGAAGATAGATCTTGATTTTAGAAGAATTTAGAAACTTGAATCGCCTCAATCGGAGTTCGTATGAGCGAGAACGGGCTTCTGAAAAATTAAATTCAGAGAAAATACGAAAATCGTAAAATCGAAATCTGGATTTATTTTGTGCTTTGGAAAAAGGATTTATTGCGCAACGCCGACGTCACCGGCTCACGGTGGACAAGGTCCACGGCGCTGGCTCGGTGCACCGCGGCGCCGGCAGACGGCCGACGCTATCACGATGCAGTTGGTCGACGGGTGACGTCGGCGCCACGGCCACGCAAGATCTGGCGAGAGGCCGACGGACGCCGAAGCGGAGTTTGCGGCGGAGGAGGCGTGGCGTGATCGGGAGCGTCGGCTAGAGATCCAACGGCGGAGCGCGGCCGCTGGAGGTCGACGGCGAAGCGGCGGCGCCACACACCGAGATGAAGAAGAAGGAACAAAGAACCGGAGGAGACGCGGCGGATCGGACCGGGCCAAGGCGAACCGGGAGAGGGCGACGGGCGGCTCGGGAAGACCAACGGATCTTGTGGAGGGCACCGCGGCGGCAGTAAAAGACGGCGGAAGGGCTCGGGCGCGGCGAGGACTCCGGCGAGCTCGCTGGGTAACGGCGGCGGCTAGGGGCGGCAGAGGTGGGGCAAAAAGGCGCGGGAGGCGATCCTCGGGGTGTGTGGTGGGCTTTATAGCCCTCGAGGCGTGCCCGACGGAAATCGAGAGCTCGGCGTGTGGCGGCGGGCTAGGGTTTCATGGGCGACGGGCCACCGGGCCGAGCGGGGTGAACGGCCGGCCGAGGCTACTGGGGTCAAGCGAGCGGCGGGCGAGAAACGGGTATTGGAAAAAAGCGGGGCCGGAGAGGATTCGGCCCGAGAGGGTTTCTCGGAAATTTTAAAACATTTTCTGACTTTAGAAATTACCAGAAATTACAATAAATGCATATAAATTCAAATAAATATCAAATAAATTCAGAAAAATCCCCAAAAATACAGAAAAAAAATCCTTGGAGCACAAGGAACCCAACTAAAACTGAAATTCTTTAGTTTGATGAATGGTTTAGCCAAATTAAATCCTTTCATTTATGGAAAATTCAAATTAAGCTGGAATTAATTTGAAGAAATGCAAATGGTTCATCTTTGATTCTAACATTCCAAAACTTCAATTTTTGGGATGTTACACACAGCCCAATGTGGCACACAGACTCACATCACTCATTAACCCACTGCCACACAGGCCCACCAGGCACACAGCCTCTTGCCACTTGCCCCAGTCTAAATCATTTCCCACCCAGTTAATTATTGTGCAACACATGCCAGCAATAACTCAACATCGGTACGGAACCACACAGGTCATTGTACCTCAATCTCATCATGTGACATCATCACACCACCTTTCAAAATACATTCAATATGTCTTTAATCAGTATTGTAGCATTTTTTTTCCGAAAGAACACTCATGATTCGTTGCAAGGCTAAGCATCTACCCACGGTCTAGCCTCCCGTGTTGGCACAATATTAACATCCAACTAATATAATCAAACTTAGGGTGACAATGATTTAGGGCATACAATTAATAATTCAAGGTGGCATAACAAAATGGGTTGATTAACTACATTATCCCAAATTAATTTAAATTCATTTTAAATAATTAGCATGCATAGATTCAAAGCATAAATTACATTTTAAAAACTGGGATCAAAATGATCAAAGCATCACTTGCCTTCAAAAAGTTGCTGGTCGTGTTCAAGCTTGGTCTTGAGCGATTTAATTCTTCCTAAACTTTCCGGCAAATTTGCGTCTCTGCATACAAATAAAGTATGCAATAAATAGCTTAATACAGAAGACTAGATGACCTCAAAAATTCAAATAAAATTCATCATTAAATAGATCACAATTTTATGAATTTTAGAAATTTGAATCACCTAAATCCGAGTTAAAATGCAAAAGTTGTAGTCATTTGAAGTTTGAATAAAATCTGAAAATACAGAAATTAGGAAAAACCGATTTTTCTGAATTATTTTTATACTGGAAATTCGCATTTATGACGTCAGCACCGCGTCACGATGACGTCAGCATAGAAATGAATTTCGGTCGAAATATTTTTATATATATAAAAAAATATGACGTCATCACGACGTCACCGACACGCGGCACGCCTGCAGGCGCCACGTCGTTCTGGTCTATGGACTGGGTCCACGGTTTGGCTCTGGTCTACCGTGGACTCGGTTCACCAGAACAGTGCAGCAACGCGGCAAGATCCGAGCCGTTCGTGGAATCAACGGCCAGATCTCCTCACGCGCACCGCAGCGCCCCGAGATGCGTGCGACACGCGTCGCGCATCCAATGATCGACACACATCCAACGGTGACGCCTCGGCTCCACGCCTCCGCCGTCGCACATCCAACGGCGCCAGATCCAACGGCCAAAGACCGCGCCGTCATCGCGACGATCTTGTTCATGCGATGACACGCGGCGCAATCACGACGGTGCACCCGAAATCGACGGCTGGATCTGGTCTCCGCCCCGGTCAAAACGCCCATGCGTCACCACGCGATTTGGCGAGGGTACGGTGCCATCTCCGCCGCACGTTCAAATCGAACGGCGCGGATCCTTAGGGCAAACCAGATCCAATCTTTACCGCTTAGATCTAATCTAACGCCCACGGCACCGAAGCAGTATATCGCTCAAGGCGCGACGTGGCTCAATCCTACGCGGCCCAAAAAGATCCAAGGGTTCGCATTAAATCTAGCCGCAGACCCAGATCTAATCCCACCGTACACATCAAGATCTAACGGTCATGATTCAATCTAAACATCTACAGAGATGGAGGCTACGTGGACTCACCGAACCGAACGATGCAAATCGGACGGTCGGCGCGGGTTCGACGAGGTTGTGGCGTGAAGAAGCGAAGGTTGCCGAGTCGGGAAGACGACCTCGGCGGCGGCGATGCGGGCTTCTCCGCGAGAAGAAGTGGCTCGTTCGACGCGGCTTGGCGGAAGGGTTACTCCTGTGACCTTGGCGACGGCGAGAGAAACGGCGCGAAGCAAACGGCGAAAAACGGCGGCAGACAAAGAAGCAACCACGGCGAGCTCGTACGGGCGCTAGAGGGGGTCTCGGCGTGCGTGCTAGGAGTCAAAAGACGCGGCGTGAAGGTCTCTGCACGACGCCCTCAACGGGGACTTAAGGGCTGCCTCGACGTGCGCGAAACTGCCGGCGGAATGCACGGCCATCAAAGCCCACGTCCCTCCGGCGATTTCGCGGGGACGAGTGACGGGCGCAATCCCGGCGTCCGTCTGCGGCGACGATCCAAGGCTCACGCGCGGGCGACGTGGCACACTCACAGCGCTCGATCCGAATCGGACGGCTTAATGGGCGGCGCTAGGGTTTGCGCTGGGATCTGGCTGCTAAGCACGATCTTGGGCTCTACCATTTTGCTCATCGATTTTTACATTTCACATTTAAAATAATTCTAGAAATTCAATTAAATCATTTGGGGCTTTTAAAATAGCAGAAAAATTCTAGAGAAATTCCAAAAATTACTTTGAGATATTTGGAACTCAATTAAAATATTTGCAATAAAACTTTGCAAAAACTTTTCCATTATTCAATTGTTTTCAAGAAAAACCCTATTTGAATAAATCCAAATAAATTTAAATAAATTCCCAAAAATTCACAAAAACCAAAAATACTCCAAAATTTAAATTAGAGCAAAATTTAGGGTGTTACAGTTGGATGTTAATACTGTGCCAACACGGGAGGCTAGACCGTGAATAGATGCTTAGCCTGGCAACGAATCATGAATGATCTTTTGGGAAAATGCTACAATATTGACTAATGGAATATTGAATGTATTTTGAAAGTGGTGGGATGTTGCCACATGATGAAATTGAAGTATGGAGACCTGTGTGGTTCCATACCAATGTTGAGTTATTGCTGGCATGTGTTGCACAATAATCAACGGGGTGGGAAATGACTTAGACTGGGGCAAGTGGCAAGAGGCTATGTGCCAGGTGGGCCTGTGTGGCAATGGGTTGATGAGTGATGTGAGTCCGTGTGCCACATTGGGCTGTGTGCCACTGTTGAGTGTTGGAGTCTTGCCTTGGTCAGTTAAGGACTTCACGTTGCAAGCCTTTGATCTGAGCCATCCGTACAACCACATGTCTGGTATGGGACGGACCTAGTTGATTTGGGTTCTTATATCTTTCCTCTGAAACCTCAGGGTGACAGTACACGGGGGTGTATCTGTACGGGGGAGCGTACCTGTGCTACGGCTTGGTGCCCATCCAACGGTGATTGGCCTGTCCTATACTTCGGCTCTGTGTGAGGGAAGTGATAGTGAAGGCAATACCGGAGAGGTTCTTTGGTTAAGGTAGAGATTCCTGAAAGGCTTTGTTACGGACGATCACCTGTGTGGTGAATGGTTGTATCTTGTGGGTAAAGTGTACAACCTCTGCAGAGTGTCAAATCTATTCGAATAGCCGTGTCCGCAGTATTGGACATTGCTCGGGGATTACAGTCAAGGGGTAGATCTTCAGAAATAAAAATGTGGAAAGGGTGGCTGTGTGCCAGTGTTAAAAATGAACTGTTAAGGCTGTGTGCCGAGAATCTTCAAGAAAACCATTTGAAGAAATTAGTATTATTTATAAGCTGTTTCTTTGCTTTAATCTAAATAAGTGTCGGGACCGAATATGCAAATCCGGACTTCTGTATTCAAAGACTAGTCCAGATCACGCTAGTGCACACAGTCTCAACATAAATGAAATATCACAATCATACATAGCGAAAAAAGATAAAAGACATCATATATTAAATACAACTAGTCACATGACCTTATGGTCAACTTACATGATTATGCCTTATTAGACTGAACAACAATTTAAGCAGCAGCGGAAAGATAACGTAGATGACCCCTCAGTATACCACAGGCAACTGACAAGGCTCGCACCCTAGATGCTCGTCCCTTCGCAATACTTCTCCTCCATGAATGGCGTAGTCTCTTCTTCTTCTGAAGTGGTTGTTGTGGGGTGAGTACACAAAGCACTCAACAAGTCGTGCACAGAATGCAATTCTAACATAGCTATATGCAAGGCTTATTCCAAAGAAATGGCTAACATGGCTATTTTGCAATAAGCAGCATTTGTAAATGAATCTGAGATATAAATTGGAAAGACAGTAAAACAAATAACTGTATTAGATAGATTCAACATTTCTCAAGTAAACCAAGTTTCCAATCCTATGTCAAGTTCCAACCTTTCATGGCAATCCTGCCATCCCATTCCAAGTTTTCATTTCAAAAGACTATCCCTTAACTGTAATTCCCGAGCTTTGCTCAATACCGTGAGCACGGCTATTCGAATAGGTTTAAACTCTGCAGAGGTTATGCACTTTACCCACACGACGTGATATTCTCTTTGTGCATGGCCATTAGCACACTTCCTTTGGTGTGCCTGCAGAGAAATCACGACAAAGCCTTTCAGGAACCTCTACCTTAACCAAAGAACCTCTCTGGTATTTCCTTCACTATTACTCCTCTCACGCGGAGCCGAAGTATAGGACAGGCCAACACTGTTGGATGGGCACCAAGCCGAGCAGTGCACGCTCCCACACAGATACACTTCCGTGTACTGTCACCCCGAGGAATCAGAGGAAAGATATCAGAACCCTAATCAACTAGGTCTGTCCCATACCAGACATGTGGTCGCATGATTGACTTAGGTCAAAGGCTTGCAAGGTTAAGTCCTTAAGATGATCGAGGCAAGACTTCCACATACCCCCTGCCCATCGGGCCCACCTTGGCATTCTCGCCCCTTGCCACTTGCCCCAATCTAAATCATGCCACCCCAGTTGATTACCAAGCACCACGTGCCATCAGCAATTTAACCTCGTTGCGTGACATCCTCTCGCCACCACAACTCATCCTCATCGTGTGACCACACATGAGACACAAGTTCATAACATCATTCCATATTCCATTAGTCAAGATTATTTATCAAAGACTAAAGTACATGTGATGACGTGGCATGGCTAAGCAACTAATACGGTCTAACCATCCCATGTTGATTATTATTACTAACCAACTATAATGAACCAATCTAGGGTGACAATATATCATGGTATACAAATGGCAAAGTAGGGTATAGATCAATTGGGTATAATAGCTAAGTCCCAAATTTAATTGAAGACATTTGTATATGTCAAATAATATGCAATAAAGTAAAACAATATAGCAGTTTTTGTAATCGTAGGTTCAACATGATCAAAGCACAACTTGCCTGGCACTTGCTATAAACTGCTCTTTATTCTTTTTAATTGATCTTCGACTTCCTCAACCTTTGGCTCTTCAATCGAATGCTTCGACTTCCTCGTCCTTCAGCTACTTCGGGTAACTTTTGAACGACACGTCTAACGACAAAGAAGCACAAATACAACAAAACTCAAAAGCAATTCAAATAAACTCCAATTTAATATTAGATTGGCACTGAACGGAAGGGATTGAATTTAGGAACTTAGATTTGATCGAAGATCGGATGAAAGAGAACAGGCTTTCAGAAGATTTATCGAGAAGGTTACGAGAGTATATTCCAGGGGATATCCTTCGAGATTAATTAACTCGATTGGACAGATATTGACATATGGGCTCTTGATCTATAGTTCGGGTCCATAAAGATATGTTAGTTCATGATGAACTAAACTGATGCTCAATGTTGACTTTTGTTGGCTAAACAAATACACAGTCAAACAAAAGAAAGATAGACTAATAGAATAGATATGGCACCAGGATATGACATATGGCCAATGGTCTATCGATCAAGTCCACGAATGAATTCTGGGTTAATGGTAGATTAGATTTTCAGGGATAAGACAAGGACGGATGGAATCGACATTCAGTGCGATCCGATCTGGGGTTCAGTCATACATCAAAGAAGAGACTTGACGATAACAGGGCGATGACGATATGTAGTAAGACAGTACAAATATCTTACTACGGTGGACACAACGAGGAAAACCGCAATACCGGCAGCGCGGCTCACGATGAACTCAGTCCATCGAACCGGTCTTAAGTTAAGTTTTGGTCCGGCTTTGCAGATGATAGAAAGATAAAGCCAGACTCACAAGGAATGGGGTTAGATCACGATAGGACGATAGAAAGGATAATGACATCGCGCTATGCTCTTGCTGGAATGCGCGCATGCGATGATAGCGAAGCGAGAGCAAAGCATTAATAGCGGAACGTTAACGAAGAAACGTTAGCAGCGGAACGTTAACGGCGAGGAACGTTAACGATGGAACGTTAACGATGAAGGTGAAGCGTTAACAGAACTTATGAGATTATAAGGTGGCAACCCTCGGTTGAAAGAAAGGGCAGCGAGGCCATGACATGGCTCAAATTTGATTTGATATCTGCGTGGTACACATATCGTGACGCAACGACAAATTGGACCAAGGGTAAAGTCCGGGTTTGAGCGAAATGATTCAAGGATGAATACACTTGGCATAGGGTAGGATGGTTGGGTTGGCTCTGCGATTAAAGGTTACCAAAGTAGGCGAACCGAAATGCGCATCGACACGAAGGACTAGGCCAAAAGACGTCGGGTAGATTCTAGAACATGGCTTTGACGGCAACCGGGGATCAATGAACTTCAATGGTGGGCAAAACAGGGGATAATGATCTTCTGGACACAATGACATGGCCACGACAAACCAAAATGGTTGGCGGCACAAGACGACGCGCGACGGTGGAAAAAAGGCGACGGTAACGAATATTAAAATTTTCGGAGGATGAAACAGCAAAGGGAAAGTAAGCACCACGTAGAACGTGGCGACATGAACTCAACGGTATATCCTGATTTGGAAGCAACCCAACGGACATATCACAAACTGTCGACGAACGGCTGCTGGAGCCAATAGATCAAACGATCATAACTATTAAAATAATATATTGATCCTAACCAAATTATACAGAGAGCTATCTGGGATCATTTGGCACAATATGACGTGAACGGATCTGAGTTTTACCTTCAGGATCAACAGAGAACGCGCGACGAAGTTTTCTGCCGTTGGAACGCAGTCTGATGGTGGAGGATTGATTTGTCTGCACAAATCCCACAGATAAAACCTTGAGTTAGGGTGAGCACCGTGTAGAGGACATCAAGAGGAGTCTACAGAAAAAATTTCACGGTCAAACTCGCAAAAACCGAGGAGAACGGGCAGTAGCAAGATTTGAGATTAGAACGGTCGTAACTTTTGATTCCGCAGATGGAACTGTACCAAATTTGGTGGAGAGATAAATCTAACCATTAGGCACGAGATGACACAGTTGTATCTCAGAAAAACTCACTCAGCCGGCGAGGAACGCGATGCCAAAACCAGCCGACGAGAGGGGAGCCCGGGAGAGCTCGTCGACGTTGCATGAGAAAAGGGTCGCCGGCGGTGCTCTGTTTGGAATTTTCCAAAACTGCTTCACAGAGGTGTTGCAACCTTCATGGGGGTGCTCTATAAAACATTTGAGGATGAACGGAGTTCGGGAGCGCCCAGTAGAGCTCGCCGAAGTTCTCATCGGAGTTGGGGAAAATGGCTTGCCGAGGGAGCTCCGTTGCGATTCTGATGCTGATCTTTGGGTATGATGTGGGGAATGAGGAGAGGCGTCTAGGGTTCAATTCTCAGCTACAAAGGAGCAATGGATCAACGGGAAAAGCTCATCGGAGTTACTGTAGTTGTTACTGTTTATTTAATCCGAATTATTAAGTATTACCCATAAAATCGAAATAAATATCAAACAACCGTTTAAAAAAAATCCGGGAAAAATCTGGAACATGACCCACAGCCTTAGTAACACAAATAAAATATTGTTACATAAAATAATAATTTTATTCGTGTACAGTAAATACTTTTGTATTGTTTTTAATATCTTTTTAATTTGGAAAATACTAAAACAACCCCAAAAATTCTAAGAAAATTCAGGGAGTTTAATTAGGACATTTTGAGATCAACTAAAATATTTTGGTACCACCAAATATTTTATTTTTATATCCACATATATTTTTATTTTGTTAAAGCTTTTAAAGGCTTTAGAAAATATATAATTTGATAAATGTAGGAAATTTCAGAAATTCCTTAGGTTTATTTATATTAAATAATATAGTTTTAGCAAAACCAAATCTTTTATTTTGTCTCCAAACTATATTTTTAATTGATGAGACTTTTGGAAAGATTTTGAAATCAGGATTTTAACAAATAATGGGAAAATTCACCGAAGTTCCTTGTGATATATATATTTTTAAAAAATTTAATTCCGACTTAAATAGGGTTTTTATTTTTTTTAAGGAAATAGTTTTAAGTTTTTCTAAAAATAGGCAAAAGTCTTTTTCTTTTGAACTCTAGAGAAATCCAGAAAATAAAGAGGAGACAAATAAACTTGAGGCAACCGATAAAAATAATAATTTAAAATATTTTTTATCCTATTTTTGAAATGAAATTTTGGGATGTTACAATAAGATACTGGTTTAAAAATGCTGTTTGATGCAAAAGAACCAATTAAGCCAATCCTTTGGAATAAGCATTGCATATAGTAATAGCGCTGCATTCTGTGCATTACTTGTTGAGTGCCTTGTGTACTCACCCCTCCTTGCTTATCGTCCCCAACATCAGTGGAGGAGTCGACACCAGCATGGGAGGAGGAGCACATTGAGGATCCGGGCAATTAGGGGCAAGCCCAGTCAGTTGCCTGTGGCAAGATGAAGGCTTCCACGACATTTATTTTTATTCCGCTGCTATTTCAGTTACTCTGAATAATGTAAGCCCTGCATTGCTGATTTTATGTAAGGAGACCATAAGGTCGTACAACTCAGTTTATATAAATATTTGCACTATTTATTCTTATATCGCTATGAATATCTGTGATGTGCAACCTTGTAAGCCTGTGTGCTAGCGTGATCCTGGACTAGCACACAATACACAGAGGGTCTGGATTCTCAGAATCGGGTCCCGACAGTGGAACACAGACTCACATCACTCATTAGCCCATTGCCACATAGGCCCACCTGGCACAAAGCCTCTTGCCTCTTGCCCCAGTCTAAATCATTTCCCACCTGGTTGATTATTGTGCAACACATGCCAGCAATAACTCAACATCGGTACGGAACCACACAGGTCTCCGTACTTCAATTTCATAACGTAGCATCATCACACTACTTTTCAAAATATATTCAATATTTCATTAGTCAATGTTGCTGCATGTTCCAGAAGATCATCCATGACTCGATGCAGGGCTAAGCGTCTAATCACGGTCTAGCCTCCCGTGTTGGCACAATATTAACATCCAACTAGTATAAGCAACCTAGAGTAACAATGATTTTAGAGCATACAAATAGTAATTTCAAGGTGATATTAACAATATGGATTGATTAGCTACATTACCCAAATTAATTTAAATTCATTTTTAATTAATTTAGCATGCATAATTTCAAAGCAAAATACATTTAAAAGAAACTGGGATCAAAATGGTCAAAGCATCACTTTCCTTCAAAGAGTTGCTGGTCGTGATCCGAAGCTTGATCTTGGGTGACGAACACTTCCTCGAAACTTTTCGACAGATTTGCATCTACGCGTAAAAATTATATATGCAATAAATAACCAAAAGAGTCGACTACATCACCTAAAAAAGTCAAATAAATTTCACCATTAAAAAGAGCCACAATCGGAGTTAAAATGCAAAAGTTATAGCCTTTCAAAGTTTTAAATAAAATATAAATCAGAAAATAGAAAATCTCGAATTTATTTATTTATTTTTCTATTAAAAACTAGATTTATTGCGTCAGCCGACACGTGGAGCTTCCTGGTGCTGCCACATCACCTCAATCCGTGGACTGGGTCCATGGCCCGGCTCTGGTCCACGGTGGACTCGGTCCACAGAACAGTGCCGACGCTGACAAGTGGGACCCATTGATGACGTCAGCACTAACGTCACCCAACATGTGGACCTCTAACGCGTCGACAGGTGGCTCGGTCTGATTGGTTGGGCGCACGGTGGACTGGGTTCACCGACTCGGGTCTACGGTGGACTCGGTCCACTAGACCGCTGCGGCTGACAGGCGGGACTTGCGCCCATGACGTCATCGCTGATGTCATGCGCACGGCGCAGTCAAACGACTCCTCGGTCACCGACGACACACGGCGGCTTCCGATTGGCTGGCACGACGGTGCGATCTCTACCGTACAATTCGAAATGGACGGCTGCGATTGATTCTAACGAAATAATCGATTAAAACTTAACTGAATACTCTACGCAATTACTCTAGCTGTGCGATTGAGATCTAACGGCTGATATAAATCGAACTTAACCAAACCGAGAGGAATACATGGCGTTACCGCGACGGTCGGATGGGGATCGGACGGTCGAGGAAGCTCGATCGGTGTTGATGGCGAGATGGCGGCGGCTCGGACTGGGGCGAAGGAAGACGACTGCAGCGACGGCGCTACGGGGCTTCTCCAGCGAAGGTGAGCGGCGCGTTCGACGCATCTCGGTGCGACGAGGTTGGCGACGTCCTCGAAAACGGCGGAGGCGGCTTGACGACGGCGGAACGAACCAAAAACAACAGCGGTGCGGTGCAGCTACCACGGTGAGCAAAAGTGTGAACTAGGGAGGGTCTCGCCGTGCGTGCGAGGGGGCAAAAGACGCGGCAAGAGAGGCTCTACACTCTGTGCTAACTAGAGGACTTAAAGGGCCCTCGACGTGCGCGCTGCAGGCGATGAATCCGGTGGTAACGGTCGGCGGCATTAATTCCGGTGATCTTGTGAAGACGATCGATGTGGCGCAATCCTAGACGTTCGCGTGGACTTGATCGGGTGGCGCACGCATGCGGGCGACGCGGTGCAATGGAAACCGTTGGATCCCGATCCGACGGTCCAAACGCGCGGCGGCTAGGGTTTCGGTGTGCTGGGCTAAGCTAAGCACAGTGCTGGGCCGGCCCAGTACTATTCACTTGCGTTTTAAAAATATTTTTGATTTAAAATAAATCAGATAAATACACAAAGCCGAAATAAATAGCAAAAATACCCGGAAAAATCCAGAAAAATTCTGGAAAATATTTTGAGACATTTGGAACTCAAATAAAATATTTCCAGAAAAACTTTGCTTAAACTTTTGTATTATTTTAATTGATTTCAAGAATCCCTCATTTGGATAAATGCAAATAAATTCCAATAAATACCCAAAAATTCCAAAAATCAAAATAATTCCAAAATTTAAAATATGTCAAATTTTTAGGGTGTTACAAACCTCCCCCCTTAACAGAATCTCGACCCCGAGATTCAGGACTGACTACAGAATAGGTCTGGAAACTCCTTCAGATCTTCTTCTCGTTCCCAAGTCGCCTCACTTTCCGAATGGTTGCTCCATTGAACTCTGCAAAAGCGCGTTGACTTGTTCCTTGTTTCTCTGTCCATTGTGTCCAGAATCTTCACTGAATGCTCTTTATAAGTCAGATCCTCTTGTAGCTCGATTGCTTCCAAAAGTTTTTGTTTTTCTAGCACCCGAAGGCATTTCTTCAATTGCGACACATTGAATACATCATGTACTCCTACCAGTGACTGCGGCAATTCCAATTGGTACGCAACTTCACCTCTGCGACTCAGGATCTTGAATGGTCCGACATATCTGGGTGCGAGCTTCCCTTTGGCATGGAATCTTCTGACTCCTTTGAGTGGTGTGACTCTGAGATACACAAAATCTTCGGGATCAAAGCTCATTTCCCTGCGACGGTTGTCGGCATAACTCTTCTGCCTTGATTGAGCAATCTTCAGTCTTTCCCTGATTATGGTGATTTGTTCTTCCGCTTTCTAAAGTATATCCGAACCAAAAACATGTCGTTCACTGGTCTCATTCCAATTCAACGGTGTTCGACAGGATCGGCCATACAGAGCTTCAAATGGAGACATATGTAAACTTGCCTAATAACTGTTATTGTAGCTAAACTCAGCATAGGGCAAACACTTGTCCCAAGAAGTAGAATATGCTAAAGCACAGGCTCTCAGCATATCTTCCAATACCTGGTTAACTCTCTCAGTTTGACCATCTGTCTACGGATGGTATGCTTTACTGAAGTTTAAACGAGTCCCCATTGCTTCATGCAGTTTACCCCAAAACCTTGAGGTAAATTGAGTACCTCTGTCAGACACTATTTTCTTCGGTACTCCGTGCAAACAAACAATTCTTTCCATGTCGAGTTCTGCTAACCGATCTCCCGAGTAAGTGGTCTTTACTGGTATGAAGTGTGCAACTTTAGTTAAACGATCCACTATAACCCATATGGAGTCATATCCTCCTTGAGTTCTGGGTAAACCGGTTATGAAATCCATACCGATTTCTTCCCATTTCCATTCAGGTATCTTTAGGGGTTGCAATAATCCTGCTGGCCTTTGATGCATAGCTTTAACTCTTTGACATATGTCACATAATGCGACATACTCTGCAACTTCCCGCTTCATGCTTGGCCACCAAAATCTTTCCTTCAGGTCTTGGTACATTTTGGCACTTCCTGGATGAATTGAATACTTGGAGTCATGAGCTTCCTCTAAGATTATCTGCTTCAGTTCCTTTTTGTTCGGCACACAGATGCATCTTTTAAACCACATGGTGCCTTGGTCATCCAGTTTGAAATCCTTTGCCTTGCCTTCATCCATCTTAGACTTGACTCTTTTGATCTTATCGTCATCTTTTTGTTCTTCTCTGATCTGGTCTTTCAGGGTAGGTTTTACCTCCAAGGTTGCCAAAAATCCTTCTGGTACTACTTCCAACCTCATTTTCTGAAATTCCTTACTCAACTCACTCTGACTTGATTCCAACAGTGTATTTACACTGTGGCTCTTTCGACTCAGGGCATCAACCACAATGTTGGTTTTACCAGGATGGTAATGGATTCCAACATTGTAGTGTTTAATCAACTCTAGCCATCTTCTTTGCCTCATATTTAAGTCAGCTTGCGTGAAGATATACTTAAGGCTCTTATGATCTGTATACACTTCATATCTATTTCCGATGAGATAGTGACGCCATAACTTCAGTGCATGCACTACGGCGGCCAATTCCAGATCATGGATCGGATAATTCTCCTCATGTGGCCTCAATTGCCTCGATGCATATGCAACTACCTTTCTGTTTTGCATCAATACGCACCCTAATCCTTGCCGTGATGCATCACAATAAATGTCAAAGCTTTGATGAACATCAGGTAAGCCCAATACTGGTGCTGACGTCAACCGCTTCTTCAACTCCTGGAAACTCTTTTCACATTCTGACGTCCACAAGAATTTCTTTTCCTTCTTTAGCAATTGGGTAAGGGGTCTCGTAATTGTAGAGAATCCTTTAATGAAACGACGGTAATATCCCGCCATTCCAAGGAAACTACGGATTTGGGTTACCGACTTCGGTGGCTCCCAATGCAATACTGCTTCTACTTTGCTTGGATCTACTGCAACTCCTTTAGCAGTCATTATATGCCCAAGAAATTCAACCTTATCCTTCCAGAAGTCGCATTTGCTAAATTTAGCGAACAACTGTTGTTCCCTTAACTTTTCAAGGACTAGCCTTAAATGTTCAGCGTGCTCTTCCCTTGTCTTGGAGTAGACAAGGATATCATCTATAAACACGACCACGAACTTATCCAGGTATTCCATAAAAACCTTATTCATTAAGTTCATGAAATATGCTGGTGCATTCGTCAATCCAAAGGACATAGCTGTGAACTCATAGTGCCCATATCTCGATGAAAATGCAATCTTTGGTATATCCTCTGATCGGATCTTCAACTGATGATACCCTGATCGGAGATCAATCTTGGAGAAGACTCCTGCTCCTCTCAACTGATCAAATAGGTCATCAATCCTGGGTAGCGGATACTTATTCTTTATCATCACATCATTGAGTGCACGATAGTCTATACACATCCTAAAACTCCCGTCCTTCTTCTTGACGAACAAGACTGGTGCTCCCCATGGCGATGAACTAGGTCTTATAAACCCTTTTTCCAACAGCTCTTCGATCTGCTTCTTCATCTCTACCAACTCATCTGTGGACATCCAGTAGGGTCTCTTAGCTATGGGAGCTGTCCCTGGTACAAGTTCTATAACAAACTCAATATCCCTATCCGGCGGCATCCCAGGTAAATCCTCCAGGAAAACATCCGGATATTTGTTGGCTACCGATATATCCTCTAAGCTGACGGTCTTCAAGCTGTTAACCATCAATTGTCCATCCCTCACTACTGTTGCTTCAAATTCAATCCTCTTCCCATTCGGGCTCTCGAATC
This sequence comes from Otatea glauca, assembly GCA_036346275.1. NCBI lineage: Eukaryota > Viridiplantae > Streptophyta > Magnoliopsida > Poales > Poaceae > Otatea > Otatea glauca. The sequence continues at coordinate 40,399,081 of CM070723.1, read as the reverse complement.
ATATGACTCTTCGTCCGCAGTCCAACACTGCCTTGTGCTTAGTTAACCAATCCATTCTCAGGATAACATCCAGGGTTTGGGTATTTAGGATAATTAAGTTCGCTAGGAACTCTATTCCATTAATTATTAGTCTTACCCCAGAACATCCTACTTTGGATCGGAGTTCTGATCCAGGGGATTGGACTATAAGCACACATTTAAGATTCACGATATCCAAATCATTTTGAACAGCAAAATCTCGGGAAACAAATGAATGTGAAGCCCCAGAATCAAATAAAGCGAGAGTGGTGCTCGAGTTTACTAGAACTTACCCAAAGATTACAACGTCCGTAGCATTCTGGACCTCATCCGCGGTGATGTGGTTGACTCGGCCTCGCGTGGTTGCTTGAAATGGAGTTGCTGATGATATTGCTCCACGATTCACTGAAGGACCATGTGGAGGTCCATCCATGTTTGTGATGAGTATTTGACTTTATTTGAGCAAGGTGTGCTCAAGTTTGAGTTTGATTTGGATTGATTTTCAAAATAGAGCAATTTGAGTTGCTGTGTGGAGACCAGTCATCCGACCCCGAGTGGTCGGGGCTTTGGCTGGTCGGAGACCAGTCGTCCGACCCCGAGTATTGTTGGGCATTGCTATGTGATGTGTTTCCTTGTCTTTGATGGTTGCAGGGCGACGGTGCTAGGTCATGGTGAGGCGAAGGATGAGCGGGACTAGGTGAGGAGCGTCGGAGGTCCAGACGGTTGGGAGATCGCCGGAAGATGATCGGAGACGGAGTCCGGGCAAGTCAAGAAGACAAGGAAAGGAGATGATGCTAGCTAGATGCCGCGTGGATCAATGAGGGCTGTCGGATTGAGGTCTAGTTGATAGGTTAGCGGGTCTAGGTAGTATGCTTTGAAAACCGTGCAAGAAAACCCGGTATGTGTGTGGGTTTTGGGTTAGCCCTTGCATGGCTGTGTGTGTGGGTTAATCCTAGCCCTTAGATGAGTGCTCTAGGGTTGAGGGACTCATCCAAGGGTGGTAGGTGGCCCAAGAGTAGTATAAATAGGGGTGGAGGGGTAGCCTCCTTCCCTTAAAGGTTTTGAGGTTTGTGAATGCTCTTTTGAGCTTTGCCCACATGAAAGTGAGGCTTTGTAACCTCTCCTTCCAGAAATGAAAGTTTTATCCATCCATCTCTGAATTTATTTTGCACATTTACATTATGTCTTTAGTTTACGCAATTTAAATTTAGCATTTACTTTCCCGCAATTACATTCTCGCAATTTACTTTCACGCAATTACATTCTCGCAATTTACTTTCACGCAATTTGGATTTGCTTCCCCCCCTTGTAAATGCTATTGATCTTGGATGTTTTGAGTGTGTTCATATGGGTTTACATCTCTTTTGCACTCTTGGATTGAGTAGAGAACATCTTTTCTTTCAAGTTCCAACTTTGTTTAGAACTTGTTCTTTGCGCAGCATTTAGTATTTGATTTTTATAAAAATATAGAAAAATCCTTTTTAAGTGATTCTTGTTGTAGGAGGTGAGGTACTCTTATATCCACTTGCATAAAAATTTTGGAGTTCACTTGTTGCACCTTTTGAGCGCCATGAGGTGAAAACCGAGCCCCAAACTTTCTGCTCGAAGTTCTTGACTGACTGTGTTCTTCAATTTTTCCTGTTTTTTATGTAAGGATTTTTGAGGAGAAATTTTGTGGAGTTCTTCTCGACTCTGATTCTCACAGGGAGAAAAATTCTCAAAATTTTGTGAGCTGCATAAACCCACAAACCTCCTGTTCAAATTGAGGACAAGTTCTGGAAATTCTGCTTTTGCTTTTCTGAAAGTGACTTTTGTGATTTGAATTGATGTTCTTTCTAAAAGCAAGAGTTGGATTGATTCCTCTTTATCTTGGACACTAGACAACCAGGATTGTGACTCAAAAATCCCCACATATTTTATGGTACTTATCCATGCAAGCTTGGGGTACAAATAGTTGTCTAGTTTTTCGGGTTTTTCACGATTTCCTTTGAGCGATCTTGTCGAGGTTTTTGTTGGAGTATTTTGGGGGAAAATTTATTTGCGACCATTCACCCCCCTCTGTTCGCCATCTCAGTCCTTCATTCACATTCGGCGCTGGAGTCCTTATGGGTGTGTTCCCCAGGTTAAAGCGAACAGGGGTGACACCTTCCTTCTTAGGGCAATTGTTGGCAAAGTGCCCCAGTTCGTTGTAGTGATAGCAACGCCTTCCCACCGCCTGGGAATTTCCTCCAGTTTGTACCACTGTTCTGGCTGAAGTTTGAACATTCTGGCCCACTGGATGATTTGCCGGCTGTGGTGCCCTATCACTGCCCCTGGGCTGGAATCGGACGAATTGTTGAGGTGCCGTCCTCTGTCTATGTTGACCCTGACGACCCCCTTGTTGCGCCATCCTGCGCTTTCGGTTGTCGTCCAACTCCTGGCATTTATCTTCCAGGATAAGAGCCTTGTTGACTAGCTGCTGGAAGTCCGGGAACGTGTGGGTGATCAGTCCCACCTGCAGCCTAGCATTCAATCCCTTCATAAAGTGGGATTGTCTGGCCTTGTCCGTCGCTACATCTTCTGGTGCGTAGCGTGCCAATTGGGTGAATTTGTTCAGGTAGTCGGCCACTGATTGGCCACCCTGCTTAAGATTCCAGAACTCTTCCTTCTTAAAATCCATAATACCTTCGGTACATGGTACTGACGAAAGGCTGTGTTGAATTCCTCCCAAGTGATTCCTTGTGGGTCTTCGTGTGCTGCACAGAAGTTTTCCCACCATTCCGCAGCAGTTCCTTCCAATTGATGAGAGGCATAGAGTACCCTCTCTTGTCGTACACACTGGGTTATGTGTAGTTTCCTTTCGATCGTCCTCAACCAATCATCTGCTTCCAATGGATTGGCATTGACTGAGAACGTGGGTGGACAAGTCCTCATGAATTCTGACAATCTAGAATAGGGGTGTGGTTCATGGTTACCCCCTGGTTGAACATTCGCAGCAGCTTGGTTGGAGATCTGCTGCATAGTCTGCATCATTGTGTTCATGAGTTGGGTTTGGGCAGCTAGGAAAGCTCCCAAATTCTGCAGATCAACCTGCGGCGGTTGAAGAATTGGTTCCTCATTCTGGTTTTCCGCCTGATTGGCACCACTTCCACTAGCTCCAACGTTACCGCGAGTCCTCACCATCTGTTGAAAGCTTCCAAGGTTAAGAAAAGAAGAAGAAAGCATAGACAAGTAAAAGAACTTATGTGGGGGAGGCAGGTATAACTTTAAATTATTTAGCAACTTTATTAATTTTAGTAAAGTAGTATGGTTGCTCACAAGTGCCTAAGGGCAATGCAACGCATACTAGACACTCACACACCAAAGCAAGTAAACAAACATTAAGACTCACAACGACTAACACCTAATGGTAACTCTAAAACAAAAGACGCGACTCAAACACTCGAGTCTCGACACTACACCCGACTAGACTCGATCACTCATCGAGCCATCTCGGCTGCAGCTCCCCCAGAGCATACATCGGCGGGTGCTCCAGCATCGGGGCGAATTGGTCCTGGTGACCACCCCCACCCCTTGTGCTGCTGCGGGAGCTGAGGAATCCTGCCCCTCAAGCTCAGTCTCCTGGTCCAGAACCGGCTCCTCTGGCTCGGGCACCAGCTCCTCAGGGTCCTCCTCCTCGTCAAGCTCCATCTCAGCCCGTGGCGGTCCGGCGTAGAGCGCGTCCTCCAACTCTCCAATCCGCTGAAAAGCGAAAGCCCGGGTCTCCTGTAGAGTCTGCTCAACTGCCTCCAAAGCGGTGTAGACGGACTGAAGCTCGCGGATAGTCTGGTCCATCACCTGCTCCTGAGCGGCTGCGAATCGCGCCAAGTGCACGACCGCCACATCACCCTCCAGATGAAGCTATCCCCCTGGAGCTCCTCCCTCCTGCGGGTGTAGACGAAACACGGTGTCCCGAAGCTCTCTACGTAAGACTAACCAATCCTCCCCATGGCCAGACGCGCAGACTCCTGAATCCCGGCCTCAAAGGTAACCATTCGGACCGTGATGTTGAACGGCCGGCTTGCTCCTGCATGCTCTCGAGCGTAGACAGTAATCGTCGTAGCCATGCCTCTAACTCTACCGTTGACCGCCCAGGTGCGACCACGATAAAGGGGCCTGTCAAAACCTCCAAGAACTTGAAGCATCCTCCAAAGCTCCGTGGCATAACCACCAGCATGCTCGCCAAAGGTATGGATCCTCCTGACCATCTGCCAACACAACTCTGGTCAGGCCTTAATTTAAAATAGACGGAAAATAATAATAAGAATTCAGCATAGATATGAAGCAAGAGAGAAAAGATAAGTCGAGATTTCATTGATATTCTTGCTCAAGTTGTTAAAGTTTTAGAAAATAGTTTTATCCTCCTAGACACAGGTAACCTAGTTAGGGTCAAGACCTACAGTTAGCCTGCTCTGATACCACCTCTGTCGGGACCCGATTCTGAGAATCGGGACCCCATGTGTATTCTGTGCTAGTCCAGGATCACGCTAGCACACACAGTCTTTACAGGGTTGAACATTACAGACATTCACAGCGATATAATAATAAATAGTGTAAACATTTATATAAACTAAATTGTACGACCTTATGGTCTCCATACATAAGATCGTCCACGCAGGGCTTACATTAACAGAGTAATTAAAAGATAACAACAAAATGAAAAATAAACTTCGTGGAAGCCTTCATCTTGACACAGGCAACCGACTGGGCTTGCCCCCTAATTGTCCGGATCTTCAATGTACTCCTCCTCCCAAACTGGCATAGACTCCTCCACTGATGTTGGGTTGATGGGCAAAGAGGGGTGAGTACTCAAGGCACTCAACAAGTAATGCACAGAATGCAGTGCTTATTACTATATGCGAGGCTTATTCCAAAGAATTGGCTTACTTGGTTCTTTTGCATCAAACAACATTTTTAAACTAGTTTCTTATTTAGATTAAAAGCAGTGAAACAACTATATATAATGCTAAGTTCTTCAAATGGTTTTTCTTCAAAGATTTTCGGCACACAGCCTTAAATAGTTCATTTTTATCACTAGCACACAGCCACCCTCTCCACATTTTATTTTCAAAGATCTACCCCTTGACTGTAATCCCCGAGCAATGCTCCATACCGTGAGCACAGCTATTCGAATAGATTTGACACTCTGCAGTTGTTGTACACTTTACCCACAAGACACAGCCGCTCACCACACAGGTGATTGCCCGTAACAAAGCCTTTCAGGAACCTCTACCTTAACCAATGAACCTCCCCGGTATCACCTTCACTATCACTTCCCTCACACAAAGCCGAAGTATAGGACAGGACAACACCGTTGGATGGGCACCAAGTCGCAGCACAGGTACGCTCCCCCACACAGATACACCCCCGTGTACTGTCACCCCGAGGTATCAGAGGAAAGATATCAGAACCCTAATCAACTAGGTCTATCTCAAACCAGACATGTGGTTGTACGGGTGACTCAGTTCAAAGACTTGCAAGGTGAAGTTCTTAGCTGACCAAGGCAAGACTTCCATCACTCAATAGTGGCACACAGCCCAATGTGGCACACAGACTCACATCACTCATTGGCCCATTGCCACATAGGCCCACCTGGCACAAAGCCTCTTGCCACTTGCCCCAATCTAAATCATTTCCCACCCGGTTGATTATTGTGCAACACATGCCAGCAATAACTCAACATCGGTACGGAACCACACAGGTCTCTATACTTCAATTTCATCACGTAGCATCATCACACTACTTTTCAAAATATATTCAATATTTCATTAGTCAATGTTGCTGCATGTTCTAAAAGATCATCCATTACTCGATGCAGGGCTAAGCGTCTAATCACGGTCTAGCCTTCCGTGTTGGCACAATATTAACATCCAACTAGTATAAGCAACCTAGGGTGACAATGATTTTAGAGCATAAAAATAGTAATTTCAAGGTGATATTAACAATATGGATTGATTAGCTACATTACCCAAATTAATTTAAATTTATTTTTAATTAATTTAGCATGCATAATTTCAAAGCAAAATACATTTAAAAGAAACTGGAATCAAAATGGTCAAAGCATCACTTGCCTTCAAAGAGTTGCTGGTCGTGATCCGAAGCTTGATCTTGGGTGACGAACTCTTCCTTGAAACTTTTCGGCAGATTTGCGTCTACATGTAAAAATTATATATGCAATAAATAACAAAAACAGTAGACTACATCACCTCAAAAATTCAAATAAAATTCACCATTAAAAATATCACAATTTGACAAATTTTTAGAGACTAGAATCACCTCAATCGGAGTTAAAATGCAAAAGTTATAACCTTTCAAAGTTTTAAATAAAATATAAATCAGAAAATAGAAAATCCCGAATTTATTTATTTATTTTTCTATTGAAAACTAGATTTATTGCGTCAGCATGACATCAGCCGACATGTGGCGCTTCCTGGTGCTGCCACGTCACCTCGGTCCATGGACTGGGTCCACGGCCTGGCTCTGGTCCACGGTGGACTCGGTCCACAAAACAGTGCCGACGCTGACAAATGGGACCCATTGATGACTTCAGCACTAACGTCACCCAACACGTGGACCTCTAACGCGTCGACAGGTGGCTCGGTCTGATTGGTTGGGCGCACGGTGGACTGGGTTCACCGACTCGGGTCTACGGTGGACTCGGTCCACCAGACCGCTGCGGCTGACAGGCGGGACCTGCGCCCATGACGTCATCGCCGATGTCATGCACACGGCGCAGTCAAACGACTCCTCGATCACCGACGACACGCGGTAGCTTCCGATTGGCTGGCGCGGCGGTGCGATCTCTACCGTTCAATTCGAAACGGACGGCTGCGATTGATTCTAACGAAATAATCGATTAAAACTTAACCGAATACTCTTCGCGAATTACTCTAGCCGTGCGATTGAGATCTAACGGCTGATATAAATCAAACTTAACCCAACCGAGAGGAATACGTGGCGTTACTGCGACGGTCGGATGGGGATCGGACGGTCGAGGAAGCTCGATCGGTGTTGATGGCGAGATGGCGGTGGCTCGGACCGGAGCGGAGGAAGACGACTGCAGCGACAGCGCTATGGGGCTTCTCCGGCGAAGATGAGCGGCGCGTTCGACGCGTCTCGGTGAGACAAGGTCGGCGACGTCCTCGAAAACGACGGAGGCGGCTTGACGACGGTGGAACGAAGCAAAAACAACGGCAGAGCGGTGTAGCTACTGTGGTGAGCAAAAGCGTGCGCTAGGGAGGGTCTCGGTGTGCGTGCGAGGGGGCAAAAGATGCAGCGAGAGAGGCTCTACACGCTGTGCTAACTGGAGGACTTAAAGGGCCCTCGACGTGCGCGCTGCAGGTGGCGAATTCGGCGATAACGGTTGGCGGCGTTAATTCCGATGATCTCGCGAATATGATCGACGTGGCGCAATCCTGGACGTCCGCGTGGACTCGATCGGGTGGCCCACGCATGCGGGCGACGCGGCGCAACGACAATCGTTGGATCCCGATCTGACGGTCCAAACGAGCGGCGGCTAGGGTTTCGGTGTGCTTGGCTGGGCTAAGCACAGTGCTGGGCTGGCCCAGTACTATTCACTCGCGTTTTAAAAACATTTTTGATTTGAAATAAATCAGATAAATAAACAAAGCCGAAATAAATAGCAAAAATACCCGGAAACATCCAGAAAAATTCTGGAAAATATTTTGAGACATTTGGAACTCAAATAAAATATTTCCAGTAAAATTTTGCTTAAACTTTTGTATTATTTTAATTGATTTCAAGAAGCCCTCATTTGAATAAATGCAAATAAATTCCAATAAATACCCAAAAATTCCAAAAACCAAAATAACTCTAAAATTTAAAATATGGCAAATTTTTAGGATGTTACAAAGGATCAACTGCAATATACTAAGTTTGATGTCTTACGATGGTGGAGACGACTTGTGCGGTAGCGGGGTTTGGTACTACGAGCTGCTCGTCCATGGTTTTCTTTGTCCTCGCTAATAACCAATCACATACCCGCTTCTTACATATGTGCGAGTAAGGCATCGCCGTCCTGGAGTTCGTGTACTCGTCAGCTAGTCGCGCCCATTCTGCCTTCTTCCCTTCATAGCCGCCTGAACCGAGGTGGTGAGCGTGCGTGTTCTGCCTCTGGGTAGTAATGTTCTTTTGTCTCAGCTCCTCCGTCTCGGGCGTACTCTTGATCCTCGTGAACTCCTCCCAAACACCGGGAGTCACGAACGGATACCTCTCTAATGGTGTACGGCCTGTTAGCACGTACTCACTATGCATGAAGACCCTAAAGTGCCTCAGAGTCACACCCATCCTCTTCAAGGCGAGTAGTCTTGCATTATTTTCATCTTCCTCTTCTATAATCCATTTGCCCTTAACCTCATCCCACAGCCGATTCTTCTGCTCGGCGCTGACTTCCTTTCTCCAATCCTTAACCGTTATGGGAACTCTCTCCCTCACCAATTGGCCGACGAATGACCGATATTGCCCCTTGTACTTGGGAGAACCCGTGCAAACCCCTGTAGCGTTGAAGTGGAGAACCTGCGGCGTTCTCCCTGCGGACTCTTTATTCAGTCCTTCGGCCTTCCTCACCTTACTCGGCCCCTCAACATTTGAAACTTGGCTCGGCTCAACACTTGGAACTTGGCTCGGCCTCTCAGGAGCACCTTCTACTCTATCTGGCGATGAGCTGATGCTCTCTAATTGCGATATTTTGAGTTTTCTTAGCAGACATGGTCATATATTTGACATGAGAGAAAGTAATTCGTAGATATTATGTGAACTTGATAATAAATCATGTAAAACAACAACTCAATGAATAATTCATAGCATATTGCAGAAGAGTAACTGAAAGACCGAGATGGCGATCAGAGGGGGGGTGAATGATCCCAAATTAAAATATATTCTCTAAGGAAGATCACAAATGCAGATTTTCACCCAAGGAAACCAAGCCAAAACCCTTAGATATCAAATGTAAGCGAAAGAGTCATTTTCATAAAAATCAGCTTGATGCCAGAGCTATCGCACTTTGGGGCGATACTACCGGGGGTACTGTAGCTACAGTGAAATCAGGCATATGAACAGCGTTTTCAGCACAGGTTCAAATAAGAAAATTGATGTATCTTTTGATCTGTTGATCCAAACTCAACCAAACTTGGTAGATAATGTCCTTGGGATGTCAGAAACTTATTTCAACCTTCAATCACAAGGATTGACGTCAAAGTTTCAACCTTTATGCCTGGGAAGGAAGAATGCACCAAGTTTCGACAAAAATCGAAAGAACTTCGATCAAGGCTTGCTCGTGGGGTTTTGATGATCAAAGTGATCTTGAATGACTTCCCACACGTCCCAGCAAGAAAAAGAACACAGAGAAACTCAAAGATACGCAATCTACAAGATCAAACATTCAAGAACGCAAAAGATCAACTTCTTGCAACAAGAACGCATGGATAGCCTAGATGATTGAAATAGGATTTCAAGAAAAAATCAATCATAAACTTTAGCAAAAGATTCATAAGAAATTTAGAAGGAGGGGAGGCAAATCCAAGTTGCGTAAATGTAAATTGCAAGAAAGTAAGTGCGGAATTTAAATTGTGTAATTTAAATGTGTAATATAAATGCGTAAATGAAATGAAACATGAACATAAATGAAGAACATTTCATTTCTGGAAGGAGAGGTTACAAAGCCTCACATTCATGTGGGCAAAGCTCAAAAGAGCATCAAAAACCTCAAAACCTTCACGGGGGAGGCTGCCTCTCCACCCCTATTTATACAACTCTTGGGCCACCTACCACCCTTAGATGAGCCTCTAAACCCTAGAGCATCCATCAAGGGCTAGGATTAACCCACTCAACCAGCCATGCAAGGGCTAACCCAAAACCCAACCATAACGTGGGTTTTCTTGCACGGATCTGCAAGCTACACTTATCCACTACTCTATCTTCCAGAATTGCAACCCAACAGCTCTCCTTGATCCAAGTAGTGATAAGCTAGCTTCTCCACTATTCTCTTATCTCTTGGGACTGCACCGACTTCATCTCCGGCCATCTTCCGACGAACACCCGGCCACCTTGAACCTCCGGCCATCCCATACCTAGTTCCAGCGTCCCTTCGCCTCACCATGCCCACCAAATGAAGTCATATATCCACAAAGACAAGAAAACCCTTCTTGGTTCCACCATGAACCCAGCGCAGTAATTCTATCACGAATTGGGGTTAGATCAGACCAAAACGGACCAAAACACTTCAACCAAGTGCAAACAACCTGTTTTCAATACAGCAGTAATCTTCTCAATTTTGAATGATTTTTTATATTGCTCAGTTGAAAACCTTGTCAACATGAAAAGTTGTGTTTCGAAATTCTCTACAACTTTCATGTAGAACACATAATTTTTTGAGCACGGGAAGACTTTCAAAAAGGCATATTACTGCACGCTGTCAAAATTGGTCCATCATACACGTGAAACTCACTGAGATTTGGTCCATCATACACGTGAGACTCACTGAGATCTGGTCCGTCATAGACGTGAAACTCACTGAGATTTGGTCCGGCGTACACATGAAACTCGCTGTGATTTGGTCCGGCATACACGTGAAACTTCCTGTGATTTGGTCTGGCGTACACGTGAGACCCACTGTGATTTGGTCCGGCATACACGTGAAACTCACTGTGATTTGGTCCAACATACATGCAACACATGCGACATTTGGTCCGTCGCAAATGCAACTCATGCGACATTTGGTTCGGCGCAGATGGGAAACTCTCTGTTTCTCATTTCCATTGGTCCGAAGCAAATGCAACTCATGCAACATTTGGTCCGTCGCAAGAGCACTTCCAACCTGAAATCAAATTTAAATCCAAACTCAAATCTAAGCTATCCTAGATCACATAAAGTCTAATACTCATCATAAACATGGATGGACCTCCACATGGTCCTTCAATCTTCCCCTTGATGAGTATATTGACAAACCACTCAAAAGGCATAAATTTTAGTTTGAGTAGAAGAAAGCAATTTGATTCCGAAACCACACATGATCCAGAGAGAATAGACTGAGAACATGACCAAGTTAGTAAGACATATTTTAGAGCTAAATCAAGGAGAGAGCAAGTTTTCCACAAAAAGCTCTAAAATCTAATCATATGTGCCAAATGTGATTATGTGATTATGATCCATAAGAATTAGCAAAATTTTACAAAGATCATAAGAACTAAATAAGCTTTCACATTTTTAATGATACCTTTTCTATGTTTTCTCCCCCTTTTGGCAATATATGCATCAAAATGGAATTTTCTCCCCCTTTTTATGTATGCATTATATGCAACCTAAGAGAGCTTTGAAGATTATCCAATTGATCGTCATGACAGGATATGACACCAAGCTTATCAGTCTCAGATTATGACTAAACTAAGACATGTCCAAGTGCAAATAAAAAATTTTGCTCATAAGCTATGTTTTGAAAATGTGTCATTTTTTAGCAAGATTTGACAAGTGCAAAACTTAGGAAAGTTTCAAAGCTAGAAGCAAAACCACTCAAGGATCAAATGGAAAACCTAGAGTTCAACCTGCTCAAAACTTTAGGGAATTTTGAAGTGCATATAAGGTCCTTCGAGCTCATTTTTCAATTGATGCAAATTTTCTTTAAGACTTTGAAAAACATAGCGGAGTGCAAATGTTTGACATTATTTGCATTCTTTACCCACTTATGTGTTTGATATTTGCATTTTTTTTATTGATTGACTCAAGCCATTTTCGATCATCTCAAGAGTAACTCTTAAGAGAATGATCTTGATCATACACAATATATTCCAAGTTCATCCCAAATATAATGGGAAGCAGTCTCGTGAATATGAAGTGTTGAGATCAATTTTGCACAAAAAAGTCAAATATTTTTATTTTTCAATTTAGCACATATGAGCAATTCTGAAGGACTCAAATATGGATCAACCAAATTTCACTCAATTTGCTGTAGGGACTCTAGAGAAATCCAAAATTTCACAATTTATGGTAAAAACCCCTAGAGAAGAAACTTAGTAAGTAAAAGCAACATGTTTCATCAAGTTTTCATTTAAAGCTTTCAAGTTTTTCAGATTTCAATTAAGCTTAGCATGATAAATGAACTTGAACATATCTAAGCTAGTGATTTTCTTTAAAATAAATAGCATGATGTATTTCATGAAGATTGAGTCAATTGCATAATAGACAAAGCTCATAAAACAGAAAATGCAGTCTAAATGCAATGCATGAACAGATTCTCAAACCCCCCCTCAACAAATGAATCAATTTTAAGCTCAAATCTGGTTAAAATTGAGTTATTTTCAAGATTAGGCATAAACAAAACCCGAATGAACTCAATAACAGCCAGAAAAACAGAATGAGGAGAAGAAGTCGAGAGAACTGCAAACTGGGTGGCTATTGAGCATAGAAAAGATAGAAGAGACTCACTACGGCTCAGACTCGCTCTTATCTTCCCGAGGGGTGACATAGGAAGGCGACTCTAGATCCCAACTAAGGAGTGCACAGACCTGTCTACCGGGAGGCCCAACACTGCTAGACTTATAAGACTGTGAGGAAACTCAACCTAGAGAGAAGAGAGAACAGCTAATCACGCAAGATAGCAACCTAAAGCACAAGATAAGAGGTCCATGCAAGGCATGCCAAAAGTCTAAGTGAGTGAACTCAACTCAAGAAAGTAAGCCCAAGATCACACAGAAGAAACACAAAGAAGAGAAAAACTGGAAGAGAATATATTATACATGATATACAAACCAGCTCCCCCTCATGATAGGCTGTAAGGACTCACGACTCCAAGCTCACTCCTCAAGGCAACAAATCTGGAGCTATCCAAAGGCTTGGTGAAGATATCGGCTAACTGGAGATTACTCTCTACAAAATGAAGCGCGATATCTAAGGAAGTGATATCTAATATCAATGTGCTTGGTCCGGGAATGTTGCACTGGGTTTTTAGCAATGCAAATAGAAGAAGTGTTGTCACAGAAAAGTGGCACACTCTCTATCTCTAACCCAAAGTCCCGCAAGGTCGATCTCATCCAGAGCACCTAGCTATAGCAACTGGCTGCAGCAACATACTCGGCCTTGGACTGTGCAACTCCGGACTGCTTCCTAGACGACCAAGAAACAAGAGAAGTGCCAACGAATTGGCAAGTGCTAGAAGTGCTCTTCCTATCTATCCTACAACCAGCAAAGTCGACATCGAAAAAGGCTCTAAGAGATAGACAAGAAGAGGAAGAGTACCAAATACCATAATCAGTGGTAGCACGAAGGTACCTGAAGATGCGCTTCACCGCCTGGCGATGAGAGACGCGAGGAGAAGCCTGAAATCGAGTGCACAGACACACAGTAAAATATATGTTCGGCCTCGAAGCGGTGAGATACAGGAGGGAGCCAATCATACTCCGGAACTCCTTCTGATCAGCAGGCTCACCATCCTCATCAGGCTCGAGGACAGCAATGGTGGCCATAGGAGTCATCACCGGCTTACCATCAGACATATCAAACCGCCTCAGGAGGTCCCGAGTGTACTTACCTTGGTGCAGGAAAGTACCCTCCTGAGTCTGCTTGATTTGGAAGCCAAGAAAGTAGCTCAACTCGCCCATCATACTCATCTCAAACTCTGTGCTCATCACCTCAGAAAACTGAGACACAAGCGAATGAGATGAGCCACCAAAAATGATATCGTCCACATAAATCTGGACGAGAAGAAAATACGACTCATGGTGTTTGATGAACAGAGTCTTGTCTACTATGCCCATCTTGAAGTCATAGCTGAGAAGATAAGTCTTGGCCTCTATACCATGCTCTGGGGGCCTACTTGAGTCCATACAAAGCTTTGGAAAGCTTGTATACATGACTCGAAAACTTGGAGTTCTCAAATCCTGGAGGTTGTTTGACATAAACCTCTTCCTTAATATAGCCATTGAGGAATGCACTCTTGACATCCATTTGATAGAGCTTGAAGCCCTGGGAAGCAGAGAATGCAAGCAGGATCTTGATAGCGTCTAGTCTAGCTACAGGGGCAAAGGTCTCCTCAAAGTCAAGACCCTTAACCTGAGAAAAACCCTGTGCAACTAGCCTAGGCTTGTTGCGAATGACAACCCCATCCGCACTCTGCTTGTTTTTGAATACCCACTTGGTCCCAATGACATTATGACCAGATGGACGTTCTACAAGCTGTCAGACTTTGTTCCTCTCGAAGTTTTCAAGTTCCTCATGCATAGCATTAGTCCAAGACTCGTCAGATAATGCATGAGTCACATCCTTCGGCTCAAATGAGGCAACAAAGGCAAAGTGAAGGCAGAAACTGGAAAAACCAGTTTTTGAGCAAGTGACTCGCTCAAACAGATCGCCGATGATCTGATCAGGTGGATGAGAATGCTGAATATGACAAGGAGGTCCAGAAGCAGAAGTGGCCTCTACCTCATGCACAGAAGAGGTAGGAGCAGACCCACTAGCTGCTTGAGAGTCAGAAGGCAAGGGCTGACCTTCCTGAGGTGCAGAAATGGAAATAGGAGGTACCTCAGGTGTAGAGGGGACTGGATCAGGTGGAACACCATCATCTTCATCATCCTCGTCCTCTACAAAGATGGTCTCGAAGGAAGAAGAAGAGCCTGAAATGTCAAGTCTAGCTCCTGGGCTAGCCTCATCAAAGGTCACTTCACAGGTCTCTATGATCCTATGCGCATCGCAACTCCAGACCCTATAGCTACGAGAAGAAGTCGAGTAACCTAGAAAGATACCATCAGAAGAACGAGACTCAAATTTATCCAGGTTATCAGACTTCAAAATAAAACACTTGCAACCAAACACACGAAAATGAGAAACATTGGGCTTTCGCCCATACCTCAACTCGTAAGAAGTGCGGTGCAAATGTGCTCTCAAGAATACACGATTAGAAACATGGCAAGCATTAGCTATAGCTTCAGCCCAAAACTTCCTAGGAGTATTGTATTCGTCTAGCATCGTCCTGGCCATCTCTACCAGGGTCCTGTTCTTTCTTTCCACTACGCCATTTTGCTGAGGTCCGTAGGGAGAGGAGAACTGATGCTCTAAACCAGACTCCACACAGAAACTCTCAAAATAGGAGTTCTTGAACTCTGTGCCATTGTCACTGCGTATAGCTCGTAGGGCACCAGGGAGCTCAAAAGGCAACCTATGAACCAAACCCCTAAAATGGAAAAAAGTCTCATCCTTCGAGACCATGAAAAACACCCAAGAGTACCTCGAAAAATCATCAACAATGACAAGAACATACCACTTCCCACCCACTGACTGCACTCTAGCTGGACCAACAGTGTCCATATGTAAAAGTTGTCCTGGTGCATCAGTCATCACAACGGTGACTGGGGGATGAGAAGCAGTAACCATCTTGCCATGTCGACAGGGAGAGCAAACTAAGTCTTTGACCATTTTGAGTTTGGGCAAATCACGAATGAGGTCGTGACTGCTAACTCGGGTGAAATGATCAAATTCAATGTGACCAAGTCTCCTATGCCAGAAAGAGAGATCACGGGACTTGAAGCAATCAAACAACAGAGAGAGTCTCCAGAAGAAGCAGAAAAATCAGCACGAAAGATTCTCCCATATCTAGAAATCCCGCAAACTAACCCTCCTGAAGAATAGAGGATTCTACAGGCGCTACTCTTGAAACTCACCTCGAAAGAGTCATCAATAAGCTGAGAAACAGAAAGCAAATTGTATTTCAGCTTACTTACTAAGGCAACATCTTTAAGAATGAAATTGTCATTAATGCAAATGGTGCCCTTAGCAATGACTCTACCTGATGAAGCATCCCCAACAGTGATCAATTCATCATCAGGGGCTCGGACTAGGGAAGAGAACCAACGAGAATCTCTGGTCATATGACAAGAACAACCGGAGTTGACAATCCAAACATCTCCCTTCCCCATTCGACGAACCTGGTCAATGCACACGAGAGAAAGATGACTCAGTACAGGGACAAAGAGAAGATCTAGGAACCCAATACTGAACCACACGACGCCTAGAGGTACCAGCCACAGAAGAAAAAGACTAGACTCTGGCATCTACATGATTCTCTACTCTCACACGACCAGAAGCAACTCTAGTAGATGATCTAGGAGATGGAACTGGGTTGGTCCGCTATGGTGCAAAAACCAGACCATCCCAGTAAGGCTGCCTGGATCTCCTACCATAAAACACCTCACGCCGCTGATATCTACCTCGATGGGAAAAATGAGAAATATCAAGAGGACAGCGAAAAGACTGACCACGAACAGCTCCAGGACTAAAACTCGAATGAACAGCCTGAAAACCGAGTCCTGGACGCTGCTCAAAAACAGGCGATTCTCTAACCTGTCTAGAAGCAGTGCGTGCCCTGGGAGCACTCAGAGTCTGGGGATGACCCTGAATACCCCTAAGAGCAGCAACACGCTCACGCCTGGTGATCTTGGCGCGCCTGAAACATAAATCTACTAGGTGACCATCCTTCTTACAGAAGGTGCATGTGTACTTCGTCTTACTAGAGGCAGAAGCAACAGGAGTAACACCCTTCTGGTCAGAGGTCCCATGGACAACCCCAGCAGACCTAAACACAGTGGTACTCACCCTGAGAGCTACCACGATCTCACCACTCTTGGAGCCGCGCACAATGGTGGGAGGATGCGCCCGAGCGTGCTCCAAGTAGTCAAATCCTAGACCTTGATTGGATCGACTAATATTGGATTGGTCTAGGATGAGATTGAGCTTCTTCTTGCCTCCAACAAACTTCTCGAGAGTGCTTATGAGATACTCACACTCCCGGAAGAAAGAGGCACATGAAGAACAGGGGAAGGAGAGGAAGAAAAACCAGGAGAAGATCTACCAGCACGTGCATTTTTCTCCCTCAGCACGGCTGCCTCAATTTTGAGGGCCTCACAAGAAACGCAAGACGCATTTCTAATCCTATGGGCTTGGTCTTCTAATTTCTTCCTAAGTTCGACATGGATTTCATCCAAGTCCCCCACAATCTCAGTACATCGCAAGCTATATTTTTGTGACTTATCTAGTAAGTTGAAAGATCGAAATGGCGATCAGAGGGGGGTGAATGATCCCAAATAAAATTTTCCCCCACTCAAAGTACTCCAAAACAATCTTGCAATAAAAATCTGAAACACCCAAAAGATTTTCCTTCAAACTGGTGTTTCTCAGATTTGCACACCCTCCAAAACCCGATCAATTAGACAACTATGTGTACCCCTAGATTGCATGGATGAGAACCATGAGTCATGTAGGGGATTTTTCAATCACAATCCTAGTTTTCAAGTGTCCAAACAAAGAGGAATCAATTCAAAGACTTCTTTTCTAAAAGAGATAAAGGTAAAACACCAAAGTCTCTTTTTAGAAAAGTAAAAGCAGATTTTCAGAAATTGTCCTCAATTGGAGCAGGTGGTTGGTGAGTTCTGTTGCTTTAAAATTTTTGGGAATTTTTATCCCTGTGAGCAGTTGAGTCGTGAAGCACTCCACCAAAAATCACCTCAATAAGCTTTACAAAATAAACATGAAAAATCAAGCATTACAGACAGTCAGAAACTTCGACCAGAAAATTTGAGGCTCGGTTTTCACTTTGTAGCGCTCAAACGGTGCAACTAGTGGACTCAAAATTTTTTCCAGAGATGGATATATGAGTCTTTCACCTTGTCTAGAAAGAATCACTCAAAAAAGGATTTTTCTATATTTTTCAAAAATCAAAGACTGACTGCTGCGCGAAGAATAAGTTCTGGATAGATTTGCAATTTGATAAGAACTTGATCTCTAGTCTATCCAAGGGTGCAAGAAAGATGTAAAACCAAATGAACACTCTCAAGACATCCTAGAAGAACAACATTTAGAATGAGGGGAGGCAAATCCAAATTGCATAAATGTAAATTGCAAGAATGTAAGTGCTGAATTTAATTGCGAAATTTAAGTGTGTAATGTAAATTGCATAATTTAAATGCGTAATGTAAATGCACAAAGAAAAGAAATGATTTGAGGAAACATTTCATTTCTGGAAGGGGAGGTTACAAAGCCTCACATTCATGTGGGCAAAGCTCAAATGAGCATCAAAAACCTCAACACCTTCAAGGGAGGAAGCTACCGCTCCACCCCTATTTATACAACTCTTGGGCCACCTACCACCCTTGGATGATCCTCTAAACCCTAGAGCATCCATCAAGGGCTAGGATTTACCCACTCAACCAGCCATGCAAGGGTTCACCCAAAACCCACCACACAAATGGGTTTTCTTGCACGGTTTTCAAAGCATACTAACTAGACCACAATCCGACGGCCCTCATCGATCCGAGCAGCATCTAACTAGCATCAAATCCATTCATTGTCTTCATGGCTTACACGGACTCCGTCTCCGATCATCTTCCGGCGATCCCCGCCCTTCTGGACCTCCGATGCTCCTCGCCTAGTCCTGGCCATCCTTCGCCTCACCATGACCTAGCACCGTCGTCCTGCAACCATGAAAAACAAGGAAACTCCTCACATAGCAATGCCCACAAAGATGTGCAATAAATCCATCAAAATCCACTCATTAAAATTCATTTTTCCTTGTTCTGGGTGGTAGCACCGAAAAACAGAGAAGACTTCAAATTGCTTCCAACTGAAAATCTATTTCAAATCAAACTCAAACAAGAGCAACCCAAGCTCAAATTTAGTCACATACTCATCACAAATCTGGATAGACCTCCACATGGTCCTTCATAACTCCTTAGCAAGTTCAGCACACTTGACATTCAAGTTTTTATTGTCAAGTTTTAATTACTTACAGCCCTCACATGAGCTGACTTGGTCCTTAGAAGCATGCATTTCAAATTCATTGTTTTTAGCAGAAAGCTTCCTAAGGTGTTCGCTCATGGCATTGATTTCAGCAAGCAATTTAGGGCAGTTAGAGTATGATGAAGTAGAGTGAGCATGAAGAAAACTAACATCCAGAGGGGTAGGATCAATTGAATCATTGCTTGCATTCTTCATCCTAAGATTATCTAGATCAGACAGCACACTATCATGCATAGTCCTTAGGTTCTCCAACTCCACAAGCAAAGCATCACAGAGTGTACAACTATCAGAGTATCGGGAGGAACATGATTTAAGTTAAGCTAACTCCCGAAGAAAGCTATCTACCACCTTCTCTAACTCAGAACACCTCGACCTAGCATGAAACTTGCCTATTTTAGAGAAGGCATCATTTAACTCGTCGTAGGTGGGTACCTCATCCGTGTCGCTGTACAGCTCGGAGTCGCTTACTTCAATGGCGCCTGCCATGAAGCACATGCCGGAGAAGTCGTCGCTGCCCTTCACCTTCTCTTGCAGATCGTCCTCGCTTACATCGCTCCAGTTCTCCGTGTCAGAGAGCTCGGTGTCGTCCAGTGCGGCGAGGACCCGGTGAAAGAGCTTCTTGTTCTTGGCAAAGTTGCGGTACTTCTTCTTCGCCGGCTCACGAGCTGGGGCCTTCTTGTTGCGGTTCTTGTCGGTGTAATCATTCTTGCTCGAACTGCCTTGTTCATTTTTGCCCTTCTCTAGCTTGGGACAGTTTACTCGAATGTGGTTGGGGCCACCACACTCGAAACAGGTGATCATCCCACCTCTCTTCCTCTCTCTCACCCTCTTGTATGCATATGAAAATTTGTGAGCAAGAAGAGCAAGCTCATTTTCTGGAAATTTTTCCAGTTGTTCATTGCTTAGCTTGCAAAGGGCGGAGAGAGAGAAACCAATAGAAGAATCAGAAAGAGAGGATCCAATGGGATTGGTGACCAAATCCATCGACTGAGACTTCGTCTTCCACGAGACGACGTCGATCTCATGAGTCTTGAGGCGGGAATAAAGCCCGTCAAGAGTCAAGGTCGACAAGTCAGTGGTGTACTTGATGGTGGTCACCTTCGTCTCCCAAACGCGCAAATCGAGTGCGGTCAAGAAATGTCGAGCATTATCCGAGTCGGGGTATATGCAACCAACTGCTCGAAGATCACTCAAAATCTTGGTAAACCGACCAAAACACTAGTCAAGACTCTCACCAGCGTGTTGTTAAAACTTGTTGAACTCACGCTTGAATTGGTCCTGTCTTACCGTCTTGATTTGAGTAGTACCCTCATGGTAAGCATCGAGGGTCACCCAAATCTGGTGAGCAGAACTAAGGTGAGAAATCCTATCGTACTCACTGCGGCTAAGGCCCTGTATGAGGATGTTCCTTGCCTTAGCATTTGCCTCAACGTCAGCCATATTGCTGGCCGTGACGTTCTCATCGGCAGGAACCTCATACGGGAGCTTCACCTTCTGCCATATCAGGAAGCCCTGGGCAGTGATGTACGACTCCATACGCGACTTCTAGAATGGAAAATCGACTCCAGCAAAAATAAGAGGCTTGGTGGAATACTTGTCTATCGCCATGGCTCTTGAGACCGGTCAAGATCTATAAAAGAGCAAAACCGTCTCTTATACCAATTGAAAGACCGATATGGCGATCAGAGGGGGGTGAATGATCCCAAATTAAAATATGTTCTCTAAGGAAGATCACAAATGCAGATTTTCACACAAGGAAACCAAGCCAAAACCCTTAGATATCAAATGGAAGCGAAAGAGTCAATTTTCACAAAAATCAGCCGGGCAATACTACCGGGTCACTGTAGCTACAGTGAAATCAGGCATATGAACAGCATTTTCAGCACAGGTTCAAATAAGAAAATTGTTGTATCTTTTGATCAGTTGATCCAAACTCAACCAAACTTGGTAGATAAGGTCCTTGGGATGTCAGAAACTTATTTCAACCATCAATCACAAGGATTGACGTCAAAGTTTCAACCTTTATGCCCGGGAAGGAAGAACGCACCAAGTTTCGACAAAAATCGAAAGAACTTCGATCAAGGCTTGCTCGTGGGGTTTTGATGATCAAAGTGATCTTGAATGACTTCCCACACGTCCCAGCAAGAAAAAGAACACAGAGAAACTCAAAGATAAGCAATCTACAAGATCAAGCATTCAAGAACGCAAAAGATCAACTTCTTGCAACAAGAACGCATGGATAGCCTAGATGATTGAAACAGGATTTCAAGAAATAATCAATCATAAACCTCAGCAAAATATTCGTAAGCAATTTAGAAGGAGGGGAGGCAAATCCAAGTTGCGTAAATGTAAATTGCAAGAAAGTAAGTGCGGAATTTAAATTGCGTAATTTAAATGCGTAATATAAATGCGTAAAGGAAATTAAACATGAACATAAATGAAGAACATTTTATTTCTGGAAGGAGAGGTTACAAAGCCTCACATTCATATGGGCAAAGCTCAAAGGAGCATGTAAAACCTCAAAACCTTCAGGGGGAAGGCTGCCCCTCCACCCCTATTTATAGAACTCTTGGGCCACCTACCACCCTTGGATGAGCCTCTAAACCCTAGAGCATCCATCAAGGGCTAGGATTAACCCAATCAACCAGCCATGCAAGGGCTAACTCAAAACCCAACCATAACATGGGTTTTCTTGCACGGATCTCAAAGCAAGATACACTTATCCACTACTCTATCTTCCAGAACTGCAACCCAACAGCTCTCCTTGATCCAAGTAGTGATAAACTAGCTTCTCCACTGTTCTCTCATCTCTTGGGACTGCACCGACTTCATCTCCGGCCATCTTCCGGTGAATATTCGGCCACCTTGAACCTCCGTCCATGCCATGCCTAGTTCCAGCCTCCCTTCGCCTCACCATGCCCACCAAATGAAGTCCTACATCCACAAAGACAAGAAAACCCTTCTTGGTTCCACCATGAACCCAGCGCATAAATTCTATCACGAATTGGGGTTATAACAGACCAAAACGGACCAAAACACTTCAACCAAGTGCAAACAGCCTGTTTTCAATACAACAGTAATCTTCTCAATTTTGAATGATTTTTTATATTGCTCTATTGAAAAACTTGTCAACATTAAAAAGTTGTGTTTCGTAATCCTCTACAACTTTCTTGTAGAACACATAATTTTTTGAGGATGGGAAGACATTCAAAAAGGCATATTACTGCACGTTGTCAAAATTGGTCCGTCATACACGTGAAACTCACTGAGATTTGGTCCGTCATACACGTCAGACTCACTGAGATTTGGTCCGTTATAGACGTGAAACTCACTGAGATTTGGTACGGCGTACACATGAAACTCACTGTGATTTGGTCCGGCATACACGTGAAACTCACTGTGATTTGGTCTGACATACATGCAACTCATGCGACATTTGGTCCGTCGCAAATGCAACTCTTGCAACATTTGGTCCGGCGCAAATGAGAAACTCTCTGTTTCTCATTTCCATTGTTCCGGCGCAAATGCAACTCATGCAACATTTGGTCCATCGCAAGAGCACTTCCAACTTGAAATCAAATTTAAAACCAAACTCAAATCTAAGCTATCCTAGATCACATAAAGTCAAATACTCATCATAAACATGGATGGACCTCCACATGGTCCTTTAGTAACAGATGAACGAATGATCTTTAAGAAAAATCTATCTGTTGACCAACTAAATACATACCAATGATAACTCCTAATGTCTAAATAGGTTTGGTCCTAATCCCATTCGAGGATATGTGGTTCAGGCAAGTTCCTAAGACATTGTACAACTTCAAAAGAAAATTTCGGCTGCATCTCCCGGCTGTTCTCCTGATACACATCTGGACAACAAGTCAAGAGGGGTGTGTATCCGGAGAACACTAGGGAGACGCTACCGAAATCTACTCTGTTGTTGTACAATAGCTCAGGAACATGTCCGAACCACATATTCTCGAACTGTCCAAAAAACGTGGACAATCCGAGACTGCTTGAATGGGAGACGTAGGTTACGCATGGTGAACTCTAACGTCGATCATATTACAGTAACAATAATAACATGTAGGTAAAAAACGTAGGTGTAAACTAATTACTAGCTGTAACATCCTGAAAAATAAAGTAATATAAAAATAAAAATTTTAAATTTGAAAATATTTATTTATAAGTTTATTGGATCTATTGGTTCTTATTTGAATTTTCTTGGATTTTTGTATTGTATGGAAATCCAACAAATAGAATTAGTAAAAGGTAAAATGGTAACAAGATAAAAGGTAAAAGTAAAATCTTGAAAAGTGTATATATTTAAAATCATATTAGCTGGTACATGAATTTTAATACATAGCATAGTGAATAAAAAGTTGAAAAGACATCCCTTTGACCTCCAAATAGTGCAAGGACAGATTTATTATAAAACTTTCGAAATTCATCTGCTCCTGAAAAATTTACCATAATATCCTTAAGGCAATATTTACCTCTGGTAAAATATCAGGAATTAATAATGTCATTTAGACCTTCTAAAAATTCAGAAACAGAGGCATTGAGAATCTGAAAATTACGATGTTAGAATTTTTGTAAATTAACTACTCAATAATTTAATTTGAAATTTTTATAGAGACATCATTAAACCAAACTAAACTCTTATAAAAATTTTAAAAAATAAATATTATACTTTATGCCTTTAAATAAATGAAAACCTGAAAAGACAGTTTTGGACTGTGCTAAATGACAGAATTTATACAAATTTTATATAAGATATTTTGACCTAAAATTTTTACTGTAGGTAGAAAACATATGCGAGACACCTAGAAAAAAATTACAAAAGTTTTTACTTTGATTTGACCCCTCAATTAAATGCTCTAAGTCTGTGCTGTCCTGAGAAACCAAGTTGGAATTGTCTTCTATTGCACTTGGGCCCACAGGTCAGCAGCTCATCCTCCCAGCCTCCTTTTGCCACGGCACAAACCTGGCGCCACAGGCCTGAACGTCCATAAATCACGAAGCTTCCTCACTTTTGCCCATTCACCTCCATGACAGATCGCCAGCCATTTAATCACCAGCTTGAGCTCAAAAGCCAGGAGCTCTCATTTCTCCACCATTTCCGCACGCTCCAGGAAGGAGGCGAAAGCGAGCATGCTCAGCTCTCATTCGCCGAGTTGAGCCACCCCGGCCGCTTTCTTCTCCAGATCCGGCCACTCGACAGCAGCCCGTTCCAGACGTCCTCCTGACCAACCAAGTGGTAAGATAGAATCCCCGAGAACCCCTTTTGCTCAATCCCTCATCAATTTGACTCGAGTCGAGCTGATTTTTCTTCTTGCCGAGCCGCCATTTTTGACACCGCCCGAGCTCGGTGGCGCCATACCTCCGGCCATCTCCGGTGACAACCGAGCCTACCATCGGGTGCGTGTCAGCAAGCTCGTGCTCCCTGTGCCCTCGCCTTCGCCGGAACGCCGTCGCCCCCTACTGTTCTTCTTCTCCAAAAACGGCGCACGGTGCTAGAGATTTCCGACCAACTTCCGACTAAGGTAAATACAAAAATGGATTCCCCATAGCTCCCTGTTGCTAATCCTCCTGCCCATTCATGCCGAGACTTACTTTTCCTTCTTCTCCGGCGAGTTCTTGCCGTTGCCGCCGCCCCTCACGGTGGCGAGCACCTTCGACCTCCTCGGCGAATCGGTACTTCCCGCAGCGCGCGCCGTCGAGGTGATGCTTGTCTGCTCGATTCCCTTCTCCGGTGAGGTTTAAGTCGTCGACAAGCCGGAGAACCGAAAGCCTCGTTCTTGGTCACTGCGCAATGGGCCCCTCACATCGACCGATCGAGCGAATGAAGTTCATGCGGTAAAATCGCTTTCCAACTTTGAAAACGTATTTCAATTTCGGTTCTTTTCAATACCCGAGCCAATTCAAATGCTTGTAGATTTTGCATTATAACTCCGAATTGAGTGAAATCAATTTCTATATTCATCTAAAATCTAGTGATTTCAGAATATGCAATAACATTTTGAAAATGTTCATTGGGTAAATTTGAAGTTCAAATTTGAAAGAAAGGGCTAAAAACACACTTCATATTAAAATATTGTAAATAAACTCAGGCTTGAAGGGAACTAATTTTAGGGATATACTCATGTTTCCAGAAGTTCAAATATATAAAAATATTTAAATTTCATTTATGTTTGAATTACTTTCTATTAAAGATTGTATTCAATGTATTAGAAATTCAAATAAACATAGTTTGAATAAAAGAAATATGGAATAAGAAAAATTGATTTCTAAATATTATCATGACAGTAGAATACCTTAATTTGCCAAAATAACTAATAAGTGAATTTGATTTGAACTGTCTTGATAAGTGTTAAATAACTTAAATGTAAAAATGTGTATATACATATAGCATAGAAAGTCAAATGGTTGTAATATAGATCAAATGAATTCAAATAAATCACCAAATCAGTTTTATTGTGTTCCTGACATTACAAGGATCTCAGATGTATAATAATATTTAAAGTTTAATATATAAAATAGTAAATGTTTAATAGTCGAGATATTAATGTTTGAATAATTCAAATAGTTATAAATTTCACAAATAAACTTCAAATTTGACAAAACCAAATTCAATAACTTTGAAAAATATTACTCTGCTATGCTGTACAAAGAAATTTTATATTTGTGCTAATCTGAAATAAGCCCATATTAAACCCTAGTGACTTCTTATAGGAAAACATTTTGGATAAAAGCCATTTGTCGTGAAATCAACTTTAAGTCACTTGAATGTCATGCCCTATTAATGCACGAAAAGTGAGTAGATTATCCTAGTCGATTGTAGTCGCAATCTTGTATCAAAACTGAACTCTTATCGAGTAGTAAATTGAATTATCAAGCTTCTTCGTCAACTCGTAGAACCTCTCGTTTAAGTGCAAAAACTATGGAAATTAGTTTAGAAATGATATTTAGGATATGGTCAACCGTATTCGAGAAAAATATTTTATTTACAACTTACTTTTCAACTAAATCCTGCTAGTTGAATACCCCTAAAAAAGTATGCTTGTCGTAACTTTTAATATCACATAAGCTTTTTCAACTATGAAATTAAAGTCTCGTCTAAAAGCCAAAATGTATGAAATCAGCCTAGATATGTTCTTCAAAGTATATGCTATCTAATTCCAAAGAAATAATCTTATTTCGTCATGTTTTGCATATAAACTTTAATAGCCGAATAACCCTTAGTTTTATGTTTAATGAACCTTACCGTAATCGGTATAAGTGAACCTTGTAAAAACAAAGTTTATAACTAACATATTTGTATCACCAGAACCTTCTTAAAAACCATGAACAAATCTAGTAACCTAGCTTAATAGATCCAACTTATTCGAAAACCCTTCTTGTGCAAAATCACTTAAGATTAAGTGCTATTTGCATAACCCTAACTTTAGTTAGTATTTTAATTATTTTAATCCAAATAATTTTAGCATCTATAATTCGAAGTTATAAATACAAGAATTCATAATTTTAGCCTCTTGAATTCGTAAATCAAGAAAAGATAATCTATAAAAGAAACGTGTCTTGTACATAATAAAAGCTATTAAGTATATAAATGTGTGTTTATCTAAATCATGAGATCTTGAAATCACATAATCCAAACCCTAAATCATTCCTGTTTTCTGTACTGAATCTTTATTTGATTTGCTGTCTGTTTTCTTTTTGCCCTTATTAAACCTTGTTATTTGCTTTATTTCCGTTGGATGACGTGTAGAACCCGATGTCGCCGTTTCTATCGTCAACTTCATCTATTGCGACCTTGTCTTCACTGTAAGCAATGATTAAGCAAGGCAAGCGCCCCTTTGACCATATTGATCCCAGTATTTTATATTCCTTATGTTCATCGAATTGTTTCATGCATGCGTTTACTTTCTGTAAATTCGCTATTTTGTGGTATTAGTAGATATACCTGTTGTCAGATGAAATTCCTTGATAATTATGGAAATGTGAACCTTGATAACCATAGAATAGGGCAAGACATTACTTAATGCCAAAATTGGGTATATGCGATCTTGTTAAACCTGCTTAGCCATGCTTTAGCTTTTTGTGGGGCAAATGATCATGATTAAAATTGTTTCCCGAAATGTTTTATATGGAACCTAAATGGTCCTTTGTGGGAAAATGGTTGCTGGTAGTTTGCTAAAAACCCCAAAATAAAACTATGGTTTGACGCGGCGATTATTGGCAATAGCCGGATGTGCGACAGGTTTGCACGTAGTGTAGGGTGGAGTATCGCCGTGTCGGATTAAGGACCGAGCAAATGGGATGTTGTAGATCCATGTTTTCGTGCAACCACAAGGGCTTGTATGGCGGGTCTTAGCCTAATAAGTTGTTTAGATGTGGCTTTGCATCTATGGAAGGCGGGAGATTGCACAGCATTACAGTCGGAGTCTGTCTATAGGGGTTTCTACATACCAATGCAACGGTGTGCGCCTTGCCACAGACAGAGCGTGGTGTTGTGTGTGATAAATGTGGATCCACGGCTTGGGTGAGTGTCTCGTCTTGAGGCGAGGTTAACGTCTCGGGCTGGTGTAAAGCCACGTCTAGATAATGTAACGGCTCTGTATGATCTCTTGCCGACACACCAAAGGAAGTGTGTTAATTGTTCTGGCAAAAAGGTTGATCATTCCTTGTGGGTAAAGTGTACACCTCTGCAGAGTGTAAATCTAATCGATTAGCCGCGTCCACGGTCAGGGACACTTAGGGAAAATCCTCCCATTGTTAGAGTCTTTGGTATTTTCTAAAATGGGTTTGGTCTGAACTTGTTTTAGCAACTGTTGCTTTATGTCGAAGGGCTGACATTGATGGACCTTATGGTTTGGTTTATTCGAACTCACGTCATGGAGGACCGTGAGTATTATTTACTGTTGTATCTATTTTATTATCAATCAACTTGCTCTTATAAATTCCGTTTGCAAATGATAACTTGTTTTACAATTCAATTTCGCTTTATGCAAATTAACTGTATTAGCCTTTCCTTTGAAATGGCCTGCATATATTATAGGTTTTGCTCAAGTCTTGCTGAGTACGTAAAGTACTCACCCTTGCTTAATTAATATTTTAGGTGGATGAGTTAGCGAGGCTTGAGTCTCTTTTAAATCGCAGTTGCGGGATCTCCTTCGTCGTGTTCTATGTGGAGTTTATGCCTTGTCAGTTGCCTGCGGGTCGGATGGGCAAACTACAAGATATTATTTCTTTTGATGCTTTATTCTCTGAGTTGTAGCTTTTCCTTTATGTAATAGCTTCCGCTTTAATTTATTTGTGGTGTGGTTGTGATTCCAATTGTTGTAAACATGTGAGTGCTAGCTACTGATCCAGGGAATAGCACAGTAATCACATGGAGGTTCCTGTTCATCAGAACGGGGTCTCACACTAGCCTTATAGTAGATGATGAAAGCATGCACCTGAGTAGCACTGACAATAATCAACTGGAAAAATAATGAAGGATTTAAGTCTACCAGGGTCACTAGAAATCAATAATTCGGGCCAGGAAACCTGCAAGTCATGTTTACCACATGTATGATCAGAAATATTGTGAGATGTAAAAACATATTTAGAGAAATAATGAAAGAGAACAAGGTTAAGAGTAAATAAAAGCTATCAGATACAAAGAAGTCATGTTATCCTAAAGAAGGTAGGTCCACACCATACTACATGAGGTTTCGAATGTTAATAAGCATCTGACAATTAATAACTCAAGAAAATAATGAAAATGGAGAGAATGGATGCAAGCCAAATTTCCATTTTAACAACCGAGTATAATGATAAGGGGAGTTCTTGATGCGATCACCACGTAAAACTTCTCCAAGGTTTTCTGTAGGCAATTATGTATACACTCATTATAGCACACGCTAGTAAAACCATCAAGAATTGATTTTAGAATCTAATAGATTAACTCAGCAGATAGAGTTCCAAGGATCGGTAACTGGAGAAGGAGACTCATCGGCTTGCCAAAAGAGAATCACCACATTGGAAAATAAATGTGGCTTCTTGAAGGGCACAACTATAAAATATCGAGCAGCACTCCCAACACCCTGGTAAATTCCATCAAAGTAGCAACTGCCTCCAGAAAAAGAAATTAAAGGATATGTCTCGCAAAAAGAAATAATCGAAGATTTATATCATATTCAATGAAACAACTAATCTCTGCCATCGTAGTTACTAACTATAATCGAGAAGGTTTGCAGCTAATATGTGGTCGAGGAAAAAGTAGCAGAGTTAGATTAAATACAAATGTACAAGTGTTAACCAGAAAATATGGACAAGTTCAATCTGGATGCAAAAAACTTGCATGTCTGTCAAAGACAAAAATCACTTGAAGGATGCAAAAGATTATCACCAACTTAGTCGCCCTATATAACCCAAAGGATAATTTGCTAGTTATTTTCAGACTGACAATTTCTACATTTTTCTTGCTCCTGATTTCATGCAGGTAGCATATTAAGTTGTAGCATAAACTCTTCTAAGGCCAGTAAGAATATAATTTACTGGCTACAATGTTTTTCAAATAAACTTACTACAACAATATGAACCATGTGTGTGCAAAAGCAACTGGTACTACAATGAAACAATTAATGAACTAAGCAAAACCCAATCATGCATAAAAGCATCAGTTCAGGGCACCATCTTTTGTTCATTAGTAAAGTAAGCTGTTCAAAGCTCATATTGTTGAATGCTCATGTCATTAGTATGCACAAACATATTAATTCTTGAATGCTCATGTTATTAGTATGCACAAACCTAATTTTGTTACCTATAGTGGGGGCAGCGTCGGGGCGGCGTGGGGGCGGCATCGGGAGGAGGGGCGGTGTCGGGGTGGTGTCGGGCCGGCATGGGGGCGGCGACGGGAGGAGGGGCAGCGTCGGGAGGAGGTCCCGGCGGCGTGGGGAGTAGGGGCGGCGTCGGGGCGGCGTGGGCTAGGTTGTGGTGGAGCGTGCATAGGCAAGGAGCTAGTGAGCAATGAGCGGCGGGATAAATACACTAATATCTTGTATATCTCTATCGATTTTTGAAATAAAACCGACACTAATAGCTTGTATAACTCTATCCATTTTTTACATAAAACAGACACTAATAGCATATACCTCTAACTCTATCGGTTTTTTACATAAAATCGACACCAATAGCGTATGCATGCACATCCGAGACTATCTCTATCTCTATCGGTTTTTTACATAAAACCGACACTAATAGCTTCTATATCTCAATCAGGTTTTGATATAAAACCGACACTAATAGTGTATACACTATCTCTATTAGTTATTTACGTAAAACCGACACTAATAGCGTATACTCTATCGCTATCAGTTTTTTTACATAAAACTGACACTAATAGCATATGCATGCACACATCCGAGACTTATCTCTATCTCTATCTGTTTTTTAGATACAACCGACACTAATAGCTTGTATATCTTTATCGGGTTTTGATATAAAACCGACACTAATAGCTTGTATATGTCTATTGGGTTTTTACATAAATCCGACACTAATAGCTTGTATATCTCTATCGAGTTTTTACATAAAACCAACTCTAATAGCGTATGCATGCACATGCTCTTGACTATCTCTATCTCTATCGATTTTTTACATAAAACTAACACTAATAGCGTATACACTATCTGTAACACCCCAATTTTTTCTTTAAGTATTATTTTATTGTCATTTATGCAATTTGAGATTTATTGGGATTTTTCTGGATTCATTGGAATTTATTTTGAAAATTAAGTAATTAGCCTCTTTGAGAAAACTAATTAAATATCTGCATAGTCAAAATAAAGTATTGCCAAAAATATTTTATTTAAACTCAAAATATCTCAAAGTATTTATGGGAATTTTCTGGGACTTTTTCTGATATTTTAATTGCTTAAAACTGATAAAACTAATTTCGGGAATTATTTTAAATCATAACTCGGGAAAATCCATCGGAACAGTGGTGGGCCGAGCCCAGCACTGTGCGTGCATTTGGCCTGTGCTGTGTGGCCCGCCAGCTCATTTCCCCGCCGCCTCGCGTGTGGCCGTTAGATTTCCATCGGACGATCTGCATCTCGCCGAAAGCCTAGCGCCTTCGGCTGTTGGATCAAGATCGGACGGAGAGGATTCCTCGCGTTGTTTTTGGAAGGCCAAGATCGCGCCCGTCGGTTTTGGAAAGAACGAATCGGATCATATCGCTTCAGATCTAATCCTGGCCGCTCGTTGCGAATCGGACGGCTGCCAGCCTTCGTCTCCGATTCGGGTTTCCAAACCCGCCGCTCATCGTCTCCGCCGCGGACTGCTAGACCTTCCTTTTGCGCGTGCATGCTGAGGCTATAAAAGCTGTCGTCCGCACCCCGAGGTTCACCATCCCAGAACGCATCCGCCAGTGCTAGCCTTCGTCGTTGAGTCGCCGCTGTAGCCTTGCTGGAGCTCGCCGGAGTTTGCTCTTCGCCGCCACGGTTTTCTTTGGGTTCCGCTGTCGTCAAGCCGCCGTCCGTCGCAAGGGTTCCAGATCCGAGTTCCTCACGTCGTGCCGCGTCGACTCTGCTGCTTCTTCATCGTCGGAGTCGTCTCGTTCGCTGTTCGGGTGGTCGTCTTCTTCCGCTCCGGTGAACCTGCGCCGTCGTGCTGCCATCCGCGTCGGGAAGCCTCGTCGACGGTTGGATCTCCAGTGAACCGCTGCGATCGTGCCACGTCGCCGTATGAACAGGTAATGATTCCGTAAGGGTCGGCCGTTGGATCTGTTTGAACAGTCCGGATCGTGTCGCGTGCGTGTAGATCGGTGGCCGTTGGATCAGTGCACGGATGTGCGACGCGTGTCGGTGCATGGACCGAGGCGCCGTGCGCCGAGTCTACCGTACGCAAGCGCTGTGCCGTGAACCAAGTCCTTGCGCCGAGCCGCGTGTCGACCCCTGATTGGTCCACATGTCACCTGCGCAATAAATCGGGTTTTCTTAATAAAAATAATTCGGGAAAATCAGTTTTTCTAATTTATGTATTTTCAATATTTATTCAAACTTCAAAAGGCTATATCTTTTGCATTTTAACTCAGATTTGAGTGATTCAAATTTGTAAAAAATTTTAAAATCAAGATCTATTTATTGGTAAATTTTATTTTATTGTTGGAGTTTGTTTTGCTATCTGGTTTGGTGTTTATTTGCTATTTGGCATCGTTTCGTGTAGACGTTGAACTGCTCGGAGATCCGGAGGAAGATTCGTCGATTCAAGACCCAAGCTCAGAGCAAGACCAGCACCTACTCCAAGGCAAGTTGTGCTTTGATCATGTTGCACCTAATTTTCACCAAAATGCTATTTTGTCTCTTAAACTTTATGCATGATATTTTATGTGTATAAATGATTTCAATTAATCTGGGAATTAGAAGATATGCCTAATTGAATTAAATCACACCTTGTCAATTTTATGCCATGATCTAATTGTCACCCTAGGATGTGGAACTATAGTTGGTTAATATTGATAATCAACATGGGCTAGTTAGACCGTCATAGATTGCTTAGCCATGCCACGTCATCACATGTGTCCGAATGTTGATACTTAATCTTGACTAATGGAATATGGAACAATGTTTATGAATTGGCGTGTGTCATGTGTTGTCACACAGTGATATCAAGTTGTCGTGGTGAGGAGGTCACACAACTAGATTGAAATGTTGGTGGCACGTGGTGCTTGGTAATCAACTGGGGTGGTAATGATTTAGATTGGGGCAAGTGGCAAGGTGCAGTGTGCCAAGGTGGGCCAGGGTTGACAGGGGTATGTGGAAGTCTTGCCTTAATCACTTTAAGGACTTAACCTTGCAAGCCTTTGACATGAATCCTTCTTGCAACCACATGTCTGGAATGGGACAGCCTAGCTGAATAATTTGCGAAACCTAGATTTCGGTACTGTCGTGGTGAATAGTGAGTCCCGGGTTTACGGTTTAACTCACATGGCGCAAGAGGGGGCCCTGTTGTGGTGGTTTAACCCTTCAGTGTTGAAACCTTAGCGAGCAGTACTGGGTCTAGGTGTAGCATTATAAAGGCTTTGTTATGATCACTCGCTTTGGTGATGTTTGGTTGTATCTTGTGGGTAAAGTGCATAACCTCTGCAGAGTGTACAATCTATTCGAATAGCCGTGCTCACGGTATTGGGCAATGCTCGGGAATTACAGTTAAGGGTTAGACTTTTGTTAAAATGAAAACCTATTGGGATGGCAAGGTACCATGGAAAGTGGAAATTGATTTAGGATTGGAAACTGGTTACTTCAGAAATGTTGAATATATTAATTACTATATTTGTTTACTGCTTTTCACTCTATTTGCTGTATTCTTATTAAATGCTGCTTTATTGCAAAATATCCTTATTAGCCATTCCTTTGGATTAAGCCAAACATATAGAATATTAGACT
The DNA here is from genome assembly GCA_036346275.1 of Otatea glauca. Taxonomy (NCBI): domain Eukaryota; kingdom Viridiplantae; phylum Streptophyta; class Magnoliopsida; order Poales; family Poaceae; genus Otatea; species Otatea glauca. The sequence continues at coordinate 40,365,815 of CM070723.1, read as the reverse complement.
TGCATTGTTGTGCACAACTTGTTGAGTGTTTTATGTACTCACCCCAACAACAACAACTTCAGAAGAGGAAGAATCTACGCCTTTCATGGAGGAAGATTATTTAGAGCGAATGCTTAGGGTCCGAGCCTCGTCAGTTGCCTGCGGTGAACTGGAGAGCTTCTACGTTTATTTATTTTCCGCTGCTGCTTATTTGCTATTTCTTTTATAAGCCCGGTGTGGCAATAATCATGTAAGACAACAGTTATTGTTAATTATTAAAGTTATGCTATATTCCGTTGTGTATGACTGTGATAGCATCTATGTTGAGCCTGTGTGCACTAGCGTGATCCTAGACTAGTGCGGTATACACAGAGGGTCCGAATTTGCAAATTCGGGTCCCGACAGAGGTGGTATCAGAGCCATATTGACTATAGGTCTTGGCCCTAGGTAGTTGGTATCTCTTAGGAGTGTCCAAAATTATTTTCTAAAGAAAAAGGTGAAATTGACTAATAACAAACTCTTGGCTTATCTCATCCTTCTACTCTCATCCTTGCTAAATTACCTTCTTTTCGTTGTCGTTTCGAGTGGAGATCTTATTCAAAATTTTGTTTTGAATAGATGCCGATCTTCCAGTCCTTCGAGTCGAGGCAAGGTGGCTATGTCATGGAGTTGTGGAGAGTTCTTCAAGTGATTGGAGGCTTCGATCGTCCGCTCTACCAAGGAAGCAACTGGATCGTCAACGGTGTGCATCGGGGGTTCTTCTGCATGCTGACCATTTTCGCTCGGGAGTGTGACGAGACCACCAGACCGATCCACATCCTTTGCCGGAGGTTCACTTACGAGGTCGGAGTTCGTGAGGCGCTAGACTTGCTCTTGACGGATGCGCCACGACTACGCTTACGACCTTCACGATCAGAAGGACCGAATCGCGATTGAACCCTTTGTGTTTACCGCACTAGTCCCGGGATCAACGCTAGTGTACACGACTCAACATTGGTACATATCACATCATACTCAGCGATAACGGAATAATAGTTCATTCATTGATATAACTAAAGGTATGATCTTATGACCAACTTACATTATTAAGCCACGCAGGCAAGACGAGAATATAAACTAATAATTAAGCGGCGGAAAGTAGAAAGCGTAGATAGCTCATCGAGTTCACCACAGGCAACCAACAAGGCTCGGACCCTAATGACTCGTGTCTTCTGGACTTCATCTTCCAACACAGTGTAGATTCCTCAAGCTGTTGATTATTGTTGTTTGGCAAGGGTGAGTACTTAAAGCACTCAACAAGTTGTGCATGAGAATGCAATTCTATGTATCTATATGTAAGGCTTATTCCAATGGATAGGCTATCATGGCTATTTTGCAATAAGCAGCTTTTATGAACATATATAATAAATAGATCGTAAAGAATGTAAAACAAATAACAATAGTAAATAAGTTCAATATTTCTCAAGTAAATCAAGTTTCCAATCCTAAGTCAAATTTCATCTTCCATATGGCATTCCGCCATCCCAACCATGTTGTCCAATTAATTAAGCGAACCCTTAACAGTAATTCCCGAGCATTGCTCAATACCGCGAGCACTGCTATCCGAATAGTTTCACACTTTGCAGAGGTTATGCACTTTACCCACGTGATACAACCAAATACCACCAAGGCGAGTGATTATAACAAAGCCTTTACAATGCTCTGGCTTAACCCGATACTACTCGCTAAGGATTCAACACTGGTGGGACTGGTTACCACATCCAGGGCCCCCCTCTTGCGCCATGTGAATTACTCCATAACTCGGGAACTCACACCGTCCACGATAGTACCCAAATTAAGACATTGCAAATTACTCAGCTAGACTGGCCCATACCAGACATGTGGTTGCATGATAGACTCAGGTCAAAGGCTTGCAAGGTTAAGTCATTAGTGTGTTCAAGGCAAGACATCCACATACCTTCTGCCCATCGGGCCCACCTTAGCCTCCTCGCCCCTTGCCACTTGCCCCAATCTAAGTTATTATCACCCAGTTGATTACCAAGCGCCATGTGCCATCAACAATTCAACATCGTTGCGTGACCTGACTCGCCACAACAACTCAATCTCATCGTGTGATTCCACATGACATACAAGTTCATAACATTGTTCCATATTCCATTAATCAAGATTAATTATCAATGATTCTGACACATGTGATTACGTGGCAAGGCTAAGCAACTAATACGAACTAATCCTCCAATGTTGGTTATAATTATTAGCCAACTATATTTAACCAATCTAGGGTGACAATGGATCATGGCATATAACGACAAGGTAGGGTATAGATCAATCTGGTATATTAGCTAAGCCCAATCTAACTTGAAACAATTGTATATTTGAAATATATGCAATAGGGTAAAACAAACATAGCAATTTTATAAACATGGGTTCAACATGATCAAAGCACAACTTGCCTTGGAATAGGTCCTGATCTTGATCTGAAGATTGCTCTTGATTTGCTGGATCTTCCTTCGAAGCGTCACACAATTCAACGTCTACGTGTACCGAAGAAGAAAAGAAAATAAATACCAAAACAGAGAGCAAATAAACTCCAAAAATCAATTAAAATTCACCATTAAATAGATCTCAATTTTACAAATTTTTAGAAATTGGAATCACTCAAATCCGAGTTAAATTGCAAAAGATATAGCCTTTTGAAGTTTGAAATAAATACTGAAATCAGAAAATCAGAAATTCGAATTTAATGATTTATTTTTATCTGAAAAAATCGATTTATGACGCAAGCATGACGTCCTGCGATGTCGCCACGGCTCGAAGCGCTCGGTCTTGACCGTGCCCCTCGGTCCATGGGTGAGTCCATGAATTTCATCGGGTCCACGGTGCACCGGTTCACTGCAGGTTAGGCTCTCGACACGCGGGCCCGCACCAAGTGACCGGCACACCGCGCAGCTCGCCACGACAGCGCCATGCAGCGCCACATCGCTGCCGGTCCGTCGGCATCCACGTGGGTGACACGCGGCGTACCGATAAGCCACGTCGGCGGCGGCGGACACACGAGCCCTAGGGTCGTCGGCGGCGGTCGGTGGGTACTCACAGATCGTCTTGCCGGCGCGGATCGATGACGCGGTCGGTTTCTCTTCGAGGAGCTGAAGCGATGGCGGCGTCGTTCTTTTCTTCGTCGGCGGCGGCCTCCCCGCAGTTCCTCCCCTACGGCGATGCTCGTCCAAACTAGCGCGCCGCAGGATGCTCGAACAACCACGAAGCGGATCGTCAAAGCGCGAGCCGCGATGGCTTGCGGCGGCGAATCGGCGGTTCTTCGACGCGTGGCGGCGCTTGGCAAACTTCCGCGAAATCACGGCGAATCGGCGGCGCTCTCACGGGCTAAACCTAGGGTTTGGTTGCTTAGGGTATTGCGCGGCCGTGCTCGCCTTTTATAGCGCTAGGACCGGTGCCTTGCCCGATTGCTCATGAGTCCATGGCGAACACGGGCGAGTCCGACACGCATACGCGAAGAGCGATGACCGAATCGGCGACACGTGGCCGTCGGACGGCAGCGATAGAACAATCCCCGGCCGTGCGCGTTGCGCTCAACCCGCCGATCGGATCCAACGGCCGGGATAAAACTTCTAGAAAAAGGGCCGATCAGGCCACGCCGCTCCGGGCCGCTTTCGCACGGAAAATGGGCCAAGCCCACTACTGTTCATCCCGATTTTAAAGGTTTTCCAATTGAAATAATTGCTGAAATTCATTTAATTTGTTTTAGGCAATTAAAGTATCAGGAAAAATCCGAGAAAAATTTCAAAAATACTTTGAGACATTCTGAACTCAAATAAAATATTTTTGGCAAAACTTTATTTTAACTTTGCACAGATTTAAATAGATTTGAATAAAAAGCAATAAACTCAATTTAAAATTAATTCAAATAAATCCAGAAAAATCCAAATAAATTTCAGAAAATCATAAATGCACTTTTAAGCAATAACAACTTAATTAAGCCAAATTTTTGGGATGTTACAAACCTCCCCTTATGAATCTCGACCAGAGATTAAGGCTAACTAGAGAATAGGTTCGGAAATTCTGACTTCAAATCTTCCTCTCGCTCCCAAGTGGCTTCACTTTCGGAATGATTGCTCCACTGCACTCTGCAAAAGCGAATAGACTTGTTTCTGGTCTTGCGCTCCATAACATCCAAAATTACGACCGGTTGCTCTTTGTAAGTCAAATCTTCTTGCAGCTCTATTGCATCCAACGGGGTTTGCTCTGTTGGCACTCTGAGACACTTCTTAAGTTGCGACACATGGAATACATCATGCACTCCTGCCAAGGACTGAGGCAATTCTAACTGATAAGCTACCTCTCCTCGACGGCTCAGAATCTTGAACGGACCAATATATCTTGGCGCAAGCTTCCCTTTAACGTGAAATCTTTTAACGCCCTTAAGAGGGGTAACCCTGAGATACACATGATCTTCTGGTTCAAAACTCAAATCTCGACGACGGTTGTCTGCGTAGCTTTTCTGTCTTGACTATGCTATCTTCAACCTCTCTATGATCATTGCAACTTGACTTTTTGCTTCTTCGAGAATGTTTGGCCCAAACACCAAACGTTCTCCCGTTTTGTTCCAATTCAACGGAGTACGACAAGCACGTCCATACAATGCTTCAAATGGTGCCATCTGCAAGCTAGCTTGATAGCTATTGTTGTAACTGAAATCTGCATATGGCAAACTTTTATCCCAAGATGTAGCATAAGATAAAGCACAAGCTCTCAACATATCCTCTAAAATCTGATTTACTCTTTCGATCGACCATCATGCTGCGGATGATATCTTTGTACTAAAATTGAGACGAGTTCCCATGGCCGTGCAACTTATTCCAAAATCTCGAGGTAAATTGGGTCCCTCTGTCTGACACAATCTTCTTGGGCACTCCATGCAAGCATACAATCCTTGACATGTACAACTCTGCGAAGCGATCTCCGGAGTAAGTGGTCTTTACTGGGATAAAATGGGCGACCTTGGTTAGACGATCCACAATAACCCAAATGGAATCGTACCCTCTCTGAGTTTTAGGTAAACCGGTGATAAAGTCCATTCCGATTTCCTCCCACTTCCATTCGGAATTTTCAGCGGTTGCAATAAACCAATGGTCATTGATGCATAGCTTTTACTCTCGACATCGTCGCATAAAGCAACATGCTCGGCTACTTCACGCTTCATGTTAGGCCACCAAAATCTCTCTTTCAAATCTGGTACATCTTGGCACTTCTGGATGAATCGAGTATTTAGAATCGTGAACTTCCTCATGAATCAATTGTTTGATTCCTTTTATCAAACACGCAAATTCGGCCTTTGAAAAACATGGTTCCTTGCTCATCAGAGTGAAATCTACGGCTAGGCCTTCTTCCTTTTTAGCCTTGATCTTAGAAATTTTATCATCATCTTTCGGCATTCACTAATCGATCCTCGGTGTTGGCCTCACTTCGGTCTGACTACCATTCCTTGAGCGACCTCCAACCTTAGTTTCGAAATTCCTTGCATAATTCAGTTGATCCTCCATTGTCAATGTATTTGCGCTATGGCTCTTTCGACTCGAGCATACGCCACCACATTGGCTTTTAGGGATGATATTGGATTCCCACATTATAATCCTTAATTAGCTCAAGCTACCATCTCATATTCAGTCCGCTTGAGTGAATATGTATTTGAGCTCTTATGATCTGTATATATTTCACATCTATTTCCTATGAGATAATGACGCCATATCTTCAAGGCATGCACTACGGCAGCTAACTCCAAATCATGCGTTGGGTAATTCACTTCATGTGGTCTTAACTGTCTCGACGCATAAGCAACGACTTTGCCTTCTTGCATTAACACTCACCCTAAGCCTTGCTTTGAAGCATCGCAGTATATATCAAATCCATTCTGCACATCTGGCAGTACTAATACGGGGGCTGTTGTTAAACGCTTCTTTAATTCCATGAAACTTTTCTCGCACTCTGGCGTCCATGCAAACTTCTTTTCTTTCTTTAACAATTGCGTAAGGGGTTTAGCAATTGTCGAGAATCCTTCTATGAACCGACGGTAATATCCCGCCATTCCCAGAAAACTACGGATCTGGGTAACAGACTTCGATTGCTCCCAATCCAACACTGCGTCCACTTTGCTTGGGTCAACTGCTACTCCTTTAGTAGTCATTACGTGACCAAGAAATTCAACTTTCTCCTTCCAAAATTCACACTTGCTAAACTTAGCATATAGCTGATGTTCTCATGACCTCTCTAAAACCATTACGAGATGTTACGCATGCTCTTCCTCTGTCTTGAGTAAACCAAGATATCGTCTATGAAGACTACAACAAACTTATCCAAATATTCCATGAAAACCTTATTCATCATGTTCATAAAATATGCGGGGCATTAGTCAATCAAATGACATGTTGTGAACTCATAATGTCCATATCGCGTAGAAAAGCGGTCTTAGGCACATCCTCGCTCGGATCTTCAAGCGATGGTATCGAGCGAAGATCTATCTTGGAGAAAACTCCGGCTCCTCTTAATTGATCAAATAAGTCATCGATCCTAGGCAGCGGATACTTATTCTTGATTGTTACCTCATTCGATGCACGATAATCGATGCACATTCTAAAACTTCCGTCCTTCTTACGAACAAACAAAACCGGGGCTCCCACGGCGATGAACTTGGTCTAATGAAACCTTTCTCTTGCGGTTCCTCAATCGCTTCTTCATTTCCACTAACTCGTCGGTAGGCATCCGATATGGTCTTTTTGATATCGGTCTTTGTACACGGCGCTAACTTCGATCACTAACTCGATATCACGGTCGGTGGCAATCTGGCAAATCTTACGGAAACACCTCCGGGTATTCACAGCTCTTGGCACATCTTCCATCTTGATGGCTTTCACATTTGTTGACCATTAGCGCCCATCGCGACTGCGGTCGCTTGAAACTCTACTTTCTTGCCACTAGGGCCTTCCAAAGTCACGATCCTTCGGCCACAATCCAAAATGGCCTTATGCTTAGACAGCCAATCCATTCCAAGGATGGCGTCTAGGGATTGCGCATCTATCAAGATAAGATTAGCTAGAATTCTATCCCATCCAAAAGCAACAGCTCCCAAACACCCAAGGCTAGATCTAAGCTCGGATCCTAGGGCTTGGACTAAAACACACACTTGAGATTCACCACTTGAAATCCATTCTTGGTTGCAAAACTTTGAAAGCGAGCGAATCGAAGCTCGAATCAAACAAAGCGTAGAAAGTCTTGAGTTGACGAAACTTACCCGATCTGGCGTCTGTAGCCTCACGAGCTCCATCGGTAGTGATGTGGTCGATCCTTCCACGCTTTGTTGATTGCGGGGTTGCTCGGCTTGACTGGCGCCACGATTTCCTCGAGGTGGTGCTTTGGCGGTGTGGTTCCCAAGTTGAAACAATGGCGTAATGCCTCCCATACGTGGACACCTATTAGAAAAGTGCCTGGCTCATTGCATGTATAGCATCTTTTCACGGCGGTATTGATTCCCTCTGGCGCATTGTTGCCTGTCTTTGGTGTCGAAAGTTACGATTGGCGGGCGAGTGCGGGGTTGATGTCTTGTTCACGGTGGTGGTTGGAATCTAGCAAATTGTTGTGGTGACATCCTCAAGCGTAGATGGTTTGGGCGTCCACCACGATTAGTCATTAAGCGCATACGGTTTCACCCACTCTTTGCGCTTATCTTCTAGGATCAAAGCTTTATTGACTAGTTCTAAAAGTGCGGAAAATTGTGGGTGATCAGTCCCACTGCGATCTGAATCGATCCCTTCATGAAGCGAGGCGCCTAGCTTTATCTGTCGCTCGTCTTGAGGGCATAGCGAGCTAATTGAGTAAATTTATTCGGTATTGGCCCTTTGGTTGGCCTCCTTGTTTGAGCCACTGAACTCTTCCTTCTTAAGGTCCATCATTCCCTCGGGACATGATCTTGGCGAAAGCATTAGTAAACTCCTCCCGGTGATCTCTTGTGGGGCTCCATGGCGGCACGATAATTCTCCCACCATTCTGGCGGTTCCTTCCAATTGATGAGGCGTAGAGCACCTTCTCATTTCCTTCACATTGCGTGATGTGCAGCTTCTTCTCAATAGTCCTAAGCCAGTCATCGGCTTCCAAAGGATTCACATTTCCTGAGAAGGTTGGTGGTCTAGTCCTCATGAAATCTGCTAGCTTTGAGTGAGGTCGGGGTCCACCATGGTTGTTCGAGCTCTGAGGTTGTTGTTGTTGGCTGCTTTGCGTTGGTCATCTCTTGCATCTTTGCATCATAGTCTGCATCGAGTTAGTCTGCTACTGCAAGCGCTCCCAGTTCTCGCATGTCCATTGGCGGTGGTTGAGGGCTACCTCTGTCGTTGGTGTTGTCGTTCTAGCGCAGTCCACTTCCTGAAGCTCCGTTGTTCCCTCGAGTATTCACCATCTGATGATTGCCTCTTAGGTTTAGGGAAGGTAGATGTAGCATAGATAAGAAGCAAGAATTTCTAAAGCGGGAGATAGATTATACCCAAACTGAAATAATTCTTTATTATTCTTGGTATGGCGCTTAGTTAAGCCTACAAGCTTTGCAACCCATCTTGCACACTCGGCATTACAAAGAAGCAAACTAAACACGAAACCTTAACGTCAACTAGAAAGGTAAAGACTAACAAAGGCGCGACTCACACTCGAGTCTCAACACGGCTCAAAGTGACACTCACTCATCCGACCACCTGGTGAGGGTGATCCAGCATACACCGGCGGATGGCGGGCATAAGGCGAACCTATCACGATGACCTACTCTGGGTCCTCTGCAACCACGGGTTTGCACTCCCCTCTGGCTCCCACTCTCGCTCCTCTGGATCCTGCTCGGACTCCTCTGCTGGCTCCTGAACTTTTCGAGTCATGCGCTCCAGCTCGTCCTCGGCCGCCTCTAGGGCCTCTCCCGGCTCGGTGATCATCCGATGGGTGAAGCACGGTCACCTCAAGCTCTGCTCTGCCCTCTGGCGCCTCGTACACGATCTCCGGCTCTGAGTAGTATCTCTCATATGATCCTCCTGGGCAAGGGCGAACTCTGCAAGGTGTACCGCAGTGGCACACTCGTCCTCCACGATCCGTCGGTGTCAGCATGCTTGAAGGCGGAACACTGAGTCATGAAGCTCGTCGGCGTAGTCGCGGCAGACACGGCGAAGAGCAAGTCGAGCGACCTCCTGAGTTGCAACCTCATACGAGAATCTTCTGGCAGAGATGTTGATTGGCCTGCTAGCTTCCTCGTTCTCTCGAGCGTAGATAATCAGCTTGCAAATAAATCCTCGGTGTACACCATTAACTGACCAGCTGCCTCCTCGGTAAAGCGGAGGGTAGAAGCCCCCAAGCGTCTGAAGTACTCTCCACGACTCCATGGCGTAGCGACGGTGACTCCTCGAAGGTCGGAACAATCGGCATCTGCTCCACAAGAACTTTGAATAAGAGCTCCACCCAAAACGGCAAGTAAAACGGTAAATTCAGCAAAGGTGAGAAGTAGAGAATGAGATGAGTCGAGAGTGTTTTATTAGTCATGTTTAGATTTTCTTTTAGAAAATAGTTTTGGACTCACACAGGACACCTCCACACTATCTAGGGCCAAGACCTACGATCAACATGCTCGATACCACCTCTGTAAGACCGAATCAGCGATTGAACCTTTGTGTTTACCGCACTAGTCCCGGGATCAGCGCTAGTGTACACGACTCAACATTGGTACATATCACATCATACTCAGCGATAATAGAATAATAGTTCATTCATTGATATAACTAAAGGTATGATCTTATGACCAACTTACATTATTAAGCCGCTTGAGGCAAGACTAAGAATATAAACTAATAATTAAGCGTGGAAAGTAGAAAGCGTAGATAGCTCATCAGTTCACCACAAGCAACCGACAAGGCTCGGACCCTAATGACTCGTGTCTTCACGGACTTCATCTTCCAACACAGGTGTAGATTCCTCAAGCTGTTGATTATTGTTGTTTGGCAAGGGTGAGTACTTAAAGCACTCAACAAGTTGTGCACAGAATGCAATTCTATGTATCTATATGTAAGGCTTATTCCAATGGATAGGCTATCATGGCTATTTTGCAATAAGCAGCATTTATGAACATATATAATAAATAGATCGTAAAGAATGTAAAACAAATAACAATAGTAAATAAGTTCAATATTTCTCAAGTAAATCAAGTTTCCAATCCTATGTCAAATTCCATCTTCCATATGGCATTCCGCCATCCCAACCATGTTGTCTAATTAATTAAGCTAACCCTTAACTGTAATTCCCGAGCATTGCTCAATACATGAGCACGGCTATCAGAATAGTTTCACACTCTGCAGAGGTTATGCACTTTACCCACGTGATACAACCAAACACCACCAAGGCGAGTGATTATAACAAAGCCTTTACAATGCTCTGGCTTAACCCGATACTACCCGCTAAGGATTCAACACTTGTGGGACTGGTTACCACATCCAGGGCCCCCCTCTTGCGCCATGTGAATTACTCCATAACTCGGGAACTCACACCGTCCACGATAGTACCCAAATTAAGACATTGCAAATTACTCAGCTAGGCTGGCCCATACCAGACATGTGGTTGCATGATAGACTCAGGTCAAAGGCTTGCAAGGTTAAGTCCTTAGTGTGATCAAGGCAAGACATCCACATACCTTCTGCCCATCGGGCCCACCTTGGCCTCCTCGCCCCTTGCCACTTGCCCCAATCTAAGATATTATCACCCAGTTGATTACCAAGCACCATGTGCCATCAACAATTCAACATCGTTGCGTGACCTGACTCGCCACAACAACTCAATCTCATCGTGTGATTCCACATGACACACAAGTTCATAACATTGTTCCATATTCCATTAATCAAGATTAATTATCAATGATTCTAACACATGTGATTACGTGGCAAGGCTAAGCAACTAATACGAACTAATCCTCCAATGTTGGTTATAATTATTAGCCAACTATATTTAACCAATCTAGGGTGACAATGGATCATGGCATATAACGACAAGGTAGGCTATAGATCAATCTGGTATATTAGCTAAGCCCCATCTAACTTGAAACAATTGTATATTTGAAATATATGCAATAGGGTAAAACAAACATAGCAATTTTATAAACATGGGTTCAACATGATCAAAGCACAACTTGCCTTGGAATAGGTCCTGATCTTGATCTGAAGATTGCTCTTGATTTGCTGGATCTTCCTCCGAAGCGTCACACAATTCAACGTCTACGCGTACCTAGAAGAAAAGCAAATAAATCCCAAAACAGAGAGCAAATGAACTCCAAAAATCAATTAAAATTCACCATTAAATATATATCAATTTTAAAAAAAATTAGAAATTGGAATCACTCAAATCCGAGTTAAATTGCAAAAGATATAGCCTTTTGAAGTTTGAAATAAATACTGAAATCAGAAAATCAGAAATTCGAATTTAACAGATTTATTTTTATAATGAAAAAAATCGATTTATGACGCAAGCATGACGTCCTGCGGCGTCGGCCACGGCACAAGCGCTCGGTCTTGACGCGTGCCCCTCGGTCCATGGTGAGTCCATGAATTTCATCGGGTCCACGGTGCACCGGTTCCTGGTCGAGCTCTCGACCGCGGGCCCCGCACCAAGCTGACCGGTGCAAGCCACGGCTCGCCACGACGCGCCATGCGGCGCCACATCGCTGCCCGATCCGTCGGCATCCACGTGGGTGACGCGGCGGCGAACGATAAGCCACGTCGGCGGCGGCGGCACGAGCCCTAGGGTGCGTCGTGGCGAGGTCGGTGGGTACTCACGGATCGTCTTGCGGCGCGGATCGATGGAGCGGTCGATTTCTCTTCGAGAGATGAAGCGATGGCGGCGTCGTTCTTTTCTTCGTCGGCGGCGGCCTCGCGGTTCCTCCCCTCAGCAATGCTCGTCCAAACTAAGCGCGCCGCAGGATGCTCACGAACAACCACGAAGCGGATCGTCAAAGCGCGAGCCGCGATGGCTTGGCGGCGAATCGGCGGTTCTTCGGCCAGCGACGGCGCTCGGCAAACTTCGCGAAATCACGGCGAATCGGCCAGGCGCTCTCACGGGCTAAACCTAGGGTTTCGGTTGCTTAGGGTATTGCGCGGCCGTGCTGCGCCTTTTATAGCGCTAGGACGGTGCCTTGCCCGATTGCTCAGCGAGTCCATGGCGGACACGGGCGAGTCCGACCGGACACGAGAAGGCTATGACGGATCGGCGACGCGGCAACCGTCGGACGGCAGCGATAGAGCAATCCCAGCCGTGCAGCGTTGCGCTCAACCCTTCGATCTGGATCAGCGGCGGGATAAAACTTCTAGAAAAGGGCCGATCAGGCCACGCGCTCGGGCGCTTTCACACGGAAAATGGGCCAAGCCCTCTGTTCATCCGATTTTAAAGGTTTTCCAATTAAAATAATTGCTGAAATTCATTTAATTTGTTTTAGGCAATTAAATTATCAGGAAAAATCCCAAAAAAGTCTCAAAAATACTTTGAGACATTCTGAACTCAAATAAAATATTTTTGGCAAAACTTTATTTTAACTTTGCACAGATTTAAATAGATTTGAATAAAAAGCAATAAACTCAATTTAAAATTAATTCAAATAAATCCAGAAAAATCCAAATAAATTTCAGAAAATCATAAATGCACTTTTAAGCAATAACAACTTAATTAAGCCAAAATTTTGGGATGTTACAATGACACCATGTTTCGGCTTCACCCGATAGTCTTGGCGTGCGGCGTCAGCGGATCGTGGAGGGAGTGTGCTGCTGCGGTACACCTTCTTGAGTTGGCCACCGCCGGGAGGATCACTGAGGATCTTTGCGCGAGCTCGAGGCAGGTGCGCGGCGCCGAGGTGGCCGGCGGGAGCTTGAAGACCGTGGCGCGGCGGCGAGTCATCGGCGAGTTGGAGGAGGCCTTGCGGTGGCCAGGAGCTAGCGGACGAGTCGTCCGAGAGGCGGATGAGTCGCGAAGAAGAAGAAGAGGAAGACCGGAGGAGCATGGTGGGAGCCTAAGGAGCGGCAGAGAGGTCACGAGGATAGGTTCGCACCCATGCGGCCCACCCACGGTGCAGTGGCGGATCGAGTCTCGGCCGAGGGTGGTTGGATGAGTGAGAGTCGGTCTTAGAGTTGTGTCGAGACTCGAGCGTTGAGTCGTGTCTTTAAGTTAGACTTTACCTTTTAGTAGACGTTAAGGTTGCATGTTTAGTTTGGTTCTTAATTGTTTGCTGAGTGTGCAGTATGTGTTGCAAAGCCCTTAGGCATTGTAAGCAACCATACTAAGTATTAATAAAGGTTATTTAAGTTGGGTTTAACCTGTTTTCCCGCCTTAGAAATTCTTGCATCTCATCTATGCTACATCTATCTTTCCTAACCCAATAAGCAATCAAGCAGATGGTGGACACCCGCAGCAACAACGGAGCTTCAGGAAGTGGTCTTCGCTCAGGCAACAATCCCAACGAAGGAGCACCACCGCAACAAGGACCGCCAGTGGATATGTAGAACTTGGGAGCTTTTCTCGCTGCGCAAACTCAGTTGATGCAGACAATGATGCAGCAAATGACCAATATGGCTGCAGTCAATAACCCTACTGCCCAGAACAACAATGGCGGACCTCGTCCTTACTCCAAGTTGTCAGACTTCATGAGGACCCGACCGCCAACATTCTCAGGAAATGTCAACCCCTTGGAAGCAGATGATTGGCTAAGAACCATTGAGAGGAAGCTGTACATCACTTAATGTGAAGGCCATGAGAAGGTTCTTTACGCATCCCATCAGCTAGAGGGAATAGCTGCAAAATGGTGGGAGAATTACAGTGCTGCTCATGAGGCACCCATGGAAATCACTTGGGAAGAGTTTGCAACGGCCTTCCGCCAGTATCATGTACCGGAAGTGATGATGGACCTAAAAAAGGAAGAATTCAGGGTCTTAAGCAAGGAGGCCAACCGGTGGTCGATTACTTGAACAAATTCACGCAGTTAGCTCGCTATGCTTCTGACGACGTAGCAACGGACAAGGCCAGGCAGTCCCACTTCATGAAAGGACTAAACTCAGGGCTACAAGTGGGGCTAATTACTCACACTTTTCCAGATTTTCAAGAATTGGTAAACAAGGCTTTGATTCTGGAGGATAAGCGCAAGGAGCTTGGGAAAAATCGCAAGCGCTTGATGACTAACCAGTGGGCGCCTAACTACCTACGAATGAGGATGACCCGCAGCAGTTTGCTAGGTTCCAACGCAAGTGTTAACAAACCAGTAACACTGCTGCGCGACCACGGAGCGAGTTATCGAGGCCCGGCCCGGGGTAACAAAGCTCAGGAGAATCGATGGTCGGCCGCGGAAGGTGCTCTGATTGCAATGGTGGGGCATTATGCTAACAGATGTCCCGAAAGGGAGTATCACGCCCGGTCGTTTCAACCTTGGCGCGACACGCTAAAGCTGCCGTGTGGGAGGCGAACGAGGAGGCCCTGGACGAGGCGCGGGGCGAGGCCTCGGGCTACTATTCGAGTAGAGTCAACCACATCACCGCCGATGGAGCCGAGGAAGCATCAAGCGTCGTCTTGGGTAAGTTTTGGTAAACTTCGATTACACCTGTGATATTATTTGATTCAGAGCTTGCATTCATTTGTCTCTCGAGCTTTTGCATCGAAAATGGTTTGAGCATGAAAAATCTTAAGTGTGTGATGCTAGTTCAAGCCCGGGATCGAGTTAAGATCTAACCTTGGGTGTTTGGGGTGAAGCTAATAATTAATGGGGTAGAGTTCTAGCAAACTTGATTATTCTAGATGCCCAAGCTTTAGATGTCATGCAGGAATGGGTGGTTAACCAAGCATAAGACAGTTTTGGATTGTGGTCGAAGGGTTCTATCCATTGAAAGCCCTAGAGGAGAGAAGGTGAAATTTCAAGCGACAACAGTTCGTGGTGGTCAATTAATGGTTAATAGCATGAGAACCGTCGGCATAGAGGATGTGCGATAGTCGGGAATATCGGGCGTATTTCGGAAGATCTGCAGGGAATGCGCGGTGTGGCGTCGAGTTCGTTATTGAGTTATCACCGGGAACCGAACCAATAGCAAAAAGACCTTATCGGATGCCTCTGGATGAGTTGGTAGAAATGAAGAAGCGGATCGGCGAATTATTGGAGAAAGGTTTTATAAGACCAAGTTAAATGCGCCATGGAAGCGCTTGATTTTGTTTGTCGGGAAAAAGGATGGAAGCCTTAGAATGTGTATTGATTACAGTGCACTTAATGAAGTAGCGGTTAAGAATAAGTATCCGTTGCCAAGGATTGATGATACATTCGACCGGTTGAGAAGAGTGGAGTTTTCTCCAAGATATACCTTCGTTCGAGGATATCATCGATTAAATTTGAGCGGAAGATGTTAGAAGACGCATTTTCTTCAAGATATGGACATTATGAGTTCTGAGTCATATCTTTTGGATTGACCAATGCTTTGGCATATTTCATGAACTTGATGAATAAGATTTTCATGGAATACTTGGACAAGTTTGTTGTTATGTTCATAGATGATATTTTGGTGTATTCAAAGGCCGAAGCGAAGCATAAATCATGCGAGGCTAGTGTTGGAAAAGGCTGCGTGAGCAACATTTGTATGCTAAATTGATAAGTGCGACTTTTGGAAGGAAAGGTGGAATTTCTCGGTCATGTTATAGCTGCGAGAAGGAGTTCTCCGTCGACCCAAGCAAAGTGGAAGCGGTGTTGCATTAGGAGCAACCAAAGTCATCACTCAAGTCCGAAGTTTTTGGGAATGGCGGGATATTATCGCGGTTCATAGAAGGATTTTTGCGATTGCGAGACCTCTTACGCGATTGTTGAAAAAGGAAAAGAAATTTTCATGGGCCTTGATTGTGATAAGAGTTTTGAGAATTAAAAGCGTTTAACAACTGACCCGGTGTTGGTTTTGCCTAATATTGAGCGGCCGATATATCTTGTGATGCGTCAAGACAGGGTCTTGGATGCATATTGATGCAAGAGGGTAAAGTGGTCGCATATGCGTCAAGGCTGTAACATCCAAAAAATTTGCTTAAATATTATTTTATTGCTTAAAAGTGCATTTATGATTTTCTAAAATTTATTTGGATTTTTCTGGATTTATTTGAATTAATTCCAAATCAAGTTATTGCCTTTTGTACAATTCTATTTAAATCTGTGCAAAGTTAAAATAAAGTTTTGCCAAAAATATTTTATTTGGGTCCAGAATGTCTCAAAGTATTTTTGAGAATTTTCATGGATTTTTCCTAAATACTTATTTGCCTAAAACCAATTAAATAAATTTCTGCATTTGTTTTTAATGAAAAATCTGGAAAAATTCGTTTAGCAGTAATGGGCCGGAGCCCATTACTTCCGCTCGGCCCAGTTCGGCGTGGCCCGTGGATTTCTTCTGGAAGATCTCGGCGTTGCGATCCGTTAGCGTCGGATGAAGCCGCGTCGCGAAATACGCGCCGTTCATCACGCCGCGTGTCGGTGCACGGTGCATCATCTCGGATGAGGACTCGAGTCCGGCTACGTGTCGACCATGGACACGCGGTGAAGCCGTGAGGCACGGACTCTAGGGCTATAAAAGAAGTGCGCAGTGTTCGTCGAGGCCCGTGAGCAAAAGCCCTAAAGCGCATAGCGAGAACGCGGCCGTTCTTGAGATTTTGGGTTGAACACGGCCTTTGCCGCCGTCGTTTTCTTCGTTTTCGTGGTCGGCCGGTGTTCATTCGCCGCCCGTTGAGGCGAATCTGGAATCCCAGCTGCGAGGCAGCAGTTCAGGGTGTTTTAAATCATTTGTTTGGTCGCCAAAGCGCGTTAGGCTCGCCGTCTCGGTCTCGGTGAGCGCGCCGCCAAGCTCGTCGTCGGACCTCGCGATCGTTGCAGCCGTTGGATCTTGGATCGAAACACGTCGGATCTCGCGGCGTGGATGCGTGTCGGTAAGCCACGTCATCGCTAAGCGTGGCCGTCGGATCGGTGATGGAAGGCCGGATCGCGCCGTTTGTTGAGCCAACGGATCGTCTGGCGTGTCGGTGTGAGCGAGCCCGCGTGCCGCGAGTCCCGTGGGTGGCGCGGGCCGTGGACCCAGTCCATGCGCTGGAGACGCGTGTCGCCATCTGATTGGCTGGCGCCAGGGCTGACGTCATGCTGACATCATAAATCTGTTTTCAATATAAAAATAAATCTGTTAATTCCGAATTTCTAATTTTTGTATTTTTAGTATTTATTTCAATCTTCAAATGGCTATATCTTTTGCATCGTAACTCGGATTTGAGTGATTAAAATTTCTAAAAATTTGTAAAATTGAGATCTATTTGGTGGCGAATTTTATTTGATTTTTGGAGTTATTTGCTCTCTATTTTGATATTTATTTGCTTTTCTTCTTCGGTATGCGTAGACGTTGAATTGTGCGACGCTTCGGAGGAAGATCCAGCAACTCAAGAGCAAGTTCCAGAACTAGATCAGGACCTATTCCAAGGCAAGTTGTGCTTTGATCATGTTGAACCCATGTTTATAAAATTGCTATATTCGTTTTACCCTATTGCATATATTTCAAGTATACAATTGTTTCAAATTAGATTGGGTTTAGCTAATATAGCAGATTGATCTATACCCTACCTTGTCATTGTATGCCATGATCCATTGTCACCCTAGATTGGATCAATATAGTTGGTTAGTAATTATAATCAACATTGGAGGGTTAGTCTGTTTTAGTTGCTTAGCCTTGCCACGTCATCACATGTGTCAGAATCATTGATAATTAATCTTGATTAATGGAATATGGAACAATGTTATGAACTTGTGTGTCATGTGAGATCACACGATGAGATTGAGTTGTTGTGGCGAGTCATGTCACGCAACGATGTTGGATTGTTGGTGGCATGTGGTGCTTGGTAATCAACGTGGGTGATAATCATTTAGATTGGGGCAAGTGACAAGGGGGCGAGGATGCCAAGGTGGGCCCGATGGGAAGAGGGTATGTGGAAGTCTTGCCTTGATCACTCTAAGGACTTAACCTTGCAAGCCTTTGACCTGAGTCAATCATGCAACCACATGTCTGGTATGGACCAGCCTAGCTGAGTAATTTGCAATGTCTTAATTTGATACTATCGTGGTCGGTGTGAATTCCCGAGTTATGGAGTAATTCACATGGCGCAAGAGGGAGCCACGGATGTAGTAACCAGTCCACGATGTTGAAACCTTAGCGGGTAGTATCGAGGTTAAGCGGAGCATTGTAAAGGCTTTGTTATAATCTCTCGCCTTTGTGTTGTTTGGTTGTATCACGTGGGTAAAGTGCATAACCTCTGCGAGTGTGAAACTATTCGAATAGCCGTGCTCGCGGTATTGAGCAATGCTAAGAATTCTGATTAAGGGTTAGCTTAATTAAATGGACAACTTGGTTGGGATGGCGGAATGCCATATGGAAGATGAAATTGACATAGGATTGAAAACTTGGTTTTACTTGAGAAACCACAGAATTTTTACTATTGTTATTTGTTTCTGATCTTTGCAATCTATTTATTATATTTGTTCATAAATCTGCTTATTGCAAAATAACCATGATAGCCTATCCATTGGAATAAGCCTTGCATATAGTTATATAGAATTGCATTCTGTGCACAACTTGTTGAGTGCTTTAAGTACTCACCCTTGCCCAACAACAATAATCAACAGTCGAAGAATCTACACTGTGTTGGAGGAGGAGCTCAAGAGGGCGAGTCATTAGGGTCAGAGCCTTGTAGGTTACTGTGGTGAGTGATGAGCTATCTCGTTTTCTTACATCCATTGGTTAATTATTAGCTTATATTTTCAGTCTTGCCCTGCGTGGCTTAATAATGTAAGTTGGTCATAAGATCATACATTTAGCTATATCAATAAATGAACTATTATTTCTATTATCGTTGAGTAGGATGTGATATGTACCAATGTTGGTGTGTGCACTAAGCGTTGATCACAGGACTAGTGCGGTAAACACGATGGGTTGAATCGGTGGATTCGGGTCCTTCTGAGGTGGTATCGAGCATCTTGTTGTAGGTCTTGGCCCTAGATAGTATGGAGGTGTCCCGTGTGTGTCCAAAATTATTTTCTAAAGGAAAATTTACGTTTGACTAATAAAACACTCTCAACTCATCTTATTCTCTACTTCTCGCCTTTGCTGAATTTACCGTTTTACTTGCCGTTTGGGAGGAGAACTTATTCAAAGTTCTTGTGAAGCGGATCTGCGTCGTCCGACCGAGTCGGCTGGCGGCTCGCCATGGGGCTGTGGAAGTTCTTGAGCGCGGCAGGCTTCTATCGTCCGCTTTACCGAGGAAGCGGTGGTGATCAATGGTGTACACGAGATTCATTTGCAAGCTGATTATCGCTCGGGAGAGCGATGAAGCTAGCGAGGCCAATCAACATCTCCGCGAAGATTCTCGTGCGAGGTTGCAATTCAAGAGGTTGCCCGACTTGCTCTTGCCGTGTCTGCGCGACTACGTGGCGAGCTTCACGACTCGATGTTCCGACTTCACCGGATGTTCAAGCATGCGGCCGGCGGATCGTGGAGGGCGAGTGTGCCACCCATAGCGCACCTTACGGAGTTCGCCCTTGCCGGGAGGAGCATATGAGAGAGACTACTCGGGGCTGGAGGCGTATGCGAGGCGCTCAGTGGCGAGCGAGGATCTTGAGGTGACCGTGCTCCGGCCATCGGGATGATCACCGGTGGGAGAGGCCCTAGAGCGATCGAGGGCGAGTTGGGCGTGTGACCGAGGAGCTCGAGGAGCGGTAGGAGGAGTGGAGGAGGATCACGAGAGCGAGTGGGAGCAGGAGGATCGATCTTAGAGTTGTGTTGAGACTCGAGTGTTGAGTCGCGTCTTTAAGATAGTCTTTACCTCTTTAGTTAACGTTAAGGTTTAGTGGTTGGTTGCTTCTTTGAAGCGGGAGTGTGCGATATGTGTTGCAATGCTTGTAGGCAAATAAGCGGCCATATCAAGATTAAATAAAAATTATTTCAGTTTGGGTATAACCTATCTCCCGCTTTAGAAATTCTTACTTCTTATCTATGCTACATCTACCTTTCCTAACCCAAGAGGCAATCATCGGATGGTGAATACTCGAGGAACAGCGGTTCTTGAAGTGGATGCGCGAATGACAACCCCAATGGCGGAGCTGACCCTCAACCACCGCGGTGGACATGCGAGAACTTGGGGCGTTTCTTGCGGCGCAAACTCAACTAATCTGAGACTATGATCGGCGGATCGACAAATGACCAGCGGCGACAACCAACCACAACCCTGTAGCTCAGAACAACAATGGTGGACCTCGACCTTACACTAAGCTGTCAGATTTCATGAGGACTCGGCCACCAACTTTTTCAGGAAATGTGAACCCTTTGGAAGCCGATGATTGGCTTAGGACTATCGAGAAGAAGCTGCACATCGCGCAATGTGAAGGCAATGAGAAGGTGCTCTACGCCTCTCATCAGCTGGAAGGAACCGCCAGAATGGTGGGAGAATTGCATGCCGCACATGGAGCCCCCAAGAGATCACTTGGGATGAGTTTACTACGCTACGCCAATACCATGTTCGGAGGAATGATGGATCTTAAGAAGGAAGAGTTGAGGGCTCACGAAACAAGGAGGCGGCCGGTGGCGAGTATCGAATAAATTTACCGATTAGCTCGCTATGCCTAAAGGCGTAGCGACGAGATAAAGCTAAGCGATCTCGTTTCATTAAGAGACTAAATTCGGGGCTGCAGTGGGACTAATCACCCACAATTTTCAGATTTTGGAGCTATTTAATAAGGCTTTGATCCTAGAGGATAAGCGCAAAGAGCTAGGTGAAAACCGTAGCGCTTGATGACTAATCGGTGGGCGTCAAACCACCTACGTTTGAGATGTCACCACAACAGTTTGCGATTCAACCACGGTAGTGAATAAGACATCAACCCCTGCACCTCGCCCACGCCAATCGAGAACTTTGGGCCTTGGCTCGAGCGTAATGCACTAGGAGGAAGTCGGCGATCTGCGATGAAAGATGCTATACATGCAATGAGCGGGGCACTTTTCAATAGGTTTCCACGAAGGAGGCATCACACCAGTTCATTTCAACTTGGGAACAACACGCCAAGGCACCGGCCTCGGGAGGAAATCGTGCGCCGAGTCAAGTGGAGCAACCCGCAATCAACGGTGCGTGGTAGGATCAACCACATCACCGCAGATGGAGCTCAGGAGGCAACAGACGTTGTACTGGGTAAGTTCCTGGTTAACTCAGTACCTGCTACAGTTTTGTTTGATTCTGGAGCTTCGCATTCGTTCGTTTCTCAAAGTTTTGCAACCAATAATGGATTTAAAGTGGTGAATCTTAAGTGTGTGCTCTTAGTCCAAGCCCCAGGATCTGAGCTTAGATCTAGCCTTGGTTGTTTGGGAGCTAAGTTGCTTATTGATAGGATAGAATTTCTAGCGAATCTTATCTTGATAGATGCGCAATCCCTAGACGTCATCCATGGGATGGATTGGTTGTCTAAGCATAAGGCCGTTTTGGATTGTGGCCGAAGGATTGTAACTTTGGAAGGCCCTAGTGGCAAGAAAGTGGAATTTCAAGCGACCGCAGTTCGTGATGGGCAGTTAGTGGTCAACAGCGTGAAAGCCATCAGCTTGGAAGATGTGTGAAGAACCATGTGGAGGTCCATCCATGTTTGTGATGAGTATTTGACTTTATTTGAGCAAGGTGTGCTCAAGTTTGAGTTTGATTTGGATTGTTTTTCGAGCTAGAGCATTTTGAGTTACTGGTTGGAGACCCGGTCGTCAGACCCAGAGATGTCGGTCGTCAGGCTGAGTGGTCGGGGCTTTGGTGGTTGGAGACCGGTCGTCAGGCCCAGTGGTGGTCGTCCATTTGAGAGTGCAGGCTTTGGGCTGATCGGAGACCGATCGTCCGACCCAGTGGTCGAGGTCTTTCATTTGATCGGAGACCGGTGGTCGGTTTCTCAGTGGTCGGAATGGAGACCGATGGTCGGACCATGGTTGGTCGGGATGGAGACCAATGGTGGGACCATGGTTGGTCGGGATGGAGACCCTTTGGTCGAGACCATTGTTGGTCGGAATGAAGACCGATGGTCGGACCATGGGTGGTCGGAATGAAGACCGATGGTCGGACCATGGTTGGTCGGGATGGAGACGATGGTGGACCATGGTTGGTCGGGATGAAAACCGATGGTCGGACCACGTGTGGTCGGGGTTATCTTGGTCGGTATAGTGTATATCATTACATTGAGATGGATATGTGTTGTTGGACATTGCTATGTGATGTGGTTTCCTTGTCTATGATGGTTGCGGGACTTTGGAGCTAGGTCATGGTGGCGAAGGGGATCGGGACTAAGTGGGAGAGGCGAGTCGGATGATCAAGGTGTCGCCAAAGATGGCGAGGCGGGGAGCGGTGCAAGCCGAGAAGACAAAGGAATGGATGAGATGCTAACATGGAGCTGCTCACGATCTAGGAGGACCGTTGGATCACAGTCGGGAAGATAAAGTAGCGGGTCAAGTTAGTGTGAGTTGAAAAGCGTGCAAAACCCGTTGTGTTGTTGGGTTTGGGTGAGCACATGCATAGCTTTGTGAGTGGGTAAAATCTCAGCCCTTGATGGAGTGCTCTAGGGTTTAGAGGCTCATCCAAGGGTGGTAGGTATTCAAGCTGCTATGAATAGAGCGGGGAGAGGGTGTCTCCTTGGGGGTGGCGGTGAGGAAAGTCGTGAGTAGTTGAGAGTTGTTGAGAGTAGCGAGTGTAAGGATCAAATCCTGGCTCTTGGATGGTGGCTTAGGATTGAACGGGACATCCAAGGTGGGAATTGATCGAGTCACTATAAATAGAGGGTAGGGCAGCCCCCTCTGTGGAGGTTGTGAAGGTTACGAGGTTTTTCTTTGCTCATTTGAGCTTTGCCCACTTTGTTGTGAGGCTTTGTAAACCTCCCTTCGAGAAATGAAATGTTCTTCATTTCTATTCTGTTTCATTTCTCTTACGTATTTACATTCGCACTTAAATTACATTATCTAAATTCGCATTTACTTACTTGCAATTTACCTTCGTAATTTGGATTTGCCTCATCTCCTTCTACATGCTATTGAGTCTTTGTTGAAATTCATGATTGATGAACTCTTCTCTGGATTCGGTGCTTTCAATCTTTTAGGCAATCCTTACGTTCTTGTTGCAAGTTGTAAATCATGTGTTCTTAAAGTGCGTAAGCGTGTGACTTGCAGTTCTTTAGTCTTGATTGGCATCGGTTCTTGTTGCCAAGGATGAAAGATTCTTTGGATGAATCTTCTATAGATCATATCCCAATCATCTAGGCAATCTACAACCTCTTCTATTGATTTTGCAAGAAACCAATTTACGTGCCTAGTTTTGAGATAGTGTTTCTATTTGTTTGAAGGGTTGTTTCTTCGTGTACTTACTTGCTATGATTTGTGGAGAGTCATCCAAGGATTTCGACCATCAACTCCCGAGCAAGTTAGGGGTGAAATCGTGTTCGTGACTCTATTTTTGGTGTTGCATTTGTTAAAGCGAAAAGGGCGGAACCTTGGTATTAATTCCTTGATTGTTGATTGAAATAGGTTCTGACATCCTTTGGGAGGTGCACACCAATTTTCTTTATTTTTGGATCAGCCGATCAAAAGTTACATCGATTTCTGCTTTTGAGATCGTCTTGATTTTCTTTTTACGAACACTATTCACCCGAAACCTTTGTTCATCGAGACCACTTGGTCGAAGTCTCATTCATCCGACCACTTCGGTCGGAATCTTATTCATCAACCGATCTTTGAGTGGGGTACTATTCACTCGAACACTATTCATTTAAAGTCTTGTTCATCCGACCTCTGTAGGTCGAAGTCTTATTCATCAGGCAGAAATACCCGACCGATCTGGTTTCTTTACGGTCTTTTGGTGGTTTGAATTTTAGGGAGAGTTTATTGAAAATTTTATTTGGCTCCTATTCACCCCCTCTAGTCGCCTTTTCGATCTTTCAATTGGTATCGAGCCGGTTCTGCTCTTTCTAGATCTTGACCGGTCTCAAGAGCCATGGCGATGGACAAGTATTCCACCAAGCCTCCCATTTTTCTTTGGAGTTGATTTTCCGTTTTGGAAATCGCGGATGGAGTCATACATCACGCCGGGGCTTCTGATATGGCGGAAGGTGAAACTCCGTATGAGGTTCTGGCGATGAAAGCGTCACGGCGAAAATATGGGCGGCGTTGAAGCGACGCTAAAGCAAGGAACATCCTCATCGAGGTCTTAGCCGCGATGAGTATGATAGGATTTCTCACCTTCGCTCTGCTCATGAGATTTGGGTGACCCTCGATGCTTACCATGAGGGCACTACCCAAATCAAGGCGATTCAGCGAGGACCAATTCAAGCGTGAGTTCAACAAGTTTGAACACCGCGGTGGTGAGTCTTGGCGAGTGCTTTGGTCGGTTCACGAAGATTTTGGCGACCTCGGCGATCGGTTTCATATACGACTCGGATAATGCTCGACATTTCTTGACCGCACTTGATCTTCGTGTTTGGGAGATGAAGTGACCACCATCAAGGACACCACCGACATATCGACCTTGACTCTTGGCGGGCTTTATTCCGCCTCAAGACTCATGAGATCGATGTCGTCTCGCGGAAGACGAAGTCTCGATCGATGGCTTTGGTCACGATCCCATTGGATCCTCTCTTTCGATTCTTACATTGATTTCTCTCTCTCGCCCTTTGCGAGCTAGCGATGACCAAGCTGGAAAAATTTCGAGAAAATGAGCTTGCTCTTCTTGCTATAAATTTTCATATGCATACAAGAGAGTGAGAGAGAGGAAGAGAGTGGGATGATCACTGTTTGAGTGTGGTGGTCCCAACCACATTCGAGCAAAGCTATCTAAAATTTGGAGAAGGGCAAAAGCGAACAAAGCGGTTCGGGCAAGAACGACCACATCGACAAGAACCGCAACAAGAAGGCCCGGCTCGTGGCCGGCGAAGAAGAAGTACCGCAACTTCTCCAAGAACAAGCTCTTCCACGCGTCCTCGCGGCAGCGACATCGAGCTCTCGACACGGAGGCTGGAGTGATGCAGCGAGGATGATCCGCAAGAGAAGAAGAAGCGGCGGCGACTTCTCGGCATGTGCTTCATGGCGACACCAATAACATCAGCGACTCAGAGCTCTCTGACTGACTCGGATGAGGTACCCTCCTATGACCAGCTCAGCGAAGCTTTACGCAAATTAGGAAAATTTCATGCTAGAGCTAGAGTTAGGTGTCACGGAGCTTGAGAAGGAAGTAGGTACCTTGACTCGGGAGTTAGCTTCACTTAGATCTTCTCCTCAGAGTCATTGATGGTGTACTTTGTGTGATGCTTTGCTTGTGGAGTTAGAGAACCTAAGGACTATGCATGATAGTGTGTTATGCGAATTAGATAGTCTTAGGTTGAAGAATGCTAGCAATGAATCTGTTGATACTCATTCAGTAGATGCTAGTTTTCTTCTGCTCACTCTACTCCTTCTTGTGCTAATTGCCTAAATTGCTTGCGAAATTGATGCCATGGCGATCACCTTAGGAAGCTTTCTTCTAGAAGCGATGAACTTGAAATGCATGCTTCTAAGGAACGGTCGGCTCATGTGAGGTTGTAGGCAACTAAAACTTGACAATGAATCCTTAAATGTCAAGTGTGCTAAACTTGCTAAGGACTTACTAGATAAGTCACAAGAAAGTTGCTTACGATGTTACGTGATTGAGGGGACTTGGATAAAATCCATGTCGAGCTTAGGAAGAAATTAGAAGACCAAGCCAATAGAATTAGAAATCGTCTTGCGTTTCTTGTGAGGCCCTCAAGATTGAGGCGGCCGTCTTTGAGGAGAAAAATGCACGTCTTGAGAGAGCTCATCTTTACGGTTCTTCTTCTTCTTCTCCTGTTCTTCTTGTGCTTCTTTCTTTCGAGATTGCAGTATCTTATGAGCACTCTCGAGAAGTTTGTTGGAGGCAAGAAGAAGCTCAATCTTATTCTAGACCAATCCAAGATTAGTAGATTCAATCAAGGTCTAGGATTTGATCCTTGGAGCACGCTCGGGCGCATCCTCCCACCATTGTGCGGCTCCAAGAGTGGTGAGATTGTGGTAGCTCCCGAGTGAGCACCACCAAGTTTAGGTCTCTTTGGGTTGTCCATAGGACTTGACCGAGAAGGTGTTACTCTGTTATACATCTCTAGCAAGGCGAAGTACACATGCACCTTACTGTAAGAAGGATGGTCACCTAGTAGATTTACGCTTGGCGCTAAGATCACTCGGCGTGGCGTGTTGCTGCTCTTAGGGGTATTGGGGTCATCCCGGACTTTGAGTGCTCTAAGGCACACACTGCTTCTAAACGAGTTAGAAAGTCGCTTTGTTTTTGGGCGGCGTCGAGGACTCGGTTTTCATCTTTGGTTCTTGAGTTTTAGTCTTGGAGCTGTTCGTAGTCGAGTCTTTCCGCCGTCCTTTTGATATTCCTCGTTTTCCCATCGAGGTAGATATCGTGGCGTGAGGTGTTTACGGTAGGAGATTTAGGAAGCCTCCTTGGGTGGCTCGGCTTTTGCACCACGGCGTGCCAACCCGATTTGACTCTAGATTATCTACGAGTTGCTCTAATCATGTGAGAGTTGAGCGTCGAGAGACACTCGAGTCGATCTTCTTCGTGGTGGTACTCGAGGCGTCGTGTGGTTGATATTGGGTTCCCAAGTCTTCACTCTATCCGATCTTGAGTCATCTCTCTCTCTTGTGTCTTGATCGGAGTTAAATCGGATGGGAAGGAGATGTTTGGATTATCGACTCGGTTGTTCTCGTCATATGACCGGAGATTCTCGATGGTTCTCTTCCTAGTCCGAGCCCCGTGATGAGTTGATCACTTTGGGGATGCTTCTTGAGTAGAGTCATAGCTAAAGGTACCATCTGCATTAACCAAAATTTCATTCTTAAAGATGTTGCCTTAGTAAGTAGGTACGCAATACAATCGCTCTCTGTTTCTCGACTTATTGATGACTCTTTGAGGTAAGCTTCAAGAGTAATGCTGTAGAATCCTTGATTCATCGGGAGGGTTAGTTCTTGGGATTTCTAGATTTGGGAGAGTCTTTCGTGCTGATTTTTACGCTTCTTGGAGACTCTCTTCGATGTTTGATTATACGAGTCCGTGATCTCTCATTACGGCATAGGAGACTTGGTCACATTGGTTTTGATCATTTGACCGAGTTAGCGACCACGATCTCATTCGGGGTTTGCCCAAACTCAAGATGGTCAAAGACTTAGTTTGCTCTCCTTGCCGACATGGCAAGATGGTTCTTGCTTCTCATCCTCCGATGACCGTAGTGATGGTGATGCACCGGGACAGCTTTTACATATGGACCTTTGTTGGTCGGCTAGAGTGCGATCGGCGGGAGGAAGTGGTATGTTCTTGTCATCGTTGATGATTTTCTAGATTCTCTTGGGTATTCTTCATGGCCTCGAAGGATGAGACTTTTCTCACTTGGGGTTTGGTCGATGGGTTGTCTATTGAGCTCCCGGTGCATTCTGAGCATTCTTGATGATAATGTACGGAGTTCAAGAATTCCTACTTTGAGAGTTTTGTGTGGAGTCAGGTTTAGAGCATCAGTTCTCTTCTCCCTCGCCCCTCGTGAGAATGGCATAGTGGAAAGGAAGAACAGGACCACTGGTTGAGATGGCTAGGGCGATGCTAGATGAGTCTGATACTCCTAGGAAGTTTTGGGTGAGGCTATAGCTCTTGCTTGCCATGTTTCTAATCGCGTGTTTTTGAGAGCACATTTGCATCGCACTTCTTATGAGTTGAGGTATGGCGAAAGCCCGGTGTGTCTCATTTTCGCGTTTTGGTTGCAAGTGTTTTATCTTGAAGTCCAGTAACCTAGATAAGTTTGAGTCTCGCTCTTACGATGGTATCTTTCTAGGTTACTCGTCTTCTTCTCGTAGCTATAAGTGCAGGTGTTGATGCATAGGATCATAGAGACACGTGATGTGACCTTTGATGAGGCTAGCCGAGAGCTAGACACGATGTTTGAGCTCTTCTTATCCCTCTGAGACCATCTTTGAAGAAGATAAGGATGATGGAGATGATGGTGTTCCACGGATCAGTCCCTCTTCACACGAGGTGCCTCCTGTTTCCATTTACGCACCTCGGGAGACCACCCTTGCTTTCGACTCTCCTTGGTAGTGGCTCTGTTCCTACCTCTTACATTCAAGAGGTAGAGGCCATACATTCTGGACCTCCCGTCATATTCGAGAGCGTCATCCTTACGATCGGATGATTGGAGATTTGTTGAGCGTGTCACCGCTCAAGAGCGGGTCTATCCTCTTCTGCCTTCACTCTGCCTTCATTGCCTCCTTTGGTAGAAGGATGTTTCTCATGCATTATCCGATGAGTCGTGGATTAATGCTATGCATGAGAACTTGAGAACTTTGAGAGGAACAAGGTATGGCGACTTGTCGAGTCCCCATCTGGTCATAATGTCATTGGGACCAAGTGGGTGTTAAAAAACAAGCAGTGAGGATGGGGTTGTAATAGAAACAAGGCTAGACTAGTTGCAGGGCTTTTCTCGGGTTGAGGTCTTGACTTTGAGGAGACCTTTGCTCCTGTAGCTAGGCTAGAGGCTATCGAATCTGCTTGCATTTTACGCATCCAAAGGCTTCAAGCTTTATCAAATGGATGTCAAGAGTGCATTCCTCAATGGCTATATTGAGGAAGAGGTTTATGTAAGGCAACCTCCGAGTTGAGAACCCCAAGTTTCGAGTCATGTATACAAGCTTTCCAAAGCTCTGTATGGACTCAAGCGAGCCCCGAGCATGGTATGAGAGGCTCAAGTCTTATCTTCTCGACCATGACTTTAAAATGGGCATAGTAGACAAAACTCTATTCATCGGACACCATGAGTCTCATTTTCTTCTTGTCGGTTATGTGGGCGATATCATTTTGGTGGCTCGTCTCATTCTCTTGTCTCTCGGTTTTACGATGTGATGAGTCTGAGTTTGAGATGAGTATGATGGCGAGTTGAGCTACTTTCTTGGCTTCCAAATCAAGCGGACTCGGGAGGTACTTTCTTGCATCAAGGCAAATATACGTGACCTCTGAGCGCCGACATGTCGGATGGAAAGCCGGTGATGACTCCTATGGCCACCTTGCTGTCCTCGAGCCGATGAGGATGGTGAGCCTGCGATCAAAGGAGTTTGAAGCATGATCGGCTCCTCTTGTACCTCAACGCCTCGAGGCGGACATACATTTATTTGTGTCTGCATGCGCTCGATTTCAAGCTTCTCCTCGCGCCTCTCACGCCCGGTGATCAAGCGCATCTTGAGTACCTTCGTGCTACCACGATTATGGTATTTGGTACTCTTCTTCTTCTTGTCTATCTCTTAGAGCCTTTTCGATCTGACTTTCTTGGTGTAGGATAGATAGGAAAACACCGGCACTTGCCAATTCATTGGCACTTCTCTTGTTTCTTGGTCATCTAGGAAGCGATGCAGGGTTGCTGATCCACCGCGAGGCGAGTATGTTCTTTGCTGACCGATTCTTTGTAGCAGTGCTCTGGATGAGATCGACCTTGCGGGACTATGGGTTAGAGATAGAGAGTGTGCCACTTTTCTATGATAACACTTCTGCTATTTGCATTGCTAAAAACCCGGTGCAACATTCTCGGACCAAGCACATTGATATTAGATATCACTTCCTTAGAGACCATGTGGAGAAGGGAGATATCGCGCTTCAGTTTGTAGAGAGTGACCTCCAGTTAGCCGATATCTTCACCAAGCCCTTGGATAGCTCCAGATTTGTTGCCTTGAGGAGTGAGCTTGGAGTCGTAAGCCCATACGGCTTATCTTGAGGGGGAGCTAGTTTGTATTTTATGTACTATATATTTTCTTCCAGCATTTTTTTTGGTGACTTTGGGCTTGTTTTCTTGAGTTGAGTTCAATCACTTAGACTTCTGGCATGCCTTGCATGGACCTCTTATCTTGTGCTTTAGGTTGCTATCATGCGTGATTAGCTGTTCTCTCTTCTCTCTAGGTTGAGTTCCCTCACAGTCTTTTAAGTCTAGCGGGTTTTGGACCTCACAGGTAGGCAGTGCATGTGCACTCCTTAGTTGGGATCTAGAGTCGACTTCCCTATGTCGATCTTTTGGGAAGATAAGAGCGAGTCTAAGTGTAGTGAGTTTCTTATATCTTTCTATGCTCTATAGCCATCCAGTTTTGATTTCTCGACTTCTTCTCCTCATTTTGTTTTTAGGTTATTATTGAGTTCATTGGGTTTTCTTTATGCCTAATCTTGATAATAACTCAACTTTAACAGATTTGAGCTTAAAATTGATTCATTTGTTGAGGGGAGTTGGGAATCTGTTCATGCATTGCATTTAGATTGCTTTTTCCGTTTTATGAGCTTTGTCTATTATGCATTTGACTCAATCTTCGTGAAATACATCATGCTATATCTTTCGAAGAAAATCACTAGCTTAGATATGTCCAAGTTCATTTATCAAGCTAATGTTCATTGAAATCTGAAAAACTTAAAAGCTTTAAATGAAAACTTGATGAAACATGTTGCTTTTACTTACTAAGTTTCTTCTCTAAGAGCTTTTACCATGAATTGTGAAATTTTGGAATTCTCTAGAGTCCCTATAGCAACTTGGGTGAAATTTGCTTGATCCATATTTGAGTCCTTCAGAATTGCTTATATGTGCTAAATTGAAAATTAAAAAAATTGACTCTTTTGTGCAAAATTGATCTCGGCACTTTATATTCTCGAGGCGCCTCCCATTGCATTTGGGATGAACTTGGAATATATTGTGTATGACCAAGATCATTCTCTTAAGAGTTACTCTTGAGATGATCGAAAATGGCTTGAGTCAATCAACAAAAAAATGCAAATATCAAACACATAAGTGGGTAAAGAATGCAAATAATGTCAAACATTTGCACCCCGCTATGTTTTTCGAAGTCTTAAAGAAAATTTGCATAAATTGAAAAATGGGCTCGAAGGACCTAATATGCACTTCAAATTTCCCCAAAGTGTTGAGTAGGTTGAACTCTAGGTTTTCCATTTGATCCCTGAGTGGTTTTGCTTCTAGTTTTGAAACTTTGCTAAGTTTTGCACTTGTCAAATCTTGCTAAAAATGATACATTTTCGAAACTTAGCTTATGAGCAAAATTTGTTATTTGCACTTGGACATGTCTTAGTTTGGTCATAATCTGAGATTAATAAGCTTGGTGTCATATCTTGTCATTATGATCATTTGGATAATCTTCAAAGCTCCCTTAGGTTGCATTTCATGCATACATAAAAAAGGGAGTAAATTCTATTTTGATGCCTATATTGCCAAAAGGGGGAGAAAATGTAGAAAAAGGCATCATTTTAAAATGTAGAAAAATGTGAAAGCTTGTTGGTTCTTATGATTTTTGTAAATCTTTGCTATCTCTTATGGATCATAATCACATTTGACACTTATGATTGGTTTTGAGAGCTTTTGTTGAAAACTTGCTCGTTTCATGGTCTTGCTCTAAATTCTTTCTGCCAACTTGGTCATATTTTTATATCTTTCTCTCTGGACCAAGTTTGGCTTTGCAATCAAATTGCTTTCTTCTTCTCTCATTCAAACTCAAATTTATGCCTTTTGTGTGGTTTGTCAATATACTCATCAAGGGGGAGATTGAAGGACCATGTGGAGGTCCATCCATGTTTGTGATGAGTATTTGACTCTATTTGAGCAAGGTGTGCTCAAGTTTGAGTTTGATTTGGATTGTTTTTCGAGCTAGAGCATTTTGAGTTACTGGTTGGAGACCGGTTGTCCGACCCAAGATGTCGGGTCGTCAGGCACAGTGGTCGGGGCTTTGGCTGGTTGGAGACCAGTCGTCCGACCCCGAGTGGTCGGGTCGTCCGACCTGAGAGGTTTGGGCTTTGGCTGGTCGGAGACCAGTCGTCCGACCCCGAGTGGTCAGGTCTTTCGCTGGTCGGAGACTAGTGGTCAGACCTCGAGTGGTCGGAATGGAGACCAGTGGTCAGACCATGGTTGGTCGGGATGGAGACCAATGGTCAGACCATGGTTGGTCGGGATGGAGACCACTGGTCAGACCATTGTTGGTCGGAATGAAGACCAGTGGTCAGACCATGGGTGGTCGGAATGAAGACCAGTGGTCAGACCATGGTTGGTCGGGATGGAGACCAGTGGTCAGACCATGGTTGGTCGGGATGAAAACCAGTGGTCAGACCACGTGTGGTCGGGGTTATGCTGGTCAGTATAGTGTATATCATTCTGTTGAGATGGATATGTGTTGTTGGACATTGCTATGTGATGTGGTTTCCTTGTCTATGATGGTTGCAGGACTTTGGAGCTAGGTCATGGTGAGGCGAAGGGGATCGGGACTAAGTGGGAGAGTGAGTCGGATGATCAAGGTGTCGCCAAAGATGGTGAGGCCAGGAGAAGGTGCAAGCCGAGAAGACAAAGGAATGGATGAGATGCTAACATGGAGCTGCTCTGATCTAGGAGGACCGTTGGATCACGGTCAGGAAGATAGAGTAGCGGGTCAAGTTAGTGTGAGTTGAAAAGCGTGCAAAACCCGTTGTGTTGTTGGGTTTCGGGTGAGCACATGCATAGCTTTGTGAGTGGGTAAAATCTCAGCCCTTGATGGAGTGCTCGGGGTTTAGAGGCTCATCCAAGGGTGGTAGGTATTCCAAGCCTGCTATGAATAGGCAGGAGAGGGGTGTCTCCTTGGGGGTGGCGGTGAGGAAAGTCTCGTGAGTAGTTGAGAGTTGTTGAGAGTGACAGTGTAAGGATCAAATCCTGGCTCTTGGATGGTGGCTTAGGATTGAACCAGGACATCCAAAGGTGGGAATTGATCCCAGGTCACTATAAATAGAGGGGTAGGGGCAGCCCCCCTCTGTGTGGAGGTTGTGAAGGTTCTGAGGTTTTTGCTGCTCATTTGAGCTTTGCCCACTTTGTTGTGAGGCTTTGTAAACCTCCCTTCCAGAAATGAAATGTTCTTCATTTCTATTCCTGTTTCATTTCTCTTACGTATTTACATTCGCACTTAAATTACATTATCTAAATTCGCATTTACTTACTTGCAATTTACCTTACGTAGTTTGGATTTGCCTCATCTCCTTCTACATGCTATTGAGTCTTTGTTGAAATTCATGATTGATGAACTCTTCTCTGGATTGGTGCTTTCAATCTTTTAGGCAATCCTTACGTTCTTGTTGCAAGTTGTAAATGTGTGTTCTTAAAGTGCGTAAGCGTGTGACTTGCAGTTCTTTAGTCTTGATTGGCATCGGTTCTTGTTGCCAGGATGAAAGATTCTTTGGATGAATCTTCTATAGATCATATCCCAATCATCTAGGCAATCTACAACCTCTTCTATTGGTTTTGCAAGAAACCAATTTACGTGCCTAGTTTTGGATAGTGTTTCTATTTGTTTGAAGGTTGTTTCTTCGTGTACTTACTTGCTATGATTTGTGGAGAGTCATCCAAGGATTTCGACCATCAACTCCCGAGCAAGTTAGGGGTGAAGTCTGTGTTCGTGACTCTATTTTTGGTGTTGCATTTGTTAAACTGAAAAGGGCGGAACCTTGGTATTAATTCCTTCGATTGTTGATTGAAATAGGTTCTGACATCCTTTGGGAGGTGCACACCAATTTTCATCTTTTTTGGATCGGTAGATCAAAAGTTACATCGATTTCATTTTTGAGATCGTGCTGATTTTCTTGTTTACGAACACTATTCACACGAGCCTTGCTCATCCGAGGCCACTTCAGTCGGAGTCTTTATTCATCCGACCACTTGGCAGGAGTCTTATTCATCAGACCGATCTTTGGTCGAAGTCTTATTCACTCAAACACTATTCATTTGATCTTTGTTCATCAGGCCTCTGTAGGTCGGAGTCTATTCATCCGACGAAATACCCGACGGTCACGTTTCCTTACGGTCTTTTGGTGGTTTGAATTTTAGGGGGAGAGTTTATTCGAAAATTTTATTTGGCTCCTATTCACCCCCCTCTAGTCGCCTTTTTCGATCTTTCAATGTGCCATTAGTCAGAGAATACCCGGACGTGTTTTCGGAAGATTTGCCAGGACTGCCGCCAGACCGCGATATTGAGTTCGTTATCGAGTTAGCACCAGGGACAGAACCGATATCAAAGAGACCATATCGGATGCCTACCGACGAGTTAGTGGAAATGAAGAAGCAGATTGAGGAACTGCAAGAAAAAGGTTTCATTAGACCTAGTTCATCACCGTGGGGAGCCCCGGTTTTGTTTGTTCGAAAGAAAGATAGAAGTCTCAGAATGTGCATCGATTATCGTGCACTTAATGAAGTAACGATCAAGAATAAGTATCCGTTGCCCAGGATCGATGACTTATTTGATCAGTTAAGAGGAGCTGGAGTTTCTCCAAGATAGATCTTCATTCAGGATACCATCAGTTGAAGATCCGAGAGGAGGATGTGCCTAAGATTGCGTTTTCTACGCGATATGGACATTATGAGTTCACAGTCATGTCATTTGGGTTGACAAATGCCCCTGCATATTTCATGAACATGATGATAAGGTTTTCATGGAATATTTGGATAAGTTTGTTGTAGTCTTCATAGACGATATCTTGGTTTACTCAAAAACAGAAGAAGAGCACGCAGAACATCTGAGAATGGTTTTAGAGAGGCTGCGAGAGCATCAGCTATATGCTAAATTTAGCAAGTGTGAATTTTGGAAGGAGAAAGTCGAATTCTTGGGTCATGTGATGACTACTAAAGGAGTTCCAGTGGATCCCAGCAAAGTGGACGCAGTGTTGCATTGGGAGCAACCGAAGTCTGTTACTCAGATCCGTAGTTTCCTGGGAATGGCGGGATATTACCGTCGGTTCATAGAAGGATTCTCAACAATTACCAAACCCCTGACGCAGTTGTTGAAGAAAAAAAAGAAGTTTGCATGGACGCCGGAGTGCGAGAAAAATTTCATGGAATTAAAGAAGCGTTTAACAACAGCCCCCGTATTAGTGTTGCCAGATGTGCAGAATGGATTTGATATTTATTGCGATGCTTCAAAGCAAGGCCTGGGGTGCGTGTTAATGCAAGAAGGCAAAGTCGTTGCTTATGCGTCGAGACAGTTAAGACCGCATGAAGTGAACTACCCAACGCATGATTTGGAGTTAGCTGCCGTAGTGCATGTCTTGAAGATATGGCGTCATTATCTCATAGGAAATAGATGTGAGATATATCTGAGACCATAAGAGCACGAAATACATATTCACTCAAGCAGATCTGAATATGAGACAGCGAAGGTGGCTAGAGCTAATTAAGGATTATAATGTAGGAATTCATTATCATCCCGGAAAAGCAATGTGGTAGCAGATGCTCTGAGTCGAAAGAGCCATAGTGCAAATACGCTAACAATGGAGGATCAACCGAACTATGCAAGGAATTTGAAGCTAAGGTTGGAAGTCGTTCGCAAAGAATGGTATTTGCACTAGAAGTGAAAGCCAACATTTGGAGGATCGGATAAGAGAGGGCGGAAGGATGGCGATAAAATTTCTAAGATCAAGGCTAAAAGGAAGAAGGCCTAGCCGTAGATTTCACTCTGGATGAGCAAGGAACCATGTTCTTCAAAGGCGAATTTGTGTCTTGGGATAAAAGGAACTAAAGCGGTGATTCTTGAGGAAGTTCACGATTCGAAGTACTCGATTCATCCAGGAAGTGCTAAGATGTACCAGGATTTGAAAGAGAGATTTTGGTGGCCTAATATGAAGCGTGAAGTAGCTGAGCATGTTGCTTTATGTGACGTATGTCAAAGGGTAAAAGCCATGCATCAGAGACCAGCTGGTTTGTTGCAGCCGTTGAAAATTCCGGAATGAAAGTGGGAGGAAATCGGAATGGACTTTATCACCGGTTTACCTAAAACTCAGAGAGGCTACGATTCCATTTGGGTCATTGTGGATCGTTTGACCAAAGTGGCTCATTTCATCCCGGTAAAGACCACTTACTCCGGAGATCGTTTAGCAGAGCTATATATGTCAAGGATTGTATGCTTGCATGGAGTGCCCAAGAAGATTGTGTCGGACAGAGGTACCCGATTCACCTCAAGGTTTTGGAACAAGTTGCATGAAGCAATGGGTACTCATCGAATTTGATCTGACGTATCACCCATGACGGATAATTGGTGAAAGAGTAAATCATATTTTAGAGGATATGTTGAGAGCTTGTGCTTTAGCATATGCTACGTCATGGGATAAATGTTTACCATATGCAGAATTCAGTTACAATAATAGTTATCAAGCTAGCCTACAGATGTCACCATTTGAGGCGTTGTATGGACGTGCTTGTCGTACTCCGTTAAATTGGAATGAAACAGGAGAGCGCTTGGTGTTTGGGCCAGATATTCTCGAAGAGGCAGAAAGTCAAGTTGCAATGATCAGAGAGAGGTTGAAGATAGCACAGTCAAGACAGAAAAGCTACGCAGATAACCGTCGTCGAGATTTGAGTTTTGAACCAGAAGATTATGTGTATCTCAGGGTTACCCCTCTTAAGGGCGTTAAGAGATTTCATGTTAAAGGGAAGCTTGCACCAAGATATGTTGGCCCGTTCAAGATTCTGAGCCATCGAGGAGAGGTAGCGTATCAGTTAGAGTTGCCTCAGTCCTTGGCAGGAGTGCATGATGTATTCCATGTGTCGCAGCTCAAGAAATGTCTCAGAGTGCCAGCAGAGCAAACCCCATTAGAGGCAATAGAGTTGAAAAAGGATTTGACTTACAAAGAGCAACCAGTCAGAATTTTGGATGTTATGGAACGCAAGACAAGAAACAAGTCTATTCGCTTTGCGAGTTGATGGAGCAATCATTAGAAAGTGAAGCCACATGGGAGGCGAAGAAGATTTGAAGTCGGAATTCCCAAACCTATTCTCTAGTTAGCCGGAATCTCGAAATTCGAGATTACTGTAAGGGGAGGTTTGTAACATCCCAAAAATTTGCTTAAATATTATTTTATTGCTTAAAAGTGCATTTATGATTTTTTGAAATTTATTTGGATTTATTTGAATTAATTTCAAATCAAGTTTATTGCCTTTTGTTCAAGTCTATTTAAATCTGTGCAAAGTTAAAATAAAGTTTTGCCAAAAATATTTTATTTGGGTCGAATGTCTCAAAGTATTTTGAGAATTTTCTTGGATTTTCTGAATATTTATTTGCCTAAAACCAATTAAATAAATTTACGCATTTGTTTTAAAGAAAAATCTGGAAAAATTTGTTTAGCGATAATGGCCGGAGCCCATTACTTCCGCTTCGGCTTGATTCGGCGGCCCGTGGATTTCTTACGGAAGATCTCGGCGTTGCGATCCGTTAGCGTCCGGATGAAGCGCGTCGAAAGGAAATCTGCGCGTTCATCGTGCCGCGTGCCGGTGCACAGTGCATCGTCTCGATGAGGACTCGAGTCGGCTCGTGTCGGCCGTGGACACGCGGTGGAAGCCGGCGGGCACGGACTACTAGGGCTATAAAAGGGTGCGCCGTGTTTGTCGAGGCCGTGAGCAAAAGCCCTAAGCGCATAGCCCGAGAACGCGGCCGTTCTTGAGATTTTAGGTTGAACACAAAGCTGCCGCCGCGTCGTTTTCTTCGTTTTTCGTAGTCGACCGGTGTTCATTCGCCGCCGTTGAGGCGATCTGGAATCCCCGCTGTGAGGCGCCGGTTCAGGTGTTTCGTATTGTTTGGTCGCCAAGCGCCGTTAGGCTCGCCGCCGTCTCGGTCTCGGTGAACGCGCGCCAAGCTCATCGTCGGACCTCGCGATCGTTTGCAACCGTTGGATCTTGGATCGAGCCACGTCGGATCTCGGCGCGTGAGATGCGTGTCGGTAAGCCACGTCATCGCTAGCGTGAGCCGTCGGATCGGTGATGGAAGGCCCAGATCGTGCCGTTTGTTGAGCCAACCAGATCGTGCCGCGTGTCGGCGCGAGCAGCGGCGTGAGCGAGTCCACCGTAGGCTGGCGCGGGCCGTGGACCCAGTCCATGCGCCGGAGACGCGTGTCGCCATCTGATTGGCTGGCGCCAGGGCTGACGTCACACTGACATCATAAACCTGTTTTCAATATAAAAATAAATCTGTTAATTCCGAATTTCTAATTTTTGTATTTTCAGTATTTATTTCAAACTTCAAAAGGCTATATCTTTGGCATCGTAAATCGGATTTGAGTGATTAAAATTTCTAAAAATTTGTAAAATTGAGATCTATTTAATGGTGAATTTTATTTGATATTTGGAGTTAATTTGCTCTCTGTTTTGGTATTTATTTGCTTTTCTTCTTGATGCAGCGTAGGCGTTGAATTGTGCGGCGCCGGAGGAAGATCCGACAACTCAAGAGCAAGTTCGAGAACCAGATCAGGACCTATTCAAGGCAAGTTGTGCTTTGATCATGTTGAACCCATGTTTATAAAATTGCTATATTCGTTTTACCCTATTGCATATATTTCAAGTATACAATTGTTTCAAATTAGATTCGGTTTAGCTAATATACCAGATTGATCTATACCCTACCATGTCATTGTATGCCATGATCCATTGTCACCCTAGATTGGTTCAATATAGTTGGTTAGTAATTATAATCAACATTGGAGGGTTAGTCCGTATTAGTTGCTTAGCCTTGCCACGTCATCACATGTGTCAGAATCATTGATAATTAATCTTGATTAATGGAATATGGAACAATGTTATGAACTTGTGTGTCATGTGAGATCACACGATGAGATTGAGTTGTTGTGGCGAGTCATGTCACGCAACGATGTTGAATTGTTGGTGGCACGTGGTGCTTGGTAATCAACGTGGGTGATAATCATTTAGATTGGGGCAAGTGACAAGGGGGCGAGGATGCCAAGGTGGGCCCGATGGGAAGAGGGTATGTGGAAGTCTTGCCTTGATCACTCTAAGGACTTAACCTTGCAAGCCTTTGACCTGAGTCAATCATGCAACCACATGTCTGGTATGGGCCAGCCTAGCTGAGTAATTTGCAATGTCTTAATTTTGATACTATCGTGGTCGGTGTGAATTCCTGAGTTATGGAGTAATTCACATGGCGCAAGAGGGGGGCCCTGGATGTGGTAACCAGTCCCAACAGTGTTGAAACCTTAGCGGGTAGTATCGGGTTAAGCCAGAGCATTGTAAAGGCTTTGTTATAATCTCTCGCCTTTGTGGTGTTTGGTTGTATCACGTGGGTAAAGTGCATAACCTCTGCAGAGTGTGAAACTATTCGGATAGCCGTGCTCGCGGTATTGAGTAATGCTCGGGAATTACAGTTAAGGGTTAGCTTAATTAAATGGACAACTTGGTTGGGATGGCGGAATGCCATATGGAAGATGGAAATTGACTTAGGATTGAAAACTTGGTTTACTTGAGAAACCCTGAATTTATTTACTATTGTTATTTGTTTTACAGTCTTTGCAATCTATTTATTATATTTGTTCATAAATGTTGCTTATTGCAAAATAACCATGATAACCTATCCATTGGAATAAGCCTTGCATATAGTTATATAGAATTGCATTCTGTGCACAACTTGTTGAGTGCTTTAAGTACTCACCCTTGCCCAACAACAATAATCAACAGTCGAAGAATCTACACCTGTGTTGGAGGAGGAGCTCCAAGAGGACGCGAGTCATTAGGGTCCGAGCCTTGTCGGGTGCCTGTGGTGAACTGATGAGCTATCTACGTTTTTACATCCATTGCTTAATTATTAGCTTATATTTTCAGTCTTGCCTGCGTGGCCAATAATGTAAGTTGGTCATAAGATCATACATTTAGCTATATCAATAAATGAACTATTATTTCTATTATCGTTGAGTAGGATGTGATATGTACCAATGTTGATTTGTGTACACTAGCGTTGATCACAGGACTAGTGCGGTAAACACGGTGGGTTGAATCAGTGATTCGGGTCCTTCTGAGGTGGTATCGAGCATCTTGTTGTAGGTCTTGGCCCTAGATAGTATGGAGGTGTCCCGTGTGTGTCCAAAATTATTTTCTAAAGGAAAATTTAAGTTTGACTAATAAAATACTCTCGACTCATCTTATTCTCTACTTCTCGCCTTTGCTGAATTTACCGTTTTACTTGCCATTTCGGGAGGAGAACTTATTCAAAGTTCTTGTGAAGCAGATGCCGATCGTCCCGACCTTCGAGGAGTCAGCTGGCGGCTACGCCATGGAGCTGTGGAGAGTTCTTCAGACGTTTGGAGGCTTCTATCGTCCGCTTTACTGAGGAGGCAGCTGGTCAGTCAATGGTGTACACCGAGGATTCATTTGCAAGCTGATTATCTATGCTCAGGAGAACGAGGAAGCTAGCAGGCCAATCAACGACCGCCTGCATGTCCGCCCGTTTTGCTAAGGATTGCACGCACGTCGAGGCGCTATTTAGTGCGCCGCTGCCACCCGTGTGTCGCGCACTCCTAAACGCGTCTGCAGCCCTAGCGCACGCCTCCCGAAACACCTCCGTTTGCCCGCAAAAGATCGTCGTAGTTGTTCCCTTTGCGCCGCAGCTGTTTTTCGCCATTTCCCTCGCCGTCGGTCACCCTCCACCGTGTCTGAGGTCGCCGCCGAGTCGCCCGCACCGAGACACGTCGAGCACGCCAAGTCTTCACGCCGGATAAGCCCCGTAGCTCCGCGTCGCACATCGTCTTCTTCCTATCCGGTGAGATCTACGTCGCCGCGACATCACCGCCAGCCGAGCTTCGTCGACCGTCCGATCATCGTCAAACGCACCAGATTCATCCACGACGCCATCCAACAGTAATCCTCATCTTCACTCCTCAGTCGTTAGATTTAATCAACGGTCTAGATTGCTTCGATTAGTTTCGCGTTAGTTTATTTCAGCCATTAGATCTAGATCGTAGGGTTTATATCTAGCCGCGTCACGTAAATGACATAGCCGTCAGATGCGCGCCGGTCGCCTTGGATCGCGCCGCATGTCGTGCCAGAGCCGATAGCCTTTGCTCATCGCAGCCGTTAGTTTTGAATTAAGCGGATGAGATCGCACCGCGCATCGGGCCAGTCCCGTACTGACGCGTGACGCGTGGAAATCGAGGAGTCAGCCCCGCCGTTTCTGTCGACGTCGCCTGATTAATCGTGGCCGTTCGATTTTGATCCGAGGGTCACGGTGAAGCCACGTGCAGGCTCCGCGGTCAAAGTGATGCTAAAAGTCACGCGAATCTCGGCCGTTCGTTTTAAATCGGATGGACAAGATTGAATCGAGTCCCGGCGAATAGTTTAGCATCGCGTGTCACCAGGGGGTTGGTCGTGCATGCATCACACGGTGCACAGACACAGTGCAGCTGGTCCACGGTGGACCAAAGCCGGGCGTGGACCCAGTCCATAGACCAGAGCGACGTGGCAGCCTCTGGGCAAGCCACGTGTCGTGCTGACGTCAGCTCTGACGTCATAAATATTTTTATATATAAAAATATTTTGGCCGAAATTCATTTCTGTGTTGATGTCATCATGACGCGATGCTGAGGTCATAAATGCGATTTTTTCAGTATAGAAATAATTCGGAAAAATCAGATTTTCTAATTTCTGTAATTTCAGATTTTATTCAAACTTCAAATGGCTATAACTTTTGCATTTTAACTCGGATTTGAGTGATTCAAATTTCTAAAAATTCATAAAATTGTTATCTATTTAATGATGAATTGTATTTGAATTTTTGAGATCATTTAGACCTCTGTATTAGTTATTTATTGTATATTCTGTATTAGTTATTTATTGTATTTTCGAGGAAGAGTTTGTCGCTCAAGACCAAGCTTCGGAACACGACCAGCAACTCTTTGAAGGCAAGTGATGCTTTGATTATTTTGATCCCAGATTTTAAAATGTAATTTATGCTTTGAAATTATGCATGCTTATTTATTTAAAATGGATTTAAATTAATTTGGGCTAATGTAGTTAAACAACCCACTTTGTTATGCCACGTTGAAATTATTGATTGTATGCCCTAAATCATTGTCACCCTAAGGTTGATTATATTAGTTGGATGTTAATACTGTGCCAACACGGGAGGCTAGACCGTGATTAGATGCTTAGTTTGGCTACGAAGCATGAATGAGTTTTCGGGAAAATGCTACAATATTGACTAATGAAATATTGAATGTATTTTGAAAGTGGTGTGATGATGCCACATGATGATATGGAAGTATGGTGACCTGTGTGGTTCCATACTGATGTTGAGTTTTTGCTGGCATGTGTTACACAATAATCAACTGGGTGGGAAATGATTTAGACTGGGGCAAGTGGCAAGAGGCTGTGTGCCAGGTGGGCCTGTATGGCATTGGGTTGTTGAGTGTTGTGAGTCTGTGTACCACAATGGGCTGTGTGCCACTGTTGAGTGTTGGAAGTCTTGCCTTGGTCAGTTAAGGACTTCACCTTGCAAGCCTTTGATCTGAGTCACCCGTACAACCACATGTTTGATATGTGACAGACCTAGTTGATTAGGGTTCTGATATCTTTCCTCTGATACCTCGGGGTGACAGTGCATGGGGGTGTATCTGTGCGGGGGAGCGTACCTGTGCTACGGCTTGGTGCCCATCCAACGGTGTTGGCATGTCCTATACTTCGGCTCCGTTTGAGGGAAGTGGTAGCGAAGACAATACCGGAGAGGTTCATTGGGTAAGGTAGAAGTTCCTGAAAAGCTTTGTTGCGGACAATCACCTGTGTGGTGAGCGACTGTATCTTGTGAGTAAAGTGTACAACCTCTGCAGAGTGTCAAAACTATTCGAATAGCCGTGCTCACGGTATTGAGCATTGCTCGGGGATTACAGTCAAGGGTTAGATCTTCATAAACCAAAAATGTGGAAAGGGTCCCTGTGTGCCAGTGTTAAAAATGAACTGTTAGGGCTGTGTGCCGAGAATCTTCGAAGAAAAACCTTTTGAAGAAATTAGTATTATCCTAACTGTTTCACTGCTTTAATCTAAACAAGATACTGTTTTAAAAATG
Organism: Otatea glauca; assembly: GCA_036346275.1. Classification (NCBI taxonomy): domain Eukaryota; kingdom Viridiplantae; phylum Streptophyta; class Magnoliopsida; order Poales; family Poaceae; genus Otatea; species Otatea glauca. The sequence continues at coordinate 40,322,817 of CM070723.1, read as the reverse complement.
TTGTTTGATACAAAAGAAGCAATTAAGCCAATCCTTTGGAATAAGCTTGCATATAGTAATAGCACTGCATCCTGTGCATTACTTGTTGAGTGCCTTGTGTACTCACCCCTCCTTGCTTATCAACCTCAACATCAGTGGAGGAGTCTACACCAGCGTGGGAGGAGGAGTTCAATGAGGATCCGGACAATTAGGGGGCAAGCCCAGTCGGTTGCCTGTGGCAAGATGAAGGCTTCCACGATATTTATTTATGTTCCACTGCTATTTCATTTTCTCTGAATAATGTAAGCCCTGCGTGGCTGATTTTATGTAAGGAGACCATAAGGTCGTACAAACTCGGTTTATATAAATGTTTGCACTATTTATTCTTATATCGCTGTGAATGTCTGTGATGTGCAACCCTGTGAGACTGTGTGTGCTAGCGTGATCCTGGACTAGCACAGAATACACAGAGGGTCCGAATTTGCAGATTCAGGGCCCAACAGAGGTGGTATCAGAGCAGGCTGACTGTAGGACTTGACCCTAGTTAGGTTGTGTCCGGGAGGATAAAACTATTTTCTAAAATTTAATCAACTTGAGCAAGAATATCAATGAAATCTAGACTTATCCTTTCTCTCTTGCTTCATATCTATGCTGAAATTTTATTATTTCCTGTTTAATTTAAACAAGGTCTGTTTTGGCAGATGAGGATGATCCACACCTATGGAGAGCGCACCGGAGGATACGCCGCTGAGCTATGGCGTATGATGCGTTGCTCGAAGGTTTTGACAGACCACTGTATCGAGGGACCACGGTGGTGCGGGCAGGACTTGATATCGTCTGGGATGTCAAGATCACTGTCTATGCTCGAGAGAGGACGAGGGCGAGTCGTCCTATTTACATCACTGTCAGGAGGTCTTCTTTCGAGGCGGGATCCAGGAGACGGCGCGTCTGGCGATGCGGCAGATTGCTCGCACCTACTCCGCAGAGTTGGTGGGCACCATCTTTCGTCACCACCCGCGCCGAGACAATCGCTTCAACAGGATGGAGATCGTGGAGGAGGACGCCACGATCACCTACAGCGAGTATGTCATGCCCGGGAGGGCGCCTTGGGCGAGGCGATCCCAGGCTGCGAGAGGACCCGCGGCGAGGTCACGGAGGTGAGATCCGCTGCGGGGGCTTAGCTCACTCCATGCAGAAGATCCATGAGTTGGAGATGGCTTTGTATGGACTGAGCACGAGCGATTCGGAGTTACGATCGAGATCGGAGGAGCTAGAGGAGAGGAGTCAGCGAGAGCCATGCGAGGCAGAGCAGCGGCCCAGGACCCGGCGAGTCGATGGGGTCTTTTGCAGTGCGGCAGAGTCATCGGACCAGTTGCCCGATGCTAGAGCACCCGCCGGTGTATGCTCCGGGGGAGCCACAGTCGGGTTGGCTCGATGAGTGATCGAGTCTAGTCAGGTGTAGTGTCGAGACTCGTGTGTTTGAATCGCGTCTTTTGTTTCAGAGTCGCCATTAGGTGTGAGTCGTTGAGGAGTGTTATGCTTGTTTACTTGTTTTTGGTTGTGAGTGTCTCGTATGTGTTGCAATGCCCTTAGGCACTTGTGAGCAACCATACTACCTTATATTATATCAATAAAGTTGCTGAATAATTTAAGTTACACCTGTTTCCCCCACATAAGTTCTTTTACTTGTCTATGCTTTCTTCTTTTCTTAACCTTGGAAGTTTGCAACAAATGGTGAGGACTCGCGGAAACACTGGTGCCAGCGGAAGTGGAGTGAATCAGGTTGACAACCAGAATGAGGAGCCAATCCCTCAACCGCCGCAAGTCGATATGCAGAATCTGGGAGCCTTCTTGGCTGCCCAAACTCAACTCATGAACACGATGGTTCAGACCATGCAGAAGATATCCAATCAAGCTGCTGCGAATGTTCAACCTGGGGGTAACCATGGACCACACCCCTACTCAAGGTTGTCAGAATTTATTCGAACTCGTCCACCTACCTTCTCAGGCAATGCCAATCCATTGGAGGCGGACGATTGGCTAAGGACAATTGAAAGGAAGCTGCACATTACCCAGTGTGTGGGACATGAGAGGGTACTCTATGCTTCTCACCAGCTGGAGGGAACTGCCGCAGAGTGGTGGGAAAACTTCTGCGCAGCTCATGAGGACCCACAGAGTATCACGTGGGAGGAATTCACCTCAGCCTTCCGTCAATACCATGTACCCGAGGGTATCATGGATCTTAAAAAGGAGGAATTTCGGAGCCTCAAGCAGGATGGCCAATCGGTGGCTGATTACCTGAATAAGTTTACCCAGCTGGCACGCTACGCACTGGAAGGCGTGGCTCTGAGATAAGTCGAGCAATCCGCTTCATGAAGGGATTGAATGCGAGGGTTGCAGTTGGGACTGATCACCCACACATTCCCTGACTTTCAAGAGCTAGTTAACAAGGCTCTTATTTTGGAGGACAAGCGCCGAGAGTTGGATGACAACAAAAAGCGCAGAATGGCGCAACAAGGAAGTCGTCGGGGCAAGACAGCAGAGGGCGGCACCCGATTCATCGTACCAGCCCAAAAGCAATGACAGGCACCACCACGCAAATCGCCGGTGGGTCGTAATGCTCGGACTCGGCCAAAGCGTGGTACAAGCGGAGGAACCTCTCGAGCGGCGAGGAAGGCGTTGCTATCATTGCAACGAACTGGGGCATTTTGCCAATAACTGCCCTAAGAAGGGAGGTGTCACCCCGGTCCGTTTAAACCTGGGGAACACACCCGCAAGGACTCCCGTGCCAATTGGGAACCGCGGAGCAGCGTCATCGGCAACTCCATCTCAAGGAACTGCACGAGGCCGAGTCAATCACATCACTGCGGATGAGGTGCAGAATGCAACGGACGTTGTACTGGGTAAGTTCCTAGTAAACTCAGTACCAGCTACTGTTTTATTCGATTCGGGACCTTCACATTCGTTTATTTCCGGAGATTTTGCGGTTCAAAATGATATGGATATAGTAAATCTTAAATGTGTGCTTATAGTCCAATCCCCTAGATCGGAACTCCGATCTAAAGTAGGATGTTCTGGGGTAAGACTAATAATTAATGGAGTTGAGTTCCTAGCGAACTTAATCGTCCTTAATACCCAAACCTTGGACGTTATCCTGGGAATGGATTGGTTAACCAAACACAAGGCCGTGCTGGACTGCGAAAAAAGAGTTATATCAATCGAGAGCCCAGAAGGGAGTAGGGTTGAGTTTGAAGCAAAAGTAGTACGAGATGGACAATTAATGGTCAACAGCATGAAGACTGTCAGCTTGGAGGAAGTTTCCATAGTCAATGAATATCCGGATGTTTTTTTGGAGGATTTACCTGGAATGCCGCCGGATAGAGATATCGAGTTTGTGATAGAGCTTGTTCCAGGGACAGCTCCAATAGCTAAGAGACCTTACAGGATGTCCACAGAGGAATTGGTGGAAATGAAGAAACAAATTGAAGAGCTGCTGGAAAAAGGATTCATAAGATCTAGTTCGTCGCCATGGGGAGCACCTGTCTTGTTCGTCAAGAAGGACGGGAGTTTTAGGATGTGTATAGACTATCGTGCACTCAATGATGTGATGATAATGAATAAGTATCCGCTACCCAGGATCGATGATCTGTTCGACCAGTTGAGAGGAGCAGGAGTCTTCTCCAAGATTGACCTTCGATCAGGATACCATCAATTGAAGATCCGATCAGAGGATATTCCGAAGACTGCATTTTTGTCAAGATATGGATATTACGAGTTTGATGATGTCTTTTGGTTTGACAAATGCACGGCATATTTCATGAACTTAATGCATAAGGTTTTCATGGAATACTTGGATAAGTTCGTCGTCGTGTTTATTGATGATATCCTTGTCTATTCCAAGACGAGAGAAGAGCACGCCGAACATTTAAGGTTAGTCCTTGAGAAATTGAGGGAGCAACAGTTGTTTGCAGAATTTAGTAAATGTGACTTCTGGAAGAATAAGGTTGAATTCCTTGGACACATAATGACAGCCGAAGGAGTTGCGGTGGATCCAAAGAAAGTGGAGACGGTTTTGCATTGGGAGCAGCCGAAGACGGTAACCCAAATCCGTAGTTTCCTTGGAATGGCGGGATATTACCATCGTTTCATCGAAGGATTCTCCACGATTGCGAGACCACTTACGCAATTGTTGAAAAAGGAAAAGAAATTCTTGTGGACACCTGAGTGTGAGAAGAGTTTTCAGGAGTTGAAGAAACGGTTAACATCAACACCTGTATTAGTTTTATCTGACGTTCATCAAGGCTTCGACATCTATTGTGATGCATCGCGTTAGGGATTGGGATGCGTGTTGATGCAAAATCGGAAGGTAATTGCATATGCATCGAGGCAATTGAGACCACATGAGGAGAACTATCCGACTCATGATTTGGAATTAGCTGCCGTAGTGCATGCCCTGAAAATATGGTGTCACCATCTCATCGGAAATAGATGTGAAGTGTATACTGATCATAAAAGTCTTAAGTATATCTTCACGCAAGCTGACCTAAATATGAGGCAAAGAAGATGGTTAGAGTTAATCAAGGATTATAATGTGGGAATTCACTACCATCCTGGTAAAGCCAACGTGGTGGCAGATGCCTTGAGCAGAAAGAACCACAGTGTAAATATGATGTTGGAAGCAAGTCAGGCAGAATTATGTAAGGATTTCCAGAAATTAGAACTGGAAATGGTACCAGAAGGATTTTTAGCAACTTTGGAAGTAAAACCTACCCTAGAAGATCAGATCAGGGAAGGGCAGAAAAATGACAATAAAATCAAGAGAATTAAGTCCAAAATGGATAAGGGCGAGGCAAAGGATTTCAAATTGGATGAGAAGGGTACTATGTGGTTTAAAGGACGCATTTGTGTGCCGAACAAAAAGGAATTGAAGCAGTTAATTCTGGAAGAGGCCCATGACTCCAAGTACTCAATTCATCCAGGAAGTGCAAAAATGTATCAAGATTTAAAAGAAAGGTTTTGGTGGCCAAGCATGAAACGGGAAGTCACCGAATATGTTGCATTATGTGACATATGCCAAAGAGTCAAAGCTATGCACCAGAGACCAGCAGGGCTATTACAACCCCTAAAGATACCTGAATGTAAATAGGAAGAAATTAGCATGGATTTCATAACCGGGTTGCCCAGGACTCAAGGGGGATATGATTCCATATGGGTCATAGTAGATCGTTTAACTAAAGTGGCACATTTTATACCAGTAAAGACCACTTATTCCGGAGACCGGTTGGCAGAACTTTATATGGCAAGAATTGTCTGTTTGCACGGAGTATCGAAGAAGATAGTGTCGAGCAGAGGTACCCAATTTACCTCGCATTTTGGGGTAAGCTACATGAAGCAATGGGGACTCGTTTGAACTTGATCTGACATACCATCCATGACGGATGGACAAACCGAGAGAGTTAACGGATATTGGAAGATATGCCGAGGGCATGTGCTTTAGCATATTCTACCGTGGGACAAGTGTTTGTCTTATCTTTGAGTTGATTACAACAACAGATTATCGAGCGAGTTCTGAGATGTCTCTATTTGAAGCTTTGTATGGTCGATCTGTCGAACATCATTGAATTGGAATGAGGCAATTGAGCGACATGTTTTGGACCGAAATTCTTGAGCGGAAGAACAGATCATACGATTAGGGAAAGGCGAAGATTGCTCAATCAAGCGCGAAGAGTTATGCCGACAACCGTCGAGGAATTGAGCTTCGAACCCGAAGATTTTTTGTATCTCAGAGTCACACCTCTCAAAGGAGTCAGAAGGTTTCACGCCAAAGGGAAGCTCGCACCCAGATATGTCGGACCGTTCAAAATTCTGAGCCGTAGAGGAGAGTTGCATATCAATTGGATTTGCCACAGTCCTTGGCAGGAGTTCATGACGTATTCCATGTGTCCCAACTGAAGAAGTGTCTTCGAGTACCAGAAGAGCGAACACCGTTAGAGGCAATCGAGCTGCAAGAAGATCTAACTTACAAAGAACATCCGATGAAGATTCTGGACATAATGGACAGAGAAACAAGAAACAAGTTAACACGTTTCTGCAGAGTTCAGTGGAGCAACCATTCGGAAAGTGAAGCAACGTGGGAACGTGAAGAAGATCTGAAAAAGGAATTCCCTAACCTATTTCTGTAGATAGCCCTGAATCTCGGGGACGAGATTCTGTTAAGGGGGGGAGGTTTGTAACACCCTAAATTTTGCTCTAATTTAAATTTTAGAGTATTTTTTATTTTTGAGAAATTTTTGGGAATTTATTGAAATTTATTTGGATTTATTCAAATATGGCCTTTCTTGAAATCAATTAAATAGTGGAAAACTTTATGTAAAGTTTTATTAAAAATATTTTATTTGAGTTCCAAATGTCTCAAAATATTTACCAGAATGTTTCTGGAATTTTTCTGATATTTTTACTACTTTCTTTGGCCAAAACTATTTTCCCGAATTATTTTTATTCGAAAAAGAATTAAAATTCGTGGAATAGTGTTTGGGCCGAAACCTTCGGTCCGTCCCAGCTCGTGTCGCCGGCCCGCTGAGCCCGTGCCGCGCAAACCCTAGCGCCGCCCCAGTCGAGTCGTTCGATCTTGATCGAACGATTACGAGTGAGCCACGTCGCCCGCGCGCGTAAGCCTTCAGATCTACGCCGCACGGATGGTCAGGATGTGTCGGGACCCGGATTTGCAAATCCGAAACCCTCTGTGTATACTGCACTAGTCCAGGATCACGCTAGTACACACAGTGGAAACATAGATGAAATACCATTCCATACAATGAATTAACTAAGAAGAAGCAAATTATTATTAAATAAAGCAAACGACCTTATGGTCAATGTTTACACCATTATGCCTTAAGGGCTTAAGAAACAAATACTATTGCAGCGAAAAAGATAACTTGAACCATTCGACATGCCACAGGCAATCGTCTGGGAACGCCTTCCTAATCCACGTAGTCTTCATAGAATTCCTCCTCATGATATTCATTATCTCCTTGACAAGAATCGATCAACAAGGGCATAAAGCCGTGAGTACAAAGGTACTCGACAAGCCGTAGGGAAATGATGCAATATATTCATGCGGCTTGACAAGGATGGCTATATAGTTCATTTGCAGAAAGCAATAACTTGAATTGAAATACAATAAATAGATTGAAAGCATATTTATGAAAACATAAATAAATAACGATAGATCAATGATAGACAACAAAACAACGGTGAACTCCCGTTCACATCCCAACAATTCCACATTCCACATTTTATGAAACACTCTATACCCCGTGTGAAATTCCCGGGCATTGTCCATGACCGCGGACGCGGCTATTCGAATAGTTTTACACTCTGCAGAGGTTGTACAACTTTACCCACAAGACATGATCATCTCTTTGTGCAATCGATCTTAACACACTTCCTTCGGTGTGTCGCAGAGATATCATGACAAAGCCTTTACAATGCCTTTGTCTAAACTCGATCGCCGCTAAGGTTTCGCCCTTTAAGGCCCCCTCTTGCGCCTTGCGAATCTACCCGTCCATCCCGGAACCCACACCACCAACTGGCAGTACTCAAGGCTAGACATTACAAATTAATCAGCTAGGTCTGTCCCATTCCAGATATGTGGTAGTACGGTTAGGCCCAGTTCAATGGCGCACAAGATTAAGTCCTTAAATTGTCTCAAGCAAGACATCCACATCCCAATGTGCTAGAAAGCACCCCTTTCTTCGCACGATCACTTGCGAGGAAAACAATTCGTTCAACCAAGACCAATGGCAAACCCCGCCATGGTACAATAAATTTTACAACAGTGGCTAACGGCCACCATTCAATATCTCATTAAGTCGATATTAACATTATTCACATGTGACATGAATCCCAACGTATATGTAAGCATGTCTAAGCATAGCTACGATAACCCAATGTTGGTATAATGATTATGTCCAACTAGTAATGTCCCAACCTAGGTTTAACAATGGATACATGGTATACAACTAATCAAGGTGGCATAATGTCAACTAGGTATACATCTACTCCCATTAAATAAACATTGATACGTAAATAGCATGCAAGTGTATAAAATAAATTACTTTGCAAACATAGGATCAATATGATCAAGGTTACGACTTGCCTTGCTGATCTAGTGCTGAATCTTGGTCTTCGAAGTCTTCGTTCGCTCCCTCGGAATTAGCGTCTACCGGAAAAGAAGCAACAAAACCAAATAAATACAAAATAGAGACTCAAACAAGCTCAAAACTGAAAATAAACGGCTCTGGAAGATAGATCTTGATTTTAGAAAAATTTAGAAACTTGAATCGCCTCAATCGGAGTTCGTATGAGGGAGAACGAGCTTCTGGAAAATTAAATTCAGAGAAAATACAGAAAATCAGAAATTAGAATTTCTGGAATTATTTTTGTACTGAAAAAGCGATTTATTGCGCAACGCTGACGTCATCGGGTTCACGGTGGACTCGGTCCACCGCGCGGGCTCGGTTCACCGTGCACGGCTGACGTCGGCGCTTGCGTCGGCAAACGGCTGAGGTGGCAGCTGACGCGGCACACCCGCGGCGGTTGACACGGCGCTGACGTGGTTGTCCACGTGTCGCGCATCTGATGGTGACACAGGATCGAGCGACGGGGACACAAGGCTCGGGCAGCTGAGACGTGGCCAGATCCGAGACGTCCAAAGCAGATCGGGTGGCCACGATTCGGTGAAGGAGGACGGCGGCGAGCGGCGGCGCGGGGCTTACCGGAGGCGAAGAAGGAGACGCAGCCAACGGCGAAGACTCGACGGTTCGGACCCGGGACAAGGCGGATCGGAAAGGGGGCGATGCGGGCAAGACGAAGAGGCCAACGACGGCGGCGGAGATGCACCGGCGGTGAAGAACACTGCAGTGGAAGGTCTCGGCACGGCGAGGAACTTCGGCGAGGTCGCAGCGACGGTCGATGAGATCTTGGGCGACGCAAGATGGGGCGACTGGTGCGGCGAAAGACGGCGGACCTCGGGCGGGGTGCAGCGCTGCATTTATAGCCCTCGGGAGGCACGTAGAGCGCGAAATCCGAGAGCGGCGACGTGCGGCGCGAGGACTCAATGGCGGCTAGGGTTTGGTGGCGGCGGCGCCTGGGCGGTGGTCCATGGGCGAAGCGAGCGGGCCGAGGCGGATGGGCCGAGGCACGCTGGGAGGGAATGGGCGGAGAGATTCGCCCCCGAGGCTATTTTGAAAATAAAATCATTTTCCGATTTAAGAAATATCCAGAAATTCGAATAAAATCAAATAAATTCAAATAAATATCAAATAAATTCAGAAAAATCTCCAAAAATACAGAAAAATTCCTTGGAGCACAAGGAACCCAACTAAAACTGAAATTCTTTAGTTTGATGAATGGTTTAGCCAAATTAAATCCTTTCATTTATGGAAAATTCAAATTAAGCTGGAATTAATTCAAAGAAATGCAAATGGTTTATTTTTTATTTCAAACATTCCAAAACTTCAATTTTTGGGATGTTACAAACCTCCCCCCTTAAATGGAATCTCGACCCGAGATTACAGGCAGCTAGGAAAAGGTGGGGAAACTCGGACTTCAGATCCTCTTCTCGCTCCCAAGTTGCTTCCTCTTCTGAATGATTGCTCCACTGGACCTTGCAAAAACGGATGATCTTGCTTCTCGTGATACGCTCTGCGATATCCAAAATTTTCACTGGTTGCTCCTTGTAGGTAAGATCCTCTTGCAGATCAATGGCTTCCAATGGCATCTGTTCCTCTGGCACACGCAGACATTTCTTCAACTGCGATACATGGAACACATCATGGATTCCGGCAAAAGACCGAGGCAATTCTAACTTGTAGGCAACCTCGCCTCTTCGTTCCAAGATTCTGAACGGTCCCACATATCTAGGTGCAAGCTTTCCTTTTACTTGAAATCTCTTAACTCCTTTGAGAGGGGTGACTCTGAGGTAAACATAATCATTGGGCTCGAAACTCAAATCTGCGGCGATTATCGCATAACTCTTTTATGCCTTTGAGCTATCTTCAATCTGTCTCGAATTAATTGGACTTGCTCTTCGGCTTCTTGCAGTATGGCAAGACCAAACAATTGTCTTTCTCCTGACTCCTTCCAGTTGAGAGGGGTTCTGCACTTTCTTCCATATAAGGCTTCAAAAGGCGACATTTGCAAACTGGCTTGATAACTATTGTTGTACGAAAACTCGGCATAGGGCAAACACTTGTCCCACTTGGCACCATAAGTTAAGGCACAAGCCCTTAACATATCCTCAAGAATCTAATTCACACGCTCAGTCTGTCCATCGGTTTGAGGGTGATAGGCAGTACTGAATCTGAGATGAGTTCCCATGGCTTCATGGAGACTCTGCCAAAAATGAGAGGTAAATTGGCTTCCTCTATCAGACACTATCTTCTTAGGCACTCCGTGAAGACTGACGATCCTTGACATATATAACTCGCTTAATTTATCTCCTGCATAGGTGGCTTAAACTGGAATGAAGTGAGCTACCTTAGTCAATCGATCCACTATTACCCAGATCGAGTCATAACCTGCTTGGGTCTTAGGAAATCCGGTAATGAAATCCATACCAATTTCTTCCCACTTCCATTCTGGAATCTTCAATGGCTGCAGCAATCCTGCTGGCCTTTGATGCTCTGCCTTGACCTTCTGGTAGACATCACAAAGTGCAACATACTCTGCAATCTCACGCTTCATACTAGGCCACCAATACCTTTCCTTGAGGTCTTGATACATCTTGATACTTCCAGGATGAATGGAGTACAAAGTCTCATGCGCTTCCTTGAGAATCAACTCCTTAAGCTCTTTACGATCATTACGCAAATCGCTTCTCATACCAAATAGTACCTTGTTCATCTTGATGAAACACAGGGCTTTTCCTTTCTTCATATTGCTCTTGATCTCCTTGATATCGGCATCATCTACCTGTGCTTCTCGCATCTGATCTTCCAACGTAGGGCGTACTTCCAAAGTAGCTAAATACCCTTCCTGAATCAATTCCAAACTAAGCTTCTGAAATTCCTTATAAAGAGCTGGCTGACTTCCCTTAATCATCAGAGTATTGCAGTAGCTCTTTCTACTCAAAGCATCGGCTACGACATTGGCCTTGCCTCGATGATAATGAATCCCAAGGTCATAGTCCTTGATCAATTCCAACCATCTTCTTTGTCTCATATTGAGGTCGGCTTGGGTAAAGATATACTTCAAACTCTTATGATCAGTGTAAACTTCACAACGATTACCAATGAGATAGTGACGCCAAATCTTTAAAGCATGCACTACGGCTGCTACTTCCAAATCATGGGTAGGATAGTTGACTTCATGTGGCCTTAGTTGTCGCGAAGCATAAGCTACAACCTTCTTATCTTGCATTAGCACACAACCGAGTCCTTGTCGGGATGCATCACAGAATATCTCAAAATCCTTCCTATTATCGGGCAGGATAAGCACTGGGGCAGTTGTCAAACACTTCTTTAATTCTTGAAAACTTTGCTCACACTCCGATGTCCAAACAAATTTCTTCTCCTTCTTTAAGAGTTGAGTGAGCGGTCTAGCTTTTCTAGAAAACCCTTCTATGAAACGGCGATAATATCCCGCCATTCCAAGAAAACTTCGAATTTGGGGTACCGTCTTGGGTGACTCCCAACTTAACACATCTCGTACCTTTCCAGGGTCAACAGCGACTCCTTCTCCTGATATGACATGACCTAGGAAAGCAACTTCTTTCATCCGAACTCACATTTCTTGAACTTTGCATAAAGTTGATTCTCTCTTAACCGTTAAAACTTGGCGCAAGTGATCCTCATGTTCTTCCTCACTTTTGGAGTAGATCGAATGTCATCAATGAAAACAACAACAAACTTATCCAAATATTCCATGAATACCTTATTCATCAAGGTCATGAAGTAGGCGGGGCATTAGTCAATCCAAAGACATCACGGTATACTCATACTTGTCCATACCGAGTAACAAAAGCTGTTTTGGGTATATCCTCTTGACGAATCTTCAAGCTGGTGATATCGATCTCAGTCAATCTTGAGAACACTCCGGCTCCTTGAAGTTGGTCAAGCAAATCATCGATTCTTGGCAGAGGGTACTTATTCTTGATGGTGACCTCATTGAGTGAGCGATAATCTACACACATTCTCTGAGTTCCATCTTTCTTTTCAACTAGAAGAACTGGCGCTCCCCATGGCGAAGAACTTGGTCGAACAAAACCTTGATCTTGCAGCTCTTTAATCTGTCTCTTTACCTCAGCTAACTCATTAGCAGGCATCCTATAAGGTCTCTTGGAAATGGGTGGCGTTCCAGAACTAGTTCTATCAAGAACTATATATCTCGGTCGGTGGCATTCGGGCAACTCATCCGAAACACATCAGAAATTATTGGCGATCGCACATCTTCAAACTTATTCCTTTGGCACTGCAAACTTTAATCCCTTGATGATCTGAATCGGCTTGAACTTTTAACTTGGCTCCATCGGGTGGTTAAGGTGATCTCTATTCCCACAATCCAAAACTGCTTGGTTCTTGGAAAGCCAATCCATTCCTAGGATCACATCTAAGGACTTGGTGTCTAGGACAATAAGGTTGGCCAGAAGTTCTACCCCTCCAATTAATATCTTAACTTCGGGGCAGCCTTGGTTCGTACTCAAATCAGAACCAGGAGATTGCACTAATAAAACAGTCTTAAGAGGCATTGTCTTTAATTGATGCTTTTCAGCAAAACTCCGAGAAACAAACGAATGCGTAGCTCCAGAATCAAACAAAACCATGGCAGATGCTGAGTTGACTAGGAGCTTACCTAGTATGACTTCTTGTGCAGACTGGACGTCCTCGATGGTGACGTGATTCACACGGCCTCTTCCAGCAGGCGGCGGAGTCCTAGTGGCTTGATTGGGAGTCTGGAGCACTCCACATCCTGATCCTGGGGCAGGGGTCTTGGCTGGCGTAGATCCCAAATTGAAACGGACTGGCGTCACGGCTTGCTTTCTTGGGCAATTATTTGCATAATGACCGAGTTCATGACAGTTGAAACATGTGACTCCTGCAGCTGGATTACTGTTCCTCTGAGGTGGATTGCTGTTGGTGTTGAGGTTGCGATTGCCTGGAGGAGCTGGGCGAGGTGATGGTGCAGGGGTCCTGAATGTATTCGGAGGAGTGAAACGAGCAGGCTGTTGAGCATTTGTTCTGACTCTCTGCTGGTGACTCTGATGGGCTCCATGCTGCATCATCTTTCTCTTACGGGATTCTTCCAATTCCCGACGAGATTCCTCAATAAGCATAGCTTTATCTACAAGGTGCTGAAAATCTGCATAGTCATTGCCAATGACTTGCACCTTTAGTCCTGGATTGAGTCCACGCTTGAACTTCTTCTAGCGAGCATCATCTGTAGCTACATCCTCTGGAGCGTAGCGAGCAAGTTGAGTGAACTTATTGAGGTATTCACTCACTGACATCCCTTCTTGCTTAAGCTCTCGGAATTCATTCTTCTTCATTTCAACTTTGCCATCAGGAATATGAGAGTGGCGGAAAGCAATAGAAAACTCTGCCTAAGTGATAGTCTGGGGATCATCATGGGCGGCACTATAGTTCTCCCACCATTCAGCGGCGGTGCCCTCCGGTGATGGCGGCATAGAGAACCTTCTCACGATTGGTGCCTTGGGCAATTTCAAGCTTCTTTTCAATGGAGCGGATCCAATCATCGGCGTCAATGGTTACGAAGAGTTGGAGAAAGTTGTGGACGAGTCCTCATAAATTCGCTAGCTTGGACCGAGGCGAGCTTGAGGAGGTGCAGCAGCAGCTTGGTTTCTTTGGTTCAACAGTTGGCTAGGGCAAGCTGCGATGCAGTTCTGCGATTCATCATGTTGTTCATGTTACGCATCATTGTATTCATTAGTGATCGAGCTGCTGCGGAAAATGTCCCATATTCAGTGCATCACTTCTTGGTGGTGGCGGTGGTTCATTGGAATTGGGGTTGGCGCTAGCACTGGCATCCGCTAGAGAACTGCGACCGGCTCCAGAACGAGTGTCAACCATCTGAGATGCAGCACAAGGGTTTGATAGGTAAGAGGGAAAAGCAGTGGACGAGTGGTAAGATCATGGGAGAAGGTAATACCCAGGGACAAAAGGATACAGCCGAAAGGCTTCAAATTAAAGAGACAAATAAAGCTTTTTCAATTAAAGGTATGGTTGTAACACCGTGCTTGGGGCAAGTGTACAACATACCAGACACTCAAGCAAAGAAAATCTTAGTATACGCGGACTAAACGTAACTAAACTGAAAAGGGGGAAAACATGCTCAAACATCGCTGAGCCTAAAAATTAACTTATATGGTAGTCTTCTCGGCAAACTCTGGACAGCTAGATCATCAACTTCCTCGATTTGATTCCTTGCAGAAGACTCGAGGCTTTGAGAAATTTCATGAGATAAGATCAATTTAAATTTCGAAACCATGTTTCAGCAAAGGAGAGGAATAAGAACCTAAGAATAAGACGAGGGGAGATGAAAACTATTAAGTACCAATTTTGTTGGTTTGATTTAGAAAATAATTTTGAAGACCATGCTAACTAGGATAGCGACCTACAGTCGATATGGCTCTGATACCATCTCTGTCGGGACCGGGATTTGCAAATCCGAAACACTCTGTGTATAATGCACTAGTCCAGGATCACGCTAGTGCACACAGTGGAAACATAGATGAAATACCATTCCATACAATGAATTAACTAAGAAGAAGCAAATTATTATTAAATAAAGCAAATGACCTTATGGTCAATGTTTACACCATTATGCCTTAAGGGCTTAAGAAACAAATACTATTGCAGCGGAAAAGATAACTTGAACCATTCGACATGCCACAGGCAATCGTCTGGGGAACGCCTTCCTAATCCACGTAGTCTTCATAGAATTCCTCCTCATGATATTCATTATCTCCTTCAGCAACTGATCAACAAGGGCATAAAGCCGTGAGTACAAAGGTACTCAGCAAGCCGTAGGGAAATGATGCAATATATTCATGCGGCTTGACAAGGATGGCTATATAGTTCATTTGCGTAAAGCAATAACTTGAATTGAAATACAATAAATAGATTGAAAGCATATTTATGAAAACATAAATAAATAAGCGATAGATCAATGATAGACAACAAAACAACGGTGAACTCCCGTTCACATCCCAACAATTCCACATTCCACATTTTATGAAACACTCTATACCCCGTGTGAAATTCCCGGGCTTTGTCCATGACCGCGGATGCGGCTATTCGAATAGTTTTACACTCTGCAGAGGTTGTACAACTTTACCCACAAGACATGATCATCTCTTTGTGCAATCGATCTTAACACACTTCCTTCGGTGTGTCGCAGAGATATCATGACAAAGCCTTTACAATGCCTTGTCTAAACTCAGTCGCTCGCTAAGGTTTCGCCCTTTAAGGCCCCTCTTGCGCCTTGCGAATCTACCCGTCCATCCGGAACCCACACCACCAACCTGGCGTGCCAAGGCTAGACATTACAAATTAATCAGCTAGGTCTGTCCCATTCCAGATATGTGGTAGTACGGTTAGGCCCAGTTCAATGGCGCACAAGATTAAGTCCTTAAATTGTCTCAAGCAAGACATCCACATCCCAATGTGCTAGAAAGCACCCCCTTTACTGCACGATCACTTGCCCGAGGGAAAACAATTCGTTCAACCAAGACCAATGGCAAACCCCGCCATGGTACAACAAATTTTACAACAGTGGCTAACGGCCACCATTCAATATCTCATTAAGTCAATATTAACATTATTCACATGTGACATGAATCCCAACGTATATGTAAGCATGTCTAAGCATAGCTACGATAACCCAATGTTGGTATAATGATTATGTCCAACTTGTAATGTCCCAACCTAGGTTTAACAATGGATACATGGTATACAACTAATCAAGGTGGCATAATGTCAACTAGGTATACATCTACTCCCATTAAATAAACATTGATACGTAAATAGCATGCAAGTATATAAAATAAATTACTTTGCAAACATAGGATCAATATGATCAAGGTTACGACTTGCCTTGCTGATCTAGTGCTGAATCTTGGTCTTCGAAGTCTTCGTTCGCTCCCTCGGAATTAGCGTCTACCGGAAAAGAAGCAACAAAACCAAATAAATACAAAACAGAGACTCAAACAAGCTCAAAACTGAAAATAAACGGCTCTGGAAGATAGATCTTGATTTTAGAAAAATTTAGAAACTTGAATCGCCTCAATCGGAGTTCGTATGAGGGAGAACGAGCTTCTGGAAATTTAAATTCAGAGAAAATACAGAAAATCAGAAATTAGAATTTCTGGAATTATTTTTGTACTAAAAAAGTGATTTATTGCGCAACGCTGACGTCATCGGGTTCACGGTGGACTCGGTCACCGCGCGGGCTCGGTTCACCGTGCACCCGGTGCACGGCTGACGTCGGCGCTTGCGTCGGCAAACGGCCGAGGTGGCAGTTGACGCGGCACACCCGCGGCGGCTGACACGGCGCTGACGTGGTTGTCCACGCGTCGCGCATCTGATGGCAAGGCTCGGGCAGCTGAGACGTGACCAGATCCGAGACGTCCAAAGCAGATCGGGTGGCCACGATTCGGTGAAGGAGGACGGCGGCGAGCGGCGGCGCGGGGCTTACCGGAGGCGAAGAAGGAGACGCGCCAACGGCGAAGACTCGACAGTTCGGACCGGGACAAGCGGATCGGAAGGGGCGGCGGGCAAGGCGAAGAGGCCAACGACGGCGGCGGAGATGCACCGCGGCGAAGAACACTGCAGCGGAAGGTCTCGGACGGCGAGGAACTTCGGCGAGTCGCGGCGACGGTCGGTGAGATCTTAGGCGGCGCAAGATGGGTCGACAGTGCGGCGGAAGACGGCGGACCTCGGGCGGGTCTGTGCTGCATTTATAGCCCTCGGGGCGCGTAGAGCGAGAATCCGAGAGCGGCGGCGTCGGCGCGAGGACTCAATGGCGGCTAGGGTTTGGTGGCGGCGGCGCGGCTGGGCACTGGGCAGCGGGCGGCGAGCGGGCCGAGGTGGAGGAGTCTACACCAGCGTGGGAGGAGGAGTTCAATGAGGATCCGGACAATTAGGGGGCAAGCCCAGTCGGTTGCCTGTGGCAAGATGAAGGCTTCCACGATATTTATTTATGTTCCACTGCTATTTCATTTTCTCTGAATAATGTAAGCCCTGCGTGGCTGATTTTATGTAAGGAGACCATAAGATCGTACAAACTCGGTTTATATAAATGTTTGCACTATTTATTCTTATATCGCTGTGAATGTGCATGATGTGCAACCTGTGAGATGTGTGCTAGCGTGATCACGGACTATACAGAATACGGAGGGTCGAATTTGCAGATTCGGGGCCCGACAGATTCATAGCTGCATTGGAAGTAAAGCCGACGCTTGAAAATCAGATTCGGGAAGGGCAAAAGGATGATGAGAAAATCAACCGAATCAAAGCTAAAAAGGATGAAGGATTAGCGGCAGATTTTACTATGGATGACCGGGGTACCATGTGGTTCAAGGGTCGCATTTGTGTGCCAAATAGACCAGAGCTTAAGCAATTGATTTTGGAAGAGGCTCACGATTCTAAGTATTCAATCCATCCAGGAAGCGCTAAGATGTACCAGGACTTGAGGGAGAGGTTTTGGTGGCCGAATATGAAGCGTGAAGTCGCTGAGCATGTTGCCTTGTGTGATATATGCTAGAGAGTTAAGGCAATACACCAGAGACCAACAGGTTTGCTACAACCGTTAAAAGTTCCAGAGTGGAAATGGGAAGAAATCGGTATGGATTTCATCACCGGATTGCCAAAACCCCAAAGTGGGTATGATTCTATATGGGTCATTGTGGATCGATTGACCAAAGTTGCTCACTTCATTCGAGTTAAGACAACGTACTCAGGAGACCGTTTGGCAGAATTATACATGACCAGAATTGTATGTTTGCATGGTGTGCTAAAGAAAATAGTGTCAAACAGAGGTACTCAATTCACCTCGAGGTTCTGGGACAAATTGCATGAAGCTATGGGAACGCGATTGAACTTCAGTACAGCATATCATCCACAGACTGATGGTCAGACAGAAAGAGTAAATCAAATTCTGGAGGATATGTTAAGGGCTTGTGCATTAGCCTATACTACATCATGGGAGAAATGTTTGCCATTTGCAGAGTTCAGTTATAACAACAGTTACCAGGCCAGTTTGCAGATGTCGCCATTTGAAGCTTTATATGGCCGTGCCTGTCGTACCCCACTGAATTGGAATGAGACAGGGGAGCGTATGATATTTGGCCCTAATATTCTCAAGGAAGCTGAAGAGCAAGTTGCCATGATAAGAGAAAGGTTGAAAATCGTGCAGTCAAGAAAAAAGAGTTACGTCGATAATCGACGCCATGATTTGAGTTTCGAGCCAGACGATTTTGTGTATCTTAGAGTTACCCCTCTGAAAGGAGTTAAAAGGTTCCACACTAAAGGAAAACTTGCCCCAAGATATGTTGGACCGTTCAAAATTTTGAGCCGTCGAGGGGAGGTTCCTTATCAGTTGGAATTGCCGCAGTTACTGGCAGGCGTGCATGATGTGTTCCATGTGTCATAGCTCAAGAAGTGTCTTCGGCTGCCAGCGGAGCAGACGCCTTTGAAAGAGATTGAGTTGCAGAAGGATTTGACCTACAAGGAACAGCCGATGAAAATTTTGGGGTCATGGACCGCAGAACCAGGAACAAGTCAGTTCATTTTTGTAGAGTTCAGTGGAGCAACCATTCTGAGAATGAGGCAACCTGGGAGCGTGAAGAGGACCTAAAGTTAGAATTTCCAAACCTATTCCCTAGTTAGCCCTGAATCTCGAGGTCGAGATTCTGTTAAGGGGGGAGGTTTGTAACACCCCAATATTTGCTTTAACTATTATTTTATTGTCATTTGTTCAATTTGAGATTTATTGGGATTTTTCTGGATTTATTGGAATTTATTTTGAAAATTAAGTAATTAGCCTCTTTGAGAAAACTAATTAAATATCTGCATAGTCAAAATAAAGTATTGCCAAAAATATTTTATTTAAACTCAAAATGTCTCAAAGTATTTATGGGAATTTTCTGGGACTTTTCCTGATATTTTAATTGTTTAAAACTGATAAAACTAATTTCGGGAATTATTTTAAATCATAACTCGGGGAAATCCATAGGAGCATGTTGGGCGAGCCGAGCCTTTGATCGCGCGTTCGGCTTTGTCTTTGTGCGGCCCGCCAGCCCATTTCCCCGCCGCCTCGCGTGTGGCCGTTGGATTTCCATCGGACGATCTGCATCTCGTCGAAACCCTAGCGCCTTCGGCTGTTGGATCAAGATCAGATGAAGAGGATTCCTCGCATTGTTTTTGGAAGGCCAAGATCGCGCCTGTCGGTTTTGGAAAGAACGGATCGTATCGCTTCGGATCAAATACTGGCCGCTCGTTGCGAATCGGACGACTGCCAACCTTCGTCTTCGATTCGGGTTTCCAAACCCGCCGCTCACCGTCTCCGCCGTAGACTGCTAGACCTTCCTTTTGCGCGCGTATGCCGAGGCTATAAAAGCCGTCGTCCGGACCCCGAGGTTCACCATCCCAGAACGCATCCGCCAGTGCTAGCCTTCGCCGTTGAGTCGCCGCTGTAGCTTCGCAGGAGCTCGCCGGAGTTTGCTCTTCGCCGCCACGGTTTTATTCGGGTTCCGCTGTTGTCAAGCCGCCGTCCGTCGCAAGGGTTCCAGATCCGAGTTCCTCGTGTCGTGCCGCGTCGAGTCTGCTGCTTCTTCATCGCTGGAGTCGTCTCGTTCGCCGTTCGGGTGGTCGTCTTCTTCCGCTCCGGTGAACCTGCGCCGCCGTGCTGCCATCCGCGTCGGGAAGCCTCGTCGACCGTTGGATCTCCAGTGAACCGCTGCGATCGTGCCACGTCGCCGTATGAACAGGTAACGATTCGGTAAAGGTCAGCCGTTGGATCTGTTTGAACAGTCCGGATCGTGCCGCGTGCATGTAGACCGGTGGCCATTGGATCAGTGCACGGATGTGCGACACGTGTCGGTGCATGGACCGAGGCGCCGTGCGCCGAGTCTACCGTACGCAAGCGTTGTGCCGTGAACCAAGTCCATGCGCCAAGTCGTGTGTCGACCCCTGATTGGTCCATGTGTCACCTGCACAATAAATCGGGTTTTCTTAATAAAAATAATTCGGGAAAATCGGTTTTTCTAATTTCTGTATTTTCAATATTTATTCAAACTTCAAAAGGCTATATCTTTTGCATTTTAACTCAGATTTGAGTGATTCAAATTTCTATAAATTTTTAAAATCATGATCTATTTATTGGTGAATTTTATTTTATTTTTGGAGTTTTTTTGCTATCTGGTTTGGTGTTTATTTACTAGTTGGCATCGTTTCGCGTAGACGTTGAACTGCTCGGAGATCCGGAGGAAGATTCGTCGATTCAAGACCCAAGCTCAGAGCAAGACCAGCACCTACTCCAAGGCAAGTTGTGCTTTGATCATGTTGCACCTAATTTTCACCAAATTGCCATTTTGTCTCTTAAACTTTATGCATGATATTTTATGTGTAGAAATGATTTCAATTAATCTGGGAATTAGATGATATGCCTAATTGAATTAAATCACACCTTGTCAATTTTATGCCATGATCTAATTGTCACCCAAGGATGTGGAACTATAGTTGGTTAATATTGATAATCAACATGGGCTAGTTAGACCGTCATAGATTGCTTAGCCATGCCACGTCACCACATGTGTCCGAATGTTGATACTTAATCTTGACTAATAGAATATGGAACAATGTTTATGAATTGGTGTGTGTCATGTGTTGTCACACAGTGATATCAAGTTGTCGTGGCGAGGAGGTCACACAGCTAGATTGAAATGTTGGTGGCACGTGGTGCTTGGTAATCAACTGGGGTGGTAATGATTTAGATTGGGGCAAGTGGCAAGGGGCAGTGTGCCAAGGTGGGCCAGGATTGGCAGGCGTATGTGGAAGTCTTGCCTTAATCACTTTAAGGACTTAACCTTGCAAGCCTTTGACCTGAGTCCTTCTTGCAACCACATGTCTGGAATGGGACAGCCTAGCTGAATAATTTGCGAAACCTAGATTTTGGTACTGTCGTGGTGAATAGTGAGTCCCGGGTTTATGGTTTAACTCACATGGCGCAAGAGGGGACCTTGTTGTGGTGGTTTAACCCTTCAGTGTTGAAACCTTAGCGAGCAGTACTGGGTCTAGGTGTAGCATTGTAAAGGCTTTGTTATGATCACTCGCCTTGGTGGTGTTTGGTTGTATCGTGTGGGTAAAGTGCATAACCTCTGCAGAGTGTACAATCTATTCGAATAGCCGTGCTCACGGTATTGGGCAATGCTCGGGAATTACAGTTAAGGGTTAGACTTTTTATAAAATGAAAACCTATTGGGATGGCAAGGTGCCATGGAAAGTGGAAATTGATTTAGGATTGGAAACTGGTTACTTCAGAAATGCTGAATCTATTAATTACTATATTTGTTTTACTGCTTTTTCACTCTATTTACTGTTTCTTGTTAAATGTTGCTTTATTGCAAAATATCCTTATTAGCCATTCCTTTGGATTAAGCTAAACATATAGAATATTAGACTTGCATTGCTGTGCACAACTTGTTGAGTGCTTTATGTACTCACCCTAACAACAACAACTTCAGAAGAGGAAGAATCTACGCCTTTCATGGAGGAAGATTATTTGGATGCGAATGCTTAGGGTCCGAGCCTCGTCAGTTGCCTGCGGTGAACTGGAGAGCTGCTACGCTTATTTATTTTCCGCTGCTGCTTATTTGCTATTTCTTTTATAAGCCCGGTGTGGCAATAATCATGTAAGACAACTGTTATTGTTAATTATTAAAGTTATGCTATATTCCGCTGTGTATGACTGTGATAGCATCTATGTTGAGCCTGTGTGCACTAGCGTGATCCTGGACTAGTGCGGTATACACAGAGGGTCCAGATTTGCAAATTTGGGTCCCGACACTATATCGGTTTTTTACGTAAAACCGACACTAATAGCGTATACTCTATCTATATCTGTTTTTTATATAAAACCGACACTAATAGCATATACTCTAACTCTATCGGTGTTTTACATAAAACCGACACTAATAGCGTATGCATGCACATCCGAGACTATCTCTATCTATATCGGTTTTTTTATATAAAACCGACACTAATAGCTTGTATATCTCTATCAGGTTTTGATATAAAATCGACACTAATTACTTGTATATGTCTATCGGGTTTTTACATAAAACCGACACTAATAGCGTATGCATGCACATGTCTCTACCTCTATCGGTTTTTTACATAAAACCAACACTAATAGCTTCTATATCTCTATCGGTTTTTTATGTAAAACCGACACAATTGAGAAAGCTTCTAAGGTTGCAATATCTGCAGTGCTGTCATTTTTAGTATGCATGTCATCAAAGAGAGAAAAAATCATAACTTTTTCATACATAGTTGAAATTGTTTGAAATTTCGTAGAAACATACCTTGCGATACTCCAAAACTTTTCCAAAAATAATTTTTGAAATGTGCCCATTCAATAAATACACCGAATTTCAGATCGTAGGCATGTTTTTTTGCATAAAGCGTAGAAAAGTCAAAAGTTTTTCGAATTAAGCCTGAATTGTTTCAAAATTTCTAGAAATGAACTTCTGACTAGTTACAATCTTTCCCAAAAAGAATTTTGTCCAAAGGAATTTTCTTTCACAACAGATGGCACAATGTGCTACTTAGACTTAAAATAGTCTATTTATTTACAATACAACCCTTCTTGATGATCTACTTGCATGTAATTGGTCGCATGTGTGTCATCGTCCTCGCTAAGATAGGTCCCATCCACAAATAGAGGTATTTCATCAAATTGGTTGTACTCTTCTTCATCTACAACATTTTCAACTTCTACAATCCATCTCTTGCCATGAAGAACAACGTGCAACCTCGGATTGGCCAGATTACGCACGTAGAAGACTTGAGTTGCTTGCTTCACAAGGACGAACGAGTCATCTTTGTAGGCGATTCCACTGAGATCCACAATAGTAAAACCTCTCTTGTCTACCTTCACTCCATGTGTAAGTCCCACCCACTTACATCGGAACAATGGAACTTGGTATATTCCATAATCGAGCTCTCAAATTTGTTCGATCGTCCCATAGTAGGAGTTCATTGTGGTTGAGGATCCTCTTTTCGAGTGATAATCATCGGACAAAGCTTCTATGCTAACACCACTATTTTGAATAGTACTCTTGGCATCCTGACTTTTAGTGTAAAAGGTGTAGCCATTAATATCGTACCCCTACTATGTCTGTACATTAAATCTAGGTCTGTTAGCTAACCATTTGACATTCTCAATAATGGAGACCTCTGTCGTTTCTTTGAACCATGTGAGAAATCGATCGTTGTGTTCCCACGTGATGTCAAGCTCATCCATATGTGAATTCTCTTCCCGTAATATCAACTTGTGTCGCTCGATGTACCCTGCAATTTCTGCGATGTGCTATAGGACTGTCAAATGTGCTTTGCAATAAATATCAAACCGTGGCCTCATTAGTTTGGATCCAACGGTTCTTTTGCCAGCAAGTCTGCCCTCGTGGTGAGATACAGGAACACCGATTGCTTATCTTTTTCCTAGATAGTCCACTCAGAACTCAATAACCTCTTCAGTCCCATAACCTTTAACAATACTACCCTCGAACTTCGATCGATTCCTCATGTAGGACTTTTATATACCCATGTACCTCTCAAACGGATACATGTAGCGTAGGAATGCGGGTCCATATATCTTAATCTCTCTAACAAGGTGAACAACTAGGTGGACCATGACATCAAAGAACGACGGGGAAATGTATCTCAAGCTAACATAGAGTCTGCACCACCTCACTCTGTAAGTTGTCTAGCACATCAGGATCAATAACCTTGCAAGAAATCGCATTGAAGAAATAACATAGCTTTGTGATTGCCAACCTGACATCCTCTAGCAGATTATTTCTGATTGCAACAGGAAGCATTTGGGTCACCAAGACATGGTAGTCATGGGACTTCATACCAAGCAATTTCAAATCATCTATGGACACAAACTTCTTAATATTTGCGGAGTAGCCCAATGGAACTTTAATTCCTTGGAGACACTTGCAGAGGCCTTCTTTCTCCTTCTTCGACAGGGTGTAGCATACAGGGGGATGTATCGACCTTTTTCTTCCTCCTCTATCACTGCAAACTTGGGCCTGATTCCCATGTGGGCCATGTCGCGGCGAGCATTGACACCATCTTTGGTCTTCTCAAGTATGTTCAGCAGGATGCCAACCAAATTGTCGCAGACATTCTTCTCTATGTGCATAACATCAATACAGTGCTGGATATCTAACTCCTTCCAATACGGTAAGTCCCAAAATATCGACCTCTTCTTCTAAATGGTCGTGAGACGAACAGATTTATGGCACTTTACATACTGAAAATCGATATCCTCCAAGCATAAAATATACTTGCCTTCCACTCATAGGCTGCGGGGCTGAACGAACTTCCCTCTTCCCATCAAATTTGTCATCCATTTTACGGTATCGATGACTTCGAGGTAGAAACCTACGGTGACTCATGTACATAGTTTTTTCGAATTTAGCTGCCACAAGCTCTCTGTCTGCTCTTCACAAATGAGACACGCTTTGGCTCCTTTGGTACTGTAGCCCACCAATTACCAAGGACCGGGAAATCATTTATAGTGAAAAATATTATGGCCCATAGAGTGAAGTGTTCTCTTTTGTATGCATACCACACCGCGACCCCCTCATTCCATAATTTTACCAAACCCTCGATTAGTGGTGCAAGGTACACATCAATATCATTTGCCGGCTGTTTGGGACCTGAGATTAGCAACGAGGTGCTGTGACGATTGCTCATGTTACCAAACGGATTCATTCCATCGGTACTCAATCCAAATCTTATGTTCCTCATTTCGGCACCAAACTCCTCATGTTTCCAATCGATGTTTCTCCATTGAGTCGAATCAGCGGGGTGTCTCAGCTTGCCATCTTCCTTTCGAGACTCATAATGCCAGCGCAATAATTTTGCCTCTCTAGGATTTGCAAACAATCGCTCCAAACAGGGAATGATGGGCAAGTACCACAATACCTTGGCCGGTGCACCTTTAGTGACGTCTTCACTGTCGTCGCCCTGGCTCTTGCGCTTCTTGTCATTACGCTTCTCCTTTTATTTGTACCGGGGTACACCGCAAACTGAACAAACGTATAGTTCCTTATGGGCTTTACGGTACAAGATGCAATCATTCGGACATGCATGTATCCTTTCTGTTTCTATTCCCATGGGACATAGTAGCTTCTTCGCTTCATAAAAGCTTGTTGGCAACTTGTTTCCTTTCGAAAGCAGATCCGATAGCAGAACTAAAAGTACACTGAAACTTGTATTTGTCCAACAGTGTTTTGCCTTCGGTTCGAACAATGCAAGGACCGAACCCAGCTTGGTGTATCTGTCCAACGGTGCAAAATTGAAGGGGTTTGAAGGATTGCTCACATTTTGAAGAAAACCGCAAATGAGGGAAAAAAGAGAGGAATCTCCTCAAGTTAGGGCTTCAAATTTACCCTCTTAACACCCACCATTGAGGATTTCAAATTTTCTCACCCAAGTATTGCTTCCAACCACAGAATGTGAGCAGTTTTTTTGGGTGACAGCGTAGAAATCTTCTCTGGAACAACAACAGAGAAGAGTTCAGTCCGAGTGGTATATATAATCTAGCGAGGCACATTACAATTGGTTCACAATTAAAAAGAGATAGTAATGTGCATGGTCATCACTATCGGCTCCAACAAAAGAAGCGACAGTGATGAGCACATACACATCACTATCGGTTATTTTGTGAGAAGCGATAGTGATGTGCGTGCACATCACTATCTCTTCTCACAATCGAGCCGATAGTGATGTGCACGTGCTCATCACTATCGCTTCCTTCGTGAGAAGTAATAGTGATGTGCACTATTTCTTATGTGGGAACTGATAGTGATGACAGTTCACATCACTATCGCTTCTCGCATAAAAACCGATTGTGATGTGCCCAGTGCTACATCACAATCACTTCTAACCTTAGAATCAATAGTGATTATAATTAACACCCCTTCTAAGTTATCTATCACAATCGTTTTTTTCTAAAAACTTAATATCCGATATAGATAAAGCGATAGTGATGTACCATTATATAGTAGTGGCGTGATGCTCTAGACCGAGGCGCTGGTCCATGGTTCAAAAAAAGATTTTGTGCCCAAGCAATTGCATCTAGAGTACCACAGAGATTTTTATGACCTCTCATCAGACAAGCTGTTGCCTCAATGCATCTAGGATGTTTTGATATTGAATTGTAAAATCTATAATTGGTTGTGTCTTGTAAATGTCATTGCATAAATATCTAAGGAGAATAAAATTTCAAACATCAGATACTAATCATGGAAATTCTGCCAAGAGAGTTAGGGGGAAAACATTATTTCAAGGCCAAAAGACCTTACCACAAATATGATACCAAAATATTTCATAGTTCGGATAATAATACATTAACAAAATATGATATATACCACAAATATCAATAAGTGTTCGGCTAGAAACCACATTATTTCGTAATTCAAGACAAAAAAACCTTATAGTTTTTTCATATCTTCCATCATATATGCCATAGCTTCCGCAATAGAGGCTTCTCGGTTCTCTCTGAAGTTCCATAACTCCAGTACAGTGCCGATTTGTTTGACACCAATAACCGATTAATCTTCAGTCATATCTCCCAATCCCTACAAATTAAAAGCGAGCATGTTGTTATGAGAAGGGCAGTAACCACATTGAATTCAGTACTAGAAACCTTCATATTACCTCTATAAGCTTAACTTTAGCTTCTTCCAGCTCTACATTCGCCCTGTGATCCTTACTGATGAGTGCCATGTTAAGGGATTTGATATCTTGTAAGTGATCATCTATGTCTTTCAGTTCTTGTTTGATCTCACAAATCTTTTTGTTATCTCAGATTTCCCCTTCAGTCGATCTCCACCTCAAGTTTTTGTTTAGTTTCTAATAGCTTTTCAATGTCTTTACTATAAATATATTATAATGAATTAGGTGTTCACTTCAATATGAGGATGCAAGATAGAGATAGGATGACACGTACATAAGTTTCAAACATTATCACCTAGTATAGGCACAAAAGAAGCATTAAACATTCAACACATAGTAGCTCCAAGACATCAATCCTTATGTAATATAACAAGTTTAATGTTGAATTCTAGATTATATGAATTTTATGGTCTGCTATATATATACCTCAGGCCTAGCAAACTAACCCATATAAAGAAATAAAGATCCCAACATATTGACATAGAAAAATAAAATTGCGTTGCGGTGACCTAATGAGGCATTAGAGCTTGCTATAAGCTATGCAGCTTGCTAAGAATTTTATGTTTGACCTCTCATGAATCCTATGTCCACTTTTGTTCAACCATCATGAATCCTATATACAGCCTCATTCTTTCTAAACATCATTCACAAACATCATTAATTCATAAACTCAAAATGGTTTCCCTAGTCAAGCATATCGGTTTCCCTAGTCAAACATTTGAGCTACAATTCTTTAGTTACAACCTCATTCTTTCTAAACATCATTCACAAATATCATTCACAAACACAATAACCTAGTCAAGCATATCAGTTTCATACACAACTCACCGATGGAGATGAGGAGGAGGTGCTCATGGACGAGGAGGTAGCCGACGGGGAGGAGGAGGATGTGCTCACGGACGAGGAGGTAGCCGACGGGGAGGAGGAGGTAGCCGATGGGGAAGGTGCTCGCGGAGGAGGAGGTAGCCGACGGGGAGAAGCAGGTGCTCGCGAAAGTCGCCGGGGAGGAGGTCGTCGGGAAGGAGGATTGCCGGGGGTCTAGGGTTTGCAGGAGACGAAATGCATGGATATGACGCTAGGAACCTCTATCAGTATGGTTATATAGGGGTCTCATGTCATATCACAGACGGTTCCTATTTAGAACCGTCTATGATATTACCTTATTACAGACGGTTCCTAGTTAAAACCATCCGTAATATTATCACAGACGAGTTTTAACTAAAACCATCTGTGATATGACTGACGGTTCATAAAGAGAACCGTCTGTGATTAAATCACTTATGGTTGCACTAGAGAACTGTCTGTGATGTTTGTCATAACAGACGGTTTTTTAAAACCGTCTGTGAAGAGGAGTCTAATATAAACCTTTCTGTAGTAGTGCAACATGGTGAGGTTTTATTCGTTAGTTTTGTTCATCAAGGCCGGCCACGATCTCGCGACGGCCAAGGTTCACAAAACCGATTTCGAAAAACCGGTTCGAAAACCGAATTTCGAAAATCGGAAAAATCGAGTCGAAAATCGCTCGAAAATCGTCAGAAACCGAAGAGTTAAATAAAATTGGAAAAAAATTCAAAAGAAATCGAAAACCGGTCGAAAACCTCGAAAAACCGATCAAAAACCGATAAACCAAGTGAATATTCCTTAGAGTCGATTTTTGAGCGATTTTCGCTCGATTTCATCGAAAATCGAGCGGTTTTCACCGATTTTCGACCGGTTTATGTCACATAAATTTTTTCAAATTTTTTGAATTTGAATTTGAATCGAATCGGTTTTTCGTTCGGTTTTAAATGCCGAACCGGCCCGGCAAGCCCGGTTTTCGCGAAATCCGACCAGTTTTCGTCGGCTTTGTGAACCATGGCGACCGTGATGCTGGCCTGGGTTACCATCGTCGTAGTTAGATTTGCTTAGGCTTCAAAAAATTCCTGACTTCGCCGCTGGTTCAGATTCTCTAATACTGGCTCATTAATTATGGTCGCTGTTACAGAGATTATATGTGTAGGACGTAGGAGAATCGAATCAAAAAAGTGAGGGTCTCCATTTATTTCTGCGCTTCTAGATCGAACAAAGAGAAATAAAAGGAATATGTGAAAGGAGAGGCCCCGTGGAAACATTAAACATACGCTCCCTCCATTTTTAAATAGATGTTATTATAGTATTTTTTGTACTTTCACTAAAATACATCTACAACATACTACATTATCTTTTTTTAATTATATCTTTAGATAGTGTATCTTACTCTAGTTTAGGTAGTAAATGATATTAGAAATAGCTAAAGGGGAGGTATAGAAGAAAATAAGGGTAAAAAAATCATCTCAAAATTGTAGAATGATATGTGTATAAATTGTTTTTGAAAGCTACAATAATATGTATCCGGGAATAGAGGAGTAATTAATTTGGTTGGTAGGGGTCAAGTTAAGAGCTTTTAGGGTGTTTTTATACCTTGTTAGATGTGGTTGCTACAGTAATGGTTTTTATGTTTTAGTAACACCCCATATTTGGGAGAGAAAAGGGTTGAATACTGTCGGGTGACAAGTACAAGCATCTGATTTTTTTTGGTGCACATCGAAGTACCCGATCTCGTCGAGCTTGGAAGTATGGAAGTGTGGGTAGTCAACTGAAAAGAATGATTAAATAAGTAAGGCCGACAAATCCAAACACATAAAGCATTTCATGAGTATGTTTATAAAGAACAAAAGTTCCAAAATACCACCATGGATTGCGAGTTATATGATTATAATATCTCTGTCTCTGTTATCTACCAAACAACGCTGCGCAATCAGTGGATTGCAAATCTAGAAAAAAGAATGATGGCAACAACCGTACTTAGCTTATATTCATCTTTATTTTTTCTGACGCGCCAAAACGTTGGCACTCATTTTATACGTGTTTTCACGTCCCAAATTTCTAGTAAACAGATAAGAAAATATCAAAATTATGAATTATTACTGCTAACCTAACTCGGAATCCAATATTGAATTTTTGGAATGTTCTTTGTAGAATTCATCGAAAATACGTGAACAATATGCAATTAATAAATTAGGCCAAGATCCGGCTCGCGCTTACCTCCCTCTGGACACTGACTTTGTTCGGAGAACTCTACGGAAGCCTCTTGTGTGAGTGGCGGGTCTAGGATATAAATTCAAGGGGTGCTAAACCGGCCTCCAAATTTCAATCTTCTAGCTAGCTTTCATGGCGGCGGCGTGATAGCGCCCCACAGTGGGAAAAGGGTACCCATGGTGTGGTCAGGGGTTGGGAGTGCCCTAACCCCTTACTCTTGCTCGGTCCACCCCTGTCTTGTGTCTGCATTCGACCAGATAAAAATGCTAACTTAAGCGACAAAGCAGCATACTATATGACGAGGACGTCACTAGCTCAGACACACATTCGCACACTTCCAACAACACCCGTGCCAGTAAGTGAGCCCAGTGAAGTGCAAGATTTCACTAACATACAAGGTCCCATGACATGAGCGTGCGCGTCGCCTTGGTCAACAGATAAATTTGTTTATTGGAAAATTTAATTATTTAATTACGGAACAAATGATATTGCTTAATGATTGTTGTTTTTTTATTACTACTTGTGAGGGAATTGAAGAAGTTAATGTTCAAGAACTGCACAAATAGAGGATGAATTCTAGCTGGTCACTTTGTGCATTCAGTCAAGGACATGCAGGCCTACACCTACATGGCGTGCAAGAGAAGAAGAAAAGGCCTGTTGACACGCAATCTTGCTATATGAGGAATCTTACATCCAAAAAGTGAGAGGAAGAGAATATTTGCATGCCATCTACATGAAGAGGAACGCGGTATGCTACGCTAGCACAAAAAAAAAATCTACCGCGAAACCAGAAAGCTACTCGCAAGAAGGGGATTATAGATAAGATTACCACTAGACGCGCAGTTGCGGAATCCTTCGCGCGTCGATGTAGTGGATCGTTCTCGCCGCAGTCGTTGCGTCGATGTAGTGGATCGTCCTCGCATGCCGCAGTCGCAGCAGCGTCACCGCAGTAGTCCCCACGTCCAGAGATGGAACGCCGTGCGTCGGTGTGCAAGCACCTGGTCGCTCGGCAGGGGCAGCGAGAGGAGTAGGCTAGGGTTTCGAGTGAATCACTCCTAAACCGTGGGAAAGCACACCCTGCACCCTCCTCCTCCTCCTTATATAGCCACGAGATGAAACCTAAACTAGGGCCCATCGTGCTAAGCCCACGAGGTTCATTAATTACGGATCCAATCCAAATTAATCGTCCCACCATTAAATGTGTGACCCTGCAGGTTCACATACGTTTGGACATGGATTCGAAAAACTCCTTTTCAATCCAATAGTTGGTAGTGGCTTCTTGCAAAGTATGCCAACTCCCAAACATACTATGATCAAATCGGACAGAACCTATCAAAAGTACTCATGTAATAATCCTTTTGCCAAGTATATGAAGATTGATCTCAAGGCGAGAAGCATGTCATCCTTTGATGATTCAATCCATCTCTCGTATCCGTGATATATTAATAAGTTGTGATTGACTCCTCAATCACGGCATGACCATGCACTTCCTTAATCATATCACACGAGTGGCCTTGTCATATATCTCCGTTTCATTGGAGTGGCAAATTCCATCTTGACTGCTCACTTCCCTCTGCACGTTTCATAGTAAACATGAAAGCTACATTTATAACTATCCGGTTAGGAAGTAGTGTTTGATAGCCCCAAGGAAAACTATTACACATGTAGGGAATATGACAATCTCAGGTCTAAGGATCATACATCTACTAGGTATGAGATACACGATGACACATAAGAATGAAACATTCTCGCAGATGTCCCATTGCGGTCTATCTAACCCATGTTCTTCAACATGCGTCCACAATGTATAGATGATATCTCCATATCCCATGATCTATGAAGCATGATCATCGATCACTACATGTGCTGATCTATTCATCGTTGTCCTATATGATGATATCCGATCAGAGATATTTATCGAATTACATCATTAAGTAAAGAGCTTCATAAGCAAGTCACATACTTGTTGATCAATACAATGATATACATTCCTTGGACCAATAATCATATTATTATTCATAAACATAGTCATGTTACAATCATCTAAATGATTGCCTCAAGGGCATAACACTAACATTCTCCCACTTGCACTTGAGTCAATCAATTAAGTATCTAATACCAATAGACCTTGTGTGCGCCTCATGCTTAGGCTGTGGCAGTGGCTTTGTCAACGGATCGGCCACATTGGCTTCCGTATGTACTTTGCATATTCTCACGTCACCTCTATCCACAATCTCGCGAATAAGGTGAAAGCGACGGAGTATGTGTTTAGACTTCTGATGTGATCTAGGCTCTTTAGCTTGTGCAATGGCACCACTATTATCACAATAGATGTCCATTGGACTAGAGGCACTAGCGACCACACCAAGCTCTGTGATAAACTTCTTAATCCACACAGCTTCCTTTGCGGCCTCCGAAGCCGCAATGTACTCCGCTTCTATCGTAGAGTCGGCCACCGTGTTTTGCTTGGAACTCTTCCAGCTTATTGCTCCTCCATTAAGTGTAAACACAAACCCGGATTGCGATCGGAAATCATCTTTGTCAGTTTGGAAGCTTGCATCGGTGTAACCCGTTGCAACCAGATCTTCCTTACCTCCAAAAACAAGGAACATACCCTTAGTTCTTCTCAAGTACTTCAGGATATTTTTTACGGCTATCCAATGACCATCACCAGGATCCGCTTGGTATCTGCTCGTGACACTTAGAGCATATGAGACATCTAGGCGTGTACAGATCATGGCATACATAATAGACCCAATAGCTGAAGCATATGGAATCTTGCTCATCCTGTCTCGCTCATCAGATGTCGAAGGACACCGATTCTTGCAGATCGATGCCATGTGACATTGGCATGAAACCTCTCTTGGATTCATGCATATTGAACCTTTCAATATCTTGTCAATGTACGCTTCCTGACTTAATCCAATTAACCTTTTTGATCTATCTCTATAGATTTTTATGTCCAAGATATAGCATGCTTCTCCCAAGTCCTTCATTGAGAAACTCCTTTTCAATGAAGTCTTAACATCTTCAAGTATAGGAATGTCATTCCCGATCAATAATATGTCATCCACATACAAAATCAGAAATACAAGTGCGCTCCCACTAGCCTTCTTGTAAACACAAGGCTCTTCTTCATTTTTTGATAAAGTCAAAACCTTTGACTACTTCATTAAAACGAATGTTCCAACTCCGAGATGCTTGCTTTAACCCATAAATGGATCTTTGAAGCTTGCATACCCTTTTAGCATATTTAGGATCAACAAAACCTTCAAAGTTGTATCATGTATACATCCTCGTAAAGATTCCCATTAAGGAATCTTTGTTTT
Source organism: Otatea glauca (assembly GCA_036346275.1). Taxonomy (NCBI): domain Eukaryota; kingdom Viridiplantae; phylum Streptophyta; class Magnoliopsida; order Poales; family Poaceae; genus Otatea; species Otatea glauca. The sequence continues at coordinate 40,289,462 of CM070723.1, read as the reverse complement.
GACATCAATCTGCCATATTTCATAATCAAAATATGCAACAATAGCTAAAATGATCCGGACGGACTTGAGCATGGCTACGGTGAGAAAGTTTCATCATAGTCAACTCCTTGAACTTGTTTGAAACCCTTTGCCACCAACCGTGTCTTATAGATCTGAACATTTCCATCTCGTCTATCTTTTCTTGAAAATCCATTTGCACTCAATGGTTTTACACCATCGGAGAGTCGACCAAGTTCCAAACTTGATTGTCATGCATGGATTGAATTTGGATCTCATGGCTTCAAGCCATTTTTGAGTTTGGGTCCATCATTGCTTCTTCATAAGTCGTGGGCTCATCATTGTCCAACAATAATATGTCACTCCCATATCTTATAGGTACATGGCGTGGCCTCCCGACCTACGTGGGTGAGTCTCTTCCACAAGTTGTACAACACTTTGTACATCTTGTGAAGGTTCGATGGTAGCTTGAACATATTCATGTGATTCTCGAACTTCATCAAGATACACATCACTCCTCTTGATTTCTTTTGAAAGAAACTCTTTCTCCAAAAGACACCATTTCGAGCAACAAAAACTTTGTTCTCGTTTCTTTTGTAAAAGTAATATCCTTTTGTTTCTTTAGGATACCCCACAAAAAAGCATTTTTCTGATTTAGGTGCGAGTTTATCTGATTGTAAATGTTTTACATAAGCCTCACATCCCCATATCTTGAGAAATGACAACATGGGTCTTCACCCAGTCCATATCTCATATAGCGTCTTCTCAACGGATTTTGATGGGACCCTATTCAAAGTGAACGCAGCTGTCTCTAGAGCGAAACCCCAGAAGGATAATGGCAGATCTGTTTGGCTGATAATTGATCGAACATATCTAATAAAGTTCGGTTACGTCGTTCGGACACGCCATTCCATTGAGGCGTTCCTGGAGGAGTAAGTCGCGGAACGATTCCACATTGCTTTAGATGATCACCAAACTCTTGGCTCAAGTATTCGCCACCACGATCGGATCGTAAGTGTTTTATTGTTTTGCCAAGTTGATTTTGTACTTGTTCAAACTCTTTGAACCTTTCAAAAGTTTGATTTATGCCTCATTAAATAGATATATCCATATCTCTGAAGTCATCGATAAAAGTTACAAAATCTGAAACCCACCCTAGCAATCGAGCTCATTGGTCCACATACATCTGTATGTACTAGGGCCAATAATTCACTTGCTCTCTCACTAAAACACGTGAAAGGGCTTTTGTCATCTTGCCAAGTAAACAAGATTCACATGTTTCAAATGATTCAAAATCAAATGAGGTTAGAAGTCCATCACCATGGAGTTTCTTCATGCGCTTCTCATTTATATGACCTAGCGACAATGCCACAAAAGGTAGGGTTCAAATCATTAGGCCGATGCCTTTTACATTAATATTATAGATGTGTTTTTCTTGAGTTCAAGGACGTACAACCCATCCACCATGGAGCAACGACCATAATACATATCATTCAAAAATATCGAACAAACAAAGTTCTTTATTAAAATCATAACCTTCATGTTCCAAACAAGAAGATGAAATAATGTTTCTACTCAAAGATGGAACAAAATAACAATTATTAAGTTCTAAAACTAATCTCGAAGGCAAATGCAATGGGTATGTGCCAACAGCAAGACCAACAACTCTTGCTTTATTCCCCACGCGAAGATCCACTTCTCCTTTTGCCAAGTCTCTACTCTTTATCACCCCGCAACGAATTGCAAATGTGAGCAACCGAACGGTATCATATACCCATGAGCTGAGTGAAGAAGTAGCAAGATTAATTTCTATAACATTAATACCAAGTGGAAACCACATTTCCATTCTTCTTATCCGCTGTACTTTTCGCGATTCGTTTCCAATGCCCCGATTTCTTGCAATAGAAGCATTGGGTATCGAGGTTGAGGGCCAACTTTAAGCTTCGAAGCTTAGTTTTGAGGCTTGCGATCTCATCTTGAGCCTTGCCCTTGCCCTTGCTCTTTCCGTTCCCCACCTTAGCCTTCCTCTTTTTGAAAGCGGTTGTTTTCTGAACCATCATCACATGATTGGGTTTTTCTTAATGCTTTCTCGGCAGCCTTGAGCATCCCATGTAGCTCGGTTAGGCTCTTCTCCATGCTATTCATATGAAAATTCATAATGAATGGCTCAAAGCTCTGAGGCGAGACGGAGAATAACATCTGTGGCCAAACCGAGGTTAAGGGAAACTCAAGTTTTCCAATCTCCCAATGTAACCAATCATCTTGATCACATGAGGATCGACCGGATGCCTTGACCGACTTACAAGCAAATAAAAGCTTTGAGATACCATACCTCTCAGCTCTTGCTTGATTCCCAAACATGCCCTTCAAGCCTACAATCATATTGTAAGCATCCGGTCCTCATATTGCTTTTGGAGCTCGAGTCCATGGTGATAGCATGAGACAGTGACTCTCTGAAGCATTAACATGCTTTTCATATTCAACCTTCAAATTGCGGCAAGCATTTTCGGCTGGTTCATCAGGAATTGGATTCTCTAGAACATAGTCCTTCTTTTCATGCTTGAGAACAATTCTCAGGTTGCGATACCAATCAACAAAATTAGTTCCATTCAGTTTTTCCCTTTCCAAAACTGATCTCAAAGCAAAACCAGGTGTAGCAGGAGTAGGAGAAGGTGCCATTGAACTACAACAAAAACATGCAAAGATTCTAAGCACTATGTTTATGTAAAACTTTTATTAAACTTTTAATTAAAGACACTTCTATTTTATGTCCCTTTTATAGACACATAGTGAGTATTCAAGATCCATATTCATCAAACACTAGTGAGCTTTGGCATCACTGCTAGAAATTTAATGACATAGGTAAGCAACACCTTTGCTAATTACATCATATGTAACTCTTGTTTGTTGAGTATGAAAACAAGTAATGAATGCCTCCATCAACTTGACTCATGGCCAGTCAACTGCCCCAAGGGCTCACATGAGGAAGGAGCACTTCCGTATCTGGTGCCAATTAAGAAACCTGCCTCATGTGTGTTTTCCTAGACACCACTTGTCTTGTATAGGTTCCTTCATTACTGAAATCAAATCCCAACCACTTATGTCCTCAAGCCCAAAACCGTTTTGATAGCTTGATTAAATCTACCATTGTTATGCGTGATGTGTCCAACACATCCCTATCATCTATTGAGATAGCCATTGATATACTACTTTGGTAGTCATATCAATAACGATCTAAATTCTTGATAGGTGCAACAATTGGATGGACAATTTGATTTAAGATTTTTAACTATAGGGATGGACAAAGATTACTATGAACATGGCATCACATGCAATGAGCATAAAGAAAATAGCAAGGATTAAACACACATCCACAGAAAATCAAAATAAGCTGTGAAATAGCATGGCCCTTAGCATTAAGATCTCCATCATCATGCTTGTTTGTTCACCTAGCCACCTTGCTTGATTTGTTCACCTAGCCATCTTGCTTGATACCATCGTCTTCATCATTATGGATGCAACTCCTTACAACTTTTGATAATGAATTTTACATGAGGGTTTGAAGCATCACAAGTCGACATGCAGGTCGTTATACAATTTAAATAGCCTTATGGCTTGACACGGCACGCAGGCCATGTGGAAATTACATGCATCACATACACATAGGCCATACCATTTCACATAATTCCCTGCAAAAACGAGTTAAACAAAAGCAACCCTACGACTCGGTCTCGAGGGGCGCGCCTGGCGGTGATCCCGCTGGCCGGTCGTGGCGGGTCCGAGGGGCGCGCCTGCAGAGGTCAAGGCGAGCCCGCGCGCGGTCCCACTGACCGGTCGTGGCGGGTCGAGGCGGCGCGCCTTGAAATTTTTAGAGGCATGTCTTCCGACATTGGAAACGCCTCAAAATTTCCACGGATCAACAGATTGACCCAATCCGATCTAATATGATTGGCTTGGTCCCATATGGATACGTTTCAGAAACCCTGATGGCGGTAACCCGACCGGTAAGGGTAACGTCGTACCATGAACGGACTCACCCAAATCAATATTGAATCTGTTTGTGCTTACCATGGATCAACAGATTGACCCAATCCAACTCAATCGATTGGCTTGGTCCCATATGGATACGTTTCAGAAACCCTGATGGCGGTAACCCGACCGGTAAGGGTAACGTCGTACCATGAACGGACTCACCCAAATCAAAATTGAGTCGGTTTGCACTTTCCTCAAACCCTAAACCGATCGATCTCATCGATGGTCGCCGTCACCAATTCATCACATGAACTGGTGAACATGTAATAGATCCAATCTACTAACCTTACACATCATATGTGCAACATCCGAGATCACAAAACTATACGAGATGGCTCGATACCATCAAGAGGAACGCGGTATGCTACGCTAGCACAAAAAAATCTACCGCGAAACCGTAAAGCTACTCGCAAGAAGGGATCATAGATAAGATTACCACTAGACGCGCGAGCTGCGGAATCCTTCAGCGTCGATGTAGTGGATCGTTCTCGCCGCATGATCGTTGCGTCGATGTAGTGGATCGTCCCTCGCGCGCGTGAGCCGCAGCAGCGTCACCGCAGAGTCCACACGCCGAGAGATGGAACGCCGTGCGTCGTGTGCAAGCACCTAGTCGCTCGGCGAGGGCAGCGAGAGGAGTAGGCTAGGGTTTCGAGTGAATCACTCCTAAACCGTGGGAAAGCACACCGCGCCCTCCTCCTCCCTCCTTATATAGCCACGAGATGAAACCTAAACTAGGGCCCATCGTGCTAAGCCCACGAGGTTCATTAATTACGGATCCAATCCAAATTAATGCGTCCCAGCCCATTAAGTGTGTGACCCTGCAGGTTCACATACGTTTGGACATGAATTCGGAAAACTCCTTTTCAATCCAATAGTTGGTAGTGGCTTCTTGCAAAGTGTGCCAACTCCCAAACATACTATGATCAAATCGGACAGAACCTATCAAAAGTACTCATGTAATAATCCCTTTGCCAAGTATATGAAGATTGATCTCAAGGCGAGAAGCATGTCATCCTTTGATGATTCAATCCATCTCTCGTATCCGTGATATATTAACAAGTTGTGATTGACTCCTCAATCACGGCATGGCCATGCACTTCTTTAATCATATCACACGAGTGGCCTTGTCATATATCTCCGTTTCATTGGAGTGGCAAATTCCATCTTGACTGCTCACTTCCCTCTGCACGTTTCATAGTAAACATGAAAGCTACCTTTATAACTATCCGGTTAGGAAGTAGTGTTTGATAGCCACAAGGAAACTATTACACATGTAGGGAATATGACAATCTCAGGTCTAAGGATCATACATCTACTAGGTATGAGATACACTGATGACACATAAGAATGAAACATTCTCGCAGTGTCCCATTGCGGATCTATCTAACCCATGTTCTTCAACATGCGTCCACAATGTATAGATGATATATCCATATCCCATGATCTATGAAGCATGATCATCGATCACTACATGTGCTGATCTATTCATCGTTGTCCTATATGATGATATCCGATCAGAGATATTTATCGAATTACATCATTAAGTAAAGAGCTTCATAAGCAAGTCACATACTTGTTGATCAATACAATGATATACATTCATTGGACCAATAATCATATTATTATTCATAAACATAGCCATGTTACAATCATCTAAATGATTGCCTTAAGGGCATAACACTAACACTACACCACCAAACCAGGAGAGAAAAGAGGATCAACTTAATTTGGTGCGACCCCACCTTCCTATTTGGTGCCACCCACAAAAGGAATAAAAATTATTGTCTGCATGCATGCAGACCATGGCGTGAGAAAGATCAAGAATTCAGTATATGTTGGCTGTGTGCTACTTTGATAGGCAGACTTGATTTCTTTTTGTTTAAGTGTTGCTATTAGTCACTAATGAACAATTGAGTCTCACCAAACATTCATCTTTGAGTGAAATTCGTCCGCTGCTACTCTTGCGTTTTCTCTTGGAATTGCTCGAGCCGTTCTTCGTGAATAGGCCAACGGTGTTTGTTATGATTGGTAACCATTCGAGAAGTGGTGTAGCGATTGTGAGGTTGCTAGTCATGAACTGATCATGGTTAACCTCCCCTTCGTAAACGTTGCAACTCAAGTTATCGAATTTCTCCTATGACGGAAGATCAGGACCGACTTGCATATACGCATCTTAAATCGAGGTGTGTGCGTATCACTATACTAATTTTTGGAAACTAATTTGAACTTTGGATCAAAAATCAAGGAGATTTGGATAGGACCCACATGTCAACTACACACGGAACTCCCGAAAGGTGAATTGAGCCCAGAGCCATCAAACGCACCAAGGGATTCGGCCTATGCACATCAAGAGCCGACTGGCGCTTACGGGTGCCGGCCCCCTAAAAGGGGGCACCCCTCCTTTGTGTTTTGGAATCCCTTCCTCAATGCCCTGCGCAATTTTTGATGGATTTTGACCCTTGCAATCCGTTCTTCTAGTTGATAGGCTAGATTAGGGTAGTTCTTAAGCGACGAAGCCCGGCCGTAGGTTCTGAAGCTCTTACTTCAACTTCTGTAAGAGGTAATAATGTAATTTCAAGTAGTTGTTCTGATCTTTCATGTTCTAATTGTTTCAATCTATTTTAGTTGCTTCTACTTTACGATTGTCCATCTATGCAATGCTTGCTTCCGATCTATTTTGACATGTAGATCATTTTAAGTAGTCGTTGTAATCATGGTGATTAGATCGATCTAGTGGATCCTTGCAAATTGTTTTACGAGTGTATTTGTAGTTAGCGCATAAGTTAGAAAGATTCATACATTCGGAGGTTGAAACTGTGGCTAGTGGTGACATCACTAGTGCATAGAGATCAACGAACCGCCGACAACTAGCTTTATGTTTGGCGTCTCTCTTATTTGCTTATTTAGGTAGTGGTAAGCTAGGGAAATGTGGTGCGATGATGTACATATAGTTGGTTGCAGCCACTGATCAGGGTACGCATGGCTTGCGGAAGGCACTACAGTCACTGGTAAAAGATCTATTATAGCGATTAGTGAATAGCAGTATACAGATTAGAATAGCTTCTTTATAGACGATCAACTGTCATATGAACCTTAGAACATGTATTGTTAACTTTTTTCTAGTGGGAAGAGGTAGGATTACTATTTTATGCTATGGTTATCTTTTAAAGGATTAGATGTATCATTAGAAACCTTAATTTAAGTTAGTTAGGTTCCATGTGGATTCAATACCCTAGAATACTCTAACTAAAAAGCTACAACCGACTTGTGCGCTAGCAGTTACATCTAAATGCACATAGATAGTGTTAACGCCTTTTCTAGCACCGTTACCAGGGAACTTTTTAACTGTCAACCAAATCTTAGGGTGATTTAATTTTGTCTAATCATCTAATTCTTTATTCAATTCGCACATAACCTGTTCTTGCATTGCTTAGTTTTATTTCTAAGAAAATAGGAAAAATCATAGGCGGCCCTTTGTCTAACAAAGCAGATAATTATATGAACGATCATGAATCTTGTTTAGACAACCAAGAGCTGCAAAGGAGCATGCTAATCCTATGTCCTTTACAGATAAAGAAAGTACTAGTGGATTAGGTGAAGCTTGCCATCCTCAAGATGCTTCAACACAATCAGTTCACTATGAAGAAAGACGCCAACCTTCATTTGTAGCAGTTTTTAGAGATATGCGGAACATTATAAGTGAAGGACATCAGCGAGAATAACGTCAGCATCAGTGTTTTCCTGTTCTCACTTGAAGGAGAAGCTAAGCAATGGTTTTACTCTCTCGTGCGCCCCAATATTGCTACATGGGACACGATCGTAGCTACGTTACTTTGCTAATAGTTAATATTTTCAGAATAGGGGAAATCAGTCTTATAATCTAGGGTGGAGGAGCCATCCAAACCTTAGCTATGGCAACGAAGACACTTCCAGCCTTCCTTCTGGTGATCAACCGCCTCCACTCCGTGTTTAGTTGCAAGACTTCATTGAAGGCCAGATGATGATCAACAAGAGCATCAACAACAAATTCTTGGCGACTGACAAGGTCCTGGAGGGTTTGGACAGTAAGATGAATATTCTGACCACATCTCTACAGCAGATGTCAAGTCTTAGTAAGATGTTGGAAGCCCATGTATCACAGCTAACCCTAGATTGGTTATATATTAGTGGGTCAATAATGTAGAACCAACATGAGTTAGGTTAGATGTGACTAGAGTGCTTAGCCATGAAATGAGTTATTGATATCATTTTAAAATTGCAAATTCATATATGACTAAATGACTACAAAATATCTTTGTGCAAAAGAGTGTCATGTGTTGTCACCCGATCATGATGGCATGTGTTACGCTTTTAACTAATAGGGGTGGAAAATAATTTAATTGAGACCAGGGGTAAGAAGCTATGTGCGGTGGCTCTGTACAAAGCTAGGTTGGTGTGATCCTGTGTGAATATGTGTGTAGGGGTAGTACAACTCTTTTACTTTTCTGGCATTTCTTGATGTTGGATATTGCCTTGTGCATTGTGATTGGAGGAGAATGTCTACGAACTTGGTGTAGTCCTTATTGAGGAGAGCAGAAATTGAAACTTTGCCAATGAATCATTGTTCCAGCTGACAGCTGTAAATAAGTAAATGTCAAACAGCCTGAAGTCTAACAACTCGCAAACAGCACTCTGTTCTGCCCAAATATGAATCTTGCACATCAGACAGGCAAGTCACAAGTCTCTGCTTGACTACCATCAGCTATACATTTGAGTCTCAGGACTGACAGTAGACGACCATCGATGAGCTCATATAAGATTTTTGCTTCGCCATTTACGATGAAAATTTACATTTACCGGGGCAACTTTTACAGTGACATTTCCTTGTTCAACTGCTGAATCACACGACCACAGTGCTCCAGGAACGGTTAGATGAAGATGTCAGTGATCAGGCCTGACGTATACAGCATCACCAACAAAAGACACCGATGCTTTGTAAAGCATTACTACCAGACACCAGTACTTGAGATCCAAATGCTCTTGTGTGCGGCAGGCTCAAAGAGACATCCATAGATTCACCGTCTTATTTACCTTGATCAAAAGAAGAAAAACACATATCGTACAACCACCCATGCTTCAGATTATCGTACATTATGCACACAGAATGAGACACAAAACAGTAAGAAGAGTTCAGACAAACTAGCAGCTGAGTTACATCACTACATGCCTGATGTCTCCGGTCTTGGCATTTGAGGTCAACGAAATAAACCAACTTGCACATCACAAGTTCACAATGAAGACAAAATCACTCGACCAAGCCAATTAGGAATTTCAAGAACGAAAGCATACATACACACACATACATGTCAGTTGCGTCGTTAAACAAGACTAAAGGAAACCAAGATGCAGTGGAAACATCACAAAATCTAGTGGTCATTCTGGTGGCGTTTCTTTATTTCAGGTTCGGCTACCTAGCGGGTGAAGGCGTAGAACACGATACCGATGTAGATCAGCATGGCGGCCGGCACGAGCGTGACGAGCGGCACGACGGCGCCCCAGGCGGCGGACCCGCCGGCGCCGCACCCGAGCCGGCCGAGCTTCACCTGCACCACGTTGACGAGGGCCATCATCAGGAACCCACACCCGCACACGGACCCCACCGCCGACGCCAGGATGCCGACCCGGAGCGTCGCCCGGTTGATCCTCGTCGTCCGGCTGACGGCGGCTCCGGTGGAGCGGCTGTACTGGGGGTAGGTGCGGACGATCTGCTTGAGGCAGAGCGCGACGAGGCTGGAGAAGAGGAAGCAGGCGAAGGCGAGCACGTGGAAGGATACGAGGTCGGACTCGACGCGATCCCCGGCCGCGCAGGCCGCGCCCAAGCGGTCGGCGCCGTCGGCGAGCCCGGGCCCGTCGGAGGAGGGGCGCCACGCCAGGCCGATGAATGTCGCGAGCGTGAAGAGCGAGTTCACGTTCACGATGCCGTCCAGTGCCGTGATGTGGATGCCCGTCCCCCCACTCCCGCCGCCGCCTCCGGTGGCGATGTCGTCGCGGTCCATGGCTTGGTTTCTTGGTTCTTGGAGGTGGGGGGACGAGGATCTGGGGATCGGGCTCAGCGCACAGGGGTGGTGGACTGGTGGTCGTCGGCTCGGTAAGCAGGTGTGAGTCACACGTGCTTACCGACCCGACGATCATCGTGTAAGCGGCAGCTAGAGATGGCTAGATAGGTCGGGTCACACGGGCCAGCACGCGGTATGGCACTATGCGCCCAGCCTAAGCATGGCATGACCTAGTCTACCGTGCTGTTCTTGGGCCGAGGTGCGGCACGGCACGCCAACGGCCCGGCACGGGCACGGTCCGTTTTAAAAAAAATAGCCGTTTATAGTCGCTGCAGATTTAAAAAATTCAAAAAAAATCCGAAAAAATTAAAAAAAATTCCAAATTTTTTTCCTATAAATAGGTGGCTACCCCTCTCCATTTCCACACCAGCAATCTTGCATTCTCTTCTAATCATTCTCTTGTGGAAATTCTTTTGCTCTTAGTGGTAATTTGGCAAAATTAAAAATAGTTTTGTCAGAAATCCAAAAAAGCCGGAATTCGGCTTTCGGCTTCTGTCAAGAAATCAAGGTGATAATTGCAATTTATTTCTTCATTTTGTTAGTATTTTAAATCATATTTTAGTATTAATAGCGTTGTTATTTCTTGTAGTTTGCTTTATCGAGCCGGGGGATTTTCCGTCGTTCCCAGCTTCTGATTTCGGTATTTCACCCGAGAAGCTTCTTGCATCATATGCCCAAGAAGCTGCAGGAGCTGTGCCATCTTCAGGCTCTACAAGTGCTACTGCGTCGGCAAGCACCGGGACGAAAAGAACAAGACGCAGTACATCGGGAGTCTGGGAAGATTTCGACCAGATTTTTGAGGCATCAAACGACGTCCAAATCAGTTATGCTGTTTGTAAATATTGCAAGCATAAATTAACTACGAAATCTTCAGATGGAACGGGGCACTTGAAGAGGCATCTTCGACGGTGTAGAAAAAGCGGAATGACTTTGAGACGGTAGCGGTGCAAAGTACAACCCGACGATGCATGCGACGCGGGACTACAATCTGAGGTAGCTCGTGAATCTCTTTGTCGCTTAATCGCTTCTCAAGATCTTCCTTTAAACTTTGGTGAGTCACTACGTTTGAAAACTATATTAGGACCGCTCATAATCCTAGGTTTTCTGCAGGTTTCTGAGCAGACAACAACTAGAGATTTGATTAAATATTATAATAATTATCGCAATAACCTAAAAGAAAATTTAATACTGTATATTTTTACGTGTCTTTGACATCTGATATATGGAGTGGTAGAGCTAAAGAGGATTACTTTAGTGTAGTTGCTCATTATGTAAACGAGGATTGGCAACTAGAAAAGAGAATTATATGATTCAAATTAATTGATGTAGCACATACTGGTGAAAATATTGCTGATTGTATGGTAAAAGTTGTGGAAGATTTTGGTCTTAGTGATAAGATTTTTGCAATAACATTAGATAATGCTTCTGCAAATACTTCTGCCATGAACATTCTTACTCCGCTTTTCAATTCTTATGCTGAATCTTTCTTATTACATCAGCGTTGTGCTTGCCATATTATTAACCTTATAGTTAAATCTGGATTGAATAGTTTAGATCAGTATCTTGAACCTTTTCGCACTGCAATATCTTACTTAAATTATTCTAATCAACGAGTAGCAGCATTTAAGACTTATTGTATTGAAAACTAAAATTTGAAAATATTGGCAAGAAATTCCTATGTTATATGCATTTGCATTTATTTTAGATCCTAGAGCTAAAATTTGGGGATTCGGTAATGTTCTCTCACTTCTAAGTGATGCGGTAGGTACTGATTATTCCAGTTATTTTTCAACTGTCCGTGTTAACTTATCTCAAGTTTATGATAAGTACGATCGGAAGTTTCTTTGGAGTTCGCATGCAATGACCCCACCAACACCTAGCAGGTAAGAAGAAAACCGCGTGGGGAAAGATATGGGGTGCAGGTGGCTCTTCCTCAAGGAGTTCGACTACATCAACGACATGTGAGGACACATCAAGTGGTGGGGAGCTAGCTGCCTATCTCAACAGCGACACTGTCAACTACCAAGAGAAGCAAGAGGAGGACTTCAGCATTTTGCAGTGGTGGCACGAGCACAAGATAACATATCTGGTGTTTTCCATACTAGCACGGGATGTGTCAACAGTTCCTGTCTCCACGGTTTCTTCGGAGTTTGCTTTCAGTCTATCCGGAAGAATAATCGAGGAGAGAAGAACAAATCTGACAAGTGAGATGGTGGAAATACTTCTCACTGTGAAAGATTGGGAACAAGCTGATCAACGAGCTCAACATACTGCAGAAAATACTGAGCTGGCGGAGACGTTCGAAAATATTTATCTAGATAATCAGGAAGAATAATTGTAATCTTCACTTTTTTCGTGTATCACTGAGCTATAGGCCGTACTCTTTTTTCTTTGCCAAGTTTTTCTCGTGTTGAGTTTTTACTTGGCAAAGTTTTTAACGAGGCAGCCAAACATCAATAAAGCTCATTATTTAATTCAAATTATTTATCTCATTTTAGAATTTATCTCGTATTTTAGCTTTCTCTTAATTTATATATATATTTTAAAAAAATTTGTACACCTTCGAGTTTTTCTAATTATTCTAAATTTCTCCCATTTTTCTGAATTTTTTTCATACTTTGTCTATTTTTCTATTTTTTTTTCTGATTTTTTCAAATTTTACGAGTTAAGCAGACTCGCCAACCCGCCCGCTTAGTATGAAGGATCGAGCGGCATGGCACGGCCCGACAGTAACGAGCCGCGCTGCGGCCGCCACCAGCACGCGTGGTACGACGCGCACGCCCGTTTACAAGCCGGGCATAAACGGGCCGTGCCAGGTGGCCCGTTTGGCCATGTTTGGCGGCAGCATATGCAAAACCATCGAAAACTGGAAACAGACCATTTCGAGCCCGTTCGTAATTTAAAACTCCTAGGTAAACCATAGAGTTCAAATGCAAATTAGAAAATTTAGCAACAAGTGTTGAAATTTTTTGTGTGAGGTTCTGAGGTAATGCTAATGATGCTATCAAATTTTTAAATGATTATCAAACCAGTGTGTTTTTTTTAAAAAATTCTGACATTGATACTATCAGATTATATGCTCTTTAGTTTTTTATTTTCTAGGAGCACAAAATGAGTATAATATTTCTTAAACTTTTTGTGTAATGTTCTATCATAATTAGAATGATGTTGTAAAATTTTCAGATTATGATCAGATATGTGTATTTTTTAAAAATTATGAAAATGTTACTATCATTGTATATGCTCTTCAATTTTTGATTTTATATGGGCAATAAATAAAGTATAATATTTCTGAAATTTTTAGTACATGATCTATTGGCATTAGTTATGGTTACATTAAAATTTTAGAATATAACAAATCTTTAAATATTTATAAAAATCTGAGAGTGTCTTTATTCCTTTTCATTCATTGCAGTTTTGGCTTTTTTAGAAGCAATAAATGATTTCAAAAATTATTTAAATTTCCTAGAGGTGTTTCGTATATTAATTGGGATTTTTTATTTTTTTAAAAAAATCGATTTATTTTTATTTTTTTCAATTTTCCTTCGGTGCGGTGAAAATCGGTCAAAAATTGGTAAAATCGCTTGATTTTCATTTTTCCACCGTTGTTTAACCGTCGAGTTAAAAAACGGTTTTTGAAACCCTGTGTGAGTAGAGGTGGTTGTCATGGTTGGCCTGGCACCAGCGTCGGGCTGCGTGCCTAAATTATGTCATGCCCCGTAGCTCGGTCGGCCCACCGTCTGGTGCCATGCTGGTTCGGCTCATCTTCGGCAAACTTAGGCATGGTCCATTTGCGATTCGTGTTGGCTTCCTACTGTGTCGACCTAGGCTCGGCCCATTTGCACTATTGCGGTGAGAGGAAAGGAGCCGGAGACTCACGGAGCAAATATTGAGGGAAGGAACTAAATTTTATTCATTCTTCAATATGTACAGAATTACTGCCTCGTTAAAAACTTTACACCCAATGTGGGGTATCCAGTATGAAGCGGCTCGGTACGTTTGCTCAATGTAAGTGAGCATGTAATGACCACAAAAGGTGCTGGTCGTAAGACGAGTCACAACATGACGCAATGCCGTGATAGAGCCTTGTCGTGTGCTGTGCCTGCTTCGAGCCTGTTTCATGTAGGGGTGAAAACGGGTCGGATACGGTCGGATATTGCTCTTCCCGTATCCTAACCTATATTTTTTTCCCGGATTTGGAACCAGATACGAGCTAACCGGATACGGATACAGATTCGGGTTATTCGGGATACGGATACGGAACGGATATGTGACGGATTTGGGTCGGAAACGGATAAAGATATACGGATAAAGATAAAGATATTGAATTAAAACCATACGAGTACATGACTATAGTAACAAATTATATATCAATTAAATTCAACAAACATTGTAGAAAGAATATGCTATTTGAGGATCAATAGAACCAACTAATTGTTAATATAAATTGGCTGAAATGGAAAAAAAATGATGCAAATGGGCTGGGCCTTGCTGATGAATCGAATAGGAAAATCCGAATATCCGAATAGGAAAAATCCGGATATCCAAATAGGAAAAATCCGAATATCTGGATCCCGTCCCGTATTCACCGGATATTGGATGCTCCGGATCCGACCCCGAATCCAGATCCGATCCCGGATCCGACCGGATAGTAAAATCCGGTCCCGGATCCGATCCCGAGTGGATCCGATCCCGGATCGGGCGGGAGATATTCGACCCGTTTTCATCCCTAGTTTCATGTTATGACAATCCAAACATGACTTATATAGGTGTATCGTACCATACTTTAGCCTTGCCATACCTGTCGTGCTACTTGCTAACCCAAAAGAGCCCAACCCAATGCCTTAGTCTACGTGTGAGCGTATGAGCTGAGATGGTAAGAATGGAGGAAGCGTGTGGGCCGTGGGGCCTTAATGGCCTTATGCTTTTTAACCAGCCGTGCAGCAGGTCTTTATCTCTTCTCAATTTCTTTTTTTTGTATGAGAAAATTTTAACTCAGGAGTTTAGACTTCAGAGTTAAGGGTGAGAGAATTTTTTTAACAACCTGTTTGTCAAAACTAGATAGACAATGCCAAGTAGAAATGGACCCTCCATATTACTACCTTACACCTAGTGTGGGGTACCTTAGTACAGAGCGATTCGATGTATGTGTTCGGTGTTAGTGAGCATATACTATCCGGTCTCTATTCTCCACCTTTTACCATCTCCGTTATCTTTTCTTTCTCCACATACGAAGACCACAAAAGACGCCGGACGTAAAGCATGTCACAATATGACGAAATGTCGCGACAACGCCTTGCCACGTGCCATGCCTGCTTCGTACCTGTATTGAGCATGGCCCATGCAGGCATGCCATGCCGTGCCGCACATCACGCCCGACCGTGAGGCTCGGCACGATCTTGTCATTCGTGCCATGCTGGTCTAGTCCAGTCTGTGCGCATGTGTATCGTGTCGTTCTTTAGCCGTACCGTGACTATCGTGCTGCATGCTGACCCAAAAAAGCTCGACCTAGTACCCAGGTCTACGTGTGAGGAAATTTTTACTGTAGTAGCCCCTGGGTAATTTTTTTCCCCGAAAATAGCCGTTTTCGCTAAGAAATTGCGAAAATAGCCCCCAAGATCCAATTTCAACGCTCGAGCAACACTAAAATATTTTTTATTTATTTTCTGTGGTCTGAGAGCGCTAAAAAAATAGTTTAAGTTTTCGACACAGGAGAAATAATTTTTTAAGCCTACGGCAGCTGTTTGGTGATTTTCGGCGATTCGGTACCACTAGATTTTTGTTGCGCCGAAATATTTTAGCTGATGCAGTTCGCTGGAAATTGGGGCCGCCTCACTGCACACTGGAATGGGGTGGGGGCCCGGCTCTGCACGCTGGAATGGGGGCTGGCAGAACGTGGCGCTCAAGTAGGGGTGGAAAAAAAACTCGAAACTCGCGAGTTTAACGAGTACTCGGAAACTCGGTTTGACTCGACTCGAACTCGTTCCTTAACGAGTCGAGTCGAGCTGGGTTTTGAACTCGTTAAGAAAACGAGTTAAACGAGTCGAGCTATCGAGCGAGCTAACGAGTTGAACGAGCTCCAAATCAGAGGTACAGGTACTCTCCTGAGCGGCTGAGAGGCTGAGCTCCTCCTCTCCTCGGCTTCTCCCTTGTCGGCCTCTACTCTAAGCTCTTCCCCTCCTGCCGTCCACCCGCCAGGCCTTGCCTTGCTCGCGCCGTCGCCTCCCCGTTGAGCTCCTCCCCTCCGAGATCCATCGGTCCACACACCGAGTGGCCTTCCAAGCCTCCAACGCCGGCCTACTGATCCAGTTCCCCTCTGACATCAAGCATGCCAAATCAACTGAGGAGCATGGAGTCAAAGAAGAAAGAAGTGAAGCTAAGTAGGACTTGTGGCTCGGTTCACGCTCCACATCTTCAAAGAATGCGAACCTTGGAAAGCCTCCGACACCGGTCCTTCAACGCATCCCACAGCTCCTCATCTGCGCCCACATCGGTAAGCCCTGCGAAGAAACCAAGATAATCTTACATTTAAGGAAATGTGACAATCTTTGTAAGATTTGGCAGCTCGTTAGTCAACATTGTATCATGAAGATTTGGCGTCTAAGATTACTATTAGATTAATCTAGTAATCTTGTAATAGCCGTGTTTAAGAAACTGTTGGTGAGCTTGTTTAGATCTTTCATCATTGAATCTTTTGCTTTTCTTGACACAAGAAATGCGATTTGCTCTTTTATGTTGTATGTGTAGGAATATGTATATGAGGAAGATGAGTATGATATGAATGATGTTATGTCCGAAAGTGAACCTTCTCATGATGAGCAACATGTGATGTCGATGGTGGTGAACACTGCTCTGGGTCTCCCAATCGAAATAGAAGAGGCAAAAGGAAAACAAGCAACCAATTGTCTCCGAAGAGTGCAAAGAAATTGAGAGGAAAGCGTGCAGCCTGTTGGAAGCATTTCAAGGTGGTTCAAGCTGCGTCGAAGAGGGAGCCAGGAAGACCGTTGAGAAGGCCAAGTGCGGATGTTGTGGTTCTTTGTTTGCTTACACTCAAGGGGTCAAACTTCAAGTTTGAATAGACATTTGCCAAAGTGTACACCCTACATGAACTTGAAGGGCGGCAGCTAGCTCAAGGTACACTCAACTATAATCCCGACACGTCAGGTTCATCTCTTACAATTGTTCCTACTGAATATGATCATGAGGAAACCCGTAGGCTCATTGCTAAGATGATAATTGTTCATGAATATCCTTTTCGAATGGTAGAGCACACATGGTTTAATGTCTTGATGAGATATATGAATGCATCATACAAGTTCATTGGTAGAAAGACTATACGAAGTGAATGCATAAAGGTTTATGAATCTGAAAAAGAACTCCTTAGGAAGAGTCTTAAGGCTGTTGAGAGTGTTAGTTTGACATGTGATTTATGGACATCAAACCAAAATCTTTGCTACATGGCTTTGGTGGCGCACTACATAGATCCTGATTGGGTTATGCAATGCCGTGTTTTGAACTTCATTGAGTTAGATCCACCACACACAGGGAACATCATAGCTCAGGCAGTGTTTGAATGTATAGCTGAATGGAAAATAGAAGACAAGATTATAACAATCACTCTTGATAATGCTGCATCAAATGATGTTGCTGCTAGGATTTTGATGTCCAAGTTCATTGCTAGGAAAACAGCAGGCTTTATTCCTAATTACTTTCATGTCCGCTGTTGTGCTCACATAGTCAATTTGGTAGTGAATGATGGCATTCAACCATTGCAACCATTGATAGCCAAGCTCAGGGAAACTGTGAAATATCTTAAGAAGTCACCATCTCGTATGTACAAGTTCCTGGAAGTTTGTAAATCCATGAATCTGAAAACTGGAGCAGGGTTGTGTCTAGATGTGTCCACAAGGTGGAGTTCAACATATAAAATGTTTGATGCATGCATTCCCTATAGGCCTGCTTTCACTGAGTATGGTGATGTTGATAGAAATTACAAGTGGGAGCCTTCCCATCAAGATTGGACATTATATAGTAAAATTCACCAATCTTGTTGCATTTCTTGAGGTAACTAAGGTATTATCGGGATCTATATACCCACTGCAAATGTTTTCTATCCTTACATAGTGAATGTTAAGATTGCATTGGTAGCTGCATGTAATTCTGGGGATGAGTATATGAACAAGATGGGACAAGCAATGTCAGACAAGTTTGATAAATATTGGGAGGAAAGGAACAATGTTATGGTTATTGCTACTATTCTTGATCCTAGGTTTAAGATGAGATTTGTTAGTTACTGTTTTAAAATGATTTTTAGTGAGAGCAAGGCCCTTATTGAGGAAAATGATGTCAGACATGAGTTGTATGATCTATATGGCATTTATGAGGCTGAACATCGCCAAAACAAGGTTGCTAGTGGAAGGGCTGAGTCATCTTCAGGTTTGCAAACACGGACCTCAGTTGCCACAGTGCCAAGTGGGTTTCAATCCTTTCTGCGAGAGACAGCTACAGAGCCATCTAAGTCAGAATTGCTCATCTATTTAGATGAACCAAACCATCCTCCAGAGGACTCAAAGTTTGTATTACTTGATTGGTGGAAGTTGAATGCTCATAGGTTTCCTGTTGTGTCAAAGATGGCAAAAAAATTCTTGACTATACCGCTACAGTGTCTCATCGAGTCCACTTTCGAAGATGGAGGTAGAGTTCTTGATGATTATCGTAGTGCTCTGCGCCTATCAATGGTTGAGGCATTAGTATGTGCTTCTAGCTTCATCCGAGGATCCAAAAATGACAACAAACCTCCAATGATAATGGTATGGGTATCTTCTTTCAGTTTTTCATATAGCTTTGTTTAATATTGTGTATAACTGAAGTACCATTTTCATTTGTAGGAAGATGACAACGAAGATGATGTTGAATTGGTACCATTTCTGACGGACTTGGTGGAAAGCGGCTAGTCTCGCCAAGAGTGAGATGAATTCATTCTCATCAAAGTTTACTTTAAAAAAAACGAGTGTGCTTGTGCATGTTTAACTATAGCTTCCCAAGGTTTGCTGTGATTCCAGCTAAGTTTTGTTAGAAGAAAACTTGAAAAAAAAAATCAGTGTGACTGTGAGGTTATAGCAAGTATTATGTTTGGCCATATAAGTAAAAAAATATGAAGGCCCTTATATGTAGTAGTTAATTAAGCGCCTTTAGTCTTTCTTGATGAAGTGGTTACCATCAAGAACTAGCTAGAAGTGGTACTAACCACCTAGCGAAGAGTGATCCAATACTTGTTGCAAGCAAAATATTATGACCAAGTGATATTTGTCATCCTAAATACTGTGATCAACATGCATCCAAAAAATGTCATGAGCTTCATGTAATGTTCTCTTCATCAAAGTTGGCTACTAACACTTATGTAAATATGATGTACTATTTCGAAGACCTGCATCCTCGCACTAACAGCAACAACGTCACCTTCTCACGCAGGATCTTCACAATTTCTTCCTAGTGCAAGACTTCATGGCACGATCTTCATGGACGGCTGGAATTTTCATTCTTGTTATGCTTTAGACCTAATGTTGTTTGCAATGTTTGTTACTTGACTTACTTCTAGTCTGATCGGAGTTCCAGTCTTGTACCCCTCCAAACGCTCTGTTTGAGATATTTGGGCACCTGAAGTTGAATGTTATGACTTATGACTTTCCACTTTCTAGTCACTTCAAGCATCTAGGCCCCCAAAATTTTATTATGGTTTTGGTAATTAATGACATTACATGTTTTGGGCTAACTATCTATCTTGAGATAAGTGTTTGAACAGGTTAATCCTCTACATGACTTGAAAGGAAAGGAAAAAGGAGAAAGAGTCTTGAAGATTTTTAATCAAGGTTAAAAGACTCTTTCTCCTTTTTCCTTTCCTTTCAAGTCATGTAGAGGACTCTACTCTCAGTGCATTCAATTTTACTCTGTATGAGAGTTGTAGAAACATTCAATTCAAGTGTTGTATTAATTATTATATTGTGAGCTCAAAACACACTTGGAAATCATCAAGCCTGAAGCTCTGTTCTATTACTCTTGGAGAAGGTTTCTTCTTTTTGAGGCTTGGTGTAATTCAGCAGATCAGTGATCCCTTCAAATTGTTGTGAAGAGACTTGGTATTTTGTGAAGGTTCACTCACCTTCCCTTCTGGGAAAAGAGTTCTGAGTAAGAAAAATTGAGGAAGAGGTTTAGTTTTTCATCTCTATTTATCATATTGAAATTCTTGAAGTTAATTAGAAGAAAATTTTAAAATAGCCTATTCACCCCCCCTCTAGGCTCATCCTTGATCCTTCATCACTTCTATCCATAATTGTCTGCAGTAATCCCATGTTCAGGTGTTTGAGGTATCCAATGTATGCTCTGTTGCTCATATTTATAACGAGCTTAACGAGCCAACTCGAGCCAACTCGAGTTTTTAACGAGTCGAGCCGAGTTGAGCTTTGAGCTCGTTAAGATAACGAGTCGAGTCGAGCTGACTCGTTATCTTAACGAGTTTAACGAGTCGAGTCGAGTCGAGTCGAGTTGGCTCGATATCCACCCCTACGCTCAAGTGGACACTCCGGACATGCATGCATCCACGCGCGGTGGAAAAGATCAGTGAAATGGCTGGCCGTAGGATCATGCGTCACACGCTGGAGGAGAGGCCCCGTGTGCTGCTGCAGACATCGCTGATTTACGTTGCGTCGTTGTGTCTCATCCGCGCACTGAAAGCAGAGACCAATGGCCGCTTCTTCAGTGCATGTGCGCAGAAAAGCGCTATAAATCTCACATCTTGCGATGGTTTGCATTAGGCATTGGGCATTCGATGAGAGAAACAACTAGCGGTGTTTGCCTGAGAATCTCAGCTAGCGGTGGTAACCGAGAGACAGAAGAGAGGAGAGGTGGGAAAACAAAGAGAAAAAAGAGGTGGAAAAGGAATTTTGGAAGTGTATTTCTAGAGGAATTTTTGCGGTGTTCATATTCTGTAGAAATTTGTTTGGAGTTTATATTTTCAATTATTTGATGCGGGATCCATATTTTGCAGGCATTTTTCAGGAAGATTAGTTTGTACATCAGTCGGGATTTTGTAATCTTCAGGAGAGCTTCAGGAAGGTGAGTCCGGAATCTTTAGGAAGATTAGTATTTGACTATTATATTAGTAGTATAATTAGTACAATATTAGTGTAATTAGTATTTATGCAAAACCATGGTATTAGTACAATGAGTAGTACATTACATAGTGGTAATTGCGTAATGAGTACTATATGAAATGGCGGTTGTAGTGTATTGAGTAGTACATAAAATGACAAATACAAGGTGTACGAAAAGGGGTATAATTGGTCTGATATTAGTTGTAAATATTCATTAGTTGTAGTATTAGTACGTAAAAATGACTATGATGGTGTAATGAGCAGTATATGAAATGAGGATAGAAGGTATAAACAATGGTGATACATAGTATGATATTCTTGCAGTTATTAGTATATGGTATGACAATATTAGAGGAGTTAACAGTGCATGGATTACCGGTGAATGGCGTAAATAATGGCATAAAGTTAGTGAAATATTAGTACGAATATTGTAAAATTATTGTAGTACAAGTATGATGTGAGAGAATTAGTAGTATGTGAAATTATAGTTATGTAGTTGGTTGTAATGTTAGTATGAATATTCAATGTAATTTTAGCGCTCTATTAGTATAATGTTATTACAATATGAATATAACTAGTATGGTATTAGGAAAGTATAAGTATATTCAGTATAGTATTTGTACGATATTAATGGAATATTAGTTCGGTGTAACGAAATTTGTGTAGTATGAGAACAAATAGTACAATAACATTGTTATTAGTAATAAAATTAGTACAATTTAGTAGTACAAAATATGGCTATACTAGTAACATCAGTGGTACGTAAAATTATGGTGTAAGGCGTAAAAATTGTTGGACAATTAATAAAATTACGGATGTAGAGAATTGTACGTTAGTGTTTAATGCGCGTACTTGCGTCTTTTGCTATGGTAGGTACTAAATGGCAGATATTCAAGATTTGTTCGTGTTTTATGGTGACGACGTTGTTCGAGAGGGTCCATATGGGGTGGACCTTTCGAACTGCGAACGGAAGGAGATCCGGGCTCTGAGTCTAACAGATATGAGTTTGACCGACCTCCATACGTGCATGAGGAGCGCATTCGATCGGGAGACTGCCCGAAAGAAGCTCGTAATCGAATCAGTACATGCCAGAGTTGTGGGAGGTTCCACGAACTACGTGTGAGACCTATGCAAGATCGTGGAAAGCACAATGTGAGGGGAATACATACAAATTATGATGAACCCTCAAGCGGAGATACACCGTCAGTCGATGGTGTATGTGTGCTTCCTGGATAGAGGACAAACCTCAAGTCCTCTCAGTGGCGGTGGCGTCACCATCAAAGCATCCTCTGGGGGCATCGGTGAGGACGTTAGTGCGGATGAATTTTAGGTGAATGAAGACATCGGGCGACGGACCTCGCATTGACTACCACGAGCACGTGGAAGCTATGGAGGACGAAGCAATATCCGATGAAGATGAGGATGTCGACACGGATAGCAGCGGAGATGACGATGCAGCTCCTGTGGGTGGCATTGTGTCCACTGATGTGGAGTACGTGTCTTCTTGGTTGGATGATTGTAAGGACCCGAATCCACTGATTCGAACCCACTGTGTTTACTGCACTAGTCCCAGGATCAACGCTAGTGCACACAGCTTGACATTGGTACATATCACATCATACACAACGATAATAGAATAATAGTTCATTTATTGATATAGCTAAATGTATGATCTTATGACCAACTTACATTATTAAGCCACGCAGGGCAAGACTGAAAATATAACTAATGATTAAGCAGCGGAAAATAGAAAACGTAGATAGCTCATCAGTTCACCACGTGCAATCGACAAGGCTCGGACCCTAATGACTCGTGTCTTCACGGACTTCATCTTCCAACACAGTGTAGATTCCTCAACTGCTGATTATTGTTGTTTGGCAAGGGTGAGTACTTAAAGCACTCAACAAGTTGTGCACTGAATGCAATTCTAGGTATCTATACGTAAGGCTTATTCCAATGGATAGGCTATCATGGCTATTTTGCAATAAGCAAGCATTTATGAACAAATACAGTAAATAGATTGTAAAGAATGTAAAACAAATAGCAATAATAAATAACTTCAGTATTTCTCAAGTAAACCAAGTTTCCAATCCTAAGTCAAATTTCATCTTCCATATGGCATTCCGCCATCCCAACCATGTTGTCCAATTAATTAAGCTAACCCTTAACTGTAATTCCCGAGCATTGCTCAATACCGCGAGCACGGCTATCCGAATAGTTTCACACTCTGCAGAGGTTATGCACTTTACCCACGTGATACAACCAAACACCACCAAGGCGAGTGATTATAACAAAGCCTTTACAATGCTCGCTTAACCCGATACTACCCATGAAGGTTTCAACACTTTGGTGGGATGGTTACTACATCCGTGGCCCCCTCTTGCGCCATGTGAATTACACCATAACTAGGAACTCACACCGACCACGATAGTACCAAAATTAAGACATTGCAAATTACTCAGCTAGGCTGGCCCATACCAGACATGTGGTTGCATGATTGACTCAGGTCAAAGGCTTGCAAGGTTAAGTCCTTAGAGTGTTTAAGGCAAGACATCCACATACCCTCTGCCCATTGGGCCCACCTTGGCCTCCTCGCCCCTTGTCACTTGCCCCAATCTAAATTATCATCACCCTGTTGATTACCAAGCACCACGTGCCATCAACAATTCAACATCGTTGCGTGACATGACTCGCCACAACAACTCAATCTCATCGTGTGATTCCACATGACACACAAGTTCTTAACATTGTTCCATATTCCATTAATCAAGATTAATTATTAATGATTCTGACACATGTGATGACGTAGCATGGCTAAGCAACTAATACGGACTAAACCTCCAATGTTGATTATAATTATTAACCAACTATATTTAACCAATCTAGGGTGACAATGGATCATGGCATACAATGACAAGGTAGGGTATAGATCAATCTGGTATATTAGCTAAGCCCAATCTAATTTGAAACAATTGTATATTTGAAACATATGCAATAGGGTAAAACAAACATAGCAATTCTATAAACATGGTTTCAACATGATCAAAGCACAACTTGCCTTGGAATAGGTCCTGATCTGGTTCTGGAACTTGCTCTTGAGTTGCTGGATCTTCCTCTGAAGTGTCGCACAATTCAACGTCTACGCGTACCGAAGATGAAAAGCAAATAAATGCTAAAACAGAGAGCAATTGAACTCCAAAAATCAAATAAAATTTACCATTAAATAGATCTCAATTTTACAAATTTTTAGAAATTGGAATCACTCAAATCCGAGTTACGATGCAAAAGATATAGCCTTTTGAAGTTTGAAATAAACATCAAATCGAAAATCGAAATTCGAATTTAACAGATTTATTTTTATACTGAAAAATCGATTTATGACGCAAGCATGACGTCCTGCTGATGTCATACGGCGGCATACGGTGGCGACCGTGTCCTCGGTCCATGGACTCAGTCCACGAACCTCATCGGTCCACGGTGCACCCGGTCCACGTGGTTTTGGGCCACTGACACGCGGGCCCCGCACGGTGCTGACTCGGCGCCAGCACGCTGCTTACCCGACGTGCCACGCCAGCGCCACGTCGCTGCCCGGTCCGACCTGGCATCCACGTGGGTGACACACGGCGACGAATCAGCAATCCACGTCGACGGCGAAGCACAGAGCCCTAGGGTCGTCGGCGGCGAGGTCGGTGGGTACTCACAGATGCGTCTTGCCGGCGCGGATCTGATGACGCGGTCGGTTTCTCTTCCGAGGAGCTGAAACGATGGCGGCGTCGTTCTTTTCTTCGTCGGCGACGGCCTCCCCGCGGTTCCTCCTGGCGATGCTCGCCCAAACTAAGCGCGCGCACGGATGCTCGAACAACCACGCAAGCGGATCGTCAAAGCGCGAGCCGCGATGGCTTGACGGCGGCGAATCGACGGTTCTTCGACGCGGCGGTGCTCGGCAAACTTCCACGAAATCACGACGAATCGACGGCGCTCTCACGGGCTAAACCTAGGGTTTCGGTTACTTAGGGTATTGCGCGACTGTGCTCGCCTTTTATAGCGCTAGGACCGGCCGCTTGCCCGATTGTTCATGAGTCCATGGCGACACGAGCGAGTCCGACACGGACACGCCAAGACGATGACCGGATCGGCGACACGTGGCAAATCGGACGGCAACGATAGAACGAAATCCCAACCGGTACGCTGCGTTGCGCCAACCTTCGATCCGATCCAACGAGGGATAAAACTTCTAGAAAAAGGGCTGAACAGCCACGCCGCTCGGCCGCTTTCAAGCACGGAAAATGGGCCAAGCCCACTACTGTTCATCCCGATTTTAAAGGTTTTCCAATTAAAATAATTGCTGAAATTCATTTAATTTGTTTTAGGCAATTAAAGTATCAGGAAAAATCCCAGAAAAATCTCAAAAATACTTTGAGACATTCTGAACTCAAATAAAATATTTTTGGCAAAACTTTATTTTAACTTTGCACAGATTTAAATAGATTTGAATAAAAAGCAATAAACTCAATTTAAAATTAATTCAAATAAATCCAAAAAAATCCAAATAAATTTCAGAAAATCATAAATGCACTTTTAAGCAATAAAAACTTAATTAAGCCAAATTTTTGGGATGTTACAATGATTTGGCAATGGTTTCTCTCGTGCTGCCAGACGAAGCCGGCATTGATTGGGCCTTCGATCAGGAAACTCTGCTAGTAGGGCAACACTTCCCTACGAAGAGTGTCGCCCAAGAGGCAATTGCAAGATGTGCGGTAACATCAACTGCACATACCGGGTGTACAAGTCCAACCAAGAGACTTACATTGTGAAGTGCATGAATCCTGAGTGTCCCGGCAAGATCCGTGCCTAGAAATTCAAGGGCACGAGTTCGGGCTTCAGGATAACTGTCCTGACGGATCACACTTGTGTGCTTACTGAGCCACTGCAGAAGCACAGAAATATCACGTCCTCATATGTGGCCAGCTTGATTTCTCACTTGGTCATAACGGACGTGACCGTTTCATCGAAGATACTAATAGCTGACGTGGTTAACATGGTAGGATATCCTGTTTCCTATGGTAAGGTGTGCCGAGCGAAGAAGAAAGTTATAGAGATGATTTACAGCATGTACAAAGAGGCGTACAACTTTGTTCCTCGGATACTTTACCAAATTGCTGAAGCCAGTCCTTTTACCTACATCAACAAGATAGATAGACCGCACCCCACGAAGAGTCCGAACTGTTTCATCCTTTACCGTGTGTTTTGGGCATTTGGACCAGTCGTTCAGGGCTTCAAGTATTACCGGCCTGTGATGATCATGAATGGCACTTTCCTATCTGGCACGTACAGGGGCAACATACTGATGGCGGTCACCACAAACATCAACGACCAGCTACTCTTGGTGGCTTATGCAATCATGGATAGCGAGAACACGGAGAGCTAGTTGTGGTTCCTAGCTAATGTGAAGCAAGTAGTTGTCCAAGACCGCTAGAACGTATGCCTAATCACGGACAGGCATGTTGGGTTATTGTCCGCCATCAGCACCATGCAAAGAGGGACTCAGCCATCGTATCAATGGAATAATATTGTCAATCACTATTGCATGAGGCATCTTGTCGTGAACCTGCATAAGAGGTTTCGCAGCAAGGAGGTCATGAAGACATTCAAGAGGCTCTATATGCAAAAACAGAGGAGAAAGTTCGAGGCTATATGGAGAGTGCTCAATGAGGAAACCTCAAAACATACGACGAAGTCCGTAGAGGGCTAGGTGAACAACTTCTTTCAATGGGTGCAGTTGGATGCTCCGAAGCTAGAGAAGTGGTCCCTCCTCCACGACACGGACGACGCAAGGTACGGCATAATAACAACTAACATGTCGGAAGTTTACAATGGTGTTCTGAAGGGGGTTCGGTCCCTCCCAATTAGTTCTATCATGGAGGAGATCTAGAATAGAACCGTTGGATACTTTGTAAACAGGGGGATGAATGCGAGGAGGCACCTAGATGAGGGAAAGCAGTTCTCTGAACGTATGCATGCAAACATGGAGAAGAAAATAGAGAAGGCTCACTCGCACGATGCACGCACCATGGATGGAGTTAGGCAGAAGTTTGAAGTGCGTCTACGGGAGAAGTTCGTCGATGGCTATTCAGGGGCTACTATAAACAAGTGTGCACAACACGTGATGTGGTGACATGCACATGCAACAAGCCAAAACTGTTGCACAAGCCATGCTCCCATGTATATGCGGCATGCGCAGTTCTCCGGTAGTCGTCCGTGGACTACATCTCTGAGTACTTTAGCACCGACCATCTGTTTAGGACATGGAGTTCGGAGTTCAACTCGTACGGCTTGGACGTGCATTACAGGAAGTTATGGCCAGGCCAAGTGACTTGGTCTCAGAATGACACTTTGAAGCGGAGCGGTCGTGGACGGTGGCAGTCATGGCGAATCCATAATGATATGGACACAAGTCAGCAGGGAGACGTACCTACTCCATGGAAGTGCCGTATATGCAGGACAGTAGGGTATACAATGAAGAACTGCCCTAATAGGGCCGGCTCGTCGACCATTCCGTAGCAACCATGACAATGTACTTTCATGTAATTTTATTTTTGTGTACGAGTAGTACCTTCACGTAATTTCATTGTTTTGTTATGTAATATCATGTACCATGCTTTCTATTTCATGTTATCTACTGTCATGTCATGACATGTTATATGTTGTTATGTCATTTAATGTTATTTTTTATGTCACCTGTATTAACTTTGTATCGTTTATTATCTTCTTGCAGGATATGGCTGGACACCCGCAGACTTTGCTTGACCCATACTACGATGCCAAGCATCGTAGCAGGGCCTGGCTTACAGGTGTTGGACCACGATCTTTCAATCTTAGGGTCCCGAAGGAGCATTGGCCCTTAGACTGTGCGATACGTACCCATTCTACAGGAGTCAGGGCTATTGCCGCTAGCCCGGATAATGGACATTGACATTCCTTCACTTTGGACGGGGCTCTCTTGTCCGCACTCGTCAATCGTTGGAGGCCGGAGACCCATACGTTCCACTTTCGCTTGGGGGAGTTGACCGTCACCCTCAAGGACGCTACCTACATTACGAGCTTGCCTATTAGGGGAGGCCGATAGTTCCGCCACCGAGGAGGCCTGACGGGAGGGTCAAGTTGCAACATAGGTTTCGTCATCTGGTCACTGAGTACAATGCAGGGGTTCCGCTATCCTGGCTTCGTCGCTACGTATGATGCCCCGATGATGCGCCGGTGTACGTGCTGAGGACTCACCTTGTCATACTTGCTCTTCTTGTTTGGCTGAGTGTTGTTCCCTAGTACACAGGGAGATATTGTGTACCCAAGCTACATCCACATCGCGAAGGCTTTGGCTAACGCCCAGGTCAACGACGTCCCGCAGTTCAGTTTTGGGTCAATGGTGCTTTGTGCGACATATTGAGGATTGTGTGCGGCCTCCTTGAATACAACGATGGAGGCGCTCGTGCTTGCAGTATGCTACTCGTTACTTCAGATATAGTCTTGGGAACACTTTCCTGTCGGGCGCTCGTACTTCAGGGAGTTCGTTCAACCGTATCTATTCGAGGCTCAGTTCTACGGTAAGGATGGTGAACCGGTCGATGGTCCCACCATGAGTACTCGGTGGACAACGAGTCTATTGGGATGGGCAAGGGATAGGCCTCAGAGAGTATACCCAGAGTTTCATAACTATTTCGAGACACTGCACGAGGTTGAAATCATATGGCAACATTGGACTTCTCATTTCTTGGTCAGTACGGCGCCGCATGGGTTGTCAGAGTAGTGCGGGCAGGATGGTGAGTACTGGTTCACGACATGCCACCTAGTGTTATGTCACATAGTGGAGGCATACTGCCCAGCTAGAGTGATGCGACAATTCAGACTTCATCAGCAGATACCCCCCTCTAGTTGGCCAGCATCTGCCATGAAAAGTGCATATGTAAGTGTAATTCGTAAATTTTAATTTTAATTCCTAATTGTAATTCGTAATTATAATTCGTAACTTGCAACTTTCATTCCTGCAGGCAATCTCAGAGGGGCCAACAGAGCAACGACTAGCGCGAAACACAATTACCATGGTCGACTGCATGAGAGCAGTCCATCACGGAGCAAGTAATAGTAGAGGGTCGACCATACAACCTTGAGTCGTACGTCGCATACTTAGAGTAGTACGTGCCTCGTACACATACACGCCTTACTGGGACAACTCCCGCAAGGCCCGAGGAGGTCATGCACATTGAAAGGTTGGGCCTCGGCCACCCTGTAGACCGCGCAGCACGCCAGGACGACATGGTACGAACCTACATTACATTTCAATTCAGATTTCTTTAACTAACGAACTACTCGTGTGTTCTCTGCAATTCAATCGTGCAAACCGTATCTTCGAGGAGGCTTCCACTGCAGTACGGCATGGGAAGCACAACACTGTGTTCGGCCTGCTTGGGGTTCTACATTCTGTCATGGCTGATGCGAAGGGCATCATCACCACAGTTACCTGTGGTCGCCACAGCGACGTCGCCATACCAGGCGTGAAGGGTGACGCTCGTCCTCCATCTCCTAGGTCATCACGCCCGAGTATGGCCAAAAGACGATCGAGCTTCGCTCGCTCATCTTCATGTTGGCCTGGCATTCAGGAGACGATGGTATGAAGCGAACATTTACTTCTCAAATTTTGTACTACCTACGCAATGTGACCTTTATGGCCATGCTGGGTCCTTCTACAGCGCGCGCGGGGATCACTATCTCCTTCCATCGTCGTCTAGGCACGAGCATGAAGCACCTGCTCTGTCACCCGCACGTACAGGGGAGACCGGCACACCCGATCGGGACTTGCCTCCTGCAAGTTCCGGGCGATGTACGTTCACGCCGGCAAGGAACCCGTAGGATTGTGGGTTCGGCTAGACCTACACCCCCTATGACAGGCACAACATCGGTGCAGGCACATCATCTTCGCTAGCGCCATGTCAGGTAAGTTTTCATTGGTTGAAGTTATAAACTGATGTTGAACATACCTTCATTTGTGGAACTTCTTAGCATTGCAGGTACCTAACATTTCTGTACATAAATGTTTGTTTACTGGACTCCGACGTGGACACCCCCGATCAGGAATTTCCACCAGGAAGTTTAGCTTGAGGTACGTTTGCGCCGGGACGCTTACCATAGTACCCACCTCAAGATACTATCTTCATCCAGACCTACACCCCACAATGCAAGAATATGGTGTAGGTTCATCATCTGTGCGGGCGCCATGGCAAGTTACTATGGATGAGTTCGGCCAGTGGGCTTAGCACTCCACGACTCCACAACTGGCATTGGTTAGTGGCCCACAACCGGCATCGGTAAGTGCATCATGTAATTTTAGTTAGTTGTTACACTATCTTTTGGCCCCAAAAATAACGGCATATTCTAATGAAGCCTCCTGGGTGGATGGAAGACATGCTCGCCCACCAACGCCTCAGACCAAGCCAGCTTGACGATGCCCCTCCCGCAACACAGGACACACAGTACGAATTGTGGAGCAGTATGCACGCACCTGACCGGTTCTCATACCCAGAGGACTAACTCCGCCATGCGCGAAAGTGACGCCCGGATCAGAGTTGAGGTTACAAGGACTCAACCAGTTCTATTGTTGTATTGCAGTTCGTGTGTGTAATTCCTATATGCCTTTACGAGTCACCCTGCAAGCAAGCAATACTCGTGCATGTCACCCTGTTGTAAATAATGTTTGTGTCTTCATATCATAATTGTTGCATTTCTATCCTTCCTATGAGTAACAATAGAAATCACACATGTAGTGTCTATTAACTGGACCTATCCGACGAAAAGTTGGCACCATTTTTCCTACCGAATCTTTGCACTGCCACTATAAATAGGCCTCCATACCGCCTCCGCTCCCTCATATCCTCTTCCTCATACCATTCCTTGCCTCCTTCAGGTCAAGTGAAGGCCATGTCTAAAACATTGAGCTCAGGGAATCGGAGGGCCCGCGCGCTTGCCACTCCAAGACAGGTCGATTGTCCTAACTGCCATGTGCAAGATAATGTGTTATACGCCAACACTGAGGGAAATAACGGCTGGGTGTTCTACAAATGCCTTTTTTCTCTGTAAGTGAAAAGTTACTTCGATTTCTTCCTTTTTGATGTTTTCTTTGATGTTCGAGTTGTCTATTTTTTGAGAGATCTTCTTTCTTTCCACGGCCTCAATGCATGTTCACATCGTCACGTAGGCTGCAGGATGCCAATATTTCCAGTGGGCAGACACCATGGATACCTCGATGGAGCGTCCTATTAACACAATACCGCAGATGATGCAGCCAACGATGGAGCAAAGGATGGACCCCATGCTCGAGCAGAGGCTAAACATGCTGATGTTTAAGATGGACCGCATTTTAGATCATGTCAAGTGGTTAGAGAAGATTGTGTGTTTGGCTATCCTTGTTGTATTGTGCGCTATACTTGAAAAGTAGTTCCTTTCGTACGTATGATACTAAGTTAGTCATGGATGTGGTTCGAAGTGGTTTAAGAATGATGTACCTTATATACTATTTCAATATGGTATTTTGCTTTGTTAACTTATCTACTATTCGGATTTGATATTTTGCTTTCTTAACTTATGTATTACATAATTATTACCTCGTAATAACGATAGTTGTCAAAAGTTGAAAGCATCCATCACCTTTCGCAATCACATGTCGCAACACTCTGCCCACCGCTTTTAGCTTTTACAGGCCGATTTGTCAACACTCTGCCAGCAGCTTGGTCAGGCCGATTTGATAACAGGCTGCCAGCATCTTTATCAGGCCGATTAGACAACTCTGGGACCAGCTTTGTCAGCCCAATTAGATAACTCACGGACGTCTAGCTTTGTCAGGCCGATTAGACAACTCCTGGGCTACAACTTTGTCAAGCCGATTAGACAACTCACGGACATCTACCTTTGTCAGGCCGATTAGACAACTCCCGGGAAGCAGCTTTGTCGGACTGATTTAACACTTTCTTGTCAGAATCTTTCTCAGGGCGCTAGGGACAACACACTGCCACCAAAAACTAACTATAAATATGGCTCCATGTCCAGTATACACATTCCACACAACACCGAGCCAATCCCCGCACCAAACACCACATCCCTAACAACACCGTAGCCTCCTTCACCGGTGTGTTCACTATGGTCGACTTCACAGTCGTTCTTCATAGGCGCAAGTGACTTGACGAGAATGGGAAAACCCACCCAAATGTGTCTTGCAAGAATGCACCTGTGTTAACGGAGTTTCCCCACCCAAACATCGACTGTGGTGAAGTTGCGTGGATAAAACAGTCCAGGCATCTCGACATCGCTGCCCGGGCGTACTATACGTGCCGCTGGGAAATACGTGTAATTTAATGCCATTTATGTATATTCCGTGATGTGTTTCTCAGACTTCTAACTTTGTCCACACATGACACCAGGGAGAAGACAGTTTCCACTTCTTCCAATGGATCGATGGCCCGGACAAGTACGATAAGGCGTACTTGGCACACGAAGAGTACCTGCACCTCGCGGATCCCCCGAGCTATTCGGACGTTACAAGCTCGAACCTCAGACTGCGCAAGACAGACCGAAGTGACCGCGCCCACGGGACAACAATTACCACTTGTGAAAGTTACTAGAGGACCAACAGGAACATCACAAGAAGATGAAGGAAAAAGCTGACGAGCGGGACAAACATGAGCGTGAGGAGGAGAAGATCCCCCAAAAGACCACTGTTGGTTTGATTGGTACGGGCCTAATTGGAAGGAGGCCAAGGCCCTGCGTTGCACACAATCAAAGGGGAAGACACCGATGGATCCTTCCATATAGAATCTATGATAATACGTACGACATTTTTCCATTTTCAAAAGGCGCGTATGTACCTTAGTAGTAGTTTCTGTTCATGGTTCGTCCATGTCGTCACTCCATGTCTCTTTCATCATTTCCTATGCAATTTTATATCGACGATGTCGTGCTATGTATCCTAAAATTTTTATGTCCAGCTACGTGCCCTACTCGTTTCGTAAAACATGCTATGTCATCTTTTTCCATATGAGCCATCGAACATTACTTCTTCAAATTTTTCCTAAGTAACTAATTGGTTCTGACAAACAAAATTAGATAATAAAATTTCTTTGAAATCTCTGTGCCATTCATTGGTTCCGACAAACAAAATTCGATTATATAATCTCTGTGCCATTCACTGCTTCTGACAAACAAAATTCAATTATGAAAATAACACCCGAGTTAGTACAAAATAAGGAAAAAATAGTCTGGACTCGAAGTAGCCAAATATATGACAACGCACTGCCTGTTGCTTTGTCAACCCAATTTGACAACAAACGCCCCCACTTTCTCAGAGCGACGGACAACACACTACCTACCTCAGAGAAAGTGACACCACACTGCCCACTGCTTTCTCAGAACGATTTGACAATACGCTGCAGCCCGCTTTGTTAGACCAAACTGAGGTATAAAACCACCCTCCACCCACACAGAACTTCTTCACTGCTCTAACCTCCACTCCATTGTAATGACAGACAAAGGAGGCAGCTCAAGTTGTGGGAGGGGTAGAGGGGGAAGACTGGGTCAGACATCACCTCGAGACCCTGACCCTTCATGGTTTCGAGGCCGCGACCCTTACCTCGAGGATACTTCAATCTATGGTCCGCTAGACCCCGATCCCCCTAGCCCAGCTTTTCCTATTCGAACAAGGGACTCATATAACATCCAAGATCCAATCCACAAAGGCTGACAACTTCTCTCCCTGAACTGGCCGAATGCAAGCACGATCTCAACGCCATTGTGCAAGTTTCTGATGGGTCGGATCCCAACCCAGGACTTCATTTCTACCGATGCCCTCAGTTCATGGTAACCACTAGAACTCTTACTTACCATTCGACTCATGTCTCACTATATGACACATACTCTTGCTTGCAGACCACCGATTGCAAATTCACTGAGTAGGTGGACCCACCGTATTCCATACATGCCCAATGCTACTTCCATACATTGATGTATCGCCTTGATGACATGTAAGAGGACCTCATGGAGGTCAAGAAGGAGAACAAACAGCTCCGCAAGCAGAACTTCGAGCTCCAAACCCAGAATGACAACCTACATCGTCAGAGACTTAGGGAGAGGAACAATGAGAAGGTCATCCACCTCGGCAGCGACTACCACACTTACTGCTGTTGTGGTAATGCCAGCTGTAGCTATGCTTGCCACTACCGTAATCAACAGCCCCATCCACACCGTTCTGATGATCAACACACCATGTGAGTGCCTTATGGTTACCCATTCGAGTCTTAATGTTCTCCCCCCTTAAAGCGTAGTCCCATCCCGTCATTTTACAATTCCAGAAGACGCATTAGTATCATACTTTTTTCCATGTTCGTGGCTGCTCTGTACTGCCATTTATACTGTCCAAACTGTATGTGCCATGTAATCCCCATTTATTATGAAATGCTATGTTTCATTCATTCCCTCGTTTGTATTGACCGATATACGGTATACAATTAGCGATACTCATTCCTAAATGTTTTGTATATTTCTCGTTTTTGTAATTATACAAATAACACTTTAGTTAGTACAACAAATTTTCGCTGCATGTTATTTTTGCAATTACGCGACCATAGGAGCTAAACATACAAATTATCAGATTAAAGTAGCCAAATACAACCGTGGAAAAGAAGAAGAAGAATCTTTTCGGCCCCGACAGCGGGAAATAATATTGCGCGCTAAGTCCACTCAATTACCACTATACTGAGCTAGACTTGTAAATTCATTGGCACGAGAGCCATCTTCGCAAAAAATACCGCCATAATTTTTAACTGTAAGGCACAAATAATTGCCACACCTAGAAAATAAAAAAAACAAAAGAAATATCTGGCGGTACTTAGCCGCTTGAAATGGGTGAAAAAAATTTCCACCTTAATCCGCCGCTTCAAATGAGTGAATTTCTTTTAGATTAATCTGTACGCTAGAAATAGCGGTTCGGTTCTGCTGGAAATTGCCAAAAATTTTCCAGCAGATTGGCACAGCTGAAAATCATCGAGCCGAAAACATAAAAAGAAATTTCTGTGGAAGCCGTCCACTATAAAATAAAAAACAATATTTCGCCCAGCCAAAAAATAGAAAACAAAGTTCCAGCGGACTCGAACCGCTAGAAATCAATAAAAAAAATTCAGCTGACGGGTCACCTGAATTTTCCTGTACAGAGGCCATTTTCGTGATTTCGTCGTGACAGTGGTTATTTTCGGAAAAATAACATGAACAGGACTACAACAGTAAAAACTTCACGTGTGACTAGTATAGTGCCTGTGTTAACGCTACGACGGCAGTACACCCGCTTATCAATTAAATGAGAAGATAAGTATGAATACAACACTTAATAATAAAAGAGAAATTTAGAATTTTAAATGAATTTAGAAAGAAAAACGGAACTAAATGGAGGTCGAATGGGCGAAAACGGGCTCCCAAAAGATTTTAAATCAAGAAAGAGAAAGAAAAAAGAATTTTCTGATTTTAGATTATTTTTTTTGCAGCTTCCACAGAGAGCACAACGTGCTCTCTGGGCTTGGCCAGCGCAAGGGGGAGGGAAGGCTAGGGGTGGCCGGCCGGTCGTAGTGGGTCAGCACTGGTGCGACGAGATCGTCGGCACCGGCGCCTGCGGGGGAGGAGTCACGGTTGCGGTGAATTTCGAGGGGAAAGATAACGGTGATGGCTTGGGTTACCTCCAAAATCCGGCGATCTTTACAAGAGGGAGTACTTGAGGATTTACGCAATGCGATGGGGTGGAGGAGAGCTCGCTGGCTTTTATAGCCCTGAAACAAGCATATTTATGGAAACCATAATTTGGGATCAAATCAGATTGAGTGGAAATTTTGGCAATAGAGCACGAAATTTGGGGAATTAACACTATAGATGGAAAGGGGAGATTTAGTGCGGGATTAATGGAGCTTTGGAGCTTCTTTCTTGCTTTAATGGAGGGAGGGAAGATAAGAAGCTTCTCTGGTCTGGGCTGCAGCTAGAAGAAGCTACAAGTGAGTTGCCTTCATTTTTTTTAAGTATAGAAGAATTTTTGAAAAGATAGCACATTAGGTTAAAAAATTCTAGAAAAATTCTCAAAAAAACTTTCGATTATTTTGTACCTAATAAAATTATTTTCAAAAAAATTTAAATTATAAATTTGCCGAGGCACAATGTGCCGCGAGGTCGCCGACCAAAGAACCTCGCCCGGCGTCGGCAAAGCCACCGATGGCGACCGTGGAGCCATTGCGGACTGCGTTCTCCGGCCGCCGCCCCATCTCGGTTTCCTTTTCCCAAAGACGTAATGTATGGTCCTTCCTTTTCCAGACGTTTGTTTCCTTTTCCTTGATTCCAAGACGCGTTTGTTTCCTTTTCCTTGTTGATCTTTGGAGGTGAGGAAGGTCTGTTGTGGGCCACAGGAATGATTTCGAAAAAATATGGAAAAATAAACTACGCTCGCCGACCGCTGGATCCGCAAGGAAAAAAAGATAAAAATTAAACAAATTGCTAAATCGTTCATTGGTTACGCAAGA
Source organism: Otatea glauca (assembly GCA_036346275.1). Taxonomy (NCBI): domain Eukaryota; kingdom Viridiplantae; phylum Streptophyta; class Magnoliopsida; order Poales; family Poaceae; genus Otatea; species Otatea glauca. The sequence goes on along the minus strand of CM070723.1, from coordinate 40,252,598 downwards.
AAAAATTGAAAAAATTAAGCGACACTCTGCACTGCTGGTTCCTTAGATAAAAATAAAAACAAAAATTCAGCGCTCTCCGTATACCAAATTAGGCTCTATGGGGCTTGATCCGTAAAAAAGTCTCGAGAAGGGTCATATTCGGAAAAAAATACGATCACAATGCCAGGACAATAAAAAATTCAAGTCTTGTTTCCTTGCATTCGGATCCTCCTGTTTATTTCCTTGTTTGATTCACCCTCCTTCCAAATATGTAGTACGTACAATTTTGGCGAGTAAAAAATTCAAATCTGGTTTCTTTGCATGCAGATCCTCCTTATTTATTTCCTTGTTTGATTCGCTCTTCTTCCAAATATGTAGGTGGGGGAGGTCTGTTGTGGGCCACAGGGATGATTAGACACACTAAATAATGGCCATCGGATGTGGGTGAGTAAAACTGAGGAAAGATCTGAGACGTTCATTTTGATGAATGCAAGTTTCTGGGGACGTTTTACTGGGTGCACGAACATTGGGCCATCTCTAATGAGGTGCATTATTTAGGGTGAACGTAGGAAAAATTGCTTAGGTGCATTATAAAGGGGTATAGATGAGCATACGAGCTCAGATGGTAGGAAAGGAGGAAGCGTGTGGGCCGTGGGGCCTTAATGGCTTTTTGCTTTTTAACTAGCAGTGCAGCACGTTTTTATCTCTTCTCAATTTCTTTTTTTTTGTATGAGAAAATTTTAATTCAGGTGTTTAGACTTCAGAGTTCAGGGTGAGAGAATATTTTCTTTAACAGCCTGTTTGTCAAAACTAGATAGACAATGCCAAGTGGAAATGGACCGCCCACATTACTACCTTATACCCAGTGTAGGGTACCCTAGTACGGAGCGGCTCAGTGCGCGTGCATGTACTCTTCGGTCTCTATTCTCTACCTTTTACCATCTCCTTTGTCTCCCTTTTCTTCACATGCGAGGACCACAAAAGGCCTCAGGCGTAAAGCGAGTCATAACATCATGCAATGTCGCGATAGTGCCTTGCCACACGATGTTTCATGCCATGCCGGCCCAAACACAGCCCATACAGACATGCCGTGCCGTGCCGCTGTAACATCCTGAAAAATATAAAATAAATAAAATGTGAAATATAAATATGAATTCTAATTTCATTCAGAGTTTTTATTTTCCTGTGATTTATTTGGAATGTTTGCTCTTGAGAAAAATAAAAAATACCAAAAACCATTCTTTTAATCTACGAAGACCAAAACCCAAAAGGATAAAATTCAGGAAAAATTCATCCAGACCCTAGATCACTTCCATAGTCTACTTGGCGAGTCTCAAAGCAGTGTGAGTGCATTTAATTATGAAATCAAAATTAAAACAGTACATGGAGACTAGAAATAGTACAAATGTCAGAATTAAATAAAAATATATGAATGTGATCATCAGTTGAAATTTTTATGACTTTATCCTAAGTTCCTTGGGAACAGACCTAAAAATTTTCACCAAAAATACAAGATAAATTGCTATGTTGGAAAAATCAAAATCAGAAATGGGAAATAACTGACCACATCAATGTTAGAATTTAATAAAAATTCCTAGAGTTGATCATATTCTGGATCACCAAATAAAATTGGCAAATAAAATAGATTGCAGTTTTGTCCTCAGAAAAATCAAAAACAGAGAGTGATGAATTGTAATAATCATATTGTCAGAATTTTTAAAAACAACACAAGTCAAGTCATGAGCTGAAATTCTTACGGTAGGGTGAAGTCTATTTCCAAATCATACACAAAAATTTTCAAAAAGTTTAGACATGGAATAATAACTCATTTTGAAGGACCATGCGGAGGTCCATCCATGTTTGTGATGAGTATTTGACTTTATTTGACCAAGGTGTGCTCAAGTTTGAGTTTGATTTGGATTGATTTTCAAAATGAAGCAATTTGAGTTGTCTCTGCTAGGAGTGGCAGTACCGGCCGTATGGGCGCGATAGTGATGAGTTGGATGGTTTATTGCATGTCATTGTGGGCATTGCTATGTGATGTGTTTCCTTGTCTTTGATGGTTGCAGGGCGACGGTGCTAGGTCATGGTGAGGCGGAGGATGACCGGGACTAGGCGAGGAGCGTCGGTAGTCCAGACGGTTGGGAGATCGCCGGAAGATGATCGGAGATGGAGTCCGGGCAAGTCAAGAAAACAATGAAAGGAGATGATGCTAGCTAGATGCCGCGTAGATCAATGAAGGCCGTCGGATTGAGGTCTAGTTGATAGGTTAGCGGGTCTATGTAGTATGCTTTGAAAACCGTGCAAGAAAACCAGGTATGTGTGTGGGTTTTGGGTTAGCCCTTGCATGGCTGTGTGTGTGGGTTAATCCTAGCCCTTAGATGAGTGCTCTAGGGTTGAGGGACTCATCCAAGGGTGGTAGGTGGCCCAAGAGTAGTATAAATAGGGTGGAGAGGTAGCCTCCTCCCTTGAAAGGTTTTGAGGTTTGTGAATGCTCCTTTGAGCTTTGCCCACATGAAAGTGAGGCTTTGTAACCTCTCCTTCCAGAAATGAAAGTTTTATCCATCCTTCTCTGAATTTATTTTATGATTTACATTATGTCCTTACTTTACATAATTTAAATTCAGCATTTACTTTCCCGCAATTACATTCTCGCAATTTACTTTCACGCAATTTGGATTTGCCTCCCCTCCTTCTAAATGCTGTTGATTTTGGATGTTTAGAGTGTGTTCACCGATATCTTCACCAAGCCTTTGGATAGCTCCAGATTTGTTGCCTTGAGGAGTGAGCTTGGAGTCGTGAGCCCTTACGGCCTTTCGTGAGGGGAAACTGGTTTGTATATTATGTATTATATGTTTTCTTCCAGCTTTTCTTTTCTTTGTGTTTCTTCTGGGTGACTTTGGGCTTGTTTTCTTGAGTTGAGTTCACTCACTTAGACTTGGCATGCCTTGCATGGACCTCTTATCTTGTGCTTTAGGTTGCTATCATGCGTGATTAGTGTTCTCTCTTCTCTCTAGGTTGAGTTCCTCACAGTCTTATAAGTCTAGCGGTATTGGGCCTCTGGGTAGACAGGTCTGTGTGCACTCCTTAGTTGGGATCTAGAGTCGACTTCCTATGTCGATCTCTGGGAAGATAAAGCGAGTCCGAGCCGTAGTGAGTCTCTTCTATCTTATCTATGCTCAATAGCCATCCAGTTTTGCGTTTCTCGACTTCTTCTCCTCATTACATTTTTTCGGTTATTATTGAGTTCATTCGGGTTTTCTTTATGCCTAATCTTGATAATAATTCAACTTTAACCAGATTTGAGCTTAAAATTGATTCATTTGTTGAGGGGGAGTTTTGGAATCTGTTCGTGCATTGCATATAGACTGCATTTCCTGTTTAATGAGCTTTGTCTATTATGCAATTGATTTATTCTTCATGCTATACACCATGCTACATCATATGGAGGAAATCACTATCTTAGATATGTCCAAGTTCATTTAACTTGCTAAGCTAAAAAAATGAAATAAGCCTTAAATGAAAAACTTGATGAAACTTGTTGCTTTTACTTGCTAGGTTTCTTCTCTAAAGGTTTGTGCCATAATTTGAGAAATTTTGGAGTTCTCTAGAGTCCCTATAGCAACTTGGGTGAAACTAGTTTGATCTATGCTAGAGTCCTTCAATTGCTCATAAATCATTGTGCTAAAAATGAAAATTAAACAAAATTGACTCTTCTTGTGCACATACGACTCAACACCTTGCATTCACAAGACCGCTTCCCATTGCACTTGGGATTAACTTGGAATACATCGTGTTTGACCTAGACCATCCTCTTAAGAGTTCATTTTGAGATGGTCGCATACGGCTTGAGTCAATTGGTTGTCAAAAGAAAATGCAAATAAATTAAAAACAAAGACATATATGGGTAAAGAATGCAAATAATGTCAAACATTTGCACCCCTCTATGTCTTGTATTATGATAAATCAAAATTTGCATTAAGTGATAAATGAGCCCGAAGGACCTTGTATGCTCTTCTAGATTCCCCAAAGTGTTGAGTAGGTTGAACTCTAGGTTTTCCTTTTGATCCTTAAAGTGGATATTCTTCTATTTTTGAAACTAAAGCTAAGTGTTGCACTTGTCAAATCTTGCTAAAAATGATATATTCAAAACTAAGCTCTTATTTGCACTTGGACATGTCTTAGTTTAGTCATCTTCTGAAATTGACAAGCTTGGTGTAATATCCTTCCATTTTGATCAATTGGATAATTTTCAAACCTCTTTCGATTGCATTTCTTGCATACATAAAAAGAGGGAGAAAATTCCATTTTGATGCCTATATTGCCAAAAGGAGGAGAAAATGTAGAAAATGCATCATTAAAAAAAGAGAGAGATAAAAATGTGAAAGCTTGTTGGTTCTTATTATCTTTGTAAATCTTTGCTATTTTTTATGGATCATAATCACATTTGGTACTTACGATTGGTTTTTAGAGCTTTTGTGGAAAACTTGCTCTTTTCATGGTCTTGCTCTAAACTCTTTCTGCCAACTTGGTCAGGATTTTATATCTTTCTCTCTGGACCAAGTTTGGCTTCGCAATCAAATTGCTTTCTTCTTCTCTCATTCAAACTCAAATTTATGCCTTTTGTGTTGTTTGTCAATATACTCATCAAGGGGGAGATTGAAGGACCATGTGGAGGTCCATCCATGTTTGTGATGAGTATTTGACTTTATTTGAGCAAGGTGTGCTCAAGTTTGAGCTTGATTTGGATTGATTTTCAAAATGAAGCAATTTGAGTTGTGTCTGCTAGGAGTGGCAGTACCGGCCGTATGGGCACGATAGTGATGAGTTGGATGGTTTATTGCATATCATTGTGGGCATTGCTATGTGATGTGTTTCCTTGTCTTTGATGGTTGCAGGGCGACGGTGCTAGGTCATGGTGAGGCGGAGGATGACCGGGACTAGGCGAGGAGCGTCGAAGGTCCAAACGGTTGGGAGATCGCCGGAAGATGATCGGAGACGGAGTCCGGGCAAGTCAAGAAGACAAGGAAAGGAGATGATGCTAGCTATATGCCGCGTGGATCAATGAGGGCCGTCGGATTGAGGTCTAGTTGATAGGTTAGCGGGTCTAGGTAATATGCTTTGAAAACTGTGCAAGAAAACCCGGTATGTGTGTGGGTTTTGGGTTAGCCCTTGCATGACTGTGTGTGTGGGTTAATTCTAGCTCTTAGATGAGTGCTCTAGAGTTGAGGGACTCATCCAAGGGTGGTAGGTGACCCAAGAGTAGTATAAATAGGGGTGGAGGGGTAACCTCCTTCCCTGGAAGGTTTTGAGGTTTGTGAATGCCCACATGAAAGTGAGGCTTTGTAACCTCTCCTTCCAGAAATGAAAGTTTTATCCATCCTTCTCTGAATTTATTTTGCGCATTTACATTATGTCCTTACTTTACGCAATTTAAATTCAGCATTTACTTTCCCGCAATTACATTCTCGCAATTTACATTCACGCAATTTGGATTTGCCTCCCCTCCTTCTAAATGCTGTTGATTTTGGATGTTTAGTGTGTGTTCATATGGTTTTACATCTCTTTTGCACTCTTGGATTGAGTAGAGAACATCTTTTCTTTCAAGTTTCAACTTTGTTCAGAACTTGTTATTTGCGCAGCATTTAGTATTTGAATTTTATAAAAATATATAAAAATCCTTTTTATGTGATTCTTGTTGGAGGAGGTGTGGGACTCTGATATACACTTGCATAAAAATGTTGGAGTTATCTTGTTGCACCGTTTGGGCGCCATTAGGTGAAAACCGAGCCCCAAATTTTCTGCTCGCAGTTCTTGACTGACTGTGTTCTTTGATTTCTCCTGTTTTTTCTGTAAGGCTTTTTGAGGAGAAATTTGGTGGAGTTCTTCATGACTATGTTTTTCATGGGGAGAAAAATTCTCAAAATTTTGGGAGCTGTAGAAACCCACCAACCTCCTGTTCAAATTGAGGACAAGTTCTGGAAATTCTGCTTTTGCTTTTCTGAAAGTGACTTTTGTGATTTGAATTGATGTCCTTTCTAAAAGCAAGAGTTTCATTGATTCCTCTTTATCTTGGACACTAGACAACCAGGATTGTGACTCAAAAATCCTCACATATTTTATGGTACTTATCCATGCAAGCTAGGGGTACACATAGTTGTCTAGTTTTTCGGGCTTTTCACGATTTTCTTTGAGCGATCTTGTCGAGGTTTTTGTTGGAGTATTTTGGGAGAAAGTTTATTTGCGACCATTCATTCCCCTCTGTTCGCCATCTCGGTCCTTCACATTTAATGCAAGGACTATGATCTGTCTAGAAAAGAAGCAAGTCGGTTTCCTCGTTCTTTCACTACATGTGGGACCCAACCTTCAGTGACACAGGGCCAAGCACAGTTGCCACCTCTGGCCCACAAGCCAGCCACCCAATTTACCCCTCTGCTTACCTTGTCTCTTCTCTTGCTTCACCATGCCGAAGGCTTGCCACAGCTGACGTTGCTCGCCAACTCTCTGCTTCGACAAGCGTCCCACCACCATTGTCATGTCCAGGTACAAGGCTGCAGTGCTGGAGGTTCTTCGCATTCTCACCTGGCCGGTGTTGGAACTAGCCCAAGGATCAAACACGAACTCGTGGACACAAGAACAAGAAATACATCAAGAACATACACACTTATATATTTCCGTACTTAGCTCACAAAGAATACAAGGAACACACCCTTAAAACACCTACCGACTCAAGATTACAACGGACTTGAGTTAGTGTCTTACTTCTTTGTTCCTACCTACTCTATCCACCTTGAGCCTATCTCTTGTACAAGATTATATAGACACACGTATGCATACGGCACGTTCACTGGATGGCCGAGTCATCAGAGCGACGCATTTTCTTAGGATCCAATCGCTAGGTCGTGGCCAAGCCCGCGTCCTGCGCATGCACCCAACGACTAGATCTGCATGCACCATGCATCCTCACGTCGGCATCCAATTGCTCTCCTGCATGCAATGCACTGCTAAGTGCTAACTACTATCCAAAGATGCAAACTCACTCATGCAATGACTAGATAACTCCCTAGCCTGATACACGTGCATGATAATTACACACATAAATGTGACTTCCTAATGCATGACTCAATGGACAGTAAAACACACACTACATGTTAACTCTAATTTATGCAGATTTATTATACAACAAGATTATGACTAATAGCCGGCTGGCCCAAGTCCTCCTGGCTCGCCCTCTCTCCCCGCCCGAGGCTGGCATTGCTGCTAATTGCTTGCCGCGACAAGCCAAGTCGGCCGAATGTGTTACCGTGGCACAAGAATTGCGGCACCAACTCACTAACCACCTGCTGGTGCCATTCACTGCGACAAGACTGTCCCTACCTCATCCATTCCCTGCACCAGCCATGGCAGCGAGCTTTTCCATGCCGTCACCCCGGACTTCAGCCGCAATGGAGGCTTGCGTTCAAATCCTGTTGAAACTGTCTTAACGCGGCTATTTAAGCCCGGCAAGAGCTAGCACAAACCTCACACCTCACCCTCGTAGTCCCATTTCATTCCTCTGCCCAAACATTACCTTTTCCTGCTGCCATTGCAGAACTTGGCCCAAAAGGGGGAAAACCAAATCAAGCTGTCTCGGTAAGCCAAGACTCAATTCCTTGAGCTTGAACCATCTCTGTGCATCACTGATCACGCTGCGCACCTCAGTTGTAGCTCCTCTCACCCGAATCACTACCGCCTCGGTGCCTTCTTCCTCATAGCTGACGCACGGTTGCGGAACAATCTGGCCACTCTCCATCCTATCCAAGAGGTAAAATGGAACCTTGGTAGCCTCTAGATGCTCATACACTCCTTTTTCGAGCATGAGCTTGCGCCAAACTCGCCCGCGACTGCTCGGCCATGGCGGTCGCTGCATGAACAAGATGGCAGGGTACTTCCGGCCATCATCGGCGGTGATTGAACCCACCTACGGGTGAGCCGTGACACGTTGGTGCTCTCTGAGCTGCCGGCTGAACATCTCCGCGGTCGTAGCGTCACTGCCGTTGAGCCCTAGGTACACTCTACTTCGGTGCCACTGCCATGCGGGCCTAGATTATCAATCGGCGCGAAGGGCTCAGTAGCAATTCAAACGCACAAAATACGCCTTCGAAGCTAGAAAGTGTATTTTGTCAATTTTCTAGAAATTTCAAACCGGCTAATAGTTAAAACATTTGTAACTTGTGCATTTTAGGTCTAAATTGGGTAAAATAAATTTCTAAATTCATATTAAATCATTTAGTTACATAATATGCAAATATATTTAATTTTTTAAACCTTAGTTTGAAACTATTTGAATTAAAACTTGTATAAACCCTAATATGGACATTAATAGAAGTATGTAAACCATACTCCATAAGATAATGAAATAATTTTAACATACTCCTGAGATCACCAGAGACTCATTTTTGCAATAATATTTAAGTTTGAACCTAGTTTGCATTTATTTTGTAAATAGATCATATTTCAATGTACTAGCAAAATTCAATTAACAATAACTAGTACACATAAGTTGAAATATAGACAAAAACAAGTTTCTAAACCCTATTGGGCCTATAACCACCTTAGGTAAGCAAAAATATTTCGGATTTGTATAGGTTTGAACAATATTATTTAAAATGCCATATACCCTATAAATATAATGGTGCATATACAGAACTTCTATAAATATAAGCATATGCATAAAGAGACCAATTGCTAAAAACCATAAGGACCAGACTATCTTATAATGTGGAAATAACCTTAATATAACATGCTTTGCATCTGAATCCTATTAAAAACACCACATAAACCTAAGATCCACAAAGCAAATCAAAGAACTAAAAAGATAAGAAATCAGTAATTAAATATTTTATCGCCAGAACCTTCATGTTAAAATCATATTTGAATTTGGTATTATTTGACTTTTTTTACCTCGTATTGTTATTTGCTTCTTATTGCTGTTATTCGATATCAACGTGTAGACACTGACGTAGCTGAAACCGTCGACTTCGACTCCGAGACAGTACAAGAATATATTGAGAAAGGCAAGCACCCCCTTGATCATATTGATCCTACTATTTCAATTAGTTTATATTGCTTTGGTCAAACTATTTATGTATGCGCGTATTTTCAATAAATTTGCTATATTGTGGTACTAGTAGATATACCTGTTATCCCATGGAACTTTCTTAATAAATATTGACATGTGAACCTTGATAACCTTAGAATAAGGGTAGATAATACATAATGGTCAACTTGGGTATAAACGATTATATAATGATCATGATTAGTAAGAAAACATGTTGCTCTTTATAATTTTAAAAAAGGTTGGATATGATATTAAATATTGCTGATATTTTGGTTAAAAATAAAAATAAATATGGTTTTGATGCAGGTGATTATTGGCAATAGTCGGATGTGTATGTGACTTGCTCGTAGTGTAGGGGGGAGATTATCTTCTGGGTCGAATTAAGGACCGAACTATGGGACACTATCAAGCCAAGAAATAAGTGCAACCACAAGTGTTAGTATTAGACAGTCTTAACCTATTAAGTTTACTTAGATTTGGTTTTGCACATTAAAAGGATGGAGTAGTAAGAATAATCCGGGTAGGTTTGCTCAAAGGGGTGCTTTCACCGAGGTGTTGGGAATAACACCTACCGACACAATGGTATATGCCTTGCTATGGGGAGAAACGGTTATGACAGAGATGGACCGCCTTGGGTACTATGTGAATGATATCATGACTTAGGTGTGTTGTTTCTGCCGCCATAGCAGGGGTTTAACATGACCGGACTGGTGCAAATTTAGGTCTAGGTAATGTAACAGTTATGTTATGATCTTCCTGCTGACATACCAGAGGAAGTGTGTTAATAGCTTGGCGAAAAGGGGTTGATCATTTCTTGTGGGTAAAGTTGTACACATCTGCAGAGTTTAAATCTTTTTGAAAAGCCTCTCCCGCGGTCATAGGCACTTGGTAAAGTCATCACATAGTTAGATTTTTGGTATTTTCAATATTAGAATTGATTTGAAAATGTGTTGGAAAGTTAATGCTTCATGCCGGGGATTGGCAATGAATTGATACGATACAGTCATGGAGGACTGTGGAATGAGATATGTTACTCTGCTATTATTTTAATACTATTCTTACTACTTTTACAAATTCCGCTTGAAATCTATTACATGCTTACGATTCTTTTTTGCCGGTGCAAAATAACTGTAGAAACCTCTTTATTAACTCAGCCTGCATTTTAATATATCAGCATTTGAAAACACTACAAGTCTTGCTGAGTACACAAGTACTCAACATTGCTTTATTTGTTGGTTTAGTATGTGAAGAAAATGAAATCCTAGACAACTCTTACTTCTACGTAGGCTATGGGGAATTTGATAACAAATCTATTTAGGATTTTACCTTATCAGTTGCTTGCGGGTTATGGATGGACATACCACAAGGCTTTTGGATTTTCTGTTGCTATTTATTTTAGTTTGTAAGATATTTATATAATTAAGACTCTTGTTATCAAATGTAATATAAGCTGTGTATATATATATTATCAACGGTGTAAACATGTGCGTACTACCACTGATCATGGGACTAGAACCATATGCATATGGAGGCCTGCTAGCCATAAAGGCAGGTTCTCACAGCCGCCCATCATGCCCAATCGCGAGACTCGATACGGCCCTGTCATTTGTGCTAACCTGTGCGTATGTGTACCATACCGTGCTTCAGCTATACCATGCTACGTGCCAACCCAGAAAAGCCCGACTCAATGTCCAAACCTACGAGTAGGGGTGAAAACGGAAATGGAATTTCCGACCGTTCTAGAGAAAAATGGAAACAGAAGCATTTTTTCGGAAACAGAAACAGAAAATGTCGGTACGGAAACGGAAACGAAATTTTTTTGTCAGAAACAGGAGAGCCATTTCCGTTGGAAATGGAAACGAAATCAAAAACTCCATATAAGTGAAACAGGAAATTCTGTCGGACTTGGCCCATTTGGCCCAAAAAGGAGAACGGAGAATTTACATTTATTTTCGAATTAAAATAATTTCAGAAATACAAATGGCTTTATAGAAAATATCAAATAGAGTTCAAAAATTCTGAAATAATTCTCAAAAATACTTTGGAACATTTTGGACCTAGAAAAATTATTTCTAGCATATTTTTGGCTTCATTTTTCATGAATAAATTAATTATATAAATATGAAAATAGTAAAATGGCATTTATAAACTCCAGAAAATTCAGGATAAATCTCAAAAAATCATAAATGAACATTGAACAATAATATGCAAGTTTTAAGGTATTACATCTTTATAGTTGGAGGAGCAAGAGGATGTCGATGATAATGATATGGTGGAGGATATGATAGTTTGATCTGGTGGACAAATAGTGAGCCTTCAACTGACAAACTTGAGAAAAAAACTTTATAGTGATACCGGTGAACATAAAATGTTCTTGTATCCACTTTTGTGATGGAATGAGTTACATTGTTTTTGTGGTCATGTATATTGTGATCATGTATTACGTTTTTGTGGAATTTTCCACTTTTGTTTCCGTATCTGCTCCGTTCCGCTCCGCATCCGTTTTGATCATTATTTGTTTTCGTATTCGTTTTCCGAGGTTTTTGATTCAGTTTTTGTTACGGTAAAAGATGTGGAAACGAAAACAGAACGGCCATTTACCAACCGTTTTTATTCCGTTTTCATCCCTACCTACGAGTGAGCATATGAGCTGAGTTGGTAAGAAACGAGGAAGCCTATGGGCCATGGCCCATGGGGCCTTAATGGCTTTATGCTTTTTAACTAGCCGTGCAGAGGGTCTTTATCTCTTCTCAATTTCCTTTTTTTGTATGAGAAAATTTTAATTCAGGAGTTTAGACTTCAGAGTTCAGGGTGAGAGAATATTTTCTTTAACAGCCTGTTTGTCAAAACTAGATAGACAATACCAAGTGGAAATGGACCGTCCACATTACTACTCCCCAGTCAGAAAAGTGCGATATTTTGGATTAGGTGTAGTACAATTTCATAGACTTTGTTCATTAACAACTTTGTGAAAAATTATATTAGGCACATGGAAACATATGTATAAATTTATTTCGAAATGTATCCTTTTAATGTTTATAATTTTATTAGGTTTCATAAATATCTACATATTTACCGACAAAACATGAGATTCAAATATGCTTCAGATCTAGAAATTCCCATGATAACCTAAAAAAAAGTGAAAACCGAAGAAACGAGATTAACCAGAGAAAGATCATTGGGCTAGACTTGGGGGTGAAAATAAAAGTCCTCCCCATCCCAAACTCCATTTATTGTGTAAAATAATCATGCGCCCCTAGATAGGGGTGAAACGGGTCGGATATAGGCGGATATTGCTCTTCCTATATTCTAACCCATATTTTTTTCCCGGATACGGACTAGCCGGATCCAAATACGAATCCGGATAATTCAGGATACGGATACGGGTCGGATATGTGACGGATTTGGATCGATAACGGATAGAGATATACGGATAATACACGCATACATTGAGTAATATATAGTGAATCAAATCACATAAATAAATGCCTTACTATCATCTGATGGTATCTTTTGTTGCTTATATAGAAAACATCAAGTAACTCTGATGACAAATGCACAAGGAAAACAATGACCAACAGATCTGTGAGAATTAAGAATGGAAACATGTGATTTACAAATTAGAATGTGTTCTGTACCTACATAACATACATGTATACAAAGGAATAAGGATGGCAGCTAATCTAGCCTTTGAACTACAGAAACGGTCACAATGAAGAAAAGAAGTACAGAATCTGCAAGACAATGAGGTTTAGCTTTGATTTTAGCATTCATTCATTTCACTCTCTGTAATACATGAAACAACCAAGGTACTAACCTTGATATAATGCAACTCTCTATAATAAGGTTCCTTGCTATCACAAAATCCATCACTTTCCTGAAGATCTACAAAATGCAAAAGAAGAGATTGAAGTTAAAAGAGAAGATTAAACGCAAACAAAGTGCAAAAAAAGAGATTGGAGTTAAAAGAGAAGATTGAACGCACACACTGACATTGCAAACGTCAAGCCACAAAACAGATGCACAATATGCATTAGTAGTGCTTGATTTGTTAGTATTTGGTGCATCATCAACTGACAGCAGAAGTGTAGGTGATCAAACATGTAAGAAGTGGTAATGCCGTTTAAATATTAGATGATACAATATTGCTAATTTCCTTGTTGCAGTACTTGCTATGTCACTCAATGCCTAATGTGAAGCACCAAGCAGAATGAAGGAAATAAAAACTACTAACCTCAACAATAGATTGCCATAAATTGCCATAAATCTTCTGACATACTAGATGCAATCTTACATAGTATATCACGAGTGAGGATGTGTTAAATTAGCAGTAACAAAGAATCAATCATGCAAATTGTACATAATTAATCAAATCCATAGCACGAACTAATCTCATTGCCACTAGGAGATACATATAAACGCCAGCAAATCAATCATACTGAAAGTTACAATCAATGAACGCCCCTAATAGTCACTGCCAATTGTCTCTGAAATGTGTTTTCAACCAAACAATTTAATCACCACAAGGTATATCAGGTTTATCATGATGTCAGGATAAACAAACTTCCCTAAATTGGTGTTCAATATGCCAAAATTCACTTATTGTCAACACTATACTAGGCAAATTCCAAAACAACGACATGCCATCTCAAAATCACTTATGGTTGGTAATCACAAAGACTCCGAAACTGACCTGTGCTTGGGCGAGCATGAGCTTCTCCAGCATCCCGGTGCACTCGGGCGTGGTGGCCCTCGCAGCGACGGCTTTGGTGGCGACCCCACTCTCCTCGAGCCACGCGAATGCACCCGTGGCGCGCTGGAACGCGCCGCATGCAGTCGTGATCCCAATGTCGGTGGCGCGGTCCGCGGCAAGCACGATCTGCGAGTAGACGGCGCCAAGGTTGAAGAGCACGACGGCCTTCTCGAGGTGGATGGAGGCAAGGCTGGACTTCTAGTTGGCCTTGAAGACGTCATGCCAGGTGAAGGAGAGGGAGTGGACGTGGCCGCAGCCTGGGGAGATGGGGAAGCGGGACTCGACGAGGGCGAGCATGTGGGCGTAGGCGAGGAGCGCCTCACGGCACTACTCTAGGGCGGATGGTGATAGCATCTAGGCACCCCTCAATTCTATTACTGAACTATTATGGTTTTGGTATTGATGACTAAGTTTGTAATATTCAAAGCTTTGAAGAAAAGAAGCTGGAATCTATGATGGAACAAGTTGGGCTAATAAGATTAAGGTATTCAGTTTTTAGTTTATGACTTGGGAGATGATTCAAGTCAAATAGCCTAGGTCTATTTTCTTTTTCTTTTTTTTGTTGTCCAAAAGAGGGACTTTGCACGAGCAAATAGGTTGTTAGGCAAAAGCAAAACTAGATCTCTCGGAGCAAAAGACACTTAGACTTTATCCTTGTGAAATCATATCTCTTAGTACATCGGACCAAACTTTATCTATCCTTTTCTTCAGTCTGTTGCGTACCTTGAAACTATTCTACGTCAAAACTCCCTTTTGATATCTGATCATTAGATATTCGTTTTCATATTCACATATCCGTGATTAAAACCTTCTTTGAAAATCTTCCTATAGCCAAAGGTTTGCCTATATATGACGGACCAAAATATCTTCGGTTTCCCTTCTACAGCAGACCAAATATTTGGTCCCACTCTTCGATTTATAATTTTGGCGGATGAATCTTTGATGTCCTTTTGAATCGAACCTAAAATGAATTTTTCTCTATCTTCAAAAGAATTTTACTCAGGAAACGGACCAATCATTCGTGTTTAAAATATCTCAGTTGTATGCCGGACCATCCTCTTCGAATAACCCATGTACTTCGGACCAAAAATTTTGGTCCGTCATGGACTCTCAAATTTGGTCCATCATACACATATCTAGTATCGCTAGGCACTGATACTTAGTCCGTTGTACGTGTATATTTCTGTTGTTTCTGACATCTGACACGTCCAACGGCTACTGTAGCAGGTGTAACGGCTACTTTCACTCCAAATGGCTATATAAGCATTTCCTAAGCCATTTTCCAATAGATAGATGAACTCCTTGCACTTTGGTATTGAAATATAGCTCTCATTCTCAAAAGGAGTCTGTACTTCATCTTCACACAAAAATTCTCATACATCTCTAAGTGTGTTAGCTCCAAGTCAGTGTCTAGTTGTGTGAATTGCAAAGTGAACCAAGAGACAGAACTTGTGCAAAGTTTATTACTCTTGGATCTTAGTGATCCTAGACAGCTTGGAGGAAGTGAACAGTGTGACCTGTCCAAAGGTGTTTGTGGAAGGCAACTGTATTTGTGAGAGGTTTGGAACTCACCTCACTCGAGTAGTGAAAGAGTTACCTGAGTGATCGCCAGAGCTACTACAACTAGCTCTGGAGAAGCTGAACTTCGAAAGAAGTGTTTCAACGTGGATTAGGAGTGCGGCTCTGAACCACGGGATAAATTTTTGTCTCTCCTGTGTCATTTCGTTTATTTC
Organism: Otatea glauca; assembly: GCA_036346275.1. Lineage (NCBI taxonomy): Eukaryota > Viridiplantae > Streptophyta > Magnoliopsida > Poales > Poaceae > Otatea > Otatea glauca. The sequence continues at coordinate 40,237,033 of CM070723.1, read as the reverse complement.
TTTCGTTGTTATCTTTAGTTGTTTTTTAATTCTGTATTATCCTTGCAGTAATCTGCTCTTTGATAAATTCAGTTAGTTGTTTAAAATAGTTAAAACTTGTTGAAGTTGCCTATTCACCCCCCCCTCTAGGCCAACTCGATCCTTCAAATGGTATCAGAACGGGTTTACCTTATTTAGCTTAACTAGCTTTGGTAAATGGCTGAGGGAAATGGTTCTGCAACTGTTAGTATTGGTAGAGTACCTGTTTTTGATGGCACAAACTATGCTTATTGGAAAATTAGGATGAGATTCTATTTAGAAGCTGTCGGGTATGATGTGTGGAGGGTTACAGAGAAGCCTATGCCTCCTCGTGTCATACCTGAAGGTCAATCTGCATATGGAGAACCCACTCCTGGTGAAATTCAAAATATGCAGTATGATGCTCAAGCTAGAAATGCCATATTTTCCTGTCTTAGCTTAGAGTTTTTGATAGAGTAAGTAATCTTTACATCAGCTTATGACATATGGACAACATTACAAGAAATTCATGAAGGTACCTCTGATGTAAAAGAAGAAAAATACTATGTTGTTGGGAAAAATTTGATCAATTCAAAATGCTTTCTCAAGAAAATGCAAATGACATGTTCTCTAGGCTAAATCCTATTGTCAATGAACTAAAGGACCTAGGAACTAAAATTTCAGATGTTGAAGTATGCAGGAAGATGATTAGAGTGCTTCCACAGACATATCACAGCTTGATCATATATCTGTCCAACAGTGGTGATCTTAAAAGGCTCACTCCAACTGAACTACTGGGCAAAATATCTGCTCATGAGCTCACATTGGCCGATGAAGATGCTCCAAGAAAGAAATCCATTGCATTAAAAGCCAAGGAAGTTATTCAAGACTCATCTGATGAAGATGATGATGAGTCAAGTGAAGATGAGGATGAAGATGTGAAGAAATTAGCTCTACTCAAGAGAAGAGCCAACAAACTTATGAGAAGAGTCAATTTCAAAGATAGAGAAAGGTCAAATTCTTACTCAAAGAAAAATCCTTTTTCTAATGTTATATGCTTTGAATGCAATGAAAAAGGGCACATAGCTGCTCGGTGTCCCAACAAAATCAAGAACAAGAGCAAGTACAAGAATAAGGATGATGAGGATGAGGAAAAGACTCATGAAAAACCAAAGAAGAAGTTTTTCAAGAAGTGCTACTCCAAGAGATTTATGAAGAAAGGAAAAGGAGAAGCTCACATAGGAGAATAGGTCACTGATGATGAAAGTGAAAGTGAAAACTCATCCTCAGATGAAGAAAGTTCAAAGTCAAAGGGGCTAGCTGGACTCGCTCTAGATGAGTCAACTCCACCGCCACCCTCATTTCCTCTGTGCCTTATGGAAAGATCAGATGAGGAAAAGGTTAGTGACTCTCCTTCTTATGATGAGCTAGTGGAACTAGTTGAAGAACTAAATAATGCCTTGCATGATAAAACAAATTCAACTAGAACTCTTAAGAAGACTATCTCTAGCTTGCTTAATGATCAAAGGTTGCTAACAGATAAGTATGAAAAACTTATGCATGAACATGGAAAGTCTGTACAAATTCATAATGATCTAGTTACAAGTCATGCTTTGCTTGCTAAAAATTATGAAGACTTGCAAATTAACTACTATGAGCTAGAAATTGAAAATGAAATGCTGGCTAACAAATCCAGTCATGTCCTTTTAAGTGATACATCTATCTCATGTGACTCTTCAAAAGAAGAAATATTGACTCTTGGTTCTTCTGATGCTTGCAAAGGAAATTGCAAATATGTTTCCTGTGTCAAGGAGCTTGAAACAGAGAATAAAGAACTAAAAGCTAAGATAGCAACATTTGATAAAGGTTTAGAAAAATGCTTTCTGGGAAGTACTACTCTTGACAAAATTCTTGTTGGACATAGACCAAATTTGGGCAAAAAGGGCTTGGGGTTTAAACTCAACAGTTTGCCAAATAAAAATGGATCAAGTCATGCTAAACAAATTTTTGTCAAGAAAAGCACTCAATGTTATTATTGTCATGAATCAAATCATGAATCAAAAAATTGCTATCTTGCAAATGCTTCTCATGCCAAAAGGGATTGCATGGTAGATGCCTATTACATGTTATTGAAAGATTTCAGGGGCAAAGCAAATGTGAGATATGTGGGTCCCTCAAATCTATATAAGAAGCTTAAAGCTATCTGGGTACTTAAGGCCATGTTGATAAATCCTTTCAAACCTAAGATGACTGTAACTAACATCAAAGGACCCAAAAGTATTTGGGTACCTAAAGTGAAGAAATGACTTGTAGGTAAATTATAAGAGTGGAGGCAGACATTGGGTCATTGACAGTGGCTGCACTCAACACATGACTGGTACCTCAAGAATGTTCACCTCAATTGAAGGAGAAAGTGATCCAAGTCACAAAATTACCTTTGGAGACAACAGCAAAAGAAAGGTAAAAGGTCTTGGTAAGATTGCCATATCAAATGATCACTCTATTGACAATGTTCTTCTCGTTGATTCCTTAAACTTCAATCTATTATCTGTTGCTCAATTGTGTGATCTTGGATTCCATTGTAACTTCGCTTCTGATGGGGTAACTGTATTTGATAAACATGAAAAGCTTATATCCAAAGGTTTCAGATTTCAAAATCTCTATTTAGTAGATTTCAAATCTAACTCCTCATGTATCTCAACATGTCTGTTAGCTAAAGTTTCCCTTGGATGGCTTTGGCATAGGCGTCTTGGGCATGTAGGTATGTTTAATCTGAGGAAGCTTTTCAAAAATGAGCTAGTGGTAGGGTTGAAAGATGTCAAATTTGAAAAGAATAAGCTATGTAGCGCTTGTCAAGCAGGCAAACAAGTAGCTAATTCTCACCCAATTAAAAGTATCATGTCCACCACTAGACCACTTGAGCTTTTGCATATGGATGTGTTTGGTCCCACCTCATATGCTAGCATTGGTGGTAACTCATATTGTCTAGTAATTGTTGATGATTTTTCCAGATTCACTTGGGTATTCTTTTTGCCAAATAAAAGTGAAGTTGGAAAAATTTTCAAAACTTTTGCTAAAAGGGCTCAAAATGAATTTGATTTTCCCATCAAGAAAATAAGAAGTGACAATGGATCTGAGTTCGTTAACACAAATATCATTGAATACTGTGATGAATTAGGAATTAAACATGAACTCTCAGCTACATATACTCCTCAGCAAAATGGTGTTGTTAAAAGGAAAAATCGAACCTTGATTGAAATAGCTAGATCTATGCTAGATGAATATGAAACCTCTGATGCTTTTTGGGCTGAAGCTATCAATACTGCTTGTCATGCTGTAAATAGACTTTATCTTCATAGATTGCTTAAGAAAACTCCTTATGAACTATTGGTAGGAAGAAGACCAAATGTATCATATTTTCGTGTGTTTGGTTGCAAAGTCTATATCTATAAAAAGAGAACTTATTTGGGAAAATTTCAAACTAGATGTGACTCTGGCTTTTCATGCTAGGATATTCCTTTAAGTCCAAAGCATATAGGGTCTTTAATAATGCTACTGGACTGGTAGAAGAAACTTATGATGTAAAATTTGATGAATCTAATGGCTCACAAGGTGAGCATGAGAATTTAGATGATGTAGGAGATGATGGCTTGGCACAACCAATGAAGAAGATGGAAGTGGGTGATATTCGACCAAAGGAAGACAAGGATGAACTTCCCACTCAATCAATGGTGCCTCATGTTGGAACTTAAGATGAAGAAGAAGAAGAAAAAGAACAAGATTGTCCAGTTTTCATCAAAAGCCATTATAACATTGCTATGGATCATCCCTCAGACCAAATCATTGGTGAATTCAGTAAGGGTGTTCAAACTCATTCTAGACAAGCTTCTTTTTGTGAACATTACTCTTTTGTCTCGTGTATTGAACCTAAAACAGTGGAAGAAGCACTAGAAGATGCTGATTGGATAATTGCTATGGAAGAGGAACTTAACAATTTTGAAAGAAACAAAGTATGGAGCTTAACAAATCGCCAAAGGATCACAATGTTATTGGTACAAAATGGGTGTTCAGAAATAAGCAAGATGAAAATGGAGTGGTGATAAGGAATAAAGCCAGACTTGTAGATCAAGGATTTACTCAAATAGAAGGACTAGACTATGGAGAGACTTATGCCCCAGTGGCTCGTCTTGAAGCTATTCGGTTTCTTCTTGCCTTTGCTGCTCATTTTAATATTACTCTATTTCAAATGGATGTAAAAAGTGCATTTCTAAATGGATTCATTGATGAAACTGTCTATGTTGAACAACCACCTGGTTTTGAAGACCCAAACTTGCCAAATCATGTGTATAAATTATCTAAGGCACTCTATGGTCTAAAACAAGCTCCCAGAGCTTGGTATGAGCGTCTTAGAAATTTTCTACTCAATAAGAACTTCAAAACTGGAAAAGTTGATCCAACATTGTTTCTAAAAGACATCGATGGAACATTAATGATTTGTCAAATATATGTAGATGATATTATCTTTGGCTGTACTAATCTTTCTCTTTGTAAAGAATTCGGTGACATGATGGCCAAAGAATTCGAGATGTCTATGATTGGGGAACTGTCATTCTTTCTGGGATTTCAAATCAAGCAATTGAAGGAAGGAACTTTTATCTCACAAGAAAAATATACCAAGGATCTTCTCAAACGCTTCAAAATGGAAGAATACAAGATTATAAAGACTCCCATGGCTACTAATACACATCTTGACCAAGATGTGGGAGGTAAGTCTGTTGATCAAAAGCTTTTTAGATCCATGATAGGCTCTTTACTATACTTGACAGCATCTAGGCCTGATATCATGTTTAGTGTGTGTATGTGTGCTAGATTTCAAGCTGCTCCTAAAGAAATTCACTTAAGTCAGAAAAGAATATTTAGATATCTTAAGTTCACTTCAAGTATTGGTTTATGGTACCCCAAAGGTGCTCCTTTGAGCTTCTAGTCTACTCAAATTCGATTATGCGGATGCAAGATTGATCGTAAGAGCACCTCGGGAGTTGTCATTTGCTTGGAAGGTCTTTAGTTTCTTGGTTTTCTAAAAGCAAACTTCAAGTAGCACTATCCACCGCCGGCCGAATATGTGGCTGCAGGAAGTTGTTGTGCTCAAATCTTATTCATCAAACAAACCTTTTTAGATTTTGGTATAAAATTTGATAATGTGCCTCTACTATGCGATAATGAAAGTGCAGTGAAAATAGCAAACAATCTGGTCCAACATTCCAGAACTAAGCATATTGAAATTCGACATCACTTTATTCGTGATCATGTTGCTAAAGGAAATATTATGCTTAGTTATGTAAGAACTGAGGACCAATTGGCTGATATTTTCACAAAGCCGCTTGATGAGGCCAAATTTTCAAAATTAAGAAATGAACTAAATATCATTGCCTTTTCAAATGTTGCTCGATAATGTCTGACTAAGGGGGAGCAAGTTTGTTCGCTATACTTATCCTGATGCTCATATCCCTTGTTTTCTTACCCCAGCTTTGTGTGACTTTCTGTTAAAAAGCTCTTCGGATTCCGTAACTCCTTGTTTTTTCTCATCTTCCCTAACTTCAAGCCGCTTCGGATTATGATACATTTATTTCTTTCCTATCACAATGGCTATAAAAGACGAACCAGAGCTGTGGGGATGCAATCCTTCACTCAGCTCTTCTTCTTTCTCTCCAAACTTAGTTCTTCATCATGCCGAAAAGACCTTTCAAGGATGATCGGGACGATCCAGAGCTTGCAGAGCTCTGGAGGGAATTTGATCGCACTCTAGCAGAGTTGGCTGAAGAAAGTGCAGTTGTCAGAGATAGTGCTACCGTGGACGCCTTTCTTGAAGCTTTCCCCTCTCTCCTCAGGGCCAGAGATGCGCTCATAGAGGCTCTAGGGCGCGTGCGTAGGGGTGAAGCCTAAGTTCTTGTCTTGTCCCTCTCTTTCCAAACTTGTCGACCGGGACATTATATATAAATAAAGATATGGTGTTCTAAAATGCTCTCTGTATCTTGTGTGTTTTCTTAATTGAATGTTTATTCATATCCATACGTCACAAAACGCAGCTTCGACTAGTCGCACAACACATCGTGTTAGTAGCATTCGTTACTCCTGTTCGACAGCTCACCTTTTTTGACTAAAATAATATGGATAAATTCAAAGTGTTAATGTCAAGTTAAAATAACTCTTTGAATAAGTTCTTTTCAATAATAATAATAAAAAATGCTGCTATAAGACTCACCTTTCTATGCTCATTCTTATCCAATCAAAAATTAAAGAAACCAAATTATCATCTGTTTCTTTTTCAGCAAAATGTCCATATTAAGTATTTGAGGATTTCAGATGAGGTTAGTTTAAAGAAATACTTAAGCTCATTTGAATATCTTACTCAAACATTCACTGAAATTCATTTTTGTGTCACGTTGATGTTGGTTGTTATTCATAGATATATCTCTTATTTTCAAAATCTTCAGAAATATAGATATAGTGCAGACTGAGAACAACTTAAAGTAAAAGTTACAGGTTCCTACTTGGATCGGACTAATCTCAAACAAAATATCAATGCCAGCCGAACTAAATTTTTTTGGACCGTAGTTGATGGAAGTCCTTAGTCTTAACTCCATGAAAGGCTAAAACTCCTCCACAACGGACTAAAAGTGTTTCAGGCTGAGTATAAATCAATTTGGTCCGGCCAAATTAGTAATCTGTTTAACTCTGTTTAAATCAAGTCTGCTTCATGATCAAATATTTCTAAAGCCTTTTCTCATCAAATGGATTATATCCAATTCCCTCTTCTTCTCTCAAAAATTTCAAAATATGTTTAATATCTTACCTATTGCTTTAAGTCTTACCCATTGCTAACTTGACCCTGTTCGGAGGACTCCCTATGCTTGTTCAAACCGATTCCAAAAAGGGGGTCCCACCACCTTGCCAGAACTCCTGTTCCCATCCAACTACCCTGGTTAAAGGTGTTAGTAACCAAAGTTTTTTTACTCCTGAAAATGCATTCAATGCAGTAACTCCTTCCAACAAATTCCTCCTTTGTCATATCCTTGCTTGCGCAAACTTGTCTAAGCCGTAAGTTTTTTTTTCTGCAGTGAAGCAAATCCTGATCGGGTCTTGGCAACGGTGATCTTCTGACATTTTGCGCAAGAATCTCCTTCAAGCTCAGTAAGTTCCTTGAAACTTCTCTTTTCCTCTTCAAGTCTCAAACCCTAGACCTAGTTCTTAGATTTAGTTCTTCTGTTTTAGGTCTGCTCTCCTGCTTGAAGAGGGTCTGGTCTTGAGTCTGAGCAATAAGTCAGTATTTAGTCAGAAATCAAAATGAGGTCAAAAAATCCAGATAAAAGGGGTTTGATTGAAAAAATTATTGATAAAGTTAAGAGTAAGAAGCAAAGAAGATCCAGTTCATCCCATGAATCAAATCTGCCTGAACAACCTCATGGACCAGTACTAATCCCAGATGTTCACAAATCTGCTCAAGCAAACCGAAAAGTAGTTACTTCTCACCCCAGAAAAGGAAAACAAATAATTGATTCTGAGTCATCCTCTAAGGATTGTGCCTATGAACCCAACAGTGAATCTTTCTCAGAAAGTACTGAACTGGTCTCTGAAATTGACGTCCTTAGCAGTGAAGAACTAGCTAACCTAAGTACTAAGAAATTGAGAGCAGTTCGGTTAGTAAGTGAGAAGATTTGGTTTCCAGAGTCAAGGGTAGCCCTGGGTGAAAATTTTGTGTCTCTGTTACACAAGAACATATACAATGCTTATCTGAACAAAATAGATGGAAAAGGAAAGATGATCTCTGCTCTGTCAATTCAACAATATGTAGAATGGGATCAAGTGAATGCCATCATTGGCTCCACTGGACTATTTGACTGCATAAACTCAACTCCTGGACTGATAAGAATCATGTCAAATAAAACAATTCCATGGAGTGTCTCAAGGACTCTAGAATTTTATGCATCCTTACTAGTGAACAAACAAAGAAAATATATCATGTTCACTCTGAATGGAAAAATAAGAAAAATCAAGTCATCTCAGTTTGAGTCAGCAATCGGAGCCTCTAGTCCACTGGAAAATAAGACAAGAATTTTTAAAAGGATGTATCCTCATCAGAGGTGGAGATTGAGTGGGGATATGCCTGATCTGCAAATGTCAGGATACATATACAAAGACACCTCCAGTAAGGACTTTAATCCAAATAGAGTGACCTGTCTGTCTGAAGAAGCAAAGGTTCTGCTATTAATACTGAGGCACACTATCTATCCCAAGTCTGGATATAAGGAAGGAGTGACCTCAGTTCTTGCATGGTTATTGCATCTCAGTTCTTTGGACAAATGGAGGAGGCCATCTACAAAAAGTTCAGTAGTTCTCTGCCTTTTGCCCAGCTAATCACTGAAGTCCTGTTGGCTCAAGGCATAATTTCTCAAAATGATCTAAATAAGGAATTCAAGTGCTTTCCAAAGAAATATAACATGCATCAAGCCACTGGACAAAGTTTGAGGATCACTGGTTTCCTTCAAAGAATGCCAAAAAATCAACCAGAACCAGCTGAAGAAGAAAGTGAAGAAAGGGCAGAAGCTGAAAATGAGTTTGACAAAAACAGTTTTAGAGATTTCTCCCAGGCACAAGAAAGTGACTCCTGGCCTCAATCCTATGAAAGACATCATCAAGCCTATGAGAGTCATCATATGTCTGATCAGAGTAGAAATGACAGAGAACCTAGAGTTCAAAGAGGAAACGAAGGGAAGACTCTGAGTCACCATACTCCAGAAGCAATTGAAGTGATTCATGGAAGTGAATCATGGAAAATGGATGATGCTACCACTCAAAATCTTACATGTCCAGTTGATAGAACCTTAGATGAAGAGCAACAATTCTATCACCTTCAAGAGTCAGTAGCTGCAACAAGGTTCATGGAAGCACAAACCTTCAGACCAGGAGCCCATGAAAATGAAGCAGGAGGATCTGGGATGCCCCAACAATTTGAAACCTATTATCCTCCATCATCAGCTCATCCTTAGCATGATCAAAGGGATACTTTTCCTGGTTGGGAAAGTCTGTTTTACTGTCAGTATCCCATCCCATCTTCTCCAAAGTATAATGAGCAAGCACAAGATAATACATTTCAGGCTCAAGAAAATGTCTTTGACTCTCAACCTTCTTGGTTTTCAACCTTTGAGCAACAATATTATGCTGATCAAAGAGGATTCCAAACAAGATACCTGGAAGATCAGAATACAGCGGCTCTAAGATATGAGGAACAAACAAAATTTCAAAATGAAGTCATGTCCAGATTTGACCACCTAAGCAAAAATCAGGACAATCTTAGACATCATGTCCAACAGCTTGATACTAATCAAAATCTGATAAAGGACAGACTGTATGACATGAACCAGAAAATGGATGATCAGTACAAGAAACTGAGAAATCAAGTTGAAGCTGCAAGTATATCACATACAAGCAATCAGTTATGGATGAGACATCAGTTAGATCATCTTTCAGAATTCACTGAGGATGCCTTGCTCGACTACACTCGCTTAGCACATGATTGCATATATGATGTTGGTGACGTCCTTGTTGAAACTCGCACTATGAATGAATCTTTGGATCAAATTCAGTCAGATCTTCAACTGTTGATTATCCAGCCAGGTGACCCAGACTATCCAAGTTGGCATGATCAAGCTATGTCTCAAGGGCCAGAAAATCAAAGCCAAGAAGCTGCTGATGATAAACCAGCCTCTCCTCCAAAGAAAAGCTCAGCTCAGGGCCAGCTCAAGAGAGTCTTTTCTAGGCGCAAGTACGGGCCCTTTTTGGCTATTGATGCCAAAGGGGGAGTAAAACCTTATAACCTCTCTTAAGTTCTTTTCTAGGCTGGATTATATAAAGACAAGTAGTTAAGTATATGAGTCTTATGTGTTGTGTTCTTGTCCTTTGTATGCTACTTTTATGATCTTTATATATGGCTGTTTAGATGCTATATGCTCTGATACACTTTTTAATACTCTACTCTGATATGAATTATAGCATGCATTTATTAAGGGGGAGAAAATTCACTCATAAATTCCGCTGTCAGTCTATTCAGCTAACTCTGTTTTGCAGAATATATGGGATATTATCAACTAAAAGGAATGTTGTCATCAATTACCAAAAAGGGAGAGATTGATAGCATCTAGGCACCCCTCAATTCTATTACTGAATTATTATGGTTTTGGTATTGATGACTAAGTTTGTAATATTCAAAGCTTTGAAGAAAAGAAGCTGGAATCTATGATGGAACAAGTTGGGCTAACAAGATTAAGGTATTCAGTTTTTAGTTTATGACTTGGGAGATGATTCAAGTCAAATAGCCTAGGTCCGTTTTCTTTTTTCTTTTTTTTTGGTTGTCCAAAAGAAGGACTTTACACGAGCAAATAGGTTGTTAGGCAAAAGCAAAACTAGATCTCTCGGAGCAAAAGACACTTAGACTTTATCCTTGTGAAATCATATCTCTTAGTACATCGGACCAAACTTTATCTATCCTTTTCTTCAGTCTGTTGCGTACCTTGGAACTATTCTACGTCAAAACTCCCTTTTGATATCTGATCATTAGATATTCGTTTTCATATTCACATATCCGTGATTAAAACCTTCTTTGAAAATCTTCCTATAGCCAAAGGTTTGCCTATATATGACGGACAAAAATATCTTCGGTTTCCCTTCTACAGCAGACCAAATATTTGGTCCGGCACTCTTTCAGCTTATAATTTTTGGCTGGACTGAATCTTTGATGTCCTTTTGAGTCGAACCTAAAATGAATTTTTCTCTATCTTCAAAAGAATTTTACTCAGGAAACGGACCAAGCATTCGTGTTTAAAATATCTCATTTCTTTGCTAAAATAAAAAGCTTGGATAAAAATTTATTGAAAAGGTCCTTGGCACCAATCTTCTGAAAAGTCCATGTATGACGGACCAAATATTTGGTCCGACGTACATGTGTCTCTGTGCCAGACCAATCTTCTGAAAAGTCAATGTATGACGGACCAAATATTTGGTCCAACGTACATGTGTCTCTGTGCCAGACCAATCTTCTGTAAAGTCTATGTATGACGGACCAAACATTTGGTCCGACGTACGTGTGTCTCTGTGCCAGACCAATCTTCTGTAAAGTCCATGTATGACGAACCAAAAATGTGGTCCGACGTACATAGGTCTCTATGCCAGTCCTATCTTTTAAAAGTCCATGTGTAACGGACTAAGAAAATTGGTATGTCGCTCTTTTTTGTCTCTCAGTTGTATGCCGGACCATCCTCTTCGAATAACCCATGTACTACGGACCAAAAATTTTGGTCCGTCATGAACTCTCAAATTTGGTCCGTCATACACATATCCAGTATCGCTAGGCACTGATACTTAGTCCGTTGTACGTGTATATTTATGTTGTTTCTGAGATCTGACACGTTCAACGGCTACTGTAGCAAGTGTAATGGCTACTTTCACTCCAAATGGCTATATAAGCATTTCCTAAGCCATTTTCCAATAGATAGATGAACTCCTTACACTTTGGTATTGAAATATAGCTCTCATTCTCAAAAGGAGTCTGTGCTTCATCTTCACACAAAAATTCTCATACATCTCTAAGTGTGTTAGCTCCAAGTCAGTGTCTAGTTGTGTGAATTGCAAAGTGAACCAAGAGACAGAACTTGTGCAAAGTTTATTACTCTTAGATCTTAGTGATCCTAGACAGCTTGGAGGAAGTGAACAGTGTGACCTGTCCAAAGGTGTTTGTGGAAGGCAACTGTATTCGTGAGAGGTTTGGAACTTGTAACATCCCAAAATTTGAGTTTTGGAATGTTTGAATTCAAAAATAAGCCTTGTGCATTTCTCTTGAATTAATTCTAGCTTAATTTGAATTTTCCATTAAATGAAAGGATTTAATTTTAGCTGGGTTCATTGTGCTCCAAGGAATTTTTCTGTATTTTTCGGGATTTTTCTGAATTTATTTGCTATTTATTTGAATTTATTTGAATTTCTGGATTTTTCTTAAATCGGAAAATGTTTTTAAATTTCCAAAAACCTCTCGGGCCGAATTTCCTCCGGCCCGCTCCTTTTTCCCTCGCGCTGCGTTTCTCCACCCATCGCCTCACCGGCCGCTCAAGACGGCCCACCTCTCACAGACGGCCTTGACCGCTCGGCGTTGGCGCTCGATGCGTGACACGTGCGGCGAGATTGCGCCACGTCGCCGCGCCCCGCGAACCCTAACCCTAGCGCCGCTCGGAGTCCGGCCGCCGCACGACGTCGATCTCGGATTCCGCGCTCTACACGCCTTCCAAGACCGCTATTTAAGCCGCCGCGCGCCTCCGTGACTTCTTGCCGCACCGCACCGCGCGTCCTTCACCGTCGCCCGAGAGCCCTCCGTCGACGAGATCTTCCTCGTCGGAGTCCGCCGCCCATGCCGAAGCTTCCGCCGCCTTTTCCTTCGCCGCCGGTGCATCTTCGCCGTCGCCGTTGGTCTCCCCGAGTTCCCCACGTCATCCTCTCCCCGTTCCGCCTTATCCCGGGTCCGATCCGTCGCCATCTCGCCGTCGGCCGTGTCTTCTTCTCGAAGTCCGGTGAGCTCGCGCCGTCGCCTCGCCGCCGTCCTCCTTCGCCAACCCCAGCCGTCCGATCTTTGAGCGACGCTCGCGATCGTGCCACGTTCTTCGCCGCCGCTTGCTTTCGCCATCCGATCCGGTGCTCGCCAGATGAGCGACACGTGGCCGTCGTACGCGCGCCCGTCGCTGCTGCGTGTGCGCGCGTCGCCGCCGCGTCGACCCTAAAGCGCGTCGGCACGACGTCGACCAGGCGCCGGGTGCACGGTGAACCGAGCAGCGCCGTGGATCGAGTCCACCGTGAACCCAGCGACGACAAGATTGTGCAATAAATCGCTTCAAAGATAAAAATAAATCCGAAATTCGATTTTTCGATTTTCATCTTTTCTCGATTTAATTTTCCGAAGCTCGTTCTCCTCATACGAACCGATTGAGGTGATTCAAGTTTCTAAATTTTTCTAAAATCAAGATCTATCTTCCGAACCATTTATTTTCGTTTTGAGCTTGTTTGAGTCTGTTTTGTATTTATTTGGTTTCGTTGCTTTCTTTTCCGGTAGACGCTAATCCCGAGGAGCAAACGAAGACTTCAAGACAAAGATTCAAAGACTAGATCAGCAAGGCAAGTCGTAACCTTTGATCATATTGATCCTATGTTTGCAAAGTAATTTATTTTATACACTTGCATGCTATTTTGTGTATCAATGCTTTTTTAATGGGAGTAGATGTATACCTAGTTGACATTATGCCACCTTGATTAGTTGTATGCATGTATCCATTGCTAGACCTAGGTTGGGACAATACTAGTTGGACATAATCATTATACCAACATTGGGTTACGTAACTATGCTTAGACATGCTTAGATATACGTTGGGATTCATGTCACATGTTTAATAATGTTAATCTTGACTTAATGAGATATTGAATCGTGGCCGTTAGCCACTGTTGTAAAATTTGTTGTACCATGGCGGGGTTTGCCATTGGTCTTGGTTGAACGAATTGTTTTCCCTCGGGCAAGTGATCGTGCAGTAAAGGGGGTGCTTTCTAGCACATTGGGATGTGGATGTCTTGCCTGAGACAACTTAAGGACTTAATCTTGTGCGCCATTGAACTGGGCCTAACCGTACTACCACATGTCTGGAATGGGACAGACCTAGCTGATTAATTTGCAATGTCTACCCTTGAGTACTGCCAGTTGGTGGTGTGGGTTCCGGGATGGACGGGTAGATTCGCAAGGCGCAAGAGGGGGCCCTAAGGGGCGAAACCTTAGCGGGCAGTACCGAGTTTAGACAATGCATTGTAAAGGTTTTGTCTTGATCTCTCTGCCAACACACCAAAGGAAGTGTGCTTATTGCGCATGGCAACAAGAGCCGATCATGTCTTGTGGGTAAAGAAGTACAACCTCTGCAGAGTGTAAAACTATTCGAATAGCCGCGTCCGCGGTCATGGACAAGCCCGGGAATTTCGCACGGGGTATAGAGTGTTTTATGAAATGTGGAATGTGGAATTGTTGGGATGTGAACGGGGAGTTCACTGTTGTTTTGTTGTCTAAAGTTAATACTGTTAAATTTATTGGTTGATACTTGTTTTAAATGGTGTAGGGTGATGCCTCGCCATTCTGTTCGTGTTGTCTACCATTGATCTACCAGTTATTTACTTATCTTTTCATAAATATGCTTTCAATCTATTTATTGTATTTTCAATTCAAGTTATTTCTTTCTGCAAATGAACCATATAGCTATCCTTGTCAAGCCGTGCATGAATATATTGCATCAATTCCCTACGGTTGCTGAGTACCTTTGTACTCACGGCTTTATGCCCTTGTTGATCAGTTGCTGAGGAAGGATCAGGAAATGCTGAGTATCATGAGGAGGAATTCTATGAAGACTACGTGGATTAGGAATGCGTTCCCCAGACGATTGCCTGTGGCATGTCGAATGGTTCAAGTTATCTTTTCCGCTGCAATAGTATTTGTTTCTTAAGCCCTTAAGGCATAATGGTGTAAACATTGACCATAAGGTCGTTTGCTTTATTCAATAATAATTTGCTTCTTCTTAGTTAATTCGTTGTATGGAATGGTATTTCATCTATGTTTCCACTGTATGCACTAGCGTGATCCTGGACTAGTGCAGTATACACAGAGGGTTTCGGATTTGCAAATCCGGGTCCCGACAGAACTCACCTCACTCGAGTAGTGAAAGAGTTACCTGAGTGATCGTCAGAGCTACTGCGACTAGCTCTGGAGAAGCTGAACTTCGAAAGAAGTGCTTCAACGTGGATTAGGAGTGCGGCTCTAAACCACGGGATAAATTTTTGTCTCTCCTGTGTCATTTCGTTTATTGCTTTCGCTGTTATCTTTAGTTATTTTTGAATTCTGTATTACCCTTGCAGTAATCTGCTCTTTGATAAATTCAGTTAGTTGTTTAAAATAGTTAAAACTTGTAGAAGTTACCTATTCACCCCCCCTCTAGGCCAACTCGATCCTTCAGATGGGTTTGGGAGGGAGGGCTGCTCGAGCGCCGCGGTGCGAAGGTCGCTCATGGCGCAGAGGTCGTCGTCGGCTGCGGCCGCCTTGTGCTCCGAGTAGGCGGAGGCAATGTAGAGGCGCAGCAGCCAGCTGGTTGTAGAGGTCGATGGTCATTGTCTTCTTCTCGTGGATCGCCAGCATCACATTCGCCACCGCCGCCATCGGGGCGGGGTGGTCGGACTAGGGGAGGAGAGGATTGGGGGAGAGAGAGTTGGAACTTGGACGTGGTTGCGTCGCCAGGAGGCCGAGGGCCCTACGCTATGGGCTGGCCCAGATCAAAACTGGATATCCGAATATGATATTATCCGATATCCGGTTCCCAACCCATATTTCTCGGATATTCGGTGCTCCGAATCCGATTCGGTATCCGGATTAAAATATCCGGATCCAGATCCAGATCTGACCACATATCTAAAATCCATCTTGAATCTGGTCCCGACTGGATCCAGATCTGGATTGGATGGATAAAATCTGATCCATTTTCACACATACCCCTAGAGACCAAGATTATTGGTACACCGTGCCCACCATCCCAAGTTATCGACACAAGGATAAGGTCCTTGTGAGAGGAGCGAGCCAAGCTTTACCGTGGGAGAGCTGTCCATCAACATTTAATCCTGATTTCGACCCTGGTGCTCATCTTTTCCTCTTAATTTAAATCTCGGATGAGAAAATATATGCACATGTGAATATATTTAGTGGTTACAACGTGTACCTATGCTCTATAAGATTTTTGTCTCTGTTTTAGATTAGACGTAGTGGTGGAGCCAGGATTCTGTCAAGCCTTAGATTGAAAACTAAGCAGCAATAACTAACGCCAAATACTACCCACAACGAGGTACAATAAAAACACTACACAAATACATAATTAAAAATAAATTTAAACTTTGTGCTTAATGATACAACAAAATAGATAAAACATGTCAAAAATAACATAACATAGTGCATCAGTACAAAAATTAATACCTAACCGATGAAGGTTTGATGCATCTAAGTCAAATCATATCGTCATCAACAATTGTACAAGAATCTAAACCTACAAAAATGAAATTGTATGTGTAAATTAGGGACACAAAATTAAAAATCTAATTATTGATGCAAATTGCAAAACAAGAATGTAACATCATATTTTGAAAACGCTGTAAAATCTTGTAATCTTCAAAGCATTCAAACCAAATTGAGTCCAATCAATTAAACCTAATTCGGAATACAATCACAATGTGACAAACATAGGAGTAACTAAAATCCTGCCAATAATTTTTTGGTTAAAAAATAAGGAGTGTACACTAAGCTAAATCAAGTAGAGCAATCTAGTATTTGAATTCTTACCTAGGACTGTTGGACCTTTTATAATCTAATTAAACCAAGTAGATATAATCCAATTAAACCAAGAAAAACAATGATCATAGAGCAGTGCCATGAAGTACTTATGGCTTTATCAAATAGTTAATCTTCTATGAAGTCATGATGTCATATAATTGAATGTTTGTTTGCATATGGCAGCATGTGGATCTTAAATTTTTCTTGCTTGAGTGACGAAATTATCACCATTCACCAAAACCACTGCACTAATACTGAGATTAACCGGTGGTGTAATCAGTCAACTAATGGTCCTATCCAAACCTCTTCAAATTGAGTCCAATCAACTAATCACAAATATATAAGTTGTTCAAATTAATATGTTTGATTCTAGCAATTAAAGATAACTAGAAACGAAACTGAACATTTAGACAGCTAATGGCTAATGCAATTGACAAACCATAACCGATTATTGTTCTTATCATGTTTGGATAATAGCTAATGCATTTGACAAAACATAACCAATTATTAACACAACCATTCACTGCCATTTGACAACTACCATGATAACCTTTCGTTCTTCATAATTCACAACTAAAAGCATCTACGCACCCATTGTGTTTCGGTTTTGATAATTAATGAAAATTTTGGTATATGATCTAATACTTTCCCTGAGAATATTGGATGAAGGTCAAATCCCAGTATTGGCGGCCATGGAAATACCAAGAAAGATGCAAAGAAAAGATCAATATGCCAAGATCACGAAAAGGTAAACTTTATAAGGTTCTTTTTCTAGTCTTTTGTCGATCTTGGAGTTTGGAGAAAAGATCGTTTTTGCTAGACTTAGGGCCGTACTATAAAGAGGGATTTTGACGCTTATCTCGATGTCTTTTTAGGGTTTAAAGGCTCAAAATGCATATTCAAATAGTTGCCAAATGTTAAATAAGTTCCAATCTTGAAAATCCTTTTGAAACAATTCAAATCTGAAACCGGTGCTATCAAGACATGGCGTGCAGTGCTACGGATGCTGATAGCACCGGCATAATGACAAAGGTGAAAATTCCAGAGAAGGGCTTTTTGGGCGATTTTGTAGCCCGGTGCTACCGGGATAACGGTAGCACCGGACTTCAGCCCGGTGTGAAAATCACAAAGGGTGTGTTTTTGGGTGTTTTAGTAGCCCGGTGCTACCGCCCATGGTAGGCCGGTGCTATCGGACTATCGGTAGCACCGGACCATCACCCGGTGTAAAAATTTCAAAGAAGCACCTTTTCTGGGTATTTGGGAGCCTGGTACTACCGACCATTGTATCCCGATGCTACCGGACTATCGGTAGCACCGGATCACCACCTGGTGCTATAATTCCAGAGAAGTGTTTTTTTTAAGAAAGAAAATGAAATGGAGACCGGTGCTACCAGCCCTAGTTGGGCGGTAGCACCGGACCCCCTGTAACGGTCTCTGGCAAGTGCATTAAATGCCTTTGTTCTAGCCGTTGAAGTGGAGCCAGTGCTACCGGTCCTACATGGGCGTAGCACGAAAAAAGATTTTCGCAGATTTCGAGCTCCAACGGCTAGAAAGTTTGGTCGAGGCTATAAATACCTCCCCACCTGCATTCTAGACTAACTCTTGGTCCTCATTGATGATATTTGAGCTCTAGCAAGTGTTCTCCACTCTTGTGTGCATTCAATTTCCATTTGTGAGTGTGAGAAGTAAGATTGAGTGTTGCAGTTAGTATTTGAGCCTTTAGACACCGACATTCGACCTCAAGCTAGCGTCAAGGTTTATTACTCTTGGAGGTTGCCGCCTCCTAGACGGCTTGGTGGCGATCGTGCGTGGTGAGCTTCTCAACGGAGATTGTGAGAAGCCCCAGCAAGTTGTAAAGGCCGGAGTTCGCCTACCCGGAGCGGGGAAGAACTATCTTAGTGAACGAGGAAGGCTCAAGCGAGTGGAGCCGGCTTGACGTGGTTCAAGTCACCTCAACGTGGAGTAGGGGAGACCGGCATGTCTTCGAGACCACAGGTTAAATTCCTTGTCTCCTATTTATTTGTGTTTGGTATTTTTGTTTGTTGAGAATCCATTTCATTAATACCATACTCTTCATAGTCTTTGTGCTCACAAGTCTATTTGCTTCACTTGGTTTGACATAGCATCTTAAGAAATTGCTAGAGCTTTAGTGTGTTCTTCATATTTGTATCTCAATTTCGTAGTATCATTTGTAATTTCTAAATTGTGTTGAAAAATTTAGAAACCTCCTATTCACCCCCCCTCTAGTTGGTTATCCTTGATCCTACAAGTGGTATCAGAGCTTGGACTCTCTTTTGTGGCTTCACCGCCTAGAGAGTAAGGATGGCTAGCGATGGGGTGTCAATAGGCAAGGCGCCTTTTTTGATGGTACAAATTATGCTTATTGGAAAATTCGCATGACCGTTTATCTTAAGGCCATGAGTCCAAGCATATGGAGAATTGTAGTTGAGGGTTTCACTCCGGAAGTTAATCCCACTCTCACAAATGACCAAGAGGAGCGAAACACTCATCTTAATGCTCAAGCTATGAATGCTCTTTTTGGAGCCTTGAACGCGGATGAGTTCAATCGAGTGAGCAATCTTGAAACCGCTCATGAGATTTGGACAACCCTCTCGGAAATTCATGAGGAGACATCCTCGGTCAAGGAAGCCAAATTGCATATGCTTCGAATCAAATATGAGAGTTTTATTATGTTGCCTCATGAAAACATCAATGAGATGTATTCACAGTTGAACAACATAGTAAATGAGCTCAAGGGCCTTGGAGCATCTCTAACTGATTTTGACATTGTTCGTAAGATGCTTAGGGCTCTTCCGGAAAAATATGAGACCTTGGTGACGTTGTTTCTCAACTCACCGGAATTACCAAGAATGACGCCAACGGGAGTTCTTGGAAATCTCATAACCAATGAGCTTTACAAGAAGGACAAGGAAGAGCCTTTGGAGCAAAGCTCTTCGAAGAAGAAGAACATCGCCTTCAAAGCAAAAGCGGAGTCAAGTGATGAGATGCTCAATGATGAAGACACCGAGGAGGAAATGGCTCTTATTGTAAGAAGAATGAGAAAATTTATGAAGAGACGTTCAAGCACAAGTGGTCCTCAAAAATTCAAGAAGGGACAATACTCTAGCACCAATCGATATGCTAATATCCGGTGCTATGAATGTGATGAGAAGGGACATATTGCCTCAAAATGTCCAAAGAAAAGGGACGACAAAAACAAGTCCCCTCTGAAGAAGAAGTTCTTTCATGGGAAGAAGAAGCTCTTCTAGAAGTTGAATAAAGATGGGAAAGGTGAGGCTCACATTGGAGAATGGAACTCCGAGGAAGAATATTCGGACTCCGACTCTTCCGATGATGATACACCTCCAAAGAAGAAGGGTCTTGCCGGAATTGCTATTGAGGAGACCTCATCACCTTTCGTCACTCCCTTATGTCTTATGCCTAAAGGAGATTTTAAGGTAAACACAAATGATGATGAACCCTCCTATGATGAATTAATGGATATGCTTGAGGACTTGAATGAGTATCTTGGAAAGGAAAAGTCTAAACATAAAGCTTTGAGAAAAGAATACCTTTCTCTCAAAGACTCTTATGAGGAGCTAATGGAAGCTCATGAGACTCTTCTTGCTAAGGACCGTTCAAAGCCTCAAAATGATATAGGAATTAGTTGCAAAATTATTGATGATGTATCTTGCTTAGAAATAGATTCGTGTTGTATATCAAAAACTAGCATATCTACCTCTTGTGATGATTTATTTGATATGACATCAATATCATGCTCTAGTTCTACTTCATGCCATGAAAACCTAGTAGTAGAAAATAATGAACTTAAGGAACAAGTAAACAAACTTAGCAAAAGTCTTGATAGATGTTTTAAGGGTAAAGACACTCTAAATAAAATCTTGAATGGTCAAAGATGCTCCTACAATAAAGAAGGACTAGGATATGTTCCTAAGAAGGGCAAAAAGATTAATAACAAAGCTCCTTGTTTCGTTAAATCAAATGGGAAGTTTTGTTATAAATGTCATGAGGTAGGTCATCTAGCAAACAATTGTCTTTTGGATAAAACAACTAAAAATAACATTTATGACTCTTGTTATGTTCTTAAGAAAGATAGTTTTGGCAAAATAATTGTTAAGTTTGTTGGCACTCCTATACTTGGCCGTAAAAAGAATGATATTTGGGTGCCCAAAACCTTGGTTACTAACCTCCAAGGACCCAAACAAATTTGGGTACCTAAAAGAACTTGATTCTCTTTTGTAGGTGAACTACAAGACCGGCGGACGGCATTGGGTGTTGGATAGTGGATGCACTCAACATATGACCGGTGACCGGAAGATGTTCACCACCTTTGAAGTAGGAAATGGGCAAAACGACAAGATCACATTTGGTGACAATAGTAAAGGAAAGGTATTGGGTTTGGGTAAAATCGCTATCTCAAATGACCTTTCTATTTCAAATGTTTCCTTAGTAGAAACTTTAAATTTCAATTTGTTATCGGTTACTCAAATTTGTGATCTAGGTCTTACTTGCATGTTTTCTAAGAATGGTGTAGTGATTTCTAAAGAAAATGATAATTCTTTAGTGTTCAAAGGTTTTAGATTTGGAAACTTATATTTAGTTGATTTCACCTCAAATGAGTCATGTCTTCAAACTTGCTTAATTGCAAAGACATCCCTAGGATGGCTATGGCATAGAAGACTAGCTCATGTTGGGATGATCCAACTCAAAAACCTCTTTAAAATGATTTAGTTGTGGGCTTGAAGGATGTAAAGTTTGAGAAAAATAGACTTTGTAGTGCTTGTCAAGCTGGCAAGCAAGTTGCTAGTTCTCATCCTTCAAAGAGTACTATGTCTACATCTAGACCATTAGAGTTCTTACATATGGATTTGTTTGGCCCAACAACCTATAAGAGCATTGGAGGAAATTCTTATTGCTTAGTCATTGTTGATGATTACTCAAGGTATACTTGGGTGTTCTTTCTAGATGATAAATCCGAAACTTCCGGTATCTTTAAAAACTTTGCAAAAAGGGCTCAAAATGAATTTGATTTTAAAATTAAGAAGGTTCGTAGTGACAATGGTTCTGAGTTCAAAAATACAAAAATTGAAGATTATTGTGATGAACTTGGAATAAAGCACGAACTTTCTGCCACCTACACTCCAGAGCAAAATGGAGTTGTGGAACGGAAAAATCGAACATTAATTGAAATGGCAAGAACTATGCTTGATGAGTATGGCACTTCCGATAGTTTTTGGGCGGAAGCCATTAATACCGCTTGCTATGCAACAAATAGGCTCTATTTGCATCGTCTTTTGAAAAAGACCTCTTATGAGCTTCTTGTTGGAAGAAGACCAAATATCTCTTATTTTCGAGTTTTTGGTTGCAAATGCTATATCTTAAAAAAGGGTGTTCGACTTTCAAAATTCCAAAGTCTTTGTGATGAAGGTTTCTTGCTTGGATATTCCTCAAATAGCAAAGCTTATCGTGTATTTAACAAAAATAAAGGTTTTGTGGAAGAAACTTGCGATATTGAGTTTGATGAAACTAATGGCTCTCAAGAAGAGCAAGAAAACTTGGATGATGTAGGTGAAGAAGGTTTAAGAGAAGCAATGAAGAACATGACACTTGGAGACATAAAACCAAAGGAGGATAAACAAGATCCACCCTCATCCACTAAAGTTGAACCCTCCACTTTCGCTACGTCAAGTCAAGTTCAACCTATTGATGTGAATGAAAAGGAGTGTGATCAACAAATGCATACTCTACCTCAAAGAATTCATCATGGGCTCTCCAAAGATCATCCAATAGATCAAATATTGGGTGATGTTAGTAAGGGTGTTCAAACTCGATCTCGTGTCGCTTCTTTTTGCAAACATTACTCCTTTGTATCTTCTTTTGAACCTACTCACATAGATGAAGCTCTAGATGATACGGATTGGGTAAATTCAATGCATGAAGAACTCAATAACTTTGCCCGAAATAATGTTTGGACTTTAGTGGAAAGGCCCAAGGAACACAACGTAATAGGTACAAAGTGGGTATTTCGAAACAAACAATATGAAAATGGAATTGTGGTAAGAAATAAGGCCCGGTTGGTAGCTCAAGGATTTACTCAAATTGAAGGTTTGGATTTTGGTGAAACTTTTGCTCCCGTGGCTAGATTAGAAGCTATTAGAATCTTACTTGCTTTTGCATCTTGTTTTGATGTTAAATTATTTCAAATGGATGTAAAGAGTGCTTTTCTAAATGGAGAAATTTTCGAATTGGTATTTGTTGAACAACCTCCCGGTTTTGAAAGCCCTAAATATCCTAACCATGTTTACAAACTCTCTAAGGCGCTATATGGTCTCAAACAAGCTCCTAGAGCATGGTATGAGCGGCTTAGATATTTTCTACTTTCTAAAGGGTTCAAAATTGGGAAGGTTGATACAACACTCTTTACAAAAATTATTGACGAAGAATTCTTTGTATGCCAAATCTATGTTGATGATATTATATTTGGTTCTACTAACGAAGACTTTTGCAAAGAATTTGGTGATATGATGTCTAGGGAGTTTGAGATGTCAATGATTGGAGAATTAAGCTTCTTCCTTGGACTTTAAATCAAGCAACTCAAGAATGGGACCTTCGTGAGTCAAACCAAATATGTGAAAGATTTGCTAAAGAGATTTGGCATGGAAAACTCGAAGCCCATCAAGACACCAATGGCTTCTAACGGGCATCTTGATCTAAACGAGGGAGGTAAACCGGTAGACCTAAAACTTTATCGCTCTATGATTGGTAATCTACTTTATCTCACCGCATCTAGGCCCGATATTATGTTTAGTGTGTGCATGTGTGCTCGCTTTCAAGCTTCCCCTAAAGAATGTCATTTAATAGCTATTAAGAGAATTCTAAGATATTTAAAGCATTCCTCAAATATAGGGTTATGGTATCCTAAAGGTGCTAATTCTGATTTAATTGGATATTCGGACTCGGATTATGAGGGTTGCAAAGTGGATAGAAAAAGCACCTCCGGAAATTGCCAATTCCTAGGTAGATCCCTCATTTCTTGGTTCTCCAAGAAACAAAATTCCGTAGCTCTATCCACCGCCGAAGCCGAATACATATCCGCCGGTAGTTGTTGTGCTCAATTATTGTGGATGAGGCAAACTTTAATGGATTATGGAATAGATTTTAAAAATGTGCCTCTTTTATGTGATAACGAAAGTGCCGTTAAAATAGCCAACAATCCGGTCCAACACTCAAGAACCAAGCATATAGAAATCCGTCATCATTTCTTGAGAGATCATGTTAGCAAAGAGATATAGTGATTAGTCACATTAGAACCGAAGATCAACTAGCGGATATCTTAACCAAGCCTCTAGATGAAGCCCGGTTCTGTAAATTGAGAAATGAATTAAATGTCATAGACATCTCTAATGTGATTTGAGTTTTCTTTTGAATCTTGCTTAAAAGACTTATTGGTTATTCCTTTTGTTGCTTTGTTGAATGTCTTTCATTTTTTTTATATAGCACTTGTTGAGGGGAAGCTCTTTATATGATTCTTATATCTTGAATTTCAAATGATGTTATATATTTAAAAAAATGAGGTTGAATCATAATTAAGCCATAAATCTTGAAAATTTACATAAGTTTTGGATGCAATTATATGTCTTATATAAAAATATTAAAATTTTATTGGTTATGATGAATTCTCTGGGTATTTATCTTTGCTTTGACTGTGTTCCCGGTAGCACCGCTCGTACAAGATTTCTTGGGTTTAGGGGATTAAGTTATGGGCGGTGCGACCGGCCTTCATCTCTTTTTAGCACCGCCCCATTTTCTTCTCTCTCTCTCTCCTCTCGACCCTTTTTATCTCCACTCAAAGATTCTCAAGAAATCAACTTGTTTCTTCTTGAAGATCAATCCCTTGAGTTCCAAACCCTTCAGGTAACAAATTCCTTCCCTTTTCTTGTCAGAAATCTTTCATTTCCGCATGCCCTAGTTTCCTTTTTCTTATCTTTAGGGTTCTTGTGGAATATAGCAAAATTTGTGTCCTTTTTGTCAAAATTTGTGGATAGAATAAGTGCAATAAGGATCCCCTAATTGGTGGATGAACTCTCTTGTATCAAATCTCTCAAAACCACAAATTTTGGCAAATTAGGGTTCATTCTCAAAAGGACCGGTGCTACCAATTTCTGTACGGTAGCACCGCCCCATGTCCGGTACTACCGGTCCAGCATGGACGGTAGCATCGCAGCAAGCCCGGTGCTACCGATCTAGCATGGGCGGTAGTACCGGGATTGCAGGCAATGTGCACACAAATGCTGTTTTCTACAAAAATCTCTAAATCTAGGGCATATAACCTTGATCTTATTCCTTGAATTCCTCTCTTATATCCAGTAATCATACCTAAGACCAGAGGATCAGGCTCTTACATTAAAGTGGCTGCAAATCGAGGTCGTGCTCCTCCTTCTCTTCCTCAAGATTCAGACAGTCAGGATGATGTTCCAATTGCTTCGAGACGTCGTGAAGTCCGAAAGAAAGATAAGCAAGACATTAGTGGTAGCTCAAAGCAGTTCAAAGGAAAACAAGTTGAATCAAAATCAAGCAGTGAGAAGACAGATGATGATGAATACATGGACGTTGATGAGAATGCAGGATCAGGAGATGAACATGACAACTTTAATTCGTCCATTGATCTGAGAAAAATCAAAGGTGACACCTTCTTCTCCCTTAGACAAGCAAACCAATATATGCTACCCAGAAGTGCAACTGAGGATAAGTTCAGAACCATTTTTCAGCAAAAAGCATATTATGAAATCTACAAAAACAAGGTATTTGCTGATCACAAATGGATAAATTGGGAGCACATTAGAGAAATACCTTTGTTTGTTGGAGTCCCTGAGTTGTTTCATGGTGCTGGATTGTCAGATTTTGTCAGCAAAAAATGCGACTACAATGATGACTTAGTAAGACAGTTTTATGCCACTATGCATGTCTCTGAAGCGATTGATGAAATCACCTGGATGACAGATGCCGCAGTGCATAGGGTCACAAAAAGTGAGGTAGAGGAGGCTTGGGGGATTTTCCATAGTGGGTATCCCAATGTTCACAGTGATAGGGTTCTACCCCTCGACAGGCAGTTTCAATTCTATGATCCAGATGCATCAGTCAAGCGTCCAGGTAAAATGACGCATCTCCTTCCCTCATCCAGTCTAATTAACAGAATCATAAGGGTCACTATTCATCCAAAGAGTGGAAACCTGGACGAAATTAGAGGATATGCCTGGAACATCATGAGCAAGATTACCCACAAAAATAAATTTGATGTGGTTGATTTTGTGATCAGAGAGATGGTCTCCTCTGCTAGTGACAAAGGTAAAAGGTTATACTTTGCTCCTTTCATTATGATGATAATCAAAAAGGTGACTGGGTTTAGAGGAGGGTGCAGAAGTGCACACAAGCCTTACAGACCCCGCGAGGCAGCCCCTCAGATAATCACTCAGCGAGGTCAGTCATCCTCCCAGCAGGCTCAGCAGCAAGAGATCCCAGTTGCTTCAGAGGTTCCTCTAGCACAGCAGGATCAGTTCTTGGACAGTTTGAGGAATGACCTCATGAGCAGTCTGGCCAGTATGAGATCTGATATGATGAGTGGCTTTGCTAGAATCGATGAGGCTCAGGCTCAGACTAGGCAGATGGTCGAGGAGGTCAGAGGACGACTGGACTCAGTGGACTCATCCATCTCCGAGCTTCGTTCGACTCTTCCTATCGTTTACCAGCGCTCGGGATCTCGTGCTCCACCATCTACTCCGCCTCCTCCTTCTGCTCCTCCAGCCCCTTGTGCTTTCTGACGATTTTTTTTGGTATTTGATGCCAAAGGGGGAGAAGTGAGTAAAGTGAAGAAACTATGTGTTTGTGATGATATGTGTTTGTGATGATATGTGTTTGTGATATGATGTGTGTTTGTGATATTTTTACTTGGTTGGTATGGTTAAACTTTTGTAATCATAATGCTTATGGTTGGTTCCAATATTCTCTTGCTTGTGCAATCTTAAATATCATATTGTTGATTCAAATATCTTTGCTTATTCATCCATGGACTCATTTCTTAAGCAAAACTCTGTTAATTTTTTTTTCCTCACTCAAATATGCAACTATTCACCTTCTATTAACATGCACATTTTTAGGGGGAGTATTTGTTCTAAAAATATCATGATTGAAATATTTTCGAGGCTTATAAAAAAACAAGAAACTTATGGACTTTCAATCACTTGAAGCAATTTTTTCTCTCTCTTTTGATTCACTCAAAAACAAATCAAATTATCACTTTAAGGTTGTCATCAATTTCCAAAAAGGGGGAGATTGAAAGCATCTAGGCACCCATTGTGTTTTGGTTTTGATAATTAATGACAATTTTGGTATATGATCTAATACTTTCCCTGAGAATATTGGATAAAGGTCAAATCCCAGTATTGGCGGCCATGGAAATACCAAGAAAGATGCAAAGAAAAGATCAATATGCCAAGGTAACGAAAAGGTAAACTTTATAAGGTTCTTTTTCTAGTCTTTTGTCGATCTTGGAGTTTGGAGAAAAGATCATTTTTGCTAGACTTAGGGCCGTACTATAAAGAGGGATCTTAACGCTTATCTCGATGTCTTTTTAGGGTTTAAAGGCTCAAAATGCATATTCAAATAGTTGCCAAATGTTAAATAAGTTCCAATCTTGAAAATCCTTTTGAAACAATTCAAATCTCTGGAAACCCGGTGCTACCGCCAATGGCAGCGCAGTGTTACTGGATGCGCGGTAGCACCGGCTCAACAGCCCGGTGTGAAAATTCCAGAGAAGGGCTTTTTGAGCGATTTTGTAGCCCGGTGCTACCGGGATAACGGTAGCACCGGACTTCAGCCCGGTGTGAAAATCACAGAGGGTTTGTTTTTGGGTGTTTTAGTAGCCCGGTGCTCCAGCCCATGGTAGGCCGGTGCTATCGGACTATCGGTAGCACCGGACCACCACCCGGTGTAAAAATTCCAGAGAAGCACCTTTTCTGGGCATTTGGGAGCCCGGTACTACCGACCATTGTATCCCGGTGCTACCGGACTATCGGTAGCACCGGACCACCACCCGGTGCTATAATTCCAGAGAAGTGTTTTTTTTAAGAAAGAAAATGAAATGGAGACCGGTGCTACCGGCCCTAGTTGGGCGGTAGCACCGGACCCCCTGTAACGGTCTCTGGCAAGTGCATTAAATGCACTGTTCTAGCCGTTGAAGTGGAGCCCGGTGCTACCGGTCCTACATGGGCGGTAGCACCGGAACAATAGTTTTCTGCAGATTTCGAGATCCAACGGCTAGAAAGTTTGGTCGAGGCTATAAATACCTCCCCACCTGCATTCTAGAGTAACTTTTGGTCCTCATTGATGATATTTGAGCTCTAGCAAGTGTTCTCCACTCTTGTGTGCATTCAATTTCCATTTGTGAGTGTGAGAAGTAAGATTGAGTGTTGCATTTAGTGTTTGAGCCTTTAGACACCGACATTCGACCTCAAGCTAGCGTCAAGATTTATTACTCTTGGAGGTTGCCGCCTCCTAGACGGCTTGGTGGCGATCGTGCGCGGTGAGCTTCTCAACGGAGATTGTGAGAAGCCCCGGCAAGTTGTAAAGGCCGGAATTCGCCTACCCGGAGCGGGGAAGAATTACCTTAGTGAACGAGGAAGGCTAAAGCGAGTGGAGCCGGCTTGACGTGGTTCAAGTCACCTCAACGTGGAGTAGGGGAGACCGGCAAGTCTCCGAGACCACGGGTTAAATTCCTTGTCTCCTATTTATTTGTGTTTGGTATTTTTGTTTGTTGAGAATCCATTTCATTAATACCATACTCTTCATAGTTTTTGTGCTTACAAGTCTATTTGCTTCACTTGGTTTGACATAGCATCTTAAGAAATTGCTAGAGCTTTAGTGTGTTCTTCATATTTGTATCTTAATTTCGAAGTATCATTTGTAATTTCTAAATTGTGTTGAAAATTTTAGAAACCTCCTATTCACCCCCCCTCTAGTCGGTTATCCTTGATCCTACAACAACCAAAACCAATTACTCAATAATTCACAAACCATAACCACCAATTATCCAATTATTCCATATTCCACATTTTGGTTCTTCACAATTCACAACTATAACCAATTATTCAACAATTCATAAATCATAACCACCAATCATCCGATTATTCCATGTTAGGGATAGATTACGGCAAAATAACTGGAGCTGAACTAGATTATGAAACCAAAATTTGGATCTCACGAAAAATCCGATCAGGTCTCTGTCTTCTTCCATGAGCGTAGGTCTCAGGTTTCCTTCACGAGTTTTTCACGAGAGCAAAAAAGAGGGCGGGCTCTCTGGCTTTGTTATTCAGGCATGTTCTCCATAGGAGCTCCTCGGGCGCACAGGTGAGCAGCAGATGGTGCGGCCTGCAACCATGGCCGCGCGCGTAGTGATGGGCCGAAACTTGAAGATACTGGCCAGTGCGGGTGCGGAGGCCAAGCACCGAGCGATTGGTAGCCTGACCGGTGCGGGAGAGCGACGCAGGGACTGAGCAGTGGACGACGAGTCGGCACCAACGCGGAAGATGACAGAGGTCCCGAGGCACTCTGGCGCCAAAGGTAGACAGCACGGAGGCTATGTCTCCAGGCTGCAGCGGGCGAGACAAAGGGCGGGCACGGTGGTCGATGGGCAGGGGCGAAGGGCGAGAGCGGTGGCCGGCGGCGGCTTGTCCTTGGCTTGGGCGGGACCGTGGGAGCTGCGACGGCGGGACCTCGGGTCCTCGGCTGATCATCTCAGGTGTGGGGTGCGCGTGGAATGGCTAGGGCTTTTCTCTGGCCTGGTCGGGACGCCGGGTCATGCCCCATCTTTGTTTATAAGGACAAGAGAAAGCAAGGGGTCGTATCGATCGATCTCTTTCTCTCTTCGTCGAGCAAGAAATCGTTAAGCTGCGATGGCCACGTCGAAGGGACTCTGGCGAGCTCCGGCAGATAGACTAGATCGCAGTGCCGTCACCGCGTGCTGATGTTCCCACTGCCGTTCCAGGGCCACGTCAACCCGATGCTGCAGCTTGCTGACGTGCTGCGCTCCCGGGGCTTAGGCGTCACCGTCTTCCACGCCGCCTTCAGCGCGCCCGACCCGGCCCGCCGCCCCGGGGTCTATCGCTGTCCCCCGTCGGCGGCGGCGTGGAAGCTCAGTATGAATTTATGAGAATTTGATTTACATTTTCTTTTGTAAAATTTATGTGTTTCAAATACTTCATTGATCACAAATAGTTGTCGTTTTAGATATCAACAAAGTCTTCAAGACACAAATTTGACCACTATTATCTATTATAATGTATTTATAAAACCTAATAAAATTATAATATTAGAAAAGTACTTTTCGAGACAAATCTACAAACATGTATCTAATTTTAATATTTAAAAAGACATTGACAATCAAAGTTTTAAAGTTTAACTGTAACTGTGTTTAAAATAACAACTATTTGTGACCTGACGGAGTACAAGCTAACGGTTGCAACAGCCTCAAACTGTATCTACGATAGTTAAGAAGTGGCACAATTTTTGGGTGTGGAGGAGTGCTTACATAGTCGACTAGTCTGCTCAGGTATTCTTTGTTGCCAAGTGAGCTCATTTAGTCCCTGTTGGGGGTTAAAGCAGGATTCAGCTTCTGAAAAGCCAGTAAGACTTTTAAATAGCTTAACTTTAATGCGGTTTTTGATATAAATCAAAAGCTATATATAACTAACAAAAGCCAAAAGTTGAAAGCTGAGTTGGATCTGCTTTTGAAGCTTATTACTAAAGAAAATTATCTATTTATTAAAGTTTCTTAAAAAAAATTATAGCCACTTTTCAACTCAAAAAGTAAAAAAAATAGCTTTTCAGAAAAACTACACCTCCCCTAAACAAGCCCTTACTAACCCGAAGATCTAGACTGTCGGTGAGCCTGACTCACCAGGTACGAGTGAAGAAATTGTTTTCATGGATTCAAATCGGTTTTGGGATGTGAAGTGGCACAACTTATAAGTACGAAGCAATGCTCATCATCCATTAGGCTAGCTTTTATATTATATTTTTCTAGGATAAAGAAAAATGATGGGAGAGACTATGTACCTTTTGTGAGGACCCACCATTATAGCATGGAAGGTCTTCATGTACTCACAGTATTAGTCCCACGATCAGTGGCTAGCACGTACATGTTTACAACATTGACATCACATTCATATACAGATTATAGTACATATTGATATTAAAATTTAATTATACAATGTTCTTACAAATTGTAGTAAATAGCAGCGGAAATAAATAAAACAAAAGCCTTGCGGTTTGCCCATCCAAAACATGCAGGCAATTGACAAAGTAGTCCTAGAAATATTCGTTATCAAAATTCCCACAGTTTGCGTGGAAGTACGAATAGTTTGGAATTTTACATTCTTCATCTTCTGAATCAACAATTTAAGCAAGTTTGAGTGGTTGTGTACTCAGTAAGATTTATAGTGTTTCGCAAATGCGAATATATATAAAATGCAGGCTGAATCAATTAATAAGTTTCTACAGTTAATTTACATCGGCGAAAATTAATCATAAACATATAATAGATTGCAAGCGAAATTTGTAAAAGCAGGTAATGAGTGATATTAAGTATTGGAAGAGTATTATGTTTCGCAACAGTCTCCCACGACTGAATCATGTCACTTCAATGTCAACCCATGTCATGAAGTAACAATTTCCAAAAACACATTTTTCATCCAACCCATTTTTAAAAATAACAAAACATCTAACTATGTGATAATTTTATCAAGTGCTTATGTCTATGGGCACGGCTTTTCGAAAAGATCTTAACTCTGTAGAGCTGTACAGTTTTACTCATAAGAAATGATTAACCCTTTTTGCCAAGCCAATAACACACTTCTTTTGGTGTGTCGACTAAGAAATCAAAACATAACTGTTACATTACCTAGATCTAACTTTGCACTAGCCTAGTAATAACAAACCCTTGCTATGATGGCAGAAATAAAACACACCTAAGACATCATGGCACCCTGTGTTGGAAATATTAGGAATTTTCTCAATATTTTAATCCACAGAATTACGTAAATCATGATTAAACAAAGATGCATTTTTTGTTCAAAGCCAAAGGTACTAGATAACAAATTATCTATCTCATACGCAAAGACTAATGAACAACAAATCAAAGATGAATAAAACACGGTATAAGTTAATATACCCTTGAGCCGGTGCCACCGCTGGCACAGCGCAGCAGTAATATTCTCTCGCCATGACGGTGAAGTAGACGATCACAGTTGTCGCAGTGAAGCGTTGGTGCAGTGAAGAGTCATACGCAAAGGCTAATGAACAAGAAATCAACATGATTAAAGCACGGTATAAAATAATATACCCTTGAGCCGGTGCCACCGCTGGCACAGCGCAGTGTAACATTATCGCTCGCCATGACGGTCGGGTAGAAGATCACAGTTGTCGCAGTGAAGCCTCGGTGCGATGAAGCGGTTGATGCAAAGGCGACGCGTTGCAAGTGCGTATGCGCTTCAGAACACCTTCGGCAATCGCGTGGTCGCTCCCCAAAACCTTATCGGCCTTCTATCTCGAGCAAGATCTCAAGAAGGGCGAGGTTCCGAGGCTCGCTGCCCTCTCGCTACTTGTGCGCGCAAAAACAGAGGCGGGAATGCAAAGGACAGCAGAACAAAGGATGAATGGAGTCTGCGTGGGAGAGTTCTCTGGTGAAGAAAAGCACACCGTGGCTCTCCTTATATAGCCTCGCGACATGCAACGGCAGGAGCCGCCATTACCTACCATCAACTCGGTAGCCGTTACAAGAATCGACGACCATTATGCGACCATCAACCACGTCCGTTACAGTAATCGACGGCGCATCGTCACATTAATCACTGCGTTATCTGGTCATATTGACTATCAAACGGCAAAACAAATCGCTCCCGCCAAAGACATCACGTCCGGATCGGCTCACACGCTGCGACGCACGCCACGCCACGCCACGCCTCGCCTCGCCTCGCCTCGCCTCGACTCGACTCAAGACTCGCGATCAAGATCAAGACACGCCACGCCCGCCTCGGCTCGGCTCGGCTCGGCGGCAGCAGCTGCGTGTGGCATAGCCTTTACCCTTTTCCACCTTGCTAATTGAGAGACACACAACTCAACTATTTAAGTTGGTCAAACCTTCTCTCAATTACCCATATGGTACTAAACCAATTTCATGACTCCTAGTATTCTAATGGGCCTTTTGAATTTCTATTAAATTAATTATGGGCCATCCCATAATAATCTAACAATCCCCACCAAATTTCAAAGGCACATTTGAAATACTCGCCCAATGTAGTTTGATATACGGTTTTTCGATGGAGACTGTTAAGTTGAACTTCCATCTAGAACAAAAGTTACACTCATCCACAATCAACAATGGACTATGCCTTGAATTGACATTTTGTGCGAACAAGTTTCACCAAAGTCCTTTATCGATACTAGGTCGCTAAATGCATCCCCTCGGTTTGGAGCTTATAAGTCATACTCCTTAGCCTTTCATGAGCCTCTAGAGATCACCCAATCTCATAGATCGTGACTAGCAATCGAACTCGTATAGGTGTATTCCTCATAAGATGTTCTCAGAGGACAACATCTCGCTTATCAAAGCCACTTAATACATTAAGGTATAACCAACCCGCCATACTGAATAGGAGAGTTATTACATCTCAAACGGAGTGGGCTAAGCACAGATGTACTCTCCTCTCACCAATCACTAGCTTGTCTCAACATCCTAATTCACGGATCTCCGATCAAATAGGATGAGTTACCACTAAGACATGACTTTATGTGGGTCTCAAGCCCATCTCCTCGATGCTTCATCTATCACATTCCGTGATAGTTCCTTTGTAAAAGGATCGCCAAGTTTTAGCCGTCGGACATAGTCCAACGCTATAACTCCGAGTTTCTAATTTTCTGACAGACTTCAACCGCCTCTTAACGTGCCTTGATGACTTCATGTTATCCTTAGAATCGTTCACCTTGACAATCACCGTCGATTGTCACAGTTCAAAAGAATAGCGAGCACCGGTTTCTCAACTACCGGTAAGTCCTTCACAAGTTCACGCAGCCGATCGGCTTCCACAGAGGCGGTATCTAATGCCGTGAGTTCGCTTCCATTGTAGACCTCGTTAAGATGGTGCGCTTGCAAGACTTCCAAGAAACAGCTCCACCACCCAATGTGAACACATATCCACTTGTGGCTTTTATTTCATCAAGATCGATATCCGGCTTGAATCACTATAACCTCAATTACCCTAGGGTACCGGTGTAGTGAATTCCATAACTTGATGTCCCTTTTAGATAGCGCATTACTCTCTCAAGAGCATGCCAATGATTATCTCCGGTTTGAGACAACCGCTTAGTTTGCTCACAAAGAAACGAGATATCGTGCCTTGTTGCACTAGCTAAATACATCAATGAACCAATGATTTGGGAATATCTCAATTGATCCTTTGCTATTCGCTGGTTCTTTCGTAATAGCACACTTGGATCATACGGCGTTGGAGCAGTTTGCAATCGCTATAGCCAAAGCGACTCAACACCTTGTCCACATAATGGGACTGCTCAAGAGTAATCCCACCGCCACCTTCTCTTAACAATTTAATGTTTAAGATGACATCCGCTATTCCCAAATCTTTCATTTCAAAGTTTTGGACAAGAAGTCCTTGACTTCCTTAATCACATTAAGGTTCGTCCCAAAGATCAAGATGTCATCAACATACGACACATAATCACTCCTTCACCCCCACCATAGCGGTAATACACACATTTGTCGACTTCATTCACAACAAAGCGGCAGATGTTAAAGTTCTGTCGAACTTCTCGTACACGCTTAGGTGCTTGCTTAAGGCCATACAAAGACTTCAACAACCTACACACTTTTCCTTCATGACCCTTTACTACAAATCCATCAGTGATCCATATAGATTTCCTCTTCCAACTCTCCATTAAGGAAAGCCGTCTTTACATCCATCCGATGAATGATCGACCGTAGGAGGCAGCCAAAGACAGAGTACTCTAATAGTAGTCAATCCGCAACAGTGAGTAAGTATCAAAGAAGTCCTCGCCTTCTTTCTCGGTATAACCCTTGGCCACAAGCCTTGCCTTGTACTTTTCAATCGTACCATCGGGCCTTAGCTTTTTCTTGAACACCCACTTACATCCTACTGTGTTTACACCCATATGGACGCTCAACAACTTCCCAAGTTCCATTGCTCAAGATGGAATTATCTCACTGACCGCTTCCTTCCAATAGTCGATCTGCGATGAATAAGCCTCCTCAATGGTTCTTGGAGTATCATCCACTAGATATACAATGAAGTCATCACCAAAAGACTTTGTAGTCCTTAGTCTCTTACTCTTACGAGTTACTTCATTGCCCTCATCTATTGGATTTTCCTCAAAAATGGGCTCAATTTGTATAGGAGTGGAAGGTTTAGGAGAGAAGATAGATTCTTGGCCAGATGAGCTAAGTGTCTCTTTCATAGGAAATAAGTCCTCAAAGAATGTGGCATCATTGGACTCAAAAATTGTACCTTCATTCATATCAGGTACTCCAGATTTTACTATTAAGAATCTATATCCTACGCTGTGAAAGGCATAACCAATGAAGACACAATCAACGGTTTTTGGTCCAAGTTTACGCTTCTTTGGGATAGGCACATTCACTTTAGCCAAACAGCCCCAAGTACGTAAATAAGAGAAATTTAATCTTTTCCTCTCCCATTCCTCGAATGGTGTGATTTCTTTATTCTTTGTAGGAACCTGTTTAGGACATGACAAGCGGTCAATATAGCCTCACCCCACCATTCCTTGAAAGTCCCATTTGTTTCTAACATGGCGTTAACCATCTCGATTAGAGTACGGTTCTTTCTTTCGGCAACCCCATTTGATTGGGGCGAATAGGAGGCGTCCTCTCATGGATTATTCCATGTTCCTCACAGAATAAATTAAACTCATTAGAAAAGTATTCTCCACCACGATCCGACTTAACCCGCTTGATTTTTCTCTCAAGTTGGTTCTCAGCTTCAGCTTTATAGATCTTAAAATAGTGAAAAGCCTCATCTTTTGACTTTAATAAATACACATAGCAATATCTAGTAGAATCATCAATCAAAGTCATGAAATACCTCTTACCACCCTTTGTCAACTCCCCGCTCATCTCGCATAAATCGGTATGAACTAGTTCTAACGGTGCCAAATTTCTCGCCTCATTTGCCTTGTGAGGCTTTGAGGTTGCTTAGATTGCACACACACTTGACACTTAGAACCTTTGACTTGGGTAAATTTTGGGATTAAATTCATCAAGCTAACCGCATCATGCAACCAAGATTAATATGACAAAGTCGTGAATGCCAAACATCACCTCATGATTACAAACATGATTCACAATTTTATTCATGTCCACAAAGACAAGCGAAACAAGCCTCCGCTCTCATAGCCTTTTCCAATAAAAGTTCCAATTTTAGAAACAACACATTTATTGGATTCAAAACTAGCTTAAAACCATCTCTACACAATAGAGACCACGACAAGGTTTTTATTTATCACGGCACGTGATGCACGTTCCTCGCCGCACGACTTTTCCTCAAGTAAACTTCAAGTCAACTGTGCCGACTCCACGCACAAATGCTGCGACCCATTCCCCATCAACACGGAGGTAGCCCTCGCGACCGGTAAGAAGAGAATAAGGATCCACAAGACAAACATGTATATTGGCCCCGTGTCAATCCACCAATCGTGAACGACATACCGATAGAACGGTAGGTATTGAAACATACCCGGATGTTCCTCCTCAAGATTGCCAATAACAACGCTGCGGACTTTTTCGCTTATTGTCTTTGCGATCGTGGCAATCCTTTGCCCAATGATCGCACTCATTACTGCATAAAGCGCTTCCTTTCCTTTATTCTTCTTCTTCTTGAAGCTAGTAGTTTGAGCGGTCTTGTTCTTGTTCTCAGGCTTTTCAGACTTATTTTTATTCTTCTTGTTGAATTGAAAGATTTTCTTTTGTACCACATTGGCACTAGAACTTTCTTTCCCACGTATATCTTTTGCCCTCGCTTTCTCCTCAACATTTAGAGACCCAATGAGACCAGCAACGCTGAACTCTTGTCTCTTGTGTTTTAGAGTAGTGGCAAAATCCCTCCAAGAAGGTGGCAGTTTCGCTATGATGCATCCCGCCACAAACTTGTCGGGTAATGCACATGTAAAATTCTCAAGTTCTTTCGCAAAAGCTTGAACCTCATGAGCCTGTTCTACTACAGAGTGGTCATCAACCATCTTGTAGTCATGAAACTGCTCCATGACATAGAGTTCACTGCCCGTGTCAGAGACTCCGAATTTTGCCTCAAGTGCATCCCACATTTCTTTACCACTTGACAAAATCATGTACACATCAACAAGATTTTCTCCAAGAACACTAATCACGACGCCTCAACAAGTTATCCGCAGCTGCGTGAAGGCACTCTCCGCCAGAGAGAGCCCACTCAGCCGTGGTTTGCCTTGCGCAACGTGATACACGTTCATGGCAGTCAACCACAAAATCATCTTGGCGCGCCAACGCATGTAATTTGCGCCGTCAAATATAGTTGGCTTAAGCGCGGCAGCGAAACCAATAGTTGTAAAATTCTTAAGATAAGGTTTTTGGATTGTTGGAAATATTAGGAATTTTCTCAATATTTTAATCCACAGAATTACGTAAATCATGATTAAACAAAGATGCATTTTTTGTTCAAAGCCAAAGGTACTAGATAACAAATTATCTATCTCATACGCAAAGACTAATGAACAACAAATCAGCATGAATAAAACACGGTATAAGTTAATATACCCTTGAGCCGGTGCCACCGTTGGCACAGGCGCAGGCAGAACATTCTCGTTCGCCATGACGGTCGAAGTAGACGATCACAGGTTGTCGCAGTGAAGCGTTGGTGCAGTGAAGAGTCATACGCAAAGGCTAATGAACAAGAAATCAACATGATTAAAGCACGGTATAAAATAATATACCCTTGAGCCGGTGCCACCGTTGGCACAGGCGCAGGCAGAACATTATCGTTCGCCATGACGGTCAAAGTAGACGATCACAGGTTGTCGCAGTGAAGCCTCGGTGCAGTGAAGCGGTTGATGCAAAGGAGCGCGTTGCGCAAAGGCGATGCGCGCTCAGAACACCTTTCGAGCAGTCGCGTGGTCGCTCCCCAAAAACCTTATCGGCCTTCTATCTCGAGCAAGATCTTAAGAAGGGCGAGGTTCCGGAGGCCTGCTCCCTCTGCTACTTGTGCTCGCAAAAACAGAGGCGGGAATGCAAAGGACAGCAGAACAAAGGATGAATGAAGTCTGTGTGGGAGAGTTCTGCAGGTGAAGAAAAGCACAGCCGTGGCTCTCCTTATATAGCCTCGCAGGAGCCGGCCATCGTCTCGTCTCGTCTCGCACACGCACACGCACACGCCTCGCCTCGGCTCGACGCGCGCGCGCGCGTGTGGCACAGCCTTTACCCTTTTCCACCTTGCTAATTGAGAGACACACAACTCAACTATTTAAGTTGGTCAAACCTTCTCTCAATTACCCATATGGTACTAAACCAATTTCATGACTCCTAGTATTCTAATGGGCCTTTTGGAATTTCTATTAAATTAATTATGGGCCATCCCATAATAATCTAACACCCTGGTGCACCCGTTGGTGGGCTTCATCACCACCGGCGTGGCCAGAGGTACCTCGCCACCGTGGGCCAGGCGGCGACGTCATGGCTGAGCGATGGCAAGCTATTTTCACCAGATGAACTCTATTTGAGCACCAGTGTGTCGTTGGGATTCCGTTTTACCTGTTAATGGCGGTGGAGAGTGGCCGGAATTGGCTGCCACTATAGAAAATGAAGAAGAACGGCGGTGCGTCAGTGCTACGGTCGTTTGGGGCTGAAAATGAAGGTTGGTCAGTGCTCAGGGATGCACTAGAGTGCTTCGGGTTTAACTAATTTGAAAAATGCTCACCGAATTACCATGCCCATGATTGCTCCCCCTTTTCGGGTTACACCGGCACAGAGGAAGACAATGGTGCAAGAGAAGAATAGGGGCTCGGCTTAGTCAGTGGAGAGTTGTGAGGTGCTGGAGAAGCCATGATAGCTTATATAGGCAGCTAAGGCGGTGGAGTGCTGGGTCTGAACGGGGCGAAGCAAATGTGGCGGCTGTCTCGGCTGTGCTCTAAGGTGGCGGTCGTGGCAGGCATTCCTGAGTCAAGGTATGGCAAAAAGGGCTTCCATGGTAGGAGATGGGCTAGCTGTGTCTACGTAGGACGCGATCCAAGTCGGTGCTCTCGCCAAAGTGCTGCCGTGGCAAAGGTTTTACAAGACGGCTTCTTGCCGCGGCGACAATTGGCAGCGGAGGCAAACTAGCGAAGCAGGAGCCAAGTGTGAACACGAGAAGGTTTTTCCGCCGCAGATCCGTGTCCGACGTGACTGTGGCGGTGAATTTCCTTGTCGTGGCAGCGGTTCGGTAGCGAGAATAGAGGGAGAAGCAAGGCGAGCAGAAGAATTTTGGGTGGCTGACTGGTGGGCCGGAGGGTGTGCAGCCTGGCTTGGCTTTGTGTCTCTGAAAATCAGGCCCCACATGCAGTGGCAAAGAACCCAGGAACTGACTTGCTCTGAGAAAGGGATGGTAAAAATTTTAGCTCAAGATAAACTTCGTAATTTTTTACAAAATTATGACATGTCACTGTTTTCAGTCAAAATCCATCAATTCTCACTTCTTTTCATTAATTAATGCATTTAAATTTCTCTTGACTGCAGAAAAATAGCTCTAGAGACTTCTTAAACTTTAATATAATTTTTGTAGGTTGTTTTTGATATTTTGTTTTTACCTTTCTAATTTTACCTTTTTACTAATTCCACATAAATGTTTTTATTTTAAGGAAAAAATCACCAAATAATGCCAAGAGAATTCAAAATTAAACATATTCAAAGTTTTGAATTTCCATTTTTATTTTCTTTAATTTTTTGGGATGTTACACCTTTGAGATTAAGTAGGAGGGCTAGAGGGGAG
Organism: Otatea glauca; assembly: GCA_036346275.1. Taxonomy (NCBI): domain Eukaryota; kingdom Viridiplantae; phylum Streptophyta; class Magnoliopsida; order Poales; family Poaceae; genus Otatea; species Otatea glauca. The sequence continues at coordinate 40,197,487 of CM070723.1, read as the reverse complement.
ATTTGAACTCATGATCTCTCAATAAGAGCACGTACAATACCAAAGTCTACTACTTACTCTTTCCCTTATCCATGTCATTTAGTAAACAATAAATTCAGCTTGTACAATAATTATCTCTAAAGGTTGTTTTTAGAAAAACATTAAAGTATTTAACTTGAATATTTAAGGTTAACTGGCCATGACAAAGGTTACGGTGGCTTGAAGACCTAGGAGTGCTTGTTATCTGCTCACGGACCTCTCCTGGCCCTAGGTGCGCTTGCTTAGAGGCGCTAGCGTGTATCATGAGTAGCCCAGCAATTGAGAATTTTTTACTGTTTTAGACCGATTTGTTTAATTTTTTTAAAATAGTTGTTGATTCGATAAAATAACAACATTAGCCCCTAAACAGCGAATTTCAGCGGATGTGGAGAGTTGAAAAATATTTTAGTCAGTTTCCCGCAGACCGGATCCGCAATATTTTTTTATTATTTATTTTCCGCGGTCCAAATCCCTTGATTATTAAATTAAAATTTTTGGCACGGGAAAAATATTTTTTTAAAAAGCTGCGGACGCGGTGCGCTGGTTACAGATTTCCAGCGGACTGAAACCACAGGAAATCTACTCCATCAGGAAACGCGGTGATTTCCAACAGTATCAGACTGCTAGAAACGGCTGTTTTCTTTTCTTTTTTTTTATTTTTCCTAAAAATCTGGAAAGAAGTAAAAACATATTTTGCCGTAGATGCCCTAGACTACGAATTTTTTAGTGTAGTAGTCCTCTGCGTATAATTTTTACCGGAAATAGATATGATCGCGACAAAATTCGCGACAAAATTCCGGAAATTAAGTGGACTTAGCGCGTAATATTATTTGAAGTGGTTGGGGCTGGCGGGGTTCTTGTTTTGCGCGATCGCGACGCACTGGCCTTTTTTGCACTGGGAAAATTGTACGAATAGCAAAACAATAGGCAATTTTGTTTTATTATTCGAGAATTGTTTTCCAATTATTTTGAAGCGGCATGTAATATTATTTCTGGCGGTTGGGACCGACGGGATTCTTAGTTTGTACGCTCACGACTCGTGATTTTTTTACTATTTTATCCTTTTTGATAATTTTTTTTTTCAGATGTAACCATTCTAGCGACGAAATTACGGATTTTGCCCTATCCACCAAATGCAGTAGATGGACTCTGCTGTAAATTTTTTTATTTCTTTTCTGCGCTTGCATCTGGCTGGATATTTTTTATCCTTTCAGCCCTTGAATTTTTTTCGGTGTAATCCAGCGGAACCGAACCGATGGTTAATTTTTTCGCTCTGAAATAATCCCGTGGACACGGTCCGCTGGAATGGCACGAAATTAGTTAAGAAATTAATCCAGCCCAAGCATGCACACCCATGATTCTAATTTAACTTGCTCGACCAGTTAGTTAAGAAATGTACCATTCCAGCGGACCCTGTCCTCTAGATTATTTCGGGGCAAAAAAAAAATCAACGGTTCGGTTCCGATGAATTACATCGGAAAAATAAATTCCAACTAACTCCGGTCGCTGCAAATTAAAAAATTGTTTCACGTCGGTCGAAAGTATAATAAAAAAATATCTAGCGGAATGCAAGCGCTAAAAAGAAATAAAAAAAATTCCAGCGGAGTCCATCTGCTGCATTTGGTGGCTAGGGGCCAAATCCGCAATTTCGTCGCTAGAACGGCTGCTTCTGGAAAAAAAATTACCAAGAGAACTAAAACAGTAAAAAATTCGCACGTTGCGAGCGTGCAAACCAAGAATCCCGCCGGTCCTAACCGCCGGAAATAATATTGCGCGCCGCTTCAAAATAGTTGGAAAACAATTTTCGAATGCATAAAACAAAATTGCCTATTATTTTGCTATTTGTACAATTTTTCACCGCGCAAAAAAAGCCAGTGCGTCGCGATCGCGCAAAACAAGAACCACTTCAAATAATATTGCGCGCTAAGTCCGCTTTATTTCCGGAATTTCGTCGCGACCATATCTATTTCCGATAAAAATTATACGCAGAGGGCTACTACACTAAAAAATTCGCAGTCTAGGGCATCTACGGCAATTTTTTTACTTCTTTCCAGATTTTTAAGCAAAATAAAAAAAAACCGACCATTTCCAGCGGTCTGAAACCACTGGAAATTGCTGCGTTTCTCGACGGAGCAGAGATTTCCAGAGGTTTCAGACCGCTGGAAATTTGTAACTAGCGCACCACGTTCGTAGCTTTTTTTTTAAAAAAAAATTTCACGTCAGAAATTTTAATGTAATAATCAGCGGATCCGATCTGCGCGAAATTGACTAAAATATTTTCCAGCTCTCCACATCTGCTGAAATTCACTGTTCAGGGGCTAATTTTATTATTTTGTTGCATCAACAACTATTTACAAAAAAAATTAAACTAATCGGACTAGAACAGAAAAAAAAATTCAGCAATTGATGCGCAGTAAAGGAGGGTTTCGTTTACAGCTACGTGCTGACAACTACTTCAGCGATGAAAGGCCTAGCCCAGCGTCCAGCTACGTGCTGACAACTACTTTAGCGCGATCCTACATAAGAATAGGCACGTTTATGTATACGTAGGCCCCATAAGATAAGAAGGCTGTCGCTATTGCCCTAATGGAGGCTTGGGTAACGGTGGCAACATATAGGATATGATCGTTAGAGATGAAGATTTATCATCAAGGTGAAAGCCGAAGAAACCTAACCATTTGCAGATTGTTTAATTTACGGGATGTTCAGCTTCCTTATCAATGCATCCTCACATACTGCACCCGATTGTTGATCATTTTCTTTTCGTTAATGAAATTCCAGACCAGTCGCAGTTGGACATGCTACTGGACGAGCTTCCACAGCTCCGGCAGCGAGATATGGTGTTCTCGACCACAACCGCACACGAGACCATGTCTACCTGCTTAGAACGCATAGTGGAATCATGAAGGTGTTGCTCAGGTCTCATCCTGAACACCTTCTGTTGGAACACAAAAACAAGAAGAATCTAAATTCAACTAAAAAAACTGCGGCTTTCACCGGCACAACACAAACACCATTGAGCTATCAAGCCCTCCTTGCTTCACATTGCTTCTTTTTCGCTGTTATTCTCAATAAGTACAAAGCTCTTGCTTATATAGTTGAACTTGAACCGAATCCCACACGGAATCGAGCACATTAACTGGCTAGCAATCAAACTTCCTATACTGCGTGTGATCAATAGGGACTTGTTTTTACTTCCTAAATACAAGACTTTCCTAATTACAAGATTAAATCTATCACCTTCAACGACCTGGAATATTCAGAGCTCCAGAAGGTCACCAATGGCGTGGGCGTCCCGGTATACGCGATCGGTCCACTTCACAAGATATCTTCAGGCGCCGAGAGCAGCCTACTAGCGCAGGATCGAAGCTGTTTGGGGTTGTTGGACAAACAGGAGACAGAGTCCGTTCTCTATGTGAGCTTTGGGAGCTTGGCGTCCATGGTTCAGGAAGAGCTGCAGGAGACGGCATGGGGCTTGGCCAACAGCCGCAGGCCGTTTCTCTGGGTGATCAGGCCAAACCTGGTTCAGCCCTCAGGGAAGGCGAGCCTGCCTGACGGCTTCGAGGACGCGACACGCGGCAGGGGGATGGTGGTGCGCTGGGCACCACAGCAAGGTGTTCTGGGGCACTGCGCCATTGGCGGTTTCTGGACGCACGGTGGGTTGGAACTTGACTCTGGAGAGCATCTGTGAGGGCGTCCCGATGATCTGTAGGCCTCAGTTCGCAGACCAGATAATCAATGCGAGGTATGTTGAGTATGTGTGGAAGATAGGGTTTCAGTTAGAGGGCGAGCTGGAGAGGTGCAGGATTCAGAGGGCTGTTGGAAAGTTGCTGTGCGAGGAGGAAGGAAAGTACATGAGGAAAAGGGCAAAGGATCTGAAGCAGCGTTCCAGAAACTGTCGAAAAATTTTCGGTTTTCACGAAAACCGCTCGAACCACTTCGGTTTGAAAAGCTATATGTCGATGTCCAAGACTTTGCGTCCCTTAATCGAAATTACGGAAATATAAATTGTAGGCTCCTAAAGAATAAAACGGATTGGATAGGAATTGCTTCTTTATTAGCCAAACGATGTCTTCTGGTCAAAGGATGTTTTTTCCAAAGATAACTTACCGGTGGTTACGTATACCTGTCAGATAACTGTCCGCACGGAGACATGTGCGGAAATAATCGCTTGTCCCCGACCAATTCACTGGTCGGTGACGACTAGTGTGAACCAAGGTTTTGACTATCTTTGACTGAACTGATCGGAGACCTAACTGTTCGGATAGAGATGGGTTTTGTTAAATGCGTTATGGGCTTTACGTATTGTAGGTCCATAAACAGAAGATAATCACGAATAAACTAAGGACCCAAACAAATGATAGGCTTTTAATCCTCGTCAGCTAGCCCCTAAGTCTTGAGAAATAAGAGTTTATTGCTTAAGGCTTTTCATCTTCTATGAGTCTTATAGTGTTATGTGCCAATTATTTGACCGGTTCAAGTGTTAATAAATGGGTGAACTTCTCTCGGTAATTGAATCAACATTGATCATCTTTAATGTGTAAGGTATAATATATATAGGGGACAGAGATCTCCTTCTGAATCAAGAAAAGATTGCTTTCAAACTCCTTTAATTGTGTCAGCTTTTCATCGTCTTCCTTGATTCCTTCTTCATCAACTAGATGAGGGGTATGATAAGGGAAGATAATGAGAAGCTAAAATATTTAAAAAAGTTTAAGGATAACATTTGATTCTTCTGTATTTTTAAATTTCTGAGGAAATTACTTTCAGATTTCTCTTAGTTGTTTTAAGTTTTTCGTCATCAACTCTTTTCTCTTCTCCCATCAGATATGATAGGAAGTATAATCAAGAATAGATGATGAAAGATTTAAACATCTAAGCGAGTTCGAGGGTAACATTAACACCTTCGTAATTTGAGAAAAGATTACTTTCAAACTTTCTTTTAGTTGTTATAACTTTTCATCTCTCGTCCTTTCTTCTCTCATCAATTGAGATGAGGGGTATGATTAGGGAAAGGAGGTAAGAGGTTAAGACAATTAAAAATAAGTTTGAGAATAAAATCTCTTGATTCCTTTCGAAAAGGAGTTTCGAGAATATCAATTCGGTGTTAGTTATCATTTATTAAAAAGGTAGCTTTTATTTTTCTTGGGAACCGAAATACTGTCCAAAACTAACACAATTAAGGCTGTATAAAAAGGGGGGTAAATCCTCTTGGATTTCTCACGCCCTTACTTCTTCCAAATGTAGAAGTGATTTTGTAAACCCTTCACGACCTCTGAGCTCTTGTCTTCAATCCTTTTCTTCTTCCCAACACCAATGGCTATGGATAAATCAATCCTCACCGAGGGAAGGATTAAGGAACTAGAAGATCAAGGTTTGATCCCTCCTCGCAAATTCTACGATGGGACCCCAACGGGGAAGACACGAAGCCCATGCCTTAGGAGGGGCGCCTTGTTTTGTTCACTGCTCTGGTGAGGTTAGGGTTTCACCTCCCTAAGAGTGAGTTTTTGGCCGATGTGCTTGATCACTATGAGATCGAGTTGCACCACCCCCAATTTAATTCTTATTTTGAGTGTTTTCTCGCACCTTTGCGAAGCTTTTCTTGGCATTCCTCCTCCAGTTTTCCTTTTCCGCTTCTTTTATCAATATACTAGGAATAGCAAGAGTCAGATCTCTTTAGAAGCGTTTATTTTAAGCCCCAAAATAAAATAGCTTTCCAATATTGCCTATTCTCAACGAAGGATACATGGCGTGATTATCGGAAGAAGTGGTTCTATTCAGAAATTCTAGGGGTAGCCGCCTTCGATTTACTAGGAAGGCGGCTCCAAATTGGACAAGGACCAAGGTGAAGAGAGAGAAAGACTCCCTAGTCCTCACCGAGGAGGAGAGGGACATCGTCAAGATCATCTGCAAGCTGGTGTAGGGAGGCTTGATAGGGCAGATGATTGTTTTCAATTTTTTGTACAACAAAATAAGTCCTCTGAAGAGGCGGTTTAGATACGCTTGGAGGATGGAAGGCGACCAAGATCCAACCAAGGATGAACCTGGAGGTAAGTACATTCTCCATTACCGACCTCTTATCTTTTTTTTATTGAAGATGAGTTCATTAATGAATGCATCATAGTGAGTACAAAGAAGTTCCTTTGGTTCTTTTGTAATACTAATTGTCATGTATGCTTAACAACTGAATTTATTCATTTAGATGCATTGTCGTAAACTATCTACTGAGCAACCTGAGGTCTCAGCCTTGGTTTGAAGCCATGAGATCCGAAATTCAATCCATGCATGACAATCAAGTTTGGAACTTGGTCGATTCTCCTGATGGTGTAAAAACCATTGAATGCAAATTGATTTTCAAGAAGAAGATAGATGTAGATGGAAATGTTCAGATCTATAAGGCACGGTTGGTGGCAAAGGGTTTCAAACAAGTTCAAGGAGTTGACTATGATGAAACCTTCTCACCGGTAGCCATGCTCAAGTCTATCCGGATCATTTTAGCTATTGCTGCATATTTTGATTATGAAATATGGCAGATGGATGTCAAAACAGCCTTCCTTAATGGGAATCTATCTAAGGATGTATACATGATACAACCTGAAGGTTTTGGTGATCCTAAATATGCTAAAAGGGTATGCAAGCTTCAAAGATCCATTTATGGGTTAAAGCAAGCATCTCGGAGTTGGAACATTCGTTTTGATGAAGTAGTCAAAGGGTTTGACTTTATTAAAAATGAAGAAGAGCCTTGCGTTTTCAAGAAGGCTAGTGGGAGCGCACTTGTGTTTCTAATTTTGTATGTGGATGATATATTATTGATCGGGAATGATATTCCTATGCTTGAAGATGTTAAGACTTCATTGAAAAGGAGTTTCTTAATGAAGGACTTGGGAGAAGCATACTATATCTTGGGCATAAAAATCTATAGAGATAGATCAAAAAAGTTAATTGGATTAAGTGAGGAAACGTACATTGACAAGATATTGAAAATGTTCAATATGCATGAATCCAAGAGAGGTTTCATGCCAATGTCACATGGCATCAGTCTCTGCAAGAATCAGTGTCCTTCGACAACTGATGAGCGAGACAGGATGAGCAAGATTCCATATGCTTCAGCTACTGGGTCTACTATGTATGCTATGATCTGCACGCGCCCAGATGTCTCATATGCTCTAAGTGTCACGAGCATATACCAAGCGGATCCTGGTGATGGTCATTGGATAGCCGTAAAAATATCCTAAAATACTTGAGAAGAACTAAGGGTATGTTCCTTGTTTTTGGAGGTGAGGAAGATCTGGTTGCAAAGGGTTACACCGATGCAAGCTTCCAAACTGACAAAGATGATTTTCGATCGCAATCCGGGTTTGTGTTTACACTAAATGGAGGAGCAGTAAGCTGGAAGAGTTCCAAGCAAAACACGGTGGCCGACTCTACGACAGAAGCGGAGTACATTACGGCTTCGGAGGCCGCAAAAGAAGTTGTGTGGATTAAGAAGTTTATCACAGAGCTTGGTGTGGTCGCTAGTGCCTCTAGTCCAATGGATATCTATTGTGATAATAGTGGTGCCATTGCATATGCTAAAGAGCCTAGATCTCATCAGAAGTCTAAACACATACTCCGACGCTTTCACCTTATTCGCGAGATTGTGGATAGAGGTGACGTGAGAATATGCAAAGTACATACGAAAGCCAATGTGGCCGATCTGTTGACAAAGCCACTGCCACAGCCTAAGCATGAGGCGCACACGAGGTCTATTGGTTTTAGATACTTAATTGTTTGACTCAAGTGCAAGTGGAAGATTGTTAGTGTTATGCCCTTGAGGCAATCATTTAGATGATTGTAACATGACTTTGTTTATGAATAATAATATGATTATTGGTCCGATGAATGTATATCATTGTATTGATCAACAAGTATGTGACTTGCTTATGAAACTCTTTACTTATTGATGTAATTCGATAAATATCTCTGATCGGATATCATCGTATAGGACAACGATGAATAGATCAGCACATGTAGTGATCGAATATGGAGATATCATCTATACATTGTGGACGCATGTTGAAGAATATGGGTTAGATAGACCCGCCATGGGACACTGCGAGAATGTTACATTCTTATGTGTCATCAGTGTATCTCATACATAGTAGATGTATGATCCTTAGACCTGAGATTGTCATATTCCCTACATGTGTAATAGTTTTCCTTGGGGCTATCAAACACTACTTCCTAACCGGATAGTTATAAAGGTAGCTTTCATGTTTACTGTGAAACGTGTAGAGGGAAGTGAGTAGTCAAGATGAAATTTGCCACTCCAATGAAACGGAGATATATGACAAAGCCACTCGTGTGATATGATTAATGAAGTGCATGGCCATGCCGTGATTGAGGAGTCAATCAAACTTATTAATATATCACGGATATGAGAGATGGATTGAATCATCAAAGGATGACATGCTTCTCGCCTTGAGTTCAATCTTCATATACTTGGCAAAGGGATTATTACATGAGTACTTTTGATAGGTTCTGTCTGATTTGATCATAGTATGTTTGAGAGTTAGCATACTTTGCAAGGAGCCGCTACCAACTATTGGATTGAAAAGGAGTTTTCCGAATCCATGTCCAAACGTAAGTGAACCTGTATGGTCACACACTTAATGGGCTGGGACGCATTAATTTGGATTGGATCCGTAACTAATGGACCTCGTGGGCTTAGCACACTTATGGGCCCTGATTTAGGGTTTCATCTCGTGGCTATATAAGGAGTGGAGGAGGGTGGGCGCAGTGTGTGCTTTTCACGGTTTAGAAGTGTTTCACTCGAAACCCTAGCCTCCTTCTCTCACTGCCCCTGCCAAGCGACCAGGTGCTTGCACACCGACGCACGGTGTTCCATCCCCGGACGTGTGGACTATTGCGGTGACGTCGCTGCGATTGCAGCGTGGGAGGACGATCCACTCCATCGACGCAATGACTGCGGCAAGGACGATCCACTACATCGACGCGTGAAGGATTCCGCAACTGTGTGTCTAGTGGTAATCTAATCTATGATCCCTTTCTTGCGAGTAGCTTTCTGGTTATGCGGTAGATTTTTTTTTGTGCTAGCATAGCATACCGCGTTTCTCTTCATTATATTGTCCTAGGAAATAGACTCAAAACTTCAATGCAGGTATGTAATGTTCTTGCATATACCCTCTTTATTTCTGAGTACTTTGTCTTCAGAATTTAAGAATTTTTGTTGTACGTTCTTAGCCCCAGAGAACTACTCCTGATCCTCATGTGGATCAGGATGTGACTGCCCAGGTTAGTGCTGAGACTAACCCATTGGTTACTTTGGTGACGACCAGTGTGAAATAGGCCTTGGTTTCGACCGAAGAGGCTTCGACCAGTGGGCAAGTAAACCCATCTAGCGTTGAGGATGACAATCCCTTGACTGCTAGTGCTGAACCACTAGTTGGTCAAGGTCTGTCGACCACGGAGGAGGTTGGTCCCTCTCCTACGATGACAACTGAGGTGGTCGGGATGACCACCACTGCTGAGGAGGCTTCTGCTGCTAGGAGACCGAAGGCCTCCCTGCTGTAGAGAAGGAGACTCTGGTCGTGCCGACCAGTGAGAGTATGGGGACAGAAGTAGTGTCTGAAAGGGCAATAACTACTGTCATCGCCCATCTAGTGGTTTTGCCCTTGGCCTCTTTCTCTGATTGCCCTGATCGCAAGGACTGTAAGCAAGTTTTCGATAACTTGCAAACAAAGGTTTTCATCTAATCCTCTTTTTTTTGGAATAAAGGAAAGATTATTTTGATTCATTTGCTACTCAACTTTTTACAACATTCGCAAGAATTGCTTGACCTGCTAAGCCAGCCGGGAAAGTTTTTGGCTAAAGTCAAAGTCAAAAAAACAAAAAAGTAAGACTAAAGTTTATTGTTGTTTTTCTCTTTTCTCAATCCTTTTTGTTCTAACTTAACTGTTTTGATAAGACAAATAAAACAAATAAAAGAATTGGAGAAGCAATTCCTAGTGGCTCAGAATACCACCAAGGGTTATAAATTTGATCTTGTCGTAGCTAACGACAAGGTTAAATAAAATGAAGAAAATACTGCCAAACTCCATGAGGCCTTCAAAAGGAATGAAGACAAGGTCCAAACGCTTTCCGAAGAGTACAGAAATACGCTTCAGGCAAAGGAGTTTGAGACAACAGGTAAGAATAGAGTTTCGACCTACCCTGAATTCAATTTTATTTGGGAAAACTAAAAAAAATATGAAATCAATATTTGTAGAATTGAAAAATATAATAAAGGCCAGAGAATCTCAACTTTTCGCATGGTGAGAAGAGAACAAAAGATGAAGAGCAAAGGTCGGAGATGAAGGATGATATAGAAAGACTAACCGACCAGTTAAAATCTTCGCAAAAGACTTGGCCACAGTTCCGAGAGGTAGGAAAGCCACTTTGAATTTTATTTTGGAACTACTTTAGGAAATCGCCACGAATTTAATGGGAAAAGAATTAAAACTTACAAATCATAATCCATTGGTTGTGAGTTGGTTGAGGGGGTGAATGACCAGTTGAAGATCATTCAAAACCAGATCCCCATCATGGCACAAACTATCAAGGTAGCACTCCGAGCTTCAATCACTAGCCAAGTAAGTACCCTCTTCGTCAAGTTGACGTATTTCTACAAGGATGTGGTTGAGATGGAGAAACTAGTGCACGACCTGAAGCTTAGTAGTACTCAAGAAGAGATTAATAGAAAATGTACAGAAGTAGCTTCTGCCGTTGAGACATACATAAGCAATGTAAAGATTACGTACAAGCAAAATGTATGATCTATTCAAATGAATGAAAAAATCTCTTTTTGTATCATATTTATCTTGTGTTTATTATGTGCTGTGAGACCCTATTTTTGCGAACAGGAATCTCCATGTGATTACTGTACTAGTCCCATAATCAGTGGCTAGCACTCACATGTTTACAACATTCATATCACAACCATACTCACGAGATAAACAAATAATCTTACAATAGAGGGATAATTATACAAAGTTTAGTACATTACAAAAAACTGCATAGCGGAAGCAAAAGAGTCAAGAGAACTCCAAAACCCCGTGGTTTGCCCACTAACCCTCAGGCAACTGACTAGGCAAATCCTAGAAGAAATCATCGCCAAAAGCCCCGTGACCTGCCTAGAAATAAGAATCATCTGGCATATCGAAATCTTCATCCTCTGAGACAGCAGGTAGCAAGTTTGAGTACATTGGTACTTAGCAAGACTTGTAGTGTTTCACAAATACAATTAAATAAATATGCAGGCTGAAGTAAAAGACAAGCTACAGGTTATTTTGCAGTTGCATAAAAATTAAAGCATATGACTTATTAGATTGTAAAACGCAGTTTATAAAACAACCGAGATTCTTGTAAGGTTAAGCAATTACTCAAGTACTTCAAATTCAGTCTACCCGACTGGATAGCCCACGATGTCGATCCTTTGACATAAAAAAGATGGTTGCTAAAACAATTTCCAAACCAAGCCTATTTTCAGAAAATACCAAAGAAACTCTAACATTGGAAAGACTTCACCAAGTGCCCTTGACTGCGGGCATGGCTAATTGAATAGATTTTTTTCACTCTGTAGAGGTGTACAGCTTTACCCACAAGGAATGATCAACCTTTTCGCTAGGCCATTTAACACACTTCTTTTGGTGTGTCGGCAAGGAGATCATACAGAACCGTTACATTACCTAGACATGGCTTTGAACCAACTCGGGACGTTAACCCTCGCTATAGAAACAGAAACACACACCCAAGATGTGGTTCCTTTCACGCAATCTCCAACACACCGTTTCTGTTCAAGGCAAGGCGTACACCGTTGCACGGGTATGCATTTACCAACACCGAAGTGTGGAAGCCCCTCACAAGCTGACCTGACCAGAATGCTTCCGCTAGCTCCCGCCTACCAGAGTGCAAAGCCATACCTAAATAACTTAATAGGCTAAGGTCGTCCCATACTGGCCCTCGTGGTTGCACGGAATTCTTGGATCAATAGTGTCCTATTGCTCGGTCCTTAATCTGACACGGGAGATACTCCACCCTACACTACGTGCTTTTCCCTTTGCACGACCGGCTATTGCAAATAATCACCCGTGTCAAAACATAGTTTCATTTTGGGGTTTTAATAAAATACCAGCAACCCTTTTCCCAAATACTCATCATTCATCAGTTGAAAAGATGGAAAACACATCGACAGGTGGTTGAGCAGAAATATTATGCTAGTGATTATACCCAAAATGACATTAATTATGTCTAGTTCATACTAAAGGGTTACAAGGTTCACATGTCCATACAGATTAAGAAAAACCATAATTTACAGGGTTAACTACAGTTTCTACCCAACATAGCAGTTTTATGACGAATTACCCGAATGCGTAATACATTGACAAAAACAACATATTGTAGGTAAATTATTGGGCTCAACATGCTCAAGGAGGTGCTTGCCTTACTGCTCGCTGTCTGGCTCGAAGTTTGGATCTGCAACTGGGTCATCTTCCTCCTCAGGGACGTCGGTGTCTACACGTCGCGAAAAGAGGAACATAAGAAAATCAGTAAACTTCAGAAGAGCAAAAAGAAGACAGACAAGAAAACATACACAAACTCAAACCAAGACAGGGATTGCTTTTGTGAATTATTCTTATTTATACTTTGAATTCAAGATGCAAAAATTATTTAGATTAATAGAATTAGTCCATTAGCTACCTTGTTGAAAGATCTACAGGAGCAGCACTTGATCTGTAAGCTTCTTTGTTCTTACCGATTCACATTTTAAAACCAGAAACTATAAAACTTAAGGTTGTTTAACTATCAAAATTTATGTTCAAAACTTGATGAGATAAGGGTTCTTTTCCATAATAGATTAGCATATACTTTGGTTAGCACTCCTAAAGTGTTTTCCTAAATTTTTGGATTTAGACGAGACTTGAACTTACTGTTAAAAAGGCTTATATGACATTACGATTTTCGCTACAGGAAATCGGACTAGAAAGGTATGGTGAACAATTAACACTTAGGGTTATTGTACTAGCGAAATTTGGATGAAAAATAGATTGTAAATAAAACATTTTCCTGGTATATGTTAGTACATATCCCTAATATCATTTCTACACTATCCCTCATAAAATTCTCATTTAGACGAGTTACTCTACAAGCTTTTGAAAATGCTTAAGTGACTCTATGGTTCAGAAACCATAATGTTTAGGGTGCTGTTGCTAGTTCATTTATATACAAGCCTTTACAAAATGATATTATTTCTTCAGAACATAGCAGTATGCACTTTGTAGAGCATTTATATGTTGTTTTCACAATTATTTTCATTTAAACAAGTTATTTTCTTTGCTATTGAAAAAATGACCACAGAAGTAACACCACATCATTTCAACTTCCACTTTAAACTGTGACTAGATCACTCATCACCTTTTACTCATTTTTCTGGTACTCTCAGGGCATGATCTTACAAATGTTTTAAAACTTGTTTTGGATTATTTTGATCGTAACAATAATAGGTTACACCTACATCTATTGTTGTAATTATTATTTTTCTCTATTATAAAAACATGAACCATATCTTTTCCTAAATATTTTCACATGAATAGGTTTCTACTGGTATGTGACCCTACAAAAATAACTTTATACTTATAAACACCAGTTTATACAAGTTTCACCTATTTATCCTCTTTCACATTAAAATGTATTCTACTTGAACATGATGTACAACATAGTGACATATAAACATTTTTACATATTTGAAATGCTTACAGACTAGGGATTTCATAACAATTTATTTTATTCTACTACAACTTTATTTGAAGACATTTTATTCAAATGGCATTATTCATACCTATATGTTCATTTAAAATTAAAAATTGTACACTATTAATCTTCAAAATATTTTTGTAGATTCTAAATCTACAGGATTTTACATAATTTTACAAATTGGTTTCACTAAATTTGGAGCTGTGGTTCTAAAGTTATCACCATTTGATTGCAGTAGGTTTTGAAAAGTAAACCAAAAACTCCAAAATGCGCTTTCGCTACTAGAAGGCGGATTTCTCCGCGCGCGCACTGGCGCTTTCAAACACACTCGACTCACTGACAGACGGGGTCCACAAGACAACGACAGAGGACAAGGGTTTCGAATTTTGGCTCACAGCCGACGAACTAGCCCCGGCGCGGTGGAAGGGGTAGCACTACGAGCTTCAGCGCATCAAGGCGCATCTAGGGGTGGTACCCTTTCGACTAATGGTGGTTGGGAAGGTGATCACCACCGCAGAGGTGCGGTGGTGCCATGGCCGATCGAGAGGAAGCTCCGCAAGTGGCCGCATTTCTGATAGGTAGGGGTTGGGTGAGCATCAGTAGATCAAAAGGGTTCGGATTTACTTGGTGGTCAAGTCAGAGGTGGTCCGAGGAATGCTGCCACTGTGCGCCAGCCACGAAGAAGAAGAGCGGTGGTGTGAGGTTGCTGCAGGTGAAAAGGAACGAAAAGGGAAGTTGATGAGTAAACCAGTGATGCTAATGAAGCTCTGGGTGGAATTGATTCGAAAGATTGGAGGCGGACTGACCCCAATTGCTGATTTCCCCTTTTCGGGTTCTTGCGGTAGAACTGAAGGGAAGAACTTCATTGTGGGGCTCTCAACTCGGAAGAGAAGCAAAGAAGAGGAGAGGAAGCTTGCTGCGACGCAAAGGTAATGCTTTTGGCTTAAAGGAAGTGGTCGCGTTCGCATTTGGGTGCACGGCCTCGGTCGTTCGTCTCTGTGCCAAGCAATGAAGTGGCGCGGCCTCTCCTCTTGCACAAAGCGATGAAGGACGATCAAGACTAGGCGCGGGAGAGCTAAGACGCAACATGGACGCTAGTGATCGCTTCGGACGGTGGAGTGGTTGCGGCCGGACGGCGAAGGACGAGCGAGGCGTCAGCTTGCCTCGGCCGAGAGAGAGGAAGAGAAGGGAAGAAGCGCTGCCTGCAACTGACGAGCAGGACCGGGGCCCACTGGAAGCGACTGCATAGCTCCTCCTTAGCTTGCCAGTGCATCAAGTGGCTACAGACACCGGGCCCAGCTGTTAGCGAAAGGAGATTAATTTGCGACGAGACTGAATGAAGCTGGCCGGGCTTTGCACTAACTCAAGCATCATTCACCGCCCAAAACTTTATGAAATTTTTTGAATAAAGTCTCCTGGGAGTTTCCAGTCTCCTGTAAAACTTGGAGACAAAAATACCCTCTAGATAATTTATATAAATTCTGACACTGTGCACTGCTTAGTATTTCCACTTTGGGTTTTAATTTATTCAAATCTTCATTTGATAATATTTATTTTTGAAACTTTGTTTCAGGGTTTATTTCCTTCTAAAGGTATTACCATAAAATTTTCAACACAAAATCTTGAGTATTTATTTTATAAAAATTCTAACATTCCATTTTCCAATTTTTCTAAGGTCTCTGTATTTGAATTTTTAGAAGGATTAAATTAGCTTATTAATTTATGAACATTTTACTAGTTGTAGGTTATATACTCAGGGAACTATGGTAATTTTCTTAGCTCTAGATAGGCTTTTACCATTTTCTATTAAATTCTGACCTTACTGTTTCTAGTCAAAAGAGTCACTATATGATTTATTTATTCTTGTTCCTATGCTTGTAAATTTTATTTGCTGGTTACACCGATTTACCAGCATAGCTAAGGTCCCATGGTAAATTTTTCTAGTTTTTACTTTTGCCTTATTCGCTTTTCTCTTTACTTATACTCCTTCAATCAATTTTCATACAATACAAAACTCCAAGGAAAATCCAATTAAAATGAATAACACCAGAAAAATCAAAACTATTTATATTCCAATTTAATTTGTACACTTTCACTATTTTGTATTTTTAGGATGTTACATGTGCATATTTTTTTGAGTATATCACTAGCCCCCAACTGTTTGTGTACTAAACAACAATGTGTTCGGAATACAAATAGTTATGTGAGTGATGACCTGTTCCTTTCATGTAATACTTGGTGTTAACCAGCAGCAGATCGGAGATAAGGTCATGCTAACGAGTTTTAGTGCAGTAAGAACTGGCTTACAAGAAAAGTCTCTATTAGATGTTATCTCAGAATCCGACCAGCAATCTTGTACGTTGTTTATAGAGAGGTCGGTTAAATGATGACTTTTGTGAATTCCCAGAGGATTATCATAATAGGCACAATTTTAATATATAACAGCTAAAGATATACTTTATACAAATGAAAAAGGAACTTATTCACACATAAAACCTGCGAAGATATTGGATGTTCCAACTGTTTGACAGAATTCTTCCATCTTCCATAGCAAGCCGAGAAGAACCCAATCGTGTAATAGATAATACAGTAAAGGGACCTTCCCATTTGGGAGATAACTTATGTAAGTTAGACTGATTCTGGATGCGTCTTAGAACCAAGTCTCCCATGTTTAATGTTCGTGGTAGAACTCTTTTCTTGTAATATCTTCTTAAGCCTTGTAAATAGGCTACTGATCTGATAAGTGCTCGATCTTGCTTTTGTTCTAAGAGATTGATGTCATCTTCGCGCTGGTCTTCTTGATTGACCTATTCATAGAGAGAGGTTCGTGTAGAGCCTAAATGAACTTCATTTGGCAATACGCTTTAGCTCTGTAGACTAGTTGAAAAGGAGTTTCTCCTGTTACTCTACTGGCCGTTGTTCTGATGGCCCAGAGCACAGAGTACATGTCATCTACCCAAGCCCCCGAGCGTTTGGTAAGATGACCAAATACTCTTTTCTTTATACCTTGTATAATTTGGCCATTAGCTCTTTCAACTGCACCGTCACTCTGAGGATGAACGAATGAAGTGTAACAAATCTTTATGCCTATTTCATCATAATAGTCTTGAAACATACCATTGATGAATTGTTATCTATTATCACTAATTAGTCGACTAGGTACGCCGAATCTAGTGACTATATTTTTCACAAAGAATTTCTTCACTGCCTGAGCCGTAATAGAGACCACTGGCTCGGCTTCAATCCATTTTGTGAATGTATCTATCGCAATAAATAAGAATTTGAATCTATTAGTTGCTCTCAGCAAAGGACCTACTATATCAATTCCCCATGTTGAAAATGGCCATGACAAAGGTATAACTTGCAGTTGATTAGTAGGTAAATGTACTTGTCAAGCATGAAATTGGCATTACTCACAAGTTTTTACAAGATGTATGGCATCTTGGAAAGCAGTGGGCGAATAAAAATGTTGTCAAAAAGCTTTACCAACAAGTATTTTATATGAAGCATGTGCTCCACACAAGCCCCTATGTATCTCATTAAGCAATATTTTTCCAGGTTCCTTGGTTATACATTGCATGATAATATCATGTGTTCCCTTTCTATATAGAGTATTGTCGAGAATTTTATACATTCGTGCCTTTCGAATCAATCTGTTTATTTCATGAATATCCTCAGGCAGTGTCCTATTTTCTAGATAGGCTCTAAATGGTTTAGCCCAATCTGAATTCTGCTCAAGGACTTTGACCTCTGTTCTGGTCGGGGATTTTTCTATAGAGGTGTCTATAGAAGGCTTGGACAGATATTCAAAAACACACCTGTTGGAACAGGTAATCGTGAGGAAACCACTTTTGAGAACTGGTCTACTAAAATATTATCTTTTCATGGTATATATTGGACTTCAAAATGACTAAATTATTTCTCCAATTTCCTCACTTCATCTAGGTAGTGAGCCATTACCTCATCGGACATCCTGTATTCCTTGCTAGCCTAGTTTACGACTAATTGCGAATCGCCCACCGCAAGAAGCTGATGGACTCCAATGAATTTTGTTGCTCGGAGGCCGGCTAGAAGACTTTTGTACTCTGCTACATTATTGGTAGCAGGGAATTGTATTTGGATTACATATTTTAATTGGTCGCCTTGAGGCGTAACCAATACTATACCAGCCCCCGAGCATTTTATCTCTCGAGAACCATCATAGTACAATTTCTAGTGGTTGGTATTAGTTTATCCTCTTTTACAGAGGGTTCATTGTTTGTCCATTTAGCGATAAAATTTGCCAAAATTTGGGATTTAATTGTTGTTCGGGCTATAAAATGGATATCAAATAATCTAAGTTAAACTGCCCACTTAGCAATCCGACCTGTTGCATCTTGGTTATGTAAGATATTTCCTAAGGCAAAAGATGATGGTACTGTAATCTAGTGAGATTGGAAGTAATGTATCAATTTCCTAGAAGTCATTAATAGAGTGTAAAATAATCTTTGAACCTAAGAGCATCGCTCCTTAGGTCCGTGTAAAACTTCGTTGACATAATAAACACGTTTCTGAACCTGATCTCGTTCAACAACCAATACAACACTGACTACATTATTTGAAGCCGCTAAATACACCAACAAAGGTTCTCCAGGGTTGGGTGAGACCAGAGTGGGTGGGCTTTGCAAATAGATTTTTATGTCATTAAAGGCTTTATTCGCTTCATCCGACCAGTGAAATTTGTTGTGTTTTCTAATTACCTTAAAAAAGGCAAACCACGCTCTCCTGATCTTGAGATAAAATGACTGAGAATAGCCAGCCAACTAGTTAATCCTTGAACCTCTTTTACCGTATAGGGTGTTCTCAAGGATTCAATGGCCTGAATCTTCTCAGGATTTACTTCAATGCTTCGTGAACAGACAAGAAAACCAAACAACTTTCCAGAAGAAACACCAAAGACACACTTTACTAGATTGATCTTAATTTTATATTTATTTAAATTATTTGAAGGTTTCAGCCAAGTGTAAGAAATGATTAGAGCTACCTCTGCTCTTTACAACGAGATCATCAATATAAGCTTCAATATTTTGCCCTATTTGACTATGAAAAGTCTTCTGCATAAGGCGCTGGTATGTAGCTCCAGTATTTTTCAGTCCGAATGGCATCTTTCTGTAGTAGTAGACACTGAACGGGGTTATGAAGGAAGTCTTCTCTTCATCTTCACTTGCCATGCTTATTTGATGATAACCTGAGTATGCATCCAGGAAACTCGTCAATTCGCAACCCGCTGTTGAGTCCACCAGTTGGTCGATTTGGGGCAAAGGAAAATCATCCTTTGGACAAAGATTTATTTAAACTAATAATATCAATGCACAGTGGCACATATCGTTTGCTTTCTTGACCATCCACTCTGGTCAACTGATAAAATCAACTTCACGAATGAAACCAGCCTCTAGGAGTTTATTCGACTCTTATCAGATGGCTTCTTGCCGATCAGGAGCGAATCACCACAGCTTCTGCTTCACTGGTCGTATGTCAGATCGTATGGCTAACCTATGCTCTATTACTTCCCTTAGGACCCAGGCATGTCGGATGGTTCCCACGCAAACACATCTGCATTAGCCTAGAGAAAAGTAATGAGCTCATCTTCCTATTTGTCATCCATTGATGATCCTATCCGAACGGTCTATGACTAGTTGAAGGAATCAATGGGAACTTCCCTTGTTTGCTCATTAGGCTGAGGAGTTATCTTCAGCTTCTCCATCTTGTTAGATTTACAAGACCTCTCTACATCATTAGTATTACTTAATGGTAATTGATGAACAATCTTAAGTGACTTGCTGTCACAGTTAAGTACAGTAACTTGATACCTTGCACATTAATCACACCTTTAGACCAGGTATCTTTAAGCTTTAGTAGGCGTGATGAGTGGCTACTATAAACTTTGTTAGTGAAGGCTTACCTAGAATAGCATTATATGCTGATTCAAAATCAAAATTTTTAAATAAAATTAATTCCATTCTAAAATTGTCAGCATTTCCAAAGGTAATAGGTAATACCATCTATCCCATTGGAGTTATTGATGCACCAGGCTCAGTCCAAAAAAATGGGTCCATAATAGGTCTTATCGTAGAACGAGGAATTTTATTTCTTCTAAGGTATGAATAAAAAGCAATTCCAAAGAACTTCCTCCATCAATCAGAACTATTCTAACTTTGCAATTACTAATAGTAGGAGAAACTACTAATGAAAGTTTTCTAGGGATTGACATACCTTTTGGGCAATCCTGCTTACTGGGATATTCGGGCTTTCCTGTCCGGTTGTCGATGCTGTTGACCTCCCTCCATGCAGTCTTAAACTTTCTCTTTGAAGCGTATGCAGAAGATCCTCCGAATATGATGTTGACATGGTTGTCGGCCTTCTGATAGCCATGTTGTGGTGGGGCATGGCCCTTGTCAACCATGCGGTTCCACTCAATGGCCTCATGAGCATCTGAATATCGGTCTACCACATCGAATAGTTCTGATATGGTAGATGACAGATGAATATTAAGGTCCTCAATAAATCGTTTATAATGGACAACATGTTTAAACGCACGAATTATAGAACTGTTAGATATACTGGGAATGATGTTACGTACTTCTACAAACCTTTTAATGAATTATCGCAAATTTTTGCGAGAAGTTTGGCGAAGACGATGTAAATCATCTTCTTTACCAGGCTTGGTGTAGCAACTTTTGAAATTATTTAAAATTGCGAGGCATAATTTTCCCAACTGAATATAGAACCTTCTAGCTGATTGAGCAGCCAAGTTCGTGCCGATCCTTTTAAGACAGTAGGAAGGTAATTGGCCATTACCTTTTCATCACCTCCATGGTCTGGATGGCAGTGGTATAGACTTGTAAGAACTCTGATGGATGTTGGGTTCCATCAAAACTCTCAAGAGATCCTGGCTTGAACTTTTTAGGCCAGGTTACGTTTCTGAGCCTAGGGGAGAAAGCTTTACATCCTGTATACAGACCAGAATGTAATCGTATGTTAGGAGTTCGGTCCAGATTTTCAGTAGAACAGGGTCATCGTCGACCTCAATTAGGAACTTCACCTGGAGTAAGGTGTTCAAAAATGCTTGTCTGTCGTGGAGCTTTTCTTCACTAGTGGCTAATGCCTTGCTGGCGCTGACCAGACGAGGACTCTTCCACATGGGAATCGGTCTGAGACCTTGTGATATAGACTTTACTTGTACTTCATTTGCGGCTTCTTATAGGTTAGTAGCAAGGGATCGTATGATTGTTGCATTGAGCACATCCTCTCCCTCCGTTGGATGATTAAGAATCTTCAGAACGGGTGTTGCCTCCTGCGAGCTACTTTGAGCAAAATTGAAGCCTCTTACCGTCACCTGAGGAGGTGGTGGTGTAATTGGGGTATGTTGAAGAGGCTGTTCTCCAGAAATTTGGAATCTCCATGAGGTACTCGGTTGACTCTTGTAATACAAGCGTTTGGCCTCATCAAAAGACTTTTGCTTTTCTACCATACGTCGCTCATATTCACTTTGAGCGGTTTTTGCATCCTTTTCCCGAGCTTCACGTTCTTCACGCTCCACTTGTTGTTCTTCTGTCCCATTGGTAACCGTACAAGCACAGAAACCCAAATAGACAGAAGGCGTTAGTCCTCCATCTTCATCTGATGATGGGGTAATCTAGACCTTGGAGACAATCTTCTGAGGCTGATTTTTTTAGGAGGTTATTACTACCTTTTCACACATTTTCATGGTTAATTTCCATGGAACATGCCTCATGGGTATATTCCTCTGAATTTACTAAAGGAGTGATGAGAGCTTTACCTTTTGGCGCGTTGGATGATTGCTCTTTTGCTTCAACCTCTGCCTCAATTTTTGCTAATTCCACCACAAAAACATATCCAGAGTAGAAATCACACTTACATTGTTCTTTTGTTGGCTCATCTTCTGCAGTTAGATGAGCATAATCGGCAAGGTCAAACTAGTTTTCTTCATCCATTGTAGAGAAGTTTGGCTTTGATCTCTAGAGGCACTCCTTTTAGCACCAACTGTCGATGTCCAAGACCTTGGGTCCCTTAATCGAACTTACAGAAATATAAATTGTGGGCTCCTAGAGAACAAAACAGAGTGGATGGGAATTGCTTCTTTATTAGCCAAGTGGCTTTGACAGAGTATATATATTACAGAGTGATCAGAATGATCGTTGGTTGCTAATGCTAAATTACAGATGTGGCGATCGTTAATCAGATTGCAAATGTTTCTAACAGCGTGAATCGACCCCCTATTTATCTTGTTGAAGAGGCGGTAGTTGTTCTCCAAAAGGGCATCATGTAGGAGAGAGGTGTCTTCCCGCCAAATGATGTCTTCTCTCCAAAGGATGTCTTTTCTCGAGGTAACTTTCAGGTAGTTATGTATACCTATCAGATAACTGTTCGCACGGAGATATGTGCGGGAATAACCGCTTGTGCCCGACTAGTATGAAGTAAGGTTTTGACCATCTTTGATTGAACTGGTCGAAGACCTAACTGTTCGGATAGAGATGGGCTTTGTTAAACGCGTTATGGGCTTTATGTATTGTAGGCCCATAAACAGAATATAGCCATGAATAAACTAAGGGCCCAAACAAATGATATGCTTTTAATCCTCATCACTGTACCTCTCGGTTTACTGGTCATGTTCAAATTCAAATTCAAAAATTCAGAAAATTTGAAAAAAAACTTATACAAAAATTCCCTAAAATTAGTATTAACAGCTTTATGACCTCTAGTATGAATATTATTTTTGAAAAAATGAAGTTTGGAGACATTTTTGAGCCATTCAAAATGTTGAAATTAGAAAATCCAAAAAAAGAAAAAGTATTTTTATTAGCAATTTTTGTTCAAGTATGTCAAGTAGCAATATTTACTTCAACATATTTTAGTAAAAATATTTGTTCAATTATATTTAGTAGCAATATTTGTTCAAGTATATCAAGTAGCAATATTTGCTGAAATATGTCAAGTAGCAATATATGTTCAATTATGTCAAGTAGCAATATTTAGTAGTAATATTTGTTGAAGTATATTTAGTAGCGATATTTGTTCAATTATATTTAGTAGCAATATTTGTTAAAGCGTATTTAGTATCAATAATTGTTCAATTATATTTGGTAGCAATATTTGTTGAAGTATATTTTATAGCAATGGACGACACCTGAAAATGGTATTATTTGTTCAAGTAGCAATATTTGTAAGCACAAAAATTATATTGCTATGGTATATTTTTAATATGTTAATGCCATTATGTGAATGCCTATTTTTGCACTTGTTAGAATAAAATGTGAGTAGTATTGAAATGAAAGATTATTTACTGACATATTATTACTAAATGCCTACTTTACAGCTTGCAATTGGCTAAAATATAGCAAAGGTCATGTCGAAATTTTTCCATATTTAGGAAAGATTATGCTAGAATTTTTTTTCTGTGTTTTTCAAACTTTTTTATTATATTTCTTACATTTTTCCTATTATTTGGACCTTTAATGGATTTTTACAAATTTTAGAACATTTTTTTGCAATTTTCCCAGTTTTTTTTACATTTGTTTTCCATTTTTTTCAACTATCATTGGTTTTTGCAAAAAAAACTGCTCGAAATTTGAGTCTTTTCAAGCAGTTTTCGTCTATTTCGTTCGAAAATCGCTCGTCGGTTCTACCAGATTTCAAATTTTATTTGACTTTCGAAACCATCTGGTTTTGAGTGAATTTTGAGCAGTTTTTCGCAAATTTAGATATCGTCGGGTCGTCGAAATCTAAGTTCAAAACGGTATTGTTAACCCTGATCTGAAGTGCAAAGCAACTAAATGTATCCAGATCGGAGGCTCTTCAGAAACAGCCAATGGTTCGTTGATGAATTGCATAATGTCATTCTGAACATCCTTCCGTGTGAATAAACTTTTTGTAATCTTCTCACAAATTGTTCCATTAGACTGATGAGGCAGTGAGAGTTATCATCGAAGCAAAATGAGAGGGAGAGGTAGGCAGACTATCTTGATCAGTTTTAGAGAGCTTCGTGTTGGTAACGTGTTGTAAAACGGCTGTTTGAACAGAAGAACAATCAGGAGGAGCATACATAATATAGTAAGGAAAAAACTATTCTCTCTTTATTAGATTTTTTTACAGTGGGGTGCTATATTTAAAGTACAAGCCTATTAGAGATATATTGGGATTCGCTCATAATAAGATATAGTCCAAACATATTTAAAAATCCTCATGTGACCTCTATGATCACTGCGCCACAAGACATCACGCTGTCACCGCCATCTCTTTCCCCTGTACAACTGCCCCATGCCTTGTTACTAAGAAAATACGCTGTCTAGCTAGCTACGCCACCACGTTTCCTCGCTAGAGATTACTAAAGTGAGTGCAATCCTAGTTATCATTAATTTCTAGTTCTGTTACCAGTTACATTACCAATGTTTATGGTACCCTTAATGCTTTAAATGTTCTACAATACTACTTCTATCTAAGATTATAGGAGTATTTTTAAATGATCTTGTCTACAAATATAAGACGCATTTCATATTCTGATGTAAAATGTAACAGCTTAAAAATTCAAAAGGAAATAAATTTAAAAACGCAATTTGAAATTTAAGTATTAATTTGAATTTTCATCATTTTATGATGTTTCTAGAAATTTTTTTCTTTTGAGAAAATACTTTTTGTCGATCAAATTTGTGGTCGTTAAATTTAGATTTCAAATTCAAGAAAATATAAAATCTAGAGAAAATTTATTTAAATTATAAATAATCCATAAAAATCCTCCAAAAGTCTCAAGAAATTTTGAGTGCATTTAATGCTTCTAGAAAACCAAAAACAACAAAACTATAAAAGAACAGAAACACCGTCAGAATTTTATAAAATTCTACAAGTTTCGTCATGTTCTAAAATTTTAATGGTATTATCTTCAACACTCCAGGACCTTACATAAAACTCTTCAAAAATATTGAACTTCATTTATTGCCTCTAAAAAATCAAATACAGAAGAACATATATTGAACACATCAGGACTGTCAATTTTTTGTAAAACTCCATGTGTGTGATCATGAACTGAAATTTTTATGAGAGTTTAAATATTACCTCAAGACCCTACAAGAAGATTTTGAAAATTTTTTAAGTTCATTTGATAGATTAATAAAAAATTGAAAACTTGGACAGAGAATCAAAAGTTAAAAAGAAAATTCAAAAGCTTAAAACGGAAAGTGTATTATTACGAATCCGTGTCCATTTTGGGAAAACAGGAACCTGGAATTGTGCCTTCCTAATTTGAATGCCCCGCCTTCGGTCCCACCGGTCAGCCACCTCCCCTCCCTCTTCGTGCGCTGCCGCGCTCTGCTGAGCCCCTGTCGAGCCCCTGCCATGGCAATCTCCCACTCCGTCCTCTCTCTACAATGGCACGAAGGAGATGCGACGCGCTCTGCCCTATGGTACGCGCCACCACGCCCCCCCTTTGTCCCACAATGAGCGCCTTTCCCCGTTGCCTATAAAAGCCGTTCGAACTCTCCTTGAGGACCATGCCAATCTCCCTTAGCCCTCCCCCAGCTCCAAGCAGAAAGAGACGCCACCGAGGCCACCATTACTAAAGATTTACAGACAAGGGGGAAAACGCAATTTAGCTTCCTCGGTGAAGTGTTGTCCAATCCAAGCAAACCCGAGCACCTTGAGCAATTACTAACCCCCTTCCTCTATTTTGTTTCAGCCCCCAATGCTTGAAGCGTGGCGCACCTTGCCCTTCTTCCCCACTTCTAGCCATTGGTGCTAGCTCTCCTCGAAGCTCCTCCATCATGGTAAGATAGTGAAATGGAACCCTAGGAGTGTAACATCCCAAAATTTTAGTTTTGGAATGTTTAAAAATTAAAATGAACTAATTGCATTTTCCCGAATTAAATATAACTTTATTTGAATTTTCCTTTAATGAAAATATTTAATTTGAATAAACTATACATGAAACAAAATATTTCCAGTCATAGTTGGGTTACATGTGCTCCAAGGAATTTTATGTATTGTTTGGGATTTTTATGAATTTATTTGCTAGTGAGTTGAATTTATTTAGATTTATTCTAATTTATGGTATTTTATTTAATTGGATAATGATTTTTTTTATTCTGAAAAACCCTTTCAGGTCAAATCTCCACCGGCCTACCATCTAGTCCATTCCAATTCCTCTCGCAGCCCGCTCCTGCCCGGCCCGCTTTGTCTTCGCCTCGGCCCGTTCTCCAACAACCAGGTCCGCACCGTAGCCGGCCTGCCATCGCGCGCCACGGCCCAGCCCGGCCTACCCGCACTGTGCGTTGTCGCCCGAACAAAACCCTAGCACTGCTTTCGAGTGTTCGAGCCGTACATTGCCGCCATCTCAGTTTCCGCCTCCTACATGCCTCCCTAGGCCCCTATAAAAGCTGTGAAGGGTCGCATCGGGATCGCCACCTCGCGCCGCACCCGTAGCTCCCCTCAACGTCACCGAGATTAAAGGTCCTCGGAGTGCATCGTAGCCCGAAGCCATTTCTTCCCTATCGATCTTCATCACGGAGCATCTCCGCCACAGCCGAGCGCATCTTTGAGTTCACCGCGGCGCCTGCTTCTAGATTCGTGCGAAGTCGTGTCAGATCTGTCCCCTCTCCACTGTTTTCCAAGCCTTCTTCCTCCGCGCCGCCTCTCGCCGGGGATGAGGGTCGAGCCAACGTGGCAGTCCATGTGTCCGCCGCATCATGTCCACGTGAGCGCCACCTTAGCCATTGTAACCCGCATTTCAGTGACCTCAGCGCTTGTGTCAGCCTGTGCACCGAGTGCACCGTGAGTCGAGCGCATCGCCGTAGACCCAGTCCACCAGTTCCCAGGCCCACCTGTTAGTGATGACTTCAGCGCCACCAAGCCGGCCACGTCAGCGATGACGTCATAATCCTTTTCGGTGGAAAATAAATCCCAAAAACCAAAAAACCTATATGACGTTAGCATGACACAATAAAAGGGTTTTTCTTTAGAAATATAATTCCATAAAATCTTCTTTTTCTATTTTCTTGAATTTAAATCTTTCTGGGGTTCATTCTCTTTCATACAAACTCCGATTGAGGCGATTCGAGTTTCTAGATTTTTCTAAAATTGAGCTCTACATTCTAGAGTCATTTATTTTCAATTTAGAGTTTGTTTCAGACTCTGTTTGTTGTTTATTTGTATTTGTTGTTTTCTTTTCCAGTAAACGCTAATCTCTAGGGAGCGAACTGAGAA
The DNA here is from genome assembly GCA_036346275.1 of Otatea glauca. NCBI lineage: Eukaryota > Viridiplantae > Streptophyta > Magnoliopsida > Poales > Poaceae > Otatea > Otatea glauca. Next base: position 40,170,427 of record CM070723.1, on the reverse strand, counting down.
TTTGAAGATCAAGACTCAACAGTAGATCAACTAGGCAAGTCTTAACCTTTGATCATGTTGAACCTATATTTGCAAAATTAATTTGTTTTATACAATTGCATGCTATTTGTGTATCAATGATTATTTCATGGGAATAGCTATATACCTAGTTGTCATTATGCCACCTTGATTATTGAAATACCATTTATGCATTGTTAACCCTAGGTTGGGACATTATTAGTTGGACATGATCATATTACCAATATTGGAATAATGTAGCTATGCTTAAACATGCTTAGTGTACGATGGGGTTCATATCACATGTTGATTTATGATGAATTTGACTTAATGAGATATGGAATTGTGGCGAGCAGCCACTGTTGTAAAATTTGTTGTACCATAGCAGGGGTGTGCTATTGGTCTTGGTTGAGCAAAATAGTTTTCCCTCTAGCAAGTGATCGTGTAGTAAAGGGGGTGCCGTTAGCACATTTGAGATATGGATGTCTTTCTTGAAACAACATAAGGAATTAATCTTGTGCGCCATTGAACTGGGCTTAAGCGTACAACCACATGTATGGCATGGGACAAACCTAGTTGATTAATTTGCAATATCTAAATTTGATTATTGCCAGTTGGTAGTGTGGATTCCGGGATGGACTGGTAGATTCATATGGCTCAAGAGGGGGCCCTGATGGGTGAAATCTTAGTGGACAGTTTCGAGTTTAGACAGAGCATTGTAAAGGTTTTGTCATGGTCTCTCTGCCGAAATACCAAAGGAAGTGTGTTAATAGCTTGGCAACAAGGGATGATCATGTCTTGTGGGTAAAGTAGTACAACCTCTGCAGAGTGTAAAACTATTTGACTAGCCGTGTTCGTGGTCATGAACATGCTCGGGAATTTTACATGAGGTATAGAGTGTTTTAGAAAATGTTGAAGGGTGGAATTGTTGGGAAGTGAATAGGAGTTCATTGTTGTTTTTGTTGTCTAAAGTTAACACTGATGAATTTAGTAGTTGGTTATGGTTTTAGATGGTGTTGGGTGAAGCCTCACAAATCTGTTCATGTTGTCTACCATTGGTTTATCAGTTATTTATTATCTTTTCATAAATATGCTTTCAATCTATTTATTGTATTTAAATTCAATTTATTGCTTTCTGCAAAAGAACCATATGACTATTCTTTGTCAAGCTTGTATGAATATATTTGCATCATTTTCTACGACTTGCTGAGTACTTTTTGTACTCACGGCTATAAGCCTTTGTTGATCAGTTGCTGAGGAAGGACAAGGGTATACAGAGTACTCTAAGGAGGAGTACTAAGAAGACTACATGAACTAGGAGGGCGTCCCCCAGACGATTGCCTGCGGCATGTCGAATGGCCCAAGTTATTTTATTTCTGCTGCAATAGTTTATTTTTTTCTTAAGCCCTTTAGACATAATGGTGTAAACTTCGACCATAAGGTCCGTTATTTTATTTAATAATAATTTTATACTTTCTTAGTTAATTCATTGTATGGTATATGGTATTTCATTTATGTTGCCACTATGTGCACTATCATGATCCTGATCTAGTGTAGAGTATACAGAAAGGGTTTCGAATTTGTAAATTCGGGTCCCGACAAAGAGCCTCCTCATGCTTTCCCCCATATTCGCTGAGGTCAAGCAACCTTCTTTCTCCCTCTCGATTGGCCGCCGTCCTCATCGCCACTTGCCACCATTGCCATCCCACTGTGTCTCTGCTCCATCATCGCCGGCCAGTGCCCTGGGCTCCCTAGGCCCCCCTTGAGCTCCCTGGGGCATTGGCCGTAGGAGCATGCATGCATGAGCCTCTCTCGCCGCCATCAAGGCCCACCACCGTCGGCTCTGTTTTGTGAGACCAACGAGTAGGGCCCCATCATCAGCCCCTGCACGTAAAATCATAAAAATTGAGAAAATCCGAAAAAGGAAAAGTGGCTTTACCCTTTTGAAAGCGTTTTTTTTTCAATTTTAGTGAATTTCCAGAACCTACAATATTCAAACATTTATAAATTTTGCAATTTAACACCAAATTTAGCCAAACCAGTTTCTAAATTCTTATAAAATCATTAATTTGCAACCTATGCAAAATTATTTAAAGTTTGACCTTTGTGCAAAATCTGAATTCAAAATTTAAATAAAACCTAGAATATGCACTATTTGAAATTTTCACAAACTAACTAAAAAATTGATGAAACCACTTTAAAAAATATCTGGAATTGGACTTAGTTTTAATTAAACTCCTATATAGGTTAGTATTCAATACATACAAAATCCAAACATGAATAACTACTGCAAACAAATTCAAAAATTTGTGAAATTAGGTTATAAAGTCTCCTAAAATCATGAGCCTCTATCTCTATAAAAATATTTGAGTTTAGACTTTTTTTCACTTTTTTCTTAATTAGGGTAATTCTAATCCTAAGTTAATATATAAATAATCATAACTCACATGAATAAACCACAAAAATTGTGAACCCATCTTGCAAAAATCCTTATAAAACCAGGGCCTTATGTTGCTGTGATTATTTTTGTAGTTTGATGTTATTGACTTCTTTTGCCTCTTATTGTAGCTTTGCGTCGAACTGCGTTTAGACACCGATATTCTGGAATCTGTGACCGTCAACACCGACTCCACTCAAGAATTCAACGAGCAAGGAAAACACACCCTTTGATCATATTGACCCTACTATTTTACTTACATTATATTGTTTTGTCAAATCTATGTATGCATAATTATTTTTAGTAAATGAGCTATATTTTGGTATTGGTGGATATAATCCTTATTTCATGAAACTTCCTTAATAGATATTGACATGACATCCTTGATAACCCTAAGTTAGGTTTACGCACTTGCTTAGTCACGCTATAAAAATGGGATAACGGATAATCGGATATGTTCTTTGTTATGATTGAACAATTTTGGGCATAATAAGAATAAAGGTTGCTAACATTTGGTACAAAAATGAAAATAAAACTATGGTTTGACACGAGCGAGATATGGCAATAACCGGATATGCGAGGGATAGATTTGCATATAATGTAGGTGGAGTACTCTCGCCTGGGTCAGATTAAGGACCGAACATAGTGTTATATAATCCAAGATAATCAGTGCAACCACAAGTGCTATTATAGGGTATCCTTAACCAATTAAGTTATTTGGGTATAGCTTTGCACATTGGAAGGCCATGGTAGTACGGACAATCTAGGTAGGTTTGCTTGAAGGGTTGCCCTCACCAAGGTGTTGGAAATAATGCTTGCCGATACAACGATGTACGCCTTATTATGGAGTGAAGTGGGGACACAATAGGGATAGATTGTCATGAGTACGGTGATTGTACAAATATCTTCTGCCGCTATCACAAGGGTTTGTTGTCATCGGACTAGTGCAAAGTTAGGTCTAGGTAATGTAAAGATTCATATCATAACCTCTTGGCCACATGCCAAAGGAAGTGTGAAAATAGTAGCAAAAGGAGTCAGTCACACTACTACAGAAAAGGCAATCACAAACGGTTCAAAAACATCATCACAGATAGTTTTTTGAAAAATTTGTAAGCATGTGTTAGTGATACTAACGGCGCATCATAAACAGTTCCTGAACTGTCTATGAAACACATATCACGGACGGTTCCTATGTACCTCTCGAATGGGTACATGCTATGTAGGAACACGGGCCCGTACATCTTTATTTCTCTCACAAGGTGAACAATGAGATGGACCATGATATCGAAAAACGATAGAGGGAAATACATCTCAAGATTATATAGAGTCATCACCACCTTGGCCTACAAAGCATCTAGTCCTTTGGGATCGATGACCTTCTGAGTAATTGTGTTAAAGAAATAACACAGCCTCATGATTGTCTCCCTGACTTTGATCGACAAAATACTTCTAATTATGATAGGGAGCATCTGTGTCATCAGCATATGACAATCATGCGACTTCATGCCAATTAATTTCAAATCTTATATTGAAACAAGTCTCTTCATGTTGGAGGAGTAACCGGATGGAACTTTCATACTATGCAAGAACTGGCACAGTTTAGTTCTCTCAGCCTTGGACAGAGTGTAACAAATAGGTTCGCATATGTTCGGCCATAATCTTCTCTTTCGGTGCTAACTAAGGTTTGATGCCCATATCGACCAAGTCAAGCCGTGCGGTGATATCACCTTTTTTTGCCCTTAATGTTGAATAAGAGACCAATCAAGCTATCACAAATATTCTTCTCTACGTTCATGATGTCAATGCAGTGGTGAACTTCTAGGTGCTCCCAATAAGGTAGGTCCCAAAATATTGATCTCTTTTTCCATATGCTCTTATCACGGTTCTTTGATTTACGTCCCTTTTCATGTGCAACATCCAAATTCTTAGCCATATCATAAACATCTCTCCCTCTTAAAGGCCTTAGAGCTGAACTATCTTCATTTCTTCCGTTGAATTGTTTCTTCATCTTGCGATGTGGGGGATTCCTCCGAATAAACCTATGGTGATGCATGTACATGGTTTTACACGAGTGATTCAGCCACACACTCTCAGTATCATCTAATCAATCAGTATAGGCTTTAGCTCTTTTTGTACTATGTCCCAACATGTTAGCAAGGTAGGATAATCATTTATGGTGTAGAACAACAAGCAATGCAAAGTGAAGTTCTCTTGTTTATACAAATCCCATAACTATACCCCACAAACCCATAGTGTTTTCAGATATTTCACAATGGTGCTAGATACACATCAATATTGTTCCCAGGTTGCTTCGGGTCTTGGATAAGTATAGACAACAAAATGTACTTTCGCCTCATAGATAACCAAGGAGGAATGTTGTAGATATAGAGATTCACGGGCTAAGTGCTATATCGATTGCTCATGTCACCAAAATAATTCATTCCATTTGTACTAATCCAAGCCTTATATTTCTCGGTTCCATACCGAATTCTTCAAACCTTCTATCGATGTTTCTCCACTGGGCGGAATCAGCAGGGTGTCTTATTATTCCATCATTCTTTCTGAAGGATCGAAATGGCGATCAGAGGGGGGTGAATGATGCCAAATAAAATTTTCCCCCACTCAAAGTACTCCAAACAATCTCGTAATAAAAATCTAAAACACCCAAAGATTTTTCTTTAAACTAGTGTTTCTCAGATTCGCACACCCTCCAAAACCCGAACAATTAGACAACTATGTGTACCCCTAGCTTGCATGGATGAGAATCATGAATCATGTGAGGGATTTCTTAATCACAATCCTGGTTGTCAAGTATCCAAACAAAGAGGAATAAATTCAAAGACTACTTTTCTAAAAGAGATAAAGCTAAAACACAAAAGTTTCTTTCCAGAAAAGTAAAAGCAGATTTTCCAGGAATTGTCCTCAATTGGAGTAGGTGGTTGGTGAGTTTATGTTGCTCTAAAATTTTTGGGAATTTTCTCCTTGTGAGCAGTTGAGTCATGAAACAGTCCACCAAAAATCACCTCAAAAAGCTTTGTATAATAAATATGAAAAATCAAGCATTACAGACAGTCAGGAACTTCGACCAGAAAGTTTGAGGCTCGGTTTTCACTTCATAGCACTCAAACGGTGCAACCTGTGGACTCACAAATTTTTCCAGAGATGGATATATGAGTCGTACACCTTCTCTAATAAGAATCAATTAAAAAGGATTTTTCTAGATTTTTTTATAAAAATCAAAGACTGACTGATTCGCGAAGAACAAGTTCTGGACAGATTTGCAATTCGATAAAAACTTGATCTCTAGTCTATCCTAGGGTGCAAGAAAGATGTAAAACCATATGAACACCCTCAAGACATCCTAGAAGAAAAGCATTTAGAAGGAGGGGAGGCAAATCCAAATTGCGAGAAAGTAAATTGAGAGAATGTAAATGCGGGAGAGTAAATGCTGAATTTAAATTACGTAAAGTAAAGACATAATGTAAATGCGTAATTTAAATTCACAATAAGGTAAAGAAAAGTTTTGTATTTTCTGGAAGTAGTGGTTACAAAGCCTCATATTCATGTGGGCAAAGCTCAAAGGAGCATAAAAAGCCTCGAAACCTTCAAGGGGGGAAGGCTACCCCTCCACCCCTATTTATACAACTCTTGGGCCACCTACCACCCTTGGATGAGCCTCTAAACCCTAGAGCATCCATCGAGGGCTAGGATTAACCCACTCAACCAGCCATGCAAGGGTTCACCCAAAACCCACAACACATAATGGGTTTTCTTGCACAGTTCTCAAAGCACACTAACTAGACCCGCTAACTTATCAACTAGACCAAGATCCAATGGTCCTCATTGATCCACGCAGCGTCTAGCTAGCATCTCATCCATTCCTTGTCTTCACGGCTTGCCACGACTCCGTCTCCGATTATCTTTCGGCGATCCCCGACCGTTTGGACCTCCGACGCTCCTCGCCTAGTCCCGGTCATCCTTCGCCTCACCATGATCTAGCATCATCGTCCTGCAACCATCAAAAATAAGGAAACTCCTCACATAGCAATGCCCACAAAGATGTGCAATAAATCCATCAAAGTCCACTCATTAAAATTCATTTCTACTCGTTCTGATCGGTAGCACCGGAAAAAGAGAAGACTTCAAATTGCTTCCAATTGAAAATCCATTTCAAATCAAACTCAAGCAAGAGCAACCCAAGCTCAAATTTAGTCAAATACTCATCACAAATCTGGATAGACCGCCGCATGGTCCTTCACTTTCAGTCCTCAAAATGCCAAGTAGCAGTTTTCCCTCATTTGGCTTCGCAAATAAACGCTTCAAACATGGAATTACAGGCAGATACCACACCACCTTAGCAGGAGGTTCTTTCTTCACCTCGATGCCTTCGCTGTCATCATTTGGTTGATTCTTACGCTTGTACTAGGATGCATTGCACACCGGACATACATGCAAGTTTGCGTACTCTTTACGGTAGAGGATTCAGTCGTTCAGACATGTATGTATTCTTTCTAGTTCTATTCCCAAAGGACAAAGAACCTACTTGGCTTTGTAAGTGGTTGTCGGCAATTCGTGTCCCTTCGGAAGCATGTCCGCTAATAGACCTAACAATATCGTGAAATTCTTATCGGACCAATAGCGCTTGCCTTCAATTTCAGCAGTTCAAGTACAGATGACAACCTTGTGTATTTCAACTTGCAGTCCTAGAACAAAGGTTTCTCCGAGTCGTCCATCAAGCCTCGGAATTTACCATACTCTCTCTCATCATGGTTCTCTTCTGTATCGCGCAACATCTGATCTAGATTGTCGTCATGCAACCTGTCCTCATCGAAAGCACAATCGATATCATCTGACATATCGTTTACTTCATTGGCAATTTTAATACTACATGCTTCCTGTATAATTTTCTCTTCACCATGACTGATCCAACATATATACCCCTTTTGAAACCCCTTAGAATCAATTGTACTTTGATCTGCACTGAGTTCGAAACATCCTCGGATTCTCGCAGTCAAGCATGGATAAGACATAAATTGCACCCCTTTATTAAACATATGCTCTCTTGTGAAAGCAGAGACGGCATTAATATACTTGGCACTGTCACGGTTCTAAGCGTACATTCAGTTTCGGTCCATTACGATACGCATATAAAAATTAGTGTTAAATATTGAACTACACTACGATTGCACATGCACACATTCTTAAATTGGAGCACAAATTAATTAGCTAAACCCTACCCTAAATTATAAACAATGCTAGATCTAAATAATTTTCTCTCTGTATCAAGCTAGCTAGGTAGATCTAAACCAAGCATCTTCAATTCTCTCTTTACCAAGCTAGCTACATCTTGAATATAATGCAATTATAACCAATTACTACCTTAGATCTCAAAGAACAAATGTATCTACAAGCTAGATCTAACCAATCTTCAATTCTTTCTTTACCAAGCAAGATCTTGAATATAATGCAATTAGAACCAATTAACAGCCTTAGATCACCAAGAACAAATAGATCTAATATCAATCTTCCAAATCTATGGTCTCCTTCACCAGATCGCCTCATAGCCGCAGCCACTTCAAAAACAGACCCATAAACCCTAGAAACCCTTAGTGGGGGCGGGTCTCTGTATTATATATTGGCAGGATATATCACATATGGTTTAAGGAAAAAAACAATATGTGATAAGTTGATAAATCACAGACTGTTTTATCCAAAAACCGTCTGTGATATCTATTAATACCACATATGGTTATGTGAGACCCCGTTCAGATGAAAATGAACCTCCATGTGATTATTGTGCTATTCCCTAGATCAGTAGGTAGCACTCACATGTTTACAACATTTATATCACAACCATGCTCGCATACAAACAGAAAGACATACATATCAGTATTAATTATACAGAGTTTAGTACAAATTTAAAACATTTAACAGCGGAAACAAAAGAGAGTCGAACAACTCCAAACAACCTCGCGGTTGCCCACTAAACCCCCAGGCAACTGACTAGGCACCCTAGAAGAGACCATCGTCGAAACCCCCGAGACCTGCCTAGAAAAGAGCGTCGTCTGGCAGATCGCAGTCTTCGTCCTCTGAGACAGCAAATGCAAGATTGAGTACATTGGTACTCAGCAAGTCTTATAGTGGTTCACAGATGCAATTATTTAAATATGTAAGCTGAACAATAAACAGGCTATGGTTCTTTTTGCAGTTGCACAAAAGCATTAAAATATGTAAGTATGCTAGATTGCAACAACGCATTTTAATAAAAGCAATTAAGAAACAATATGTTAAGCAATTATTCCAGATTTTCAACCCAATCCACCCGACTGCATAGGTCCCCGGTGTCGATCCTTTAACACAAAACTGGTTACAAAACAGTTTCCAAAACCAAGCCCATTTTCCAAAAATATCAAAAGACTCTAGCATGGAATAACGTCACCAAGTGCCCTTGACTGCGGGCGCGGCTAATCGATTAGATTTACACTCTGCAGAGGTGTACAACTTTACCCACAAGGAATGATCAACCTCTTTTGTCAGGCCAGTTAACACATTTCCTTTGGTGCGTCGGCAAGGAGATCATACAGAGCCGTTACATTATTTAGACGTGGCTTTACACCAGCCTGGGACGTTGGCCCTCGCCCTAAAAACAGACACTCACCCAAGTCGCGGATCCACATTTATCTCACACACACCACGTCTCTGTCCAGGGCAAGGCGTACACCATTGCATTGGTATGTAGAAACCCCTACAGACAGACCTGACTGGATTGTCTGTGCAATCTCCCACCTTCTTTAGATGCAAAGCCACATCAAAACAACTTAATAGGCTAAGACCCGCCCATACAAGCCCTCGTGGTTGCACGAAAATATGGATTCACCGTCCCATCGCTCGGTCCTTAATCCGACACGGGCGATACTCCACCCTATACTACGCGCATCACCATTTGCACATCCGGCTATTGCCATTAATCACCCGCGTCAAATCATAATTTTACTTGAGGGATTTTATAGCAAACTATCAGTAACCATTTCCCAAAAGGACCATACATTGGTTGGAAAGATTGAAACACATAACGAATAGTTTAAGCAGGAATATTACGCTAGCGGTTATACCCCAAATGACATTAGCATGTCTAATTCAATCTAAGGTTTACAAGGTTCACATGTCGATACAGATTAAGGTAAACCCTAATGTACATGATAACTACAGTTCCAACCCAAATTAGCACTTCTATGGAGAATTATCCGGATACATCATACATAGACAAAAACAACATAAGGTAGGTAAATTTTCAGGCTCAATATGCTCAAGGGGTTGTTTGCCTTGCAGCTCACTGTCAGGTATAAAGTCCGGATCTGCGACAGAGTCATCTTCTTCCTTGAGGACGTCGGTGTCTAAACGTCGAGAAAACGAGGAACAAAGAACATCAGTAAACTCCAAATGGGTAAAAAGAAAACAGACGGCAAAGATAAATACTAAATCACACCAAGACAGGGATTGCTCCAAAAGAATTATTTATAATGAATTTCGAAATTAAGACGTAAATACTACTTAGACTAAGAAAAACTAACTAAGAAAAACTAACTCATTAGCTTCTCTAGAAAGTGACATGAAAGAGCAGCACTGAGAAAACATAGCTCTCTGCCTTTTCATTACTTCAAGAAGTGAACACCCAAAACTATGACATTTAGGGTTACTCAATTAAGAAGATTTATGCACAACATCTAATGGAATTAGGGTTTTAATCTTAAACTAGCTAGAGCATACTTTAGTTAACAATTCTAATGGCTTCTCTTAAACTTTTGGGTTTAGACAAGGCTTGAAATCTACTGCTAAAAAGGCTTAGTTGAAATCTTAACTTAGGTTATAAAACTGGCCAAGGATACAGACTAAATAACATCACTTAAGGTTATTACACTTATGAAAACTAAGTGAAGCACAGCTCTCAAATAGAATATTTTTCTGGAATCTAGTAGTACAAACTTTGATGATCATTTATACACTATCCTCTCTAAAATTCTCACTTGGATGAGCTACTTTACAAGCTGTTGAAAATGCTAAGTATTTCAATTATTCTGAAAACTATAACAGTGAGTCTTATTTCACTAACTTGTTTAACATACAAACCTTAACAAAATTGGTTAATTTCTTCAAAACCTAATAGAACATACTATATGGAGTGTTTCTATACTATTTTTACATTATCTTTCATTTATATATTCTATTCTATCAAATGTTGAAAAGGGCTATATAATCACAAAAACTGCCTTATAGCATTTCAACTCTCACTTTCATTTACTACTAGACCACTTATCAACTTTTATTCATTTTCTTCCTGACATCAGGGCATGACCTTAGAAACATTTTAAAACTGAATTCGAACTATTTTGAACCTGTTCATAGTAAGTTACATCTATTTTTGCCATTATAAGTGCTGTTTTTCTTTATTAAACAACCATCATCTATACTTTTTCCTAGGTATTTCCACATGTACCAGCTCCTATTGGCATATGCCCCTCCAAAGTGAATCTCAAACACCTAAACTTAAACTCTTACTGGTTATTTACATAACCTCTTCTTTATGCTTAGCATTCACTTTATTTGAACATGATGTACAACAAGGTGACATGCAAACGCTTTTGTTTATTTGAAATCCTTATAAACCAAAGACTCCATAAAAACTTATCTTACTTTAACTCAACTTACATAAAAATATTTTATTCACATGGCCTTATATCTACCCAAGAGCATTTTTAAATTTCTAGAAATTACACAGCTCTCATCTTTCATTTATTTTTAGATATTCTGAATCTACAGAATTTTACACGAATTTAGAAACTGGTTTCACTAATTTTGGCCAGATGGTTCAAAAGTTATTAGCATTTGAATTTTGGTCAGTTTAGGAAATTCAACTAAAATCCAAAATACGTTTTCGCAGCTGGAAAACGCCTTTCTTCGCGCGCGCAGAGACGCGTTCAAGCGCGCTGACCCGCAGACATACAGGACCCACCGGTCAGCGGCAGTAACCAGAGCTCCTCGGTTTCTTGCTCGCCGCCGGCGAAGCAGCTTCTCCGCGACGGAATGGGTAGCGGCTCTAGCTCTAGCGTGCCAGGGCGCACCTAGGGATGGCGCTACTTTGGTTAGCGGTGATCGAAAAAGGGGTCGCCCCCGCGAGGCTGCGGCGGTGCCATGGCCGAGCAGGCGAGAGCTCAGCTAACGACCAATTTTCTGGCAAGTAAGGACTAGGTGAGCTACAGTGGTATGCGTGGGTTCGAACTCACCAGGCGGTCGGGTCGGAGAAGACCTGAGTGAGCTGCCACCGTGCGCCGGCTGCGAAGAAGGAAGACGGTGGCTCGGCGTTGCTGCGAGCAAAAACAACCCAAATTGGCGGTTGATCAGCAACTTGGTGACGCTAAGGGAGCTCGGGGTGAAACTGATTCGGAGTAATGGGGACGAGATGACCTAAATCGTCGAGTTCCCCTTCTCGGGCTCCTGCGGGGGAAACGGAGGGGAAAACCTCGTGCGAGGCTCTCAGTTCCGAAGAATGGAAAGATGAAGTGTGCAAGGGCACTGCGACGCGAGCAGAAGGCTTAAGGCCTAACGGGAGTGATCGCGCTTCGCATTTTGGTTGCACGGCCTCGGTCGACTTCTTCTGTGCCGAGCGGCAACAGCGGCGCAGCCTCACCTCCCGAGTGGCTCGACCAAGGACGATCAAGCATAGGCGAGGGAAGGCTCTACGCAACATGGAGGGTGGTGATCACATCCGGACGGGAGCAGTTGAGCCAGACGGCGAAGGATGAGGCGAAGTCGTCGACTCGCTTCGGCCAGGGGAGAAGAAAGGAAGAGAGAACGCAGCTCAGAGGCTGACAAGTGGGACCAAGGCACACCGGCAGTGACCTGAGGCTTTGCCTCAGTGTCGCCAGCACAACGGGCTCTCACAGTTGCCGGGCCCACTTGTCGGCGAGAGGACACGTTTAATGCGATGGGACTGAACTAGAATTCTCCAGATTTCTCTTTAGTTTAAGCAATTATTTTGTAAAAATTCTGACAATCATTTTCCCTATTTTCTGGGCTCTCTATATTCGAATTTTCAATTGGCTTAAACCAGCTTATTAAATTATAAAATATTTACCAGTGGTGTGTTATACAGACAGGACTTTATAGCAATTTTCTTGGCCCCAGATAGCCATTGACCATTTTTCATTTAAATTTTTGGTTTACTGTTTTTAGTCACAAGATGATTATATTATTTATTTATTCCCAATCCTTTGCATGAAATATTTGTTTATTGGCCCCACTGAAATACCAGTGCAGCTTGGGTTACCTAGAAATTTTTTTATTACTCTTAACTACCTTCCTTTTTATCTTTTTACCTCTTTCCCATTTCTCAATTTCTTTAATCAAGCTTTCACACATTTTAAAACTCCAAGAAGACAAATAAAAATGAATAACACTAGAAAAACTCATAAACATTTTTTTTTTCAATTTCATCCGTACATTTTCACTGTTTAAACTTTTTAGGATGTTACAAATCCACTCCCCTCACAGAAATCTCGCCCCCGAGATTTGTCAGGTCAAAAGAAAGGGGTCTAAAAGAAATCCGGAAATTCTTCCTTAAGTCGATCTTCTCGCTCCCACGTCGCTTCTTCTTCTGTATGGTTACTCCATTGCACCTTTATCATCTTGTGGGTTTTGTTTCGAGTATGGCATTCCGCTTCTTCAAGAATCTTTATGGGATGCTCTCGATAAGTCATGTCAGGTTGAAGATCTAGATCTTCTAATTGGGTTAGTTCGGAAGGAACGCGAAGACATTTCTTGATTTGCGACACATGGAAGACATGATGCACACTAGATAGTTGTGATGGTAACTCCAATTTATATGCTTTTTCTCCCATCTTTTCCAATATGCGATAAGGTCCAATATATCGAGGGGCTAGCTTGCCTTGAATCTGGAATCGACGAACTCCGCGAAGAGGCGACACTTTGAGATAAACATAATCACCAACCTCAAAACTTAAGTCACGTCGACGAGTGTCGTCATAACTTTTCTAACGAGATTGAGCTTCACTCAACTGGCTTCTGATTAAATCCACCTGCTCCTGGGCTTCATTAATCAAATCGGGACCAAAGAACTGTCTTTCACCCACTTCAGACCAGAAAAGTGGTGTTCGACATTTCCTTCCATAAAGGGTCTCAAATGGCGACATCTGCAGACTAGCTTGAAAGCTATTGTTATATGAAAACTCTGCAAATACGAGGCACTTTTCCCAATTAGTGCTATAAGATAGCACACAAGCCCGCAACATGTCTTCCATGATTTTATTTGTTCTTTCAGTCTGCCCATCAGTTTGTGGATGGTAGGCAGTTGTAACATCCCAAAAATTTAGTTTTGGAATGTTGAATTCAAAAATAAACCATTTGCATTTTCTTTGAATGAATTCCGGCTTAATTTTAATTTTCCATTAATGGAAGGATTTAATTTGACTAAACTATTCATCAAACTAAAGATTTTTAGAGATTTTTCTGAATTTATTTGATATTTATTTGAATTTATTTGATATTATTTTGAATTTCTGGCAATTTCTTAATTCGGAAATGTTTTATTTTTCTAAAAACCTCTTTCGAGCTGAATCTCTCTATCTTCGGCCCATTTTCCTCCGCCGCTTCGCTCGCCCGCTCGCCCGACCCACCTCACGACGCACCGACTGCCCGGCCGCGCCTCGTCGGCCGTTCGATGCGCGACATGTGCGCGGTCGAGATTGCGCCACATCGCCCGCGCCACCGCAGGAAACCCTAACCCTAATCGCCGCTCGGAGTCTTGCCGCCGCACGTCGCCCTCTCGGAGTCCGCCTCGGAGACGGCCTTTGAGACCCCTATTTAAAGCGTTGCGCACCTCCCGAGGATCCCCTCCTCGCACCGCCCCTTTTGCCCTACCTCTGGCTGCCCAAGCCGCCGCCGTCGCTCCGCGTGAGCTCACCATCGATTTCCACCGTGCCGAAGCCTTCCGCTGCCCAGATCTCCGCCGCCGTTGCTCCTCTGCCGTCTCTGTAGGCGTCTTTGGGTCTCCCACGTTGAGTCCTCTCAGATCGGTGTCGAGCCGCTTCCGATCTGTCGCGTCTCCGCCGTTGGCCGCGTCTTCTTCTCCGTTGCCGGTGAGCCCCGCGCCGCTGCTCGCCGTTGTCCTCCTTCACCGATTCATGGCCGTCCGATCGCTCAGCAACGATCCAGATCGTGCTGCGTCCTTCACCGCTCGCTCCCAGTTTCCAGCCGCCCGATCCCGCACCGTGCCATCGATGCTCGACGCGTGGCCACCCACGTCAGCGCCCAGTCAGCCGCCGCGTCAACGCTTGCGTCAGCCCTGATGCCCGCGTTAGCAACGACGTCAGCCACGGTCGGGTTCGGTGGACTTGGTCTACCGTGAACCCGATGACTCCAGCGTTGCGCAATAAATCGCTTTTCCCGCATAAAAATAAATCCAGAAATTCCGATTTTCTGATTTTCAGCATTTTCTCTGAATTTAATCTTTCGGAGGCCTGTTCTCTCTCATACGAACTCCGATTGAGGCGATTCAAGTTTCTAAATTTTTCTAAAATCAAGATCTATCTTCCAAAGCCATTTATTTTCAGTTTTGAGCTTGTTTGTGTCTCTGTTTTGTACTTATTTGGTTTCGTTGCTTTCTTTTCCGGTAGACGTTAATTCCGAGGGAGCGAACGAAGACTTCGAAGACCAAGATTTAGCACTAGATCAGCAAGGCAAGTCGTAATCCTTTGACCATATTGATCCTATGTTTGCAAAGTAAATTGTTTTATACAATTGAATGCTATTTGTGTATCAATGATTATTTCATGGGAATAGCTATATACCTAGTTGTCATTATGTCACCTTGATTAATTGGGATGCCATGTATCCATTGTTAAACCTAGGTTGGGACATTACTAGTTGGACATAATCATTATACCAACATTGGGTTATCGTAGTTATGCTTAGACATGCTTAGATATACGTTGGGATTCATGTCACATATTGAATAATGTTAATCTTGACTTAAAGAGATATTGAGTTGTGGCCGTTAGCCACTGTTATAAAATTTGTTGTACCATGGATGGGTTTGCCATTGGTCTTGGTTGAACGAATTGTTTTCCCTCGAGCAAGTGATCGTGCAATAAAGGGGGTGCTTTCTAGCACATTGGGATGTGGATGTCTTGCTGAGACAACTTAAGGACTTAATCTTGTGCACCATTGAACTGGGCCTAACCGTACTACCACAAGTCTGGTATGGGACAGACCTAGGTGATTAATTTGCGATGTCTAGTCTTGAGTACTGCCAATTGGTGGTGTGAGTTCCGGGATGGACGGGTAGATTTGCAAGGCGCAAGAGGGGGCCCTAAGGGGCGAAACCTTAGCGGGTAGTACCGAGTTTAGACAGTGCATTTTAAAGGCTTTGTCATGTTATCTCTGCGACATACCAAATGAAGTGTGTTAAGATCGATTGCACAAACAGATGGTCATGTCTTGTGGGCAAAGTTGTACAACCTCTTCAGAGTGTAAAACTATTCGAATAGCCGCGTCCGCGGTCATGGACAAGCCCGGGAATTTCACACGGGGTATAGAGTGTTTCATGAAATGTGGAATGTGGAATTGTTGGGATGTGAACGGGGAGTTCACTGTTGTTTTGTTGTCTATCATTGATCTATCAATTATTTATTTATCTTTTCGTAAATATGCTTTCAATATATTTATTGTATTTCAATTCAAGTTATTGCTTTCTGCAAATGAACCATATAGCCATCTTTGTCAAGCCGTGCATGAATATATTGCATCAATTCCCTACGACTTGCTGAGTACTTTTTGTACTCACGGCTATACGCCTTTGTTGATCAGTTGCTGAGGAAGGATCAAGAAATGCTGAGTATCATGAGGAGGAATTCTATGAAGACTACGTGGATTAGGAATACGTTCCCCAGACGATTGCCTGTGTCATGTCGAATGGCTCAAGTTATCTTTTTCGCTGCAATAGTTATTTATTTCTTAAGCCCTTAAGGCATAATGGTGTAAACATTGACCATAAGGTCGTTTGCTTTATTTAATAATAATTTGCTTCTTCTTAGTTAATTCATTGTATGGAATGATATTTCATCTATGTTTCCACTGTGTGTACTAGCGTGATCCTGGACTAGTGCAGTATACACAGAGGGTTTCGGATTTGCAAATCCGGGTCCCGACAGAGAAACCTCCCCCCTTAAATGGAATCTCGACCCCAAGATTCTGGCTGGCTAGAGAATAGGTGGGGAAACTCGGACTTCAGATCCTCTTCTCGCTCCCAAGTAGCTTCCTCTTCTGAATGATTGCTCCACTGGACTTTGCAAAAATAGATGATCTTGCTCCTCGTGATACGCTTTGCTATATCCAGGATTTTCACTGGTGGCTCCTTGTAGGTAAGATTCTCTTGCAAATCAATAGCTTCCAATGGCATCTGTTCCTCTGGCACACGCAGGCATTTCTTCAACTGCGATACATGGAATACATCATGAATTCCGGCAAAAGACTGAGGCAATTCTAACTTTTAGGCAACCTCGCCTCTTCGTTCCAAGATTTTGAACGGTCCCACGTATCTAGGGGCAAGCTTTCCTTTTACTTGAAACCTCTTAACTCCTTTGAGAGGGGTGACTCTGAGATACACATAATCATTGGGCTCGAAACTCAAATCTCGACGATGATTATGTGTATAACTCTTCTGTCTGCTTTGAGCGATCTTTAAACGGTCTCGAATTAATTGGACTTGCTCTTCCACTTCTTGCAGTATAGCAGGGCCAAACAATTGTTTTTCTCCCGACTCCTTCCAGTTGAGAGGGGTTCTGCACTTTCTTCCATATAAGGCTTCAAAAGGCGACATTTGCAGACTGGCTTGATAACTATTGTTGTACAAAAACTCGGCATAGGGCAAACACTTGTCCCACTTGGCACCATAAGTTAAGGCACAAGCTCTTAACATATCCTCAAGAATCTGATTGACATGCTCAGTCTGTCCATCGATTTGAGGGTGATAGGCCATACTGAACCTGAGATGAGTTCCCATGGCTTCATGCAGACTCTGCAAAAAACGAGAGGTAAATTGGGTTCCTCTATCAGACACTATCTTCTTAGGCACTCCGTGAAGACTGACGATCCTTAACATATATAACTCTGCTAATTTATCCCCTGCATAGGTAGTCTTAACTGGAATAAAATGGGCTACCTTAGTCAATCGATCTACTATTACCCAGATCAAGTCATAACCTGCTTGAGTCTTAGGAAATCCGGAAATGAAATCCATACCAATTTCTTCCCACTTCCAATCTGGAATCTTCAATGGTTGCAGCAATCCCGCTGGCCTCTGATGCTCTGCCTTGACCTTCTGGCAAACATCACAAAGTGCAACATACTCTGCAACATCACGCTTCATACTAGGCCACCAATACCTTTCCTTGAGGTCTTGATACATCTTGGTACTTGCAAGATGAATGGAGTATAAAGTCTCATGCGCTTCTTTGAGAATCAACTCCTTAAGCTCTTTTTGATCTGGTATGCAAATACGCTTCTCGTACCAAATAGTACCTCACTCATCTTCAGTGAAACCTGGGACTTTTCCTTTCTTTATATTGCTCTTAATCTCCTTGACATCAGCATCCTCTACCTGTGCTTCTCGAATCTGATCTTCCAACGTAGGGCATACTTTCAAAGTAGCTAAATACCCTTCCTGAACCAATTCCAAACTAAGCTTCTGAAATTCCTTATAAAGGGCTGGATGACTTTCCTTAATCATCAGAGTATTGCAGTAGCTCTTTCTACTCAAAGCATCGGCTACGACATTGGCCTTGCGTGGATGATAATGAATCCCAATGTCGTAGTCCTTGATCAATTCCAACCATCTTCTTTGTCTCATATTGAGTCAGCTTGGGTAAAGATATACTTCAGACTTTTGTGATTAGTGTAAACCTCACAACGATTACCAATTAGATAGTGACGCCAAATCTTCAAAGCATGCACTATAGCTGCCAATTCCAAATCATGGGTAGGGTAGTTAACTCTATGAGGCCTTAGTTGTCGCGAAGCATACGCTACAACCTTCTTATCTTGCATTAGCACACAACCGAGTCCTTGTCGGGATACATCACAGAATATCTTAAAATCCTTCTTAATATCCGGCAGGATAAGCACTAGGGCAGTTGTCAAACACTTCTTTAACTCTTGAAAACTTTGCTCACACTCTGGCGACCAAACAAATTTCTTCTCCTTCTTTAAGAGTTGAGTGAGAGGTCTAGCTTTTCTAGAAAACCCTTCTATGAAACGGAGATAATATCTCGCCATTCCAAGAAAACTTCAGATTTAGGGTACCGTCTTGGGTGACTCCCAACTTAGCTCATCTCGTACCTTACCAGGGTCAACAGCGACTCCTTCTGCCGATATGACATGTCCTTGGAAAGCAACTTCTGTCATCCAGAACTCACATTTACTGAACTTTGCATAAAGCTGGTTTTCTTTTAGCTTCGTTAAAACTTGGCGCAAGTGATCCTCATGTTCTTCCTCACTTTTGGAGTAGACCAGAATGTCATCGATGAAAACAACAACAAACTTATCCAAATATTCCATGAATACTATGTTCATCAGGGTCATAAAGTAGGCAGGGGCATTGGTCAATCCAAAAGACATCACGGTATACTCATACTGTCCATACCTAGTAACAAAAGCTGTTTTGGGGATATCCTCTTGACGAATCTTCAACTGGTGGTAACCTGATCTCAAGTCTATCTTCAAAAACACTCCAGCTCCTTGAAGTTGGTCAAACAAATCATCAATTCTTGGTAGAGGGTACTTATTCTTGATGGTGACCTCATTGAGTGAGCGATAATCTACACACATTCTCTAAGTTCCATCTTTCTTTTCGACTAAAAGAATTGGCGCTCCCCATGGCGAAGAACTTGGTCGAACAAAACCTTAATCTTGCAGCTCTTTAATCTGTCTCTTTACTTCGGCTAACTCATTAGCAGGCATCCTATAAGGTCTCGTGGAAATGGGTGGTGTTCCAGGAACTAGTTCTATCAAGAACTCTATATCTCGGTCCGATGGCATCCCAGGCAACTCATCTGGAAACACATCAGGAAATTCGCTAGCGACTGGCACATCTTCCAAACTTATTCCTTTGGCACTACAAACTTTAATCCCTTCGGACTGATCTGAAGTGGCTTGAACTTTTAACTTGGTTCCATCTGGACTGGTTAAGGTGATCTCTTTATTCCCACAATCCAAAACTGCTTAGTTCTTGGAGAGCCAATCCATTCCTAGGATCACATCTAGGGACTTGGTGTCTAGGACAATAAGGTTGGCTAGAAATGTACCCCTCCAATTAATATCTTAACTTCGGGGCAGCCTTGGTTCGTACTCAAATCAGAACCAGATGATTGCACTAATAAAATAGTCTTAAGAGGCATTGTCTTTAATTGATGATTTGCAGCAAAACTTCGAGAAACAAATGAATGCGTAACTCCAGAATCAAACAAAACCATGGCAGATGTTGAGTTGATAGGAGCTTACCTAGTATGACGTCTGGTGCAGACTGGGCGTCCTCAGTGGTGACGTGATTCACACGGCCTATTCCAGCAAGCGGTGGAGTCCTGGTGGCTTGGTTGGGAGTCTGGGGCACTCCACGTTCTGATCCTGGTGCGGGGGTCTTGGTTGGCGTAGATCCCAAGTTGAAACGGACTGGCGTCACAGCTTGCTTCCTTGGGCAATTATTGGCATAATGACCGAGTTCATGACAGTTGAAACAGTGACTCGCGGTGGATTATTGGTCCTCCGAGGTGGATTTGTCACAGGCCGAGGTTGCGATTGCCTGAAGGAGCTGGGCGAGGTGCTGGTGCAGGTGTTCTGAATGCATTCGTAGGAGTGAAACGAGCAGGCTGTTGAGCATTGGTTCTGACTCTCTGTTGGTGACTCTGATGGGCTCCATGCTGCATCATCTTTCTTTTACAGGATTCTTCCAATTCACGGCGAGATTCCTCAATAAGCATAGCTTTATCTACAAGGTGCTGAAAATCTGCATAGTCATTGCCAATGACTTGCACCTTTAGTCCTGGATTGAGTCCACGCTTGAACTTCTTCTGGCGAGCATCATTGTAGCTACATCCTCTGGAGCGTAGCGAGCGAGTTGAGTGAACTTATTGAGGTATTCATTCACTGACATTCCTTCTTTCTTAAGCTCCCGGAACTCAATCTTCTTCATCTCCACTTTACCATCTGGGATATGGGAGTGGCGGAAAGCAGTGAAAAACTCTGCCCAAGTGATAGTCCGAGGGTCATCATGGGCAGCACTGTAGTTCTCCCACCATTCAGTGGTGGTGCCCTCCAGCTGATGAGCGGCATAGAGAACCTTCTCACGATCTATGCACTGAGCAATTGCGAGCTTCTTCTCAATGGAGCGAATCCAATCATCGGCGTCCAATGGTTCTAAAGAGTTGGAGATGGTTGGCGGACGAGTCCTCATAAATTCTGCTAGCTTGGACTGGAGACGAGCTTGAGGAGGTGCAGCAGCAGCTTGGTTCTTCTGGTTCAACAGATTAGCTAGGGCAACTGCAGTCTGGTTCTGCTGATTCATCATGTTGTTCATATTATGTGTCATTTTATTCATTAGCTGAGTCTGAGCTGCCAGAAAATGTCCCATGTTCTGATCTGTCACTGCTGGTGGTGGCGGTGGTGCATTGGGATTGGAGTTGGTGTTGGCACTAGCACTGGCATCCACGGGCGAACTGCGACCGGCTCCAGAACGAGTGTCAACTAACTGAGATGCAGCACAAGGGTTTGATAGGTAAGAGGGAAAAGCAGAAGACAAGTGGTAAGATCATCTAGGGGAGAAGGTAAACCCAGGGACAAGAGGACACAGCCGAAAAGGCTACAAAAAAAGGCAAATAAAGCTTTCAACAAGAGGCATGGTTGCAACACCGTACTTGGGGCAAGTGTACAACATACCAGCACACAAGCAAAGAAAATCTTAGTATACGCAGACTAAACGTAACTAAACTGAAAGGGAAAACATGCTCAAACATCGTTGAGCACCAAAAACCTATCTTATATGGTAGTCTTCTT
The DNA here is from genome assembly GCA_036346275.1 of Otatea glauca. Classification (NCBI taxonomy): domain Eukaryota; kingdom Viridiplantae; phylum Streptophyta; class Magnoliopsida; order Poales; family Poaceae; genus Otatea; species Otatea glauca. The sequence goes on along the minus strand of CM070723.1, from coordinate 40,148,874 downwards.
GGCAAACTCTGGACGGCTAGATCATCATCTTCCTTGATTTGATTCCTTGCAGAAAACTCGTGGCTTTGAGAAGTTTCATGAGATAAGATCAATTTAAATTTCGAATAAATGTTTCAGCAAAGGAGAGAAACAAGAACCTAAGAATAAGACGAGAGGAGACGAAAACTATTAAGTACCAATTTGTTGGTTTGATTTAGAAAATAATTTTGAAGACCCTGCTAACTAGGATAGCGATCTACAGTCGATATAGCTCTGATACCATCTCTGTCGGGACCCGGATCTGCAAATCCGAAACCCTCTATGTATACTGCACTAGTCCAGGATCACGCTAGTGCACACAGTGGAAACATAGATGAAATATCATTCCATACAACGAATTAACTAAGAAGAAGCAAATTATTATTAAATAAAGCAAACGACCTTATGGTCAATGTTTACACCATTATGCCTTAAGGGCTTAAGAAATAAATAACTATTGCAGCGAAAAGGATAACTTGAGTCATTCGACATGCCACAGGCAATCGTCTGGGGAACGCATTCCTAATCCACGTAGTCTTCATAGAATTCCTCCTCATGATACTCAAGATTTCGATCCTTCCTCAAAGAATCGATCAACAAAGGCGTATAGCCGTGAGTACAAAAAGTACTCAGCAAGCCGTAGGGAATTGATGCAATATATTCATGCATGGCTTGACAAAGATGGCTATATGTTTCATTTGCAGAAAGCAATAACTTGAATTGAAATACAATAAATAGATTGAAAGCATATTTACCAAAAGATAAATAAATAATTGATAGATCAATGATAGACAACAAAACAATAGTGAACTCGCCGTTCACATCCCAACAATTCCACATTCCACATTTCATGAAACACTCTATACCCCGTGTGAAATTCCTGGGCTTGTCCATGACCGCGGACGCGGCTATTCGAATAGTTTTACACTCTGCAGAGGTTGTACAACTTTACCCACAAGACATGACCATCTCTTTGTGCAATCGATCTTAACACACTTCCTTTGGTGTCACAGAGATAACATGACAAAGCCTTTACAATGCACTGTCTAAACTCGGTACTGCCCACTAAGGTTTCGCCCCTTAGGGCCCCCTCTTGCGCCTTGCGAATCTACCCGTCCATCCCGGAACCCACACCACCAATTGGCAGTACTCAAGACTAGACATTGCAAATTAATCAGCTAGGTCTTTCCCATACCAGATTGTGGTAGTACGGTTAGGTTAGTTCAATGGTGCAAAAGATTAAGTCCTTAAGTTGTCTCAGGCAAGACATCCACATCCCGATGTGCTAGAAAGCACCCCCTTTACTGCACGATCACTTGCCCGAGGGAAAACAATTCGTTCAACGAAGACCAATGGCAAACCCAGCCATGGTACAACAAATTTTACAATAGTAGCTAACAGCCACAATTCAATATCTCATTAAGTCAAGATTAACATTATTCAATATGTGACATGAATCCCAACGTATATCTAAGCATGTCTAAGCATAACTACGATAACCAAATGTTGGTATAATGATTATGTCCAACTAGTAATGTCCCAATCTAGGTTTAACAATGGATACATGCCATCCCAATTAATCAAGGTGACATAATGACAACTAGGTATATAGCTATTCCCATGAAATAATCATTGATACACAAATAGCATGCAATTTTATAAAACAATTTACTTTGCAAACATAGGATCAATATTGTCAAAGGATTACGACTTGCTTTACTGATTTAGTGCTGAATCTTGGTCTTCGAAGTCTTCGTTCGCTCCCTCGGAATTAGCGTCTACCGGAAAAGAAAGCAACGAAACCAAATAAGTACCAAACAGAGACACAAACAAGCTCAAAACTGAAAATAAATGGCTCTAGAAGATAGATCTTGATTTTAGAAAAATTTAGAAACTTGAATCGCCTCAATCGGAGTTCGTATGAGAGAGAACAGGCCTCCGAAAGATTAAATTTAGAGAAAATGCTGAAAATCAAAAAATCGGAATTTCTGGATTTATTTTTATGCGGGAAAAGCGATTTATTGCGCAACGCTGGAGTCATCGGGTTCATGGTAGACCAAATCCACCGAACCCGACCATGGCTGACGTCGTTGCTAACGCGGGCATCAGGGCTGACGCAAGCATTGACGCAGCGGCTGACTGGGCGCTGACGTGGGCGGCCCCGCGTCGTGCATCGGCGGTACGGTGCGGGATCGGGCGGCTGGAAACTGGGCGCGAGCTGTGAAGGACGCGGCACGATCTGGATCGTTGCCGAGCAATCGGACGGCCATGAATCGGTGAAGGACGATGATGGCGAGCAGCTGCGCGGGGCTCACCGGAGAAGAAGACGCGGCCAACGGCGGAGACGCGACGGATCGGGAGCGGCTCAGCACCGATCTAAGAGGACTCAACGCGGGCGACCCAAACACGCCAACGGAGACGGCAGAGGAGCAACGGCGGCGGAGATCTGGGCGGCGGAAGGCTTCGGCACGGCGGAAATCGACGGCGAGCTCGCGTGGAGCGATGGCGGCGGCTCAGGCAGCGAGAGGTAGGGAAAAAGGGTCTGCGTGAGGAGGGGATCCTCAGGAGATGCGCGACGCTTTAAATAGGGGTCTCGAAGGCCGTGTCCGACGCGGACTCTGAGACGACGGCGTGCGGCGGCAGGACTCCGAGCGGCGGTTAGGGTTAGGGTTTCCTGCGGCGGTGCGGGTGACGTGGCGCAATCTCGGCCGCGCACATGTCGCGCAGATCGAACGCCAACGCGGTCGGGTCGGTTTGGGTCACAGCGAGAGGTGGGCTGAGCGAGCGGCCAGCATGAGCAGCAGAGGAGAAAATGGGCCGAAGAGAGAGAGTGATTCAACCCGAAAGAGGTTTTTAGAAAAATAAAACATTTCCGAATTAAGAAATTGCCAGAAATTCAAAATAAAATCAAATAAATTCAGAAAAATCTCTAAAAATACAGAAAAATCTTTAGTTTGATGAATAGTTTAGTCAAATTAAATCCTTCCATTAATGGAAAATTCAAATTAAGTTGGAATTAATTCAAGGAAAATGCAAATGGTTTATTTTTGAATTCAACATTCCAAAACTAAATTTTTGGGATGTTACAGCAGTACTAAAATTCAACTTGGTTCCCAATAAATTGTGCAGCTATTCCCAAAAATGAGATGTGAATTGTGATCCACGATCAGACACGATCGTTTTTGGGACACCATGCAAGCGCACAATATTGCTAATTTACAGCTCTGCCAATCTATCTCCAGTATGCATAATTTTGATAGGAATGAAATGGGCTACCTTTGTCAGTCGGTCGACAATAACCCAAATAGAATCATTCCCTTTTTGCGTTCAAGGAAGACCAGTAATGAAGTCCATCTGATATCATCCCACTTCCATTCTAGAATTTGCAATGGCTGAAGAAGTCCAACTGGACGCTGATGTTCAGCCTTGACTCGTTGACATATATCGCACTTCGCGACATTCAGCGACATCCTTCTTCATACCGGGCCACCAATATTCCCTCTTAAAATCTTGATACATCTTGGTACTACCAGGATGAATAGATAATAGTGACTCATGAGCTTCTATTAGAATCAGCTTCTTGATTTCAGGATCACTAGGCACATAAATACGAGTCCCTCTCATGATTATCCCATCAGGGCTTTCCATGAACTCAGAATCTATGCCTTCTTTCAACTGACTCTGAATCCCAATAATAGCTTCATCTTTGAACTGTGCAGCTTTAATTTGACTTTTAAGAGTCGGCTGCAACTGCAGAGTGGCCACATAACCATTTTCAACTAAATTCAAATTGAGCTTCTGAAACTCATGTAGTAACTCAGATTGACTTGAACCCAACATGCAGTAAAGCTTGCGACTAAGAGCATCATCTACAACATTGGCCTTACCAGGATGGTAATGAATGCCAAGATCATAGTCTTTAATCAGCTCTAGCCATCTTCTTTGCCTCAAGTTCAAATCTGGCTGAGTAAAGAAATACTTGAGGCTCTTGTGGTCGGTGTAGATTTCCTTTCTATTACCAATAAGATAGTGCCGCCAGATTTTAAGGGCATGCACAATAGCGGCTAGCTCAAGGTCATGTGTAGGATAATTCTGCTCATGAGGACAGAGTTGTCGAGAAGCATAAGAGACAACACTGCCCTCCTACATCAACACACAACCCAAGCCGTGAAGTGACGCATCACAATATACCTCAAAGTTCTTGTGAATATCTGGCAATATAAGTACTGGAGCAGACGTTAACTTCTCTTTCAGTCTTTGGAAACTTTCTTCACAATCAGGAGTCCATTCGAACTTCCTTTCCTTCTTCAGGAGTTGAGTCAGTGGCTTAGCAATCTTACAGAAGTTTTCGATGGTTACTTCATTTAAAGCACGATAGTCCACGCACATACGCAGGCTATCGTCCTTTTTCTTCACAAAAAGAACTGGACTTCCCCAGGGCGACGAACTGGGACAAATGATGAAGAGGAACGCGGTATGCTACAACAGCAAAAAAACAATCTACTGTATAACCAGAAAGCTACTCGCAAGAAGGGGATCACAGGTTAGATTACCACTAGACACGCAGTTGCGGGATCCTTCGCGCGTCGATGTAGTGGATTGTCCTCGCCTCGCCGTGGATCGTCCTCCCACGCCGCAGTCGCAGCAGGGTCACCGCAGCAGTCCACACGTCCAGGGATGGAACGCCGCGGCGTCGTGTGCAAGCACCCGTCGCTACAGGGAAGCGAGAGGAGGAGGCTAGGGTTTCGGGTGAATCACTTCTAAACTGTAGAAAAGCACACCCTGCGCCCACCCTCCTCCCCTCCTTATATAGCCACGAAATGAAACCCTAAACCAAGGCCCATCAGCGTGCTAAGCCCACGAGGTCCATTAATTACGGATCCAATCCAAATTAATGCGTCCCAGCCCATTAAGTGTGTGACCCTGCAGGTTCACGTACGTTTGGACATGGATTTCGAAAACTCTTTTTCAATCCAATAATTGTAGCGGCTCCTTGCAAAGTATGCCAACTCCCAAACATACTATGATCAAATCGGACAGAACCTATCAAAAGTACTCATGTAATAATCCCTTTGCCAAGCATATGAAGATTGAACTCAAGGCGAGAAGCATGTCATCCTTTGATGATTCAATCCATCTCTCGTATCCGTGATATATTAATAAGTTGTGATTGACTCCTCAATCACGGCATGGCCATGCACTTCCTTAATCATATCACATGAGTGGCCTTATCATATATCTCCGTTTCATTGGAGTGGCAAATTCCATCTTGATCGCTCACTTCCTCTCGCACGCTTTATAGTAAACATGAAAGCTACCTCTATAACTATCCGGTTAGGAAGTAGTGTTTGATAGCCCCAAGGAAAACTATTACACATGTAGGAATATGACAATCTCAGGTCTAAGGATCATACATCTACTATGTATGAGATACACTGATGACACATAAGAATGAAACATTCTCGCAGTTGTCCCATTATGGTCTATCTAACTCATGTTCTTCAACATGCGCCCACAATGTATAGATGATATCTCCATATCCCATGATCTATGAAGCATGATCATCGATCACTACATGTGCTGATCTATTCATCGTTGTCCTATACGATGATATCCGATCAGAGATATTTATCGAATTACATCAATAAGTAAAGAGCTTCATAAGCAAGTCACATACTTGTTAATCAATACAATGATATACATTCATTGGACCAATAATCATATTATTATTCATAAACATAGTCATGTTACAATCATCTAAATGATTTCCTCAAGGGTATAACACTAACAATTGAATCCCTTATCTAACTGTTCTTTGAGTTGCTTCTTCAATTCCACCAACTCATTTGGAGGCATCCGATATGGACGCTTTGATATCGGTGCAGTTCCTGGCACTACATCAATAACAAATTCCATATCGCGATCTGGAGGCACTCCCAGCAATTCAGCAGGAAAAACATCAGGAAATTCGCTAACGACTAGCACTTCATTTAAACTAGAAGCAGAAGCAGAATACCAAATTGACTAAGGTGCTGAAATTTTGGTATTTGAGGCAAATCCTACATGCGCTCCATCTTGGTTTACCAGGGATATGGATCGATTGGCACAATTTATGCAACCCTTATGCTTAGCTAACCTGTCCATGCCTAAAATTACAACTAGACCAGATGTCTCTATCAAAATGAGATTAGCATAAAACATAACCCCATTGATTTCTATACCAACCCCAGAACAGAAACTAGCAGTTCTAATAGTGGCTCCAAGTGATTGCACAGTCATATGGGCAGGTAAAAGAGAGACTTCCAATTTGTGTTGCTCAAAAAACTTCTTAGATACGAAAGAATGAGAAGCTCCCGAATCGAACAGAACCAAGGTAGGAATAGATTGCACATGAAACATACCAAGCACGACATCCGGTGCTTCTTGCGCTTCCTCAGTCGTCATGTGATGGAGACGCCCAATATTACCACCTTGTGCAGGTGGTGGAGCCGATCCTTGGGACTGCCACTTTGCCACTTCCTGAGGTCGGCCTTGGGCTTGAGGTCGCTGTCCAGCCTTCTTCTTAGGAGGCATATAAGACTTTCTGGCAACACCGCTTGGTAGTTCTCCCACCAAATGGCTGCGGTTCCTTGAAGCTGGTAGGAGGCATATAAGACTTTCTCTCGTTCATCACACTGAGCAATAACCAGCTTGCTCTCCATAGCCCGCAGCCAGTGATCGGCATCAAGAGGCTCAACAGAAGAGGAGGAAACCGGTTGCTGGGTTCTTAAGAACTCACTCAGCTTGGACAGTAGAGGTGGTCCACCGTTCCCTCTGCGAGCCATATTTTGTGGTGCTGTGTTTTGAGCTATCTACTGCAGCAATAAAGCATTCGCTTGTCTTCCCTGCTCGATCATAGCCAATACTTCCTCCATTGTGGGCGGCTGAGGTAACTGCCCCTCCGGAATATCCCCCTGAATAGGTGGTGGATCAGGGACATCACGACGAGCGGCTCGTGAAGAGGAAGCCCGCGTCGTGGGATGTTGAGGATTTGGTTGGGCCGGTGTGGAAATACTCGCTCGATGATCGCGAGTATCCTGAGCCTCATCAGTCTCCAAGATTTGACTAAGGGATCTTGTTGGCCTCATCCTGCAATCACAAACTTTTAGTATACTACAGGAAAGGTTGCTGTTTTGAAATTTATTGCCGGCACGACACTTTACATAGTTAACTCATGCTACTTTTATTTTTCGTGAATGATTATCTCATCGAAAATTTCCACTCAAAGCTAAAATTTGTGAGAGAAAAATCATCACTATTAATCCACATAGAAAAGAAGCAGCTCAAAAATTTTACACTACAAAACATGCTACACACATATTATCCGCATAGATACACAAATTACTTCACACTCTAGCTAATGCACTCCTCCAGAACACATGCATACACATGGATTAGTTCACACATTAGCCACTCTTTCCTATAACTTGAATCCATAACACCAGGACACATGCATATAGCTTATTCCCACACCACACCCACTACTACCTCCTCTTTGTGACTTTGCTCCTACTACCAGAACACATGCATTCATCTAACTTCACAGCTAGCTTCTACTATTCTTTTCTACAATTTGGGTTCTTACATTCTGGACACAACCTAACACAACTCATCATAACACATATTATTTGCACACATGGATGTGGATTACTTTCACATGAAAGTCAGCACTACATCCTCTCTGTGATTTCGCCCCCATTACCAGAACACTAACAATTACAGCACAAGGAACACAGGAAGAACTAAATGCAGTCTTCCATAAGCACATACAAGTTACTAATCTAACAAAGAAAATTTCAAGCATTGTTTGGTTTCTACACTCAACAGAGCACTCAGTACTACCATTTTCAGCCACTTAATACTTTTGTCTAGAAGCATACACACTAGTTTGAACACATAGAGTTTTAACCCACACTTACATTTTTACAAATTCTACTCTCTGTTACAATTTGAAACTACTTCAACTAGTAAATCCAGCACAACCTTCCAATATTTACAAGGTTCTGGCAACATTTATATTACAACAAAAGCTACATTTTAACCACTACATTACCAGTACACAAACAAAATACTTTTCTTTATTACAATACTACATGCTACTAGCTTCTATTGCATTTTACTCAACTACTTCATACACACTCTCACATTTCCAAACCAGCCGGCCTGGAAGATGTTCAAGCACCATATCCCATCTCCACATTTCTAAACACACACCTCCTTCGGCGATACACCCGGGGAGTGCTAGGGCGGTAGGTACAAATACTAAAAGGATTGATGCCCTTGTCATTTATGAGCCTAGGGCAACTACCTATGCATGACATCATAGCATTTGCACCTACTCCCGATGTAGGCACATAAGACATAGGTGGAGGACGTTGCGCTGCCGGAATTCTTGTTGCCCCGCTAGTTAGCACTGTGCGTGGTAAAGCACGCCTCGCCAAACACAATGCTCCTTGCGACTCCAAGAATGCCACACGTCGCCGAGTCTCCAACAATTCTTGAGCCATCTTCACATAGTGGCTATCCAACTTATTAGCAAACTCCACCATGACTTTCAGACTGCCATTTTCCACTCCAGTATGGCCTCTATACACATTACTCCCCACCAAAGGCCTCCCAGGTAGGTAGTAATGATGAGGGCTCAAGTCAGGTAGCACATGCCGAAGTCGCACTATGGCTTGATACGCTGCTTCATTCATTGACGCGTCTATAGACGACCCACTACCAGCATAGCTCCTCTCTCCCTCACTGCAAGCCGGCCTAGGAGGGATGAACACTCGAGTGGCATACTCCTTAGTCACCGGGCTCAAGTACGCCTAAAATACCACGTATCTTGGGCACCCTTCAAATTGACAACTCTCTAGCAATGACTGCAGCACTCCCATCATACTCGAGTGCTCAGGAACCCTCGACTCATGGCAAGGAACAAACTGGGCCATCTGCAAAAATACAAGGCAAGATAAGCTTATAACATAATTACGAAGAGTTAAGAAACTACAAACAAGAAAATTAGCATTAGGCTAAATTCCATTATTAGTAGTGAACAGATTTTTGTTTACCTCCAAATTAAATTTTTATACTTCTAACTAACGACCATTTCTCCCAAAGGTTTCTACAGTCAATATGGCTCTGATACCACTGCTGTGAGACTCCGTTCAGATGAACAGGAACCTCCATGTGATTACTGTGCTATTCCCTGGATAAGTAGCTAGCACTCACATGTTTACAACATTTATATCACAACCATGCTCGCATACAAATAGAAAGACATACATATCAGTATTAATTATACAGTGTTTAGTACAAATTTAAAACATTTAACAACGTAAATAAAAGAGAGTCGAACAACTCCGAACAACCTCGCGGTTGCCCACTAAACCCCCAGGCAACTGACTAGGCACCCTAGAAGAGACCATCGTCGAAACCCCCTGAGACCTGCCTGGAAAAGAGCGTCGTCTGGCAGATTGCAGTCTTCGTCCTCTGAGATAGCAGATGCAAGATTGAGTACATTGCTACTCAGCAAGTATTATAGTGGTTCACGGATGCAATTATTTAAATATATAAGCTGAAAAATAAACAGGCTATGGTTCCTTTTGCAGTTGCACAAAAGCATTAAAATATGTAAGTATGTTAGATTGCAACATCGCATTTTAATAAAAGCAATTAAGAAACAATATGTTAAGAAATTATTCCAGATTTTCAACCCAGTCTACCCGACTGCATAGGTCCCCGGTGTCGATCCTTTGACACAAAACTGGTTAACAAACAGTTTCCAAAACCATCCCCATTTTCCAAAAATATCAAAAGACTCTAGCATGGAATAACGTCACCAAGTGCCCTTGACCGCGGGCGCGGCTAATCGATTAGATTTACACTCTGCAGAGGTGTACAACTTTACCCACAAGGAATGATCAACCTCTTTTGCCAGGCCAGTTAACACACTTCTTTTGGTGTGTCGGCAAGGAGATCATACAGAGTCGTTACATTATCTAGACGTGGCTTTACACCAGCCCGGGACGTTGGCCCTCGCCTTGAAAACAGAGACACTCACCCAAGTCATGGATCCACATTTATCTCACACACACCGCGTCTCTGTCCAGGGCAAGGCGTACACCGTTGCATTGGTATGTAGAAACCCCTACAGACAGACCTGACTGGAATGTCTGTGCAATCTCCCGCCTTCCTTAGATGCAAAACCACATCTAAAAAACTTAATAGGCTAAGAACCGCCCATACAAGCCCTCGTGGTTGCACGAAAACATGGATTCACTGTCCCATCGCTCGGTCCTTAATCCGACACGGGCGATACTCCACCCTATACTACGTGCATCACCATTTGCACATCCGGCTATTGCCATTAATCACCCGCGTCAAATCATAATTTTATTTGAGGGATTTTATAGCAAACTATCAGTAACCATTTCCCAAAAGAACCATACATTGGTTGAAAAGATTGAAACACATAACGAACAGCTTAAGCAGGAATATTACGCTAGCGGTTATACCCCAAATGACATTAGCATGTCTAATTCAAACTAAGGTTTACAAGGTTCACATGTCCATACAGATTAAGGTAAACCCTAATGTACAGGATTAACTACAGTTCAACCCAAATTAGCACTTCTATGAAGAATTATCCGGATGCATCATTCATAGACAAAAACAACATAAGGTAGGTAAATTATCAGGCTCAATATGCTCAAGGGGTTGCTTGCCTTGCAGCTCACTGTCAGGTATAAAGTCTGGATCTACGACAGAGTCGTCTTCTTCCTTGAGGACGTTGGTATCTAAACATCGAGAAAACGAGGAACAAAGAACATCAATAAACTCCAAATGGGCGAAAAGAAAACAGACGGCAAAGATAAATATAAAATCACACCAAGACAGGGATTGCTCCAAAAGAATTATTTCCAAATGAATTTCGAAATTAAGACATAAATACTACTTAGACTAAGAAAAATACTACTTAGACTAAGAAAAACTAACTCATTAGCTTATCTAGAAAGTGACATGAAAGAGCAGCACTGAGAAAACATAGCTCTCTGCCTTTTCATTACTTCAAGAAGTGAACACCGAAAACTATGACATTTAGGGTTACTCAATTAAGAAGATTTATGCACAACATCTAATGGAATTTGGGTTTTAATCTTAAACTAGCTAGAGCATACTTTAGTTAACAATTCTAATGGATTCTCTTAAACTTTTGGGTTTATACAAGGCTTGAAATCTACTGCTAAAAAGGCTTAGTTGAAATCTTAACTTAGGTTATAAAACTGGCCAAGGATACAGACTAAATAACATCACTTAAGGTTATTACACTTATGAAAACTAAGTGAAGCACAACTCTCAAATAGAATATTTTTCTGGAATCTAGTAGTAAAAACTTTGATGATCATTTATACACTATCCTCTCTAAAATTCTCACTTGGATGAGCTACTTTACAAGCTGTTGAAAATGCTAAGTATTTCAATTATTCTGAAAACTATAACAGTGAGTCTTATTTCACTAACTTGTTTAACATACAAACCTTAACAAAATTGGTTAATTTCTTCAAAACCTAATAGAACATACTATATGGAGTGTTTCTATACTATTTTTACATTATCTTTCATTTATATATTCTATTCTATCAAATGTTGAAAAGGGCTATATAATCACAAAAACTGCCTTATAGCATTTCAACTCTCACTTTCATTTACTACTAGACCACTTATCAACTTTTATTCATTTTCTTCCTGATACCAGGGCATGACCTTAAAAACATTTTAAAACTGAATTCGAACTATTTTGAACCTGTTCATAGTAAGTTACATCTATTTTTGCCATTATAAGTGCTGTTTTTCTTTATTAAACAACCATCATCTATACTTTTTCCTAGGTATTTCCACATGTACCAGCTCCTATTGGCATATGCCCCTCCAAAGTGAATCTCAAACACCTAAACTTAAACTCTTACTGGTTATTTACATAACCTCTTCTTTATGCTTAGCATTCACTTTATTTGAACATGATGTACAACAAGGTGACATGCAAACGCTTTTGTTTATTTGAAATCCTTATAAACCAAAGACTCCATAAAAACTTATCTTACTTTAACTGAACTTACCTAAAAATATTTTATTCACATGGCCTTATATCTACCCATGAGCATTTTTAAATTTCTAGAAATTACACAGCTCTCATCTTTCATTTATTTTTAGATATTCTGAATCTACAGAATTTTACAGGAATTTAGAAACTGGTTTCACTAATTTTGGCCAGATGGTTCAAAAGTTATTAGCATTTGAATTTTGGTCGGTTTAGGAAATTCAACTAAAATCCAAAATACGTTTCGCACTGAAAACGCTTTCTTCACAGGCAGAGACGCTGCTCAAACGCTACCGACCGCTAACATACAGACTCACCGGTCGTGGCAAGAACAGAGCTCCTCGGTTTCTTGCTCACCGCCGGCGAAGCAGCTTCTCCGCGGCGGAATGGGTAGCGGCTCTAGCTCTAGCGTGCCAGGGCGCACCTAGGGATGGCGCTACTTTGGTTAGCGGTGATCGAAAAAGGGGTCACCCCAGCGAGGCTGCGGCGGTGCCATGGCCGAGCAGGCGAGAGCTCAGCTAACGACCAATTTTCTGGCAAGTAAGGACTAGGTGAGCTACAGTGGTATGCGTGGGTTCGAACTCACCAGGCGGTCGGGTCGGAGAAGACCTGAGTGAGCTGCCACCGTGCGCCGGCTGCGAAGAAGGAAGACGGTGGCTCGGCGTTGCTGCGAGCAAAAACAACCCAAATTGGCGGTTGATCAGCAACTTGGTGACGCTAAGGGAGCTCGGGGTGGAACTGATTCGGAGTAATGGGGACGAGATGACCTAAATCGTCGAGTTCCCCTTCTCGGGCTCCTGCGGGGGAAACGGAGGGGAAAACCTCGTGCGAGGCTCTCAGTTCTGAAGAATGGAAAGATGAAGTGTGCAAGGGCACTGCGACGCGAGCAGAAGGCTTAAGGCCTAACGGGAGTGATCGCGCTTCGCATTTTGGTTGCACGGCCTCGGTCGACTTCTTCTGTGCCGAGCGGCAACAGCGGCGCAGCCTCACCTCCCGAGCGGCTCGACCAAGGACGATCAAGCACAGGCGAGGGAAGGCTCTACGCGACATGGAGGGTGGTGATCACATCCGGACGGGAGCAGTTGAGCCGGACAGCGAAGGATGAGGCGAAGTCGTCGACTCGCTTCGGCCAGGGGAGAAGAAAGGAAGAGAGAACGCAGCTCAGAGGCTGACAAGTGGGACCAAGGCACACCGGCAGTGACCTGAGGCTTTGCCTCAGTGTCGCCAGCACAACGGGCTCTCACAGTTGCCGGGCCCACTTGTCGGCGAGAGGACACGTTTAATGCGACGGGACTGAACTAGAATTCTCCAGATTTCGCTTTAGTTTAAGCAACATCCTCAGTCAAAATTTTACCAAATGTTTTTACCAAAACTTAGTGGGAGTCACACATCTCCTGTAAAATTTTGAGATAAAAAAACCCTTCTGATAATTTACTAAAATTCTGACACTGAGCCCTGCCCTAGGTCTTAATTTTCGGATTTTGATTTAATTAAAGGTTCATATTTCACGATTTATTTTTGAAACTTTTTTAAGGGTTCAGATCCTTATAAAGAGAGCACTCTAAAGGTTTCAAGTAAAAAACGTGAGCAATTATTTTGTAACAATTCTGAGAATCATTTTCCCTATTTTCTGGGCTCTCTGTATTCGAATTTTCAATAGGATTAAACCAGCTTATTAAATTATAAAAAATTTTCCGGTGGTGTCTTATACAGACAGGGCTTTATAGAAATTTTATTGGCCCCAGGTAGCCATTTAACATTTTTCATTTAAATGTTTGGTTTACTGTTTTTAGTCACAAGATGATTATATTATTTATTTATTCCCAATCCTATGTATGAAAAATTTGTTTATTGGTCCCACTGAAATACCAGTGCAGCTTGGGTTACCTAGAAATTTTTTTATTACTTTTAACTACCTTCCTTTTTATCTTTTTACCTCTTTCCCATTTCTCAATTTCTTTAATCAACCCTTTCACACATTTTAAAACTCCAAGAAGACCAATAAAAATGAATAACACTAGAAAAACTCATAAACATTTATTTTTTTTCAATTTCATCCGTACATTTTCAATGTTTAATCTTTTTAGGATGTTACAGGTTAGTGGTAAAAACCATCTGTGATAATTCATAGATGGTTTTACCACGAACCGTCTTTGATATAAGCTTATCACAGACGGTTCTTAGCTAATCCAGTAACTTAGAAGGTTAAGCTTTGAACACCGTCTGTGATTATATTTGACACAAACGGTTTTTGAAAACCATCTGTGATGAGGCGTCTAACATAGTCCTTTCTATAGTAGTGTCATGTCTTGTGAGTAAAGATGTACGCCTTTGCAGAGTGTAAAACTTTTCGAAATGGTGCACTAACACTAGTTAGAGTTTGACATTTTCACAAAAAGGCTGAATTGGAAATATTTGTTGGAAAATCTTGTTGGGATTGGCAAGGGACGATTCGATGCTCACAATCATGAAGTACTATGAGTTATTACATATTATGCTATTCATATTTGCTATATATATAGGAAACCTAGTAGCCTTGTCTTTTGACATAGCTAGCATTTAACTATATCTTTGTGATACACCACAAGTCTTGTGTAGTACGAAAGTACTCAACCTTACTATTGTTGATATTTAGTGGGTAAAAGAATGGAAAATCCCGACAACACATTCTATACCACCGGATACGGGGATTTCATTTATATGTAACTTCTAAGAGATTTATCCTTGTCAGTTGTCTGAGGGTTACGATGGGCACACTTCTGGATTTATGTATCTTCCGCTGCATTCTATTTTGGCTTTTAAAGCCATATTGTATAATTACCTTTCGCTATCGTATGTATAATATTATGGATGGATGTGATGCGTACTAGCCACTGATCATTAAGCTAGTACTGTATGCACATGGGACTTTCCTCGGTATTTCAAGCCAAAAGGGAGGGTCCCCACATAAAATTAATGTGATATTCCCTACATACCCTAATAAATACTCCCTCCGTCCTCGAAAGTAAGGGACAGAAGAAATTTTAGGACAGATTATGGTTTCTGCCAAAAGACTCTAATGCCCCTATTTAATACCGTGTCTCTATTAATTGGCAACATGCGTGCATTAATTAATCACGATTATAGGGAATAACCTGCCCTGTTTTTGTTTTGGAATATGTGTTGTCGTATGTATCTACGTGCATCTGCATGCATGGACACAATTTGATGACACAATTTAAGGGGGGGAGCTTTCAATCCCTAATATTTGAGGACACAATTTGAACGCTTCTCTCCCTTACTTTCAAGGACGGAGGGAGTATCCATCTTTACTTTATATTCTCTACATATATGTATTGGATATAGTGCTTAGTATAATAATTAAAGATAATCTAATTATTTTTAATATCTCTTTGATCAATGTACCAATAAAAAATACTCTTATAAACTTAGATGGAGGAAGTACCATATAAGTAGTACCCAGATATGATCATGGCCTTTTAATGGAGTCCTTTTTTGAGACTCCAACCATTGGCATGACCGCATGAGCTGGGCTGGTGAAGGCCGAGAACCTGCCCAGTGACGAGCCAAAACCTACGCGCTTTGGCAGTCACGGTGTCAATCCACCACTTCCCATTTTCTCTCGTCGGTCCGGCAGCATGTGACTTACCCGCACGAAAGAGAGCCGTTGGCAAAATTGAATTCTGTCTCTCTCTGATAATTTTTTTTTTCGGTGAGGGAAATGGAATTCATTTGTGATTACGAAGTGCAACGCAACGTCACAACGTTCTTCATTAAGACAACCCTAAAAAGAAGGACACGGCAAAGATGTTTGAGCCCACGCGCGCCAATCCATCATGCAGGGATGCGGTTGGAGAGCGAGAGTTTTTTTTCCGAGAAATTAGCCGCATATTTTTAGTTTTTCTAGGAGAATTCGAGAATATTTTCTTATCCTAAACGAGTTTTTTTACATGAATTCGAGAATATTTCCGTATCCTAAACGGGGCCTTTCTCTGTCACGATGCAGGTGAATTTCCTTAAAAAATGTGGTTGGTGAATTATGAAAGGCAAGAACCCATGCTTAACACGCGCACACACGCCAGGGATGTGAACATGAATAATACATAACGTCGCCGATAATACACAATTAGACATGTATGCAGCTGTAGTATTTTTTTTTTTTTTGACTATAAGGAAGGATACACACATGACTTCTACACGTACATACCCCACATACACATTGGTGCGTTCCTAATACATAACATCGCCGATAATACACAATTAGACATGCATGTAGCTGTAGTATTACTTTTTTTTAACTACAAGACGCATAGGACAGAAAATACGAAAGAAAAGCGTCCATTGTCTAATGGATAGGACAGAGGTCTTCTAAACCTTTGGTATAGGTTCAAATCCTATTGGACGCAATCTTATTTCTATCTATTCTTTAAATAACTATACTAAAAACTAAGAAAACTTTTTTGCATGATTCAAATGAAAAATCTTTCTCAACGATTCCTCTTCTACTACTTCTACTAACAAGAGTAGACATGCAAAATTTATGTTTGTTCCTGGAGGGAAAACCGCTCGAGCTGTTCTGAATAGCTTCCTTCAAAAGGATTTCCGCTTGCTCGGTGAATGTCTTGTTAGAAGATATAATTTCTTGGAATTGAGGTTTCGTATCTTTTAGGTGTTTACGTAACTCATCCGAAATTTCTTTACCTGTCCAATTTCTAACGAATCAAGATATCCTCTCGTTCCGTATAAATAGTAGCTATCTGCTCTTCCACCGGGAGAGGGTTTGATTGAGATTGTTTAAGCAATTCCCGTAATCGTCGACCCCTTGCCAATTGATTTCGACTTGTTTTATCTAGAGCAGAGGCGAATTGTGCAAAGGCTTGTAACTCGCGAATTGAGCTAGTTCCAATTTTGATTTGCCACTACTTGTTTCATGGCTTTAATTTGAGCCATGGATCCTACTGAAACGTAAATACCCACATTAATAGCAGGTCGAATTCGGCATTGAATAGATCCGCGGATAAGAATATTTGTCCATCTGTAATGGAGATTACATTAGTAGGAATATAGGCGGAAACGTCTCCAAATTGAGTCTCAACTATTGGCAAAGGGCAAATTCTCTTACTTACTACAGATCTCATACTACCCCCTTAGACTTTTTAAGGCGATATACCACCCAAAGGGTATGAAAATGCCGGGTGGAGTTAGCTTTTCTTTCGATGAAGACCCGTCCCGTGCAGCGAAGTCCTATTAGTAAGACAGACCCGAATAAAGAAAAGAAGAAATAGTAATCTTTGACGAATAGGAAGAAAAATGATTCTTATTTCGATACAAGAAGAATCGACACAAGAAAAGGCAAAAGCCTTTTCTTGTGCCCAATAGAGGATTAAGAAGACTGCAATCCCTCCTAAAAGGAAGAAATCCTTTATTGTTACCCCTTTGCCTTGAATTCTCTTCTTTTGCATGAGATAGAAATAAGGAATTCGGACATCTCGCAAACAAAAACAGTTTAAACAAAAAAGGATTTCCAAAATGGATCATAGATAATTCCAAAGAATCGCTAATAAATCGCGGCTTTTACCAACTTGATGGTAAGAAATCCCGGGACCTAGAAATTCATTTCGTACAATTGAACCTTTTCAAACTGTATTTCTTTTTGAGAACCAAAAAAACTTGTGCCAAAATAACAGATGCGAAGAAGAATAAAAGGCCTTGGACGCGTAATGGATCCTGAAGCACTATTTCGCATCCCCGACCAAACCCTCCCACATTAGGATTGCTTGTTAATGGTTGATCAAGCTTGATCGATTCCCTTCGAAACAAGAAGTTCGCCCGGAGGTATAATATCAATCACTTGGCGCCCATCCGATGCATCGACTATGGATATTTCATATCCCCCCTTTTCTTTACGTAGTATTTTTCTTACTATACCTGTTGACGTAGCATTATAGACCGTATTGTTACTCTTACTACCATCAGGATAGATCTGTCCCCTTCCTCGGTTTCCCCCTACATATATGGGATATTTTAAGAAATGAACGTCTTTCTTCGTAGCAGGATCGGGGGAAAGAATGGGAAAGACGATTTCACTATATTTCGACCGAACAGGGCCTATCACAAGAATATTTTTTTATCGACGATAACTCAAAAGAGAGATTTCCTATCTTTTCTTTCAACTCAGAGAAATACGGTCGGGCGGCGCTAATTCAATCCTCGGGCAAAATAAGAACAGCACCCACATTTAACCCTCCTTTTTCCCATTAGCAAGAACTTGTTTCAGTTGCATATCATAAGGAATTCAAGAACTGCTTCAAATACAGATCGGAAGCACAGCTTGGGGAACTTCAATATCCACGGGCTTATTAGCTAAATGGCAATTTGCACATACAATTCGTCCGGTTGCTTCTCGTGGGTTTTCATAACCCTGCTGCGCAAAAATGGGATATGCATTTGAAATAGATGTCCGAGTTATTACGTATATCATGATCGATACAGAAATCGATCGAATCATCTGTTCCTTTACCCAAGAAAAAGTATTTCTATTTTCCATGTCCAATCGCAGATCCCGGAATTTCTACAATAAATTAGATAGGTGTATTACTTTTTTTTAACTACAAGACGCATACACGTAACTCCTACACATACATATCCCACACACATATGGGTGCGTTCCTAACACATGTCTAAATTATTTAGAGTAGAGGCAAGAGTCTCACGGATATTTGAAGTTCTACTGGTATACGAAAAACCGAGAGCCCGTACACCTGGTTTTGCATGGCCTGTAAATTGTGATAAAGCTCACCCCAGTAAAAAAAAACGGAGAGCATGCGTCGCACGCATTTCCTAAACTAACCCCTATCTCAAATCCTCGTGTCACAATCGCGTATCTATATATCTTCCCTACACGATTCAATGCGATAATTAATCCCCTCAAACAATCCTCACATCTTTGTTTATAATGATAGACCAGCGAAAGCAAGTGGTCATATCGATCGATCTCTCATTCTCTCTTCGTCGAGCAAGAAATCGTTAAGCTGCGATGGCCACGACGGAAGGGACTCCGGCGAGTTCCGGCGGACAGGCCGGATCGCAGCGCGGTCGCCGCGTTCTGATGTTCCCGCTGCCGTTCCAGGGCCACCTCAACCCGATGCTGCAGCTCGCCGACGTGCTGCGCTCCCGGGGCTTGGACATCACCGTCTTCCACGCCGCCTTCAGCGCGCCCGACCCGGCCCGCCGCCCTGCGGTCTACCGCTATGTCCCCGTCGGCGGCGGCGTGCCGGCCGGTGACCTCCTCCCCACCGGCAGCGACGCTGACTTCGCCGGGGCGTTGCTGCGCATCAACGAGCGCCTGCAAGCGCCGTTCCAGGACAGCCTCCGCGAGGTGCTCGCCGAGGAGGAGGCGCCGGCGTGCTTGGTGGTGGACTCGAACCTGCGGGGGATGCAGGTAGTCGCCGAGCGGCTCGGCGTGCCGACGCTGGCGCTGCGCACCGGCGGCGCCGCCTGCCTCGTCGCCTACATGGCCTTCCCGGCGCTCTGCGACAAGGGCCTCCTGCCGCCAACATCTCAAGGTACGTACGTACGTGGCTAATTACCACCTATTCAATGGCTTAACGGTTAACACAACCGTCTCGATCGAGATAGCTAAGTATGAATTTTGGAGAATTTTATTTACATTTTTCTTTTGAAAAATTCATGTGTTTCAAATACTCCTTCCGGTCACAAATAGTTGTCGGTTTTGGATATTAACACGGTCTTCAGGACACAAATTTGACCACTATTTTGTATTATAATATATTTATAAAACCAAAGAAAATTATAATATTGTGAAAGTGCTTTTTGAGAAAAATCTACAGATATGTATCCAATTTTAATATTTAAAATGATATTAACAATCAAAGTTTCAAAAATTTAACTACATATGTGTTTAAACTGACAGCTATTTGTGACTAGAGTATAAGCTAACTGGTTGCAACAGTCTCAAACTGTATCTACGATAGATAAGTGGCACAATTTTTGGGTGTGGAGGAGTGCTTACACAGTCGACTAGTCTTTTGGAGATTGCTCAAGTATTCTTTGTTGCCAAGTGGGCTGGTTTACTGACGAAGATCTAGACTGTCGGTGAGCCTGACACCTGATACGAGTGAAGAAATTGTTTTGAGATGGGAAGTGGCACAAATTGTAATTACGAAGCAATGCTCATCATCCATTTGGCTACCTTTTTTATTAATTTTTTTCAAGGATAAAAAATGAGAACACATGGGAGAGGCCATGTACATTTCAGATTAAGGAGGGTTAGAGAGCGGGGATTTTAACTCATGACCTCAATAAGCACAGATGAGCCGCACAAAAGAGAGGAGTCACCAGATGGCGCTCCTCGAAGGTTAGGAGTGCTTGTTTAGCCGCCCACAGAGAGCTGCTAGCATATCTGGCCCCTTATTTCTTTTCTTATTTTTTTGCAAAAATAGCTTCTTCTTTAAAATATTTGCAAAGATAGCCCTTCTCCGTGCTACATACCACGGAGAGGAAATGACGTGGTACTATAGCGCAGAATTGCTAGCTCGGTAATTTTTTTTAATCTGAATTGCCGTGGAATAGGTGCTCGGAAAATCGGCTACATCGAATCTATTAGCGTCAGTGCAATGACGTGGAATAGGGGCGCAGCAAATGCATTAATTTTCGCGGTACAGGAGCGCGGGAAATGCATTTTCCGCAGAACAAAGGCGTGGGATTTGGATTTTCCAAGACGAGGGTGGCCTGGCAAATTCCACACTCTTCCTGCACAGAATGGGACCATTTATAAAAAAAAATTTACAGAGGCCAATTCTATCAAAAAAAATTTAGAAGGCTAGAACAATGAACATTTCCCGTAGACATCTCCTGTTCCTAGGTGCACTTGCATAGCGCGTAGTATGCGCGGCCCAGCAATTGATGCGCCGTAAAGTAGGGTTTCGTGTCCAGCTACGTGCTGACAACTACTCTAGCGACCAAAGGCCTCTTGTCGAGTACCCCTCGATCCTACATAAGAATAGGCACGTTTATGTATACGTAGGCCCCATAAGATAAGAAGGCTGTCGCTATTCGGTCGATGTACAGTTGCCCTAATGGAGGCTTGGGTAATGGTGGCGACATATAGGATATGATCGTTAGAGATGGGGATTTATCAGCATAGTGAAAGCCGAAGAAACCTAACCAGTTGCAGATTGTTTAATTTACGGGATGTTCAGTTTTTTTATCCATGCATCCTCACGTACTGCATCCGATGGATGATCATTTTCTTTTCGTTAATGAAATTCCAGACCAGTCGCAGTTGGACATGCCACTGGACGAGCTTCCACCGCTCCGGCTGCGAGACATGGTGTTCTCGACCACAACCGCACACGAGACCATGTCTACCTGCTTAGAACGCATAGTGGAATCAGCAAGGTGTTGCTCTGGTCTCATCCTCAACACCTTCAACGACCTGGAAAATGCAGAGCTCCAGAAGATCACCAATGGCGTGGGCGTCCCGGTGTACACGATCGGTCCACTTCACAAGATATCTTCAGGCGCCGAGAGCAGCCTGCTAGAGCAGGACCGAAGCTGCTTGGAGTGGTTGGACAAGAAGGAGACAGAGTCCGTTCTCTACGTGAGCTTTGGGAGCTTGGCGTCCATGGATCAGGAAGAGCTGCAGGAGACGGCATGGGGCTTGGCCAACAGCCGCAGGCCGTTTCTCTGGGTGATCAGGCCAAACCTGGTTCAGTCCTCAGAGAAGGCGAGCCTGCCTGACGGCTTCGAGGACGCGACATGTGGCAGGGGGATGGTGGTGCGCTGGGCACCACAGCAAGGCGTTCTGGGGCACCGCGCCATTGGCGGTTTCTGGACGCACAGTGGGTGGAACTCGACTCTGGAGAGCATCTGTGAGGGCGTCCCGATGATCTGTAGGCCTCAGTTCGCAGACCAGATGATCAATGCGAGGTATGTTGAGGAGGTGTGGAAGATAGGGTTTGAGTTAGAGGGCGAGCTGGAGAGGGGTGGGATTGAGAGGGCTGTCAGAAAGTTGCTGTGCGGGGAGGAAGGAAAGGACATGAGGCAAAGGGCAAAGTATCTGAAGAGCAAAGCAGCTAAATGTGTCCAGATAGAAGGCTCTTCAGAAACCGCGATCGGTGAATTGGTGAATTTCATAATGTCATTCTGAACCTCCTTCCGTGTGAATAAAACTTGTGTGATCTTCTCACAAATTGTTCCACAAGACTGATGAGGCAGTGAGATTTATCGTTGAAGCAAAAGGGGAGAGAGAGATCAGCCAAAAATGGAAGGAATTTCAAGAACCGAATTATTTTTTAAAATAATATTTAAAAAATAAAAAATTATAGAAATAATATGCCGAAATTAAAAAACACAAATATACCTCTCTGTTGCTATTTGAAATAGCGACATAGGACTGTCGCTATTTGTCGTCTGTGTTCGCTCGGTGGAAATGAGGCCTAAAACTGCTGTCTGGCGCTATTTGGAATGGCGACAGAGAGTTTGTCGCTATTTAAAATAGCGACAGAGAGGTATATTTGTAATTTTTAATTTCGGTATATTATTTCTGTAATTTTTCATTTTTCAAATATTAATTTAAAAAATAATTCTTCAAAAACTTCTAATACATTGACAAACGAGGATCTTGCAAAGCTGCTATTGATTTATTGGTGAAACTTATAATGTTATTATGGATTCCTTTTCATTTGACTGAACTACATTTTCCTTACTTCCTATAAATTTTTTACTGCATTCTTTCTGCCCCTTTGCATAATTCAATGACACATTCAGTAAAAAGATAGACTAATAAATGCTAGTGTTAACTAGTTGTAACTACCCCATTTTTACATAAATGTAAAAATAGAAATCTAATGTGCATTCCGTACTAGTCCCATGATCAGTAGCTAGTACGCACATACACAACAATTGGAATCACAACCATACAACATATTATTAAGCGGAAGCTATTATACAAAGAAAATCTTACAACTCAGAGCATAAAACAGTAAAGGAAGCAAAGTCTTGTAGTGTGCCCATCTAACCCGCAGGCAACTGACAAGGCATAATCCCTAGAAAGATTCCATGAAGAAAATCCCGCAACCTGCGACGATAAGATTCCTTCGAAGCTTCGCAAACTTATCCACCTAAAAACAACATATAAGCAAGGGTGAGTACTTTTGTACTCTGCAAGACTTTAGCAAAACGTATAATATATGCAGGCCATTTCAAAGGAGGCTACTACAGTTAATTTGCATAAAGCAGAATTAATATTGTAAAACAAGTTATTTGTAAACGGAATTTGTAAGAGCGAGTTGACTGATATGAAATAAGAAAAGCATAAGTAATACTCACAACCCTTCGCGAGCATCGAGAAATCCAGATAATGAAATTCAACAATGTCGGCCCTTTGACAAAAAGCAACAGCTGCTAAACATGTTCCAAACCAAAACCCATTTTTAGAAAATACCAAAACATTTAACTAGTGCAAGTTCACCAAGTTTTCCATGACCGAGGGGATGGCTAATCGATTAGATTTACACTCTGCAGAGGTGTACAACTTTACCCACAAGTCATGACCTTTTCTTTTTTTCCGCATGTTTCACGCACCTTTGGCGTGTGGCCAGAATGTTCATGACGAAAACCTTTACATTATCTAATTTGACTTTGCACTAGCACCAGGACGTTGAACCCATGCTATGATGGAAGAACTTAGAGCATAGAAATGTTGGAACTTCCTATAGTGATGTGCACTAGGGTTGTCCCGACCTTCTGATGAGAACGATACGATGATTTGGAACCACAAGATCAGCAACCAAACAATCGCAACGTCACCACACGAGGCGATCAACCGAATCAAAGACCCAATCGATCCTTATACCTGCTGCAACCAAGAACATGGTGATAGCAATTTCAATACAATAATCTCAAAGAAAACAAGGTGAGGTTCTATTTCTCAACTCGGGTGGTCTAGTCGACACACGCAAGATTGAGGAGGGACGCACACGGGGTCAACCAAAACACAATAAAACCTAAACCCCAAAGTATGATGGCAGGGGCTTTATATAGGGTGGGAACTAGACTTAGGGCGTCCAAAATAGGGTCGGCCACCACGCAACCCTTACCATACATAGGCCATGGGCCAAAAAATACGGTGACGCAACACCTGACAGAGTTGGCTTGTGATACTGTTCTGCGTTTTCCCGTCTATCTGGAGCGAATTGGAAGGTGAGGCTGGATCTATTGGAAAGCTTATCTCCTAAACTTTCAAACGGGTTGTCACACGCCGAAAACGGAGTCCAGGAGCCCAAGTGACGCCCATTTGAAGTTGGTGTGCTGCTGGATGGCCGAACCGGGTTTTTTGGCATCTTGGGTTTTCATACGAGTCTTTCTTGGCTCGTGGGCTGTCCTTGGCATGTGTGCTTGAGGCACTGGTTCTTTGTCTTGGGCTTGAAAGGCTGAGCTTCTGGATTAAGGCCCTTTTGCGATGAAGATGTCACAGCCGGAGGGGAAATAGTGGCAGCGGTCGTATCCTTCGGGTTGATGTCCTCATCACATAGACATGGCGTACACCGTTATATTGGTAAGTGTTGTTCCTAACACCTCGGTGAGGGCACCCCGTCAAGCAAACCTTGATGGGAGAGCCCGTACTACTTCGGCCTACCAATGTGCAAAGTTAAACTAGATAACTTAATTGGTTTAAGGTTGTCCCATACCAACACTTGTGGTTGTACAGATTATCTTAGATCATACAACACTATGTTCGGTCCTTAATCTGACACGGGCGATACTCCACCCTACACTACGTGCAAATCCCTCTGCACATCCGGCTATTGCCAATATTCGCCTGCATCAAAACCATAGTTTTATTTTGGGTTTTTAATCAAAATACCAGTAACCAACAGTGTCATTTCCAACATTTTCCATTTATCAAGAAACAAATTTTGATCTGGTCATCTACTCATGGTTCTAAGCATGGCTAAGCATGGATAATTATGAAATCGTATATACCCATGATAACATTAAATAATGTCTAAGCTTAATCTATGGTTATCAAGGTTCACATGTCCATACTTATCAAGGAAGTTTCATGAGACAACAGGTATAACTACCAGCACCACAAAATAGCGAATTTACAGAAAGTAAACGCATGCATGAAACATTTTAATAAACACAATACAAATTAAACACTGGGATCAAGATGATCAAAGGAGGGTGCTTGTCTTGCTTATTTATTGCTTACGACGAAGACGCAGTCGCAAATGACAGAGGCGACGACGGAGGCAGAGACGTCGGATTCTACACGTCGATCATTCGGAAATATAGCAAATATCCAACTTTAATAAGGGAAAAAAGAAAATAGACAGAAAATCAAATAAGGTCTTAATGCATAAAACAAGAATACTTTAGGGTTTGGATTGAACGATTTCAAGACCTCATGAATTAGATAGTTACACATTCATATAGTTAATGGCTTTTATGACGAACAAAACATGGTTTCTTCTATAGGTTATCTATTCTTGACTTATGAATTCAAGAGGCTAAACTTATGAATTCTTGCATTTATAACTTCGAATTCTTGATGCTAAAATTATTTGGATTAAAATAGTTAAAACATTAGTTAAATGGGTATGTGTGAATAGCACTTAAATCCTTAATTGACTTTGCACAAAAAGCGGTTTTGAACAAGTTAGATCTGTTAAGCTAGGTTACTGAATTTATTTGTGGTTTTTAAGAAGGTTCTGATGATACAAATATATTAGCTACAGACTTCTTCATTATTACAAAGTTTGCTTATTCAAATTATGGTTCATAAATCATAATACTTAGGGTTATTTGGCTAATAGGATTTATATGCAAAATATGATGAAACAAGATTATTTCTTCGGAAAAGGATAGTATATACTTTGAAGAACATTTCTAAGGTGATTTCTTACATTTTAGTGTTTAGACGGTATTAAGGTTTGTGTTATAAGGAATCGGATTATTGAGGTGAAGCGAACGATTAACATTTAGAGGTATTCGACTAGCAAGATTTAGTTGAAAAGCAAGTTGTAACAAGAATATTTTTCTGGATTATGGTAGTACATATTCTGAATATCAATACTAAAATGATCTTCATAATATTTGCATTTAGACGAGATATTTTACGGACTGTTGAAAATGTTTCTATTATCTAGGAAACATAACATTTAGGGTTATGTTACTAGATTCTTTTATATGCAAACCTTAACAAAATAATATTCTTTCTACAGAACATAGTAGTATGCACCTTATAGAGTATTTCTATGCTATTTTCATAAATCTTTTCATTTGGACGAGATACTTTACAAGCTTCTGAAAAGGCTTAAGTGATCATAACGATGACACAATAAGGTTCAGTTTCCGATTTAAGTTTGCGACTACGCCTTATAGGATTATTTATCCACTTTTCAGGCATTACTAGGGGGCATTTCTAAGAGTATTTTAAAGTTGATTTCGCGATGTTTAGCTTTTATCCGAAATGTTTTCCATATAAGTAATCATTAGGGTCTAACATGATCTTTATTCAAATTTGCACAAACATAAGATATTTTTGTACAATCAGCAAGGGTATTTATTTTTAGGGTCGTAAGATTTGGTTTCATCAAATTTGAAGCTCGGTTATGAAAGTTATGACTATTCGGACAATACAAGTATTGATACTTCGACTATTAAACATTTACTGTTTTCTATGGTGAACCTTAAATATTTTTATACATCTGGGATCCTTGTGATGTCAGGAGTATAATAAAACTAAGTTTGCCATGAATTGAGTTCATTTAATCTATATTCTAACTATTTGATTTTCTATGCACACATATATATACATTTTGCACTTGGGTTATTTTCTATTTTTAAAGATAGCTCAAATCAAGTTTACTTCTTAATTATTTTAGAAAATTCAGGTGTTCTGCTGCCACACTAGTATTTAGAAATCAATTTTACTTATTTCATATTTCTTTCATACAAGTTATGCATATTTGAATTTCTAGTGTATTGAATGCAATCTTTAATAGAAAGTAGTTCAAATATAAATGAAATTTAAATATTTTTATATATTTGAACTTCTCGAAGCATAAGGATTTTACTAAAATTGGTTTCATTCAATTCTAAATTTGTTTGCAGAATTTTTATATAAAGCATATCTTTAGGCCTTTTACTCAAATTTGAATTTCAAATTCACCCAGAGATCATTTTAAAATATTATTGCATATTATGGAATCACTTGATTTTATATGAATATAGAAATTCATTTCACTAATTTTGGAGTTATAATGCAAAAGTTACAAGTAATTGAATTATCTCGGTTATGAAAAATAAAAAGAAACAGCAAAATACGTTTCCTCTAAACTGGAAACGCCTTTACCGGGTTGAATTGGCTCTTGCAAGTCAGGCTGACAGCAGGGCCCGATGGGCAGTGACACCGAACGAGCTTCGGCTAGGGCTGGCCGCCGACGGAGCTACGGCGACGGAGGGGCTCGGCCAAGGGCACGATGAGCACCAGCTCACTGACGCGCGTTTGATGGTGGGGTCAAATACCTCCGGTGATGGCCGGAGCGGGCTGCCACCGGAGACCTACGACAGAGAAAAGGGCGGCTCACCGGGGAAGATGATGGTTAGGCTAGGCTCGAATGGGTAAATTCAGCGAGTCACCTGAGCTCCATTTTGGTGGTTGATTCATTTGGAGAAGCACCGAGCTAGACTATCAACGAGCGCCGGCCATGGGAAAGAAAGGCGCTCACGGCGACGGTGCTCTAGGCGATGGAACACGAAAACGACGATCAATGAGTAAACTAGGATGCATAACAAGGCTTCGGTTTGAACTTATCCCAACAATTGTTACCGATTTTGCCCGAATCGAAGATTTCCCCTCTTTCAGGTTTCCGGCGAAAATGGTGTAGAACTGAGCTTCAGGCTTTGGTGTTCGGTTCATAGAGTAGCTAAGGAAATGGGGGCCTCAATGCGATGCAATTGCGGTATTTATAGGCGCTAGAGAGTGAAGTCACAGGATTTCTGAGGGCAAAGGAGGGAATTGCGGCTCGGTTCATAGAGTAGCTAAGGAAAGGAGGGAATTGCGGCTCGGTTCTGAGGGCAACGTGAGTTGGCGCGTGATTTCTGCCCGACTCAGGACGACGCAAGCTGGTCAGGGTATGGCGTGCAGCTTCCAAGGATGAACATGGCGTGAGATGATAGGGTGGGCGGCACGGAGTTGTTGCGGCACAGGGCGACGAAGACTCGGGAGTGAGCGAGAGCAGCGAGCTCGGCTGCGAGGAGAAGAAGAGAGGGAGAAGGAAAACGGCAGCTGACAAATGGGATCGGGGTCCACTGGCAGAGGCTGAGAGGCTTTCCCATTCCTTGCCAATGAACGGTTACGGCATAGTGGACGACCCCACATGTCAGTGAGAGGGGACAAGACAAAGAGATAAGCTTCAGCACGGACAGTTCAGTACACGCATTAAATCACCATCTATTCACTGTCAAATTTTTTGAAACTTTGTTAACGATCTCTCCTGGTAATGGTTATCCTTCAGTAAAATTTCGGACCAAAATATCCTATAATGAATTAATTAAAATTCTGACGCTGTGCATCAGCCAGAATTTCCATTTCAGATTTTGATTTATTTAAGGGTACAAATTATATTATTTATTTTTGAAACTTTTTATAATAGTTCTATTTTTTTAGACAAATCCCATAAAAATTTCAAGTTAAAATATTATATATATATTTTATAATAATTCTGACATGCTGATTTTCACATTTTCAATGTTTCTGTTTTTGAATTTTAAAAAGGATTATATGAATTTATTAATTCCTAATATTTTTACCAGAGGTAAATAATATCTTGAGTATGTTATGGTAATTTTTACAGCTCCATATAAGTTACTAAAGTTTTAAATTAATTCTGACTTCTACTGTTTTTAGTCAAAAGAGATGTCACTCATTTCATTTATTTACTTTTCTGTGCTTAAAATTTTCACTTGTTGACTTTACTGATTTACCAGCATATCTAGGGTTCCATGGTAAATTTTCCAAAATTTTACTTTTACCTTTTTATCTTCTTACCATTTTCCATTTATTAATTCTATTTGTTTGATTTTTCTCACAAAGCATAAGTCCAAGGAAAATCCAAATAAAAACTAATAATACCAAGAAAACTCAGAGATAATCTTTTTCAAATTCAAAATATTCATTTTCATTTTATTAGGATTTTTGGGATGTTACACTAGTGAACAAGTTGGGAAATCGGGGTGGGAAAGACCCAATAAATTTCAAATATTTATCATTTTTTCGGACCGATCACATGCATTCACTACTACAGAAAGGCTTATCATGGACGGTTCAGAAACCTCATCACTGACGGTTTTGTGAATCGTCTGTAAACCTGTGCCAGTGATAAGAAAGCACATTATAGACGGTTTCCAAACCGTCAGTAAAAACTATTATCAGAGACGGTTCTATAGTCTGTTGACAAGTAATCACAGACGGTTTTTAATTATAACCGTCTGTGATATGTTTTTTCCCCTAACTCTCTTAGCAGAACTTTCATGATTAGTATATGTTGTTTGAAATTTTCTTCTCTTATATGTTTCTGCAACAACATTTAAAAGACACAACTAGTTATAGATTTTGCAATTGAATATCAAAATATTCTAGATGCATCGAGGCAACAGCTTGTCTGATGAGGAGAGTCTTAAAATATGAACATTTGTAGCACTTTCATCACCTTCTTATTATAATATTGATGGATTCAACGCAATATCCAATTCCATCAACAGTTCGTCCTGAAAGTTCATACTCTGATTTCTTTCAGGACGAACTATTGATGGAATTGGATTTTATGTTGGAATCCATCAATATTAGAATAAGAAGGTGATGAAAGTACTACAAATGTTCATATTTTAAGAAGGATGTTTTAATATTCAATTGAAAAATCTATAATTGGTTGCATCTTGTAAATGTCATTGCAGAAATATCTA
This sequence comes from Otatea glauca, assembly GCA_036346275.1. Taxonomy (NCBI): domain Eukaryota; kingdom Viridiplantae; phylum Streptophyta; class Magnoliopsida; order Poales; family Poaceae; genus Otatea; species Otatea glauca. The sequence continues at coordinate 40,118,732 of CM070723.1, read as the reverse complement.
AAGAGAAGAAAGTTTCGAACAACATATACTAATCATGGAAGTTCTGCCAAGAGAGGTAGAGAAAAACATTATTTCATAGTTCAACACAAGAAGACCATACCACAAATGTGATAACGAAATATTTCATAATTCAGGTGACAATACATTAACAAAATATGATATATACTACAAATATCAACAAGTGTACATTGATAAACCACATTATTTCATAATTCAAGACAAGAAAACCTTAGGAGTTTTTCATGTCTTCCATCATATGTGCCATTGCTTCCGCAATAGAGGCTTCTCGGTTCTCTCTGATGTTCTACAACTCAATACAGTGCCAATTTGTTTGACACTAATAACCGATTGATCTTTAGTCGTGGTGAAAAGGGAATGTTGGTATATTATCAGTAACCACATCGAATTTTACAATAAACATTTATATTACCTCTATAAGCTCAGCTCTAGCTTCTTCCAGCTCTGCATTCGTCCTGCAGTCCTTACTGATGAGTGCCGTGTTATGGGATTCAATATCTTGCAATTTGTCATTTATGTCTTTCAGTTCTTGTTTCATCTCATAAATCTTTTCCGCTAACTTAGACTTGCACTTTAGTTGTTCGATCTCTACCTCAAGTTTTTGTTTAGCTTCTAATAGCTTTTTCATGTTGTCTATTTTACCAAACAAGGAAATTATAAAAGTGCATAATGTATAACATCCATACATGAATTAGAATATGCAACACCATAGCCTCACATGATGCGCTTGATGCTTCACAATCACAAGTTGATAATAAAATCTCACAACTGTTCAGGAGATATGTTGAAGATGGTGAACATTTCATGAATGTGCGTAGGTAGTTACTAGGAACCTATCCCTTTGGGTTGGAGCAATTCTATTGTACTGCTTCATTATGAACAGATGATCATGCTTTATCAATGATTCTAATAAAACACTCATTCTGGCTATCTATTTATGGCTTCTTCTATTGCATATAAGTTGTTGGGACATATATATTGTATGATAAATACTAGCATGAGGTTTGTAAGTCCTGCATTTTGTTCCAGTGGAAACTAATATGATCTAGTCAGCCTCTACCTTTTGACTTTGCTATCTAGTCTTTCTTTGAGTTTGTTATAACTATAGCAACCCACTATATTTTCAATTGCTATTGTGTCTGGAACACGATATTTATAATCTGCAACATGATTAGAATCCATGTATTCAAGAGCAAGTGTAGCAATTGGCACTGGTTCACAATCACAAGCATGCCCTAGGTACATATCGATGCTTCACAATCACAACCATTGATCTATTAACACAAGGACACAAGGTACTCACCGAGGAGGAGTAAACGACGGAGAGGAGGAGTAGCCGACGAGGAGGAGGATGCTTGCGACCGGGATGATCGTCGTCGCCTCTACAACCTCAGGCTCGAGGGCGACCGATGAGTGCAGCCGCCAGTGAGGGGAGGTCGAGGGCGCGGGGGGAGATTCTGGCCGGGGACGCGCCGAGGCCAGCGGCGTCGGGGGGAAGCACCGCGGTGGGGGACAAAGCGTCGGCGATAGACAAACCGTCAACTAGGGTTTTGAGAGTTAGAGTTGGTAACTAAACGATCTGTGCTAAGGACCTAGTTATATACTAAGGGAGTGTTATCACAGACGGTTATATTAAAGAACCATCTATAATAAGACTGTAACTTCCCAAAAAATATAATAAAATGAAAATGAATATTTTGAATTTCAATATGATTATTTCTGAGTTTTATTGACATCATTAGTTTTTATTTGGATTTTTCTTGGATTTATGCTTGGTGTGAAAAATCCAACAAATAGAATTAATGAATGGGAAATGGTAAGAAGATAAAAATGTAAAAGTAAAATTTTGGAAAATTTACCATCGAACCCTAGATATGCTGGTAAAACAGTTCAATCAACAAGTAAAAAATTTTATGCACAGGAATATGAATAAATGGAATGAAATGACAACACTTTTGACAAAAAACAATAGAAGTCAGAATTACTAGAAAATCTTCAAAATTTATTTGGAGCCATAAAAATTACCATAATGCTCTGAGTGTAGAAGCTACTACTGATAAAATTTAATAAATTAATAAGCTCATATGATCCTTCTAAAAATTCAAAAACAGAAAAATTGAAAATCTGAAAATCAAAATGTCAGAATTTTTATAAAACAAATATACAATATTTTAATTTGGAATTTTTATAGATGCATGCCAAACCCAAAAAAACTCTTACAAAAAGTTTTAAAAAAATAATTAATACAATTTACACCCTTAAATTAATCAAAAACCGAAATGAAAATTCTGGATGATGCACAGTGTCATAATTTTATAAATTAACCATAGGGTATTTTAGTATCAAAATTGTACCGAAGATTACCAACTCCCAGTAGACAGTGGTTAAAAAGTTTCACAACTTTTCGACTTGATTTGATAGCCAAATGAATGTGAGTACTAGCTTGTCCCGGCCAGCCTCATCACCTAATCTCGTCCTTTGTCTCTGCCATGTGGGCCCCAGTCTCAGAGACCGCAATAACTCGCTAGAAGCACCAGAGAAGCCCTTCTCTCCCTGTTAGTGGTCCCCGGCACCGCTGTCAGCCGCTACTTCCCTCTCCCTCTCTTCCTCTCTCCCAACTGAGACGCGCTCTGCTCGGTCAAGCGCTCTCGATCCTTCCATCGGTCTCGCTGTTTTCCCAGCCGATTTGTCGCATTGGTTGCGCTAGCCTCACCTCGCCGTTGCCACATTCATCCTTAGCTTCTCTCACACCATACCGCCTCAATTAAATCTTGCGCCACCTCGCCGAGTCTGTACAGAACTGAGGGATAAGCCGCGCGTGCGTTTAAACGTTGGAGAAGCCAACATTCTTCGGCTATAAATATCACCTTTGCGTCGTCATTGAGACTTTCCCTACTCTTTTCCACTTCATCTGAACCCACTTCCTTAGCCATCCACTGAACTAAGAGCATAAGGCTGAAGCCTTTCTTCATTCGGCTGCAAGAAAATGAAAAGGGGGAAATCGGTGAATGAGCTAGTCCGGTGAGAAGTATCCTGATTCCTTGAGAAAATAACACCCTGATGCCCCACTGGTCACTTCACAACGCTCATTTTTAGCTCTTTTTTCCTACAACACCACCGCACTGCTCTCCTTCTTCTCCAGCTCCGGCGCATGGTGGTGGAGCTCTCCAGTCAACCTTCGATCGAATCGACAGGCAAAACGAAGTCTCTGGTACTCCCTGATGCTTATGCTGGTGATGTTCAAAATCGAGAACCCCTAATTTCTTCTCCTCACCATTTGGCCATGGCGCCGCCGCCCCCCTCACGGTGGCAGCCCACTCCGGCCATCACCGGATGTGATGGACCCCACAATCGGGTGCGCACCAGTGAGCTGGTGCTTATGGTGCCCTCGACCGAGCCCATCCGTGACTGTAGCTCTGCCGGTGGCCAGCCCTAGCCGAAGCTCTGTTTCGGTGTCACTGCCCGGTGGGCCCATTCTGTGAGCCAGCGTGAGGTTCTTCAGTTCAAACCGGTAAAGGCGCCACTTCAATACAGAAAGCGCATATCTGATTTCTGCAGAATTTTTTATACCCGAGATAATTCAACTATCTGTAACTTTTGCATTATACGTCCAAATAAAATGAAATAAATTTGTAAAATCATATAAAATCTTGTAGTTCCAAAATAGGCAAAAAAATATTTTGAAAAACAGTAATGGATGAATTTCAAATTGAAATTTGAATAAAAGGCCTAAAGATATGCTACTTATAAAAATGTTGCAAACAAACTTAGAATTAAATGAAACTAATTTTATTAAAATCCTTATGCTACTAGAAACTCATATATATAAAAATATTTAGATTTCAACTTTGTTTGAATCATTTTCCATTAGAGGTTGTTCTCAACACTATAAATGTTCAAAAATATAGAATTTGTATAAAAGTAGATCCAAAATGAGTAGAATTAATTTTTAAATACTAGTATGACAGTAGGCTACCTTAATATGCTGAATTGATTTAGGAATGAACTCGATTTAAACTTGCCTTATGAATAGAAATGATCCAAATGAATTACATGTTTGCATTTATTAACTAGCAGTAGTATGTACATACATATATAACCTTCATACTGAGATATCAAACTGAATTATTGTTGCTGAAATGTCTTTGAATAAAGCAATAAAGTATTATATAGGTGCAAATTTAATCTGAATAAAGATCATAAGCTTTCTTCATGTAAAAGAATATATAAATATGTATGTATATAAATATTGAAGAGCAAAGTCATGATAAGAAACTAGATTCTAAATATCTAATGTAATCAAAATATTTTATCCAGCAAGAATCATTACAATAAAGTCATAATCAACACTTAACCAAATAGTTATAGTTTCAATACTTGTATAATCCAAATAGTTATATCTTTCACAAACTAACCTCAAATTTGACAAAACTAAATCCTAATGACCTGAAAAATAACATCCTTGCTGTTTATGTAAAAAATATATTATGTTTGTGTAAATTTGAACTAAGTCCATATTAGACCCTAATGATCACTTCTATGAGAAACATCTCGGATAAAAGCCAAACATCACGAAATCAACTTTAAAACACTCTTTGAGGCATCGCCTGCTAATGCCTGAAAAATGGATAAATTATCCTATAAGGTGCAATCGCAAACTTAAATCGAAAACTGAACCTTTATCGTGTAATTTATGGAAACACTTAAGCCTTTTCGGCAACTCATAGAATATCTCGTCTAAATGCAAATATTATGAAGATCAGTTTGGAAATGATGTTTAGGATATGTACAACCATAATATAGAAAAATATTCTTGTTACAATTTACTTTTCAACTAAATCCTGCTAGTTGAATAACTCTAAGTTTTATGGTCATCAGAAGCACATTATATGAATAGTTGAGTTAATGAAACATATAGTTAATATGCTTGTGTCATAAGAATCATATTATAACCTGTGACACCCCGGCACCCCACGTGCCCTGGATGTCACACCCTCAATAAGACCCAACACCCAGCATTAAAAGAAAACAATGCATAACAACTAACATACTAGTAGGTGGCCGAACTTACTAAAACTTTCGGCAGCACCTCACCTAAAATAGTAGGCATCCACTTAACAGACAAGGTGGATAATAATCATACCAACACAAGCATAACAACTAATATCAACATTTAGCAACTAATAAGCTTAACTACACGATGAGGCTTACAATAACCAAAACCACAAATACAATATCACAAAGATCCCACACTAAACACAAATGTGAAACTTTATTCCAAACTATTATTTGATCATAGCATGAGAGTGAGTGTGAGTGATGCTATTTCCCATCCCAGCCTGGAGTCCTCAGAGTACCTAAAACCACACAAACAACAAGCATGAGTCCAAGGCTCAACAAGTACATCGAAGAACATAAACATAGCTAAATAGCATAGCTTGAGACGAATAATTTAACTATATAACATACTTAAATTCAGCAAGTAGGCAAAGCGGTAATATCCTAATCATTTCCCAATTTCAACCCATTTATCAACTGTGATTGAGTTCACAACTCAATATCTCAACCTTCTTCACCTTATTCCTCAAACAATATTAACAATGCAATGCAATGCTGTATGCTTTTATGCTCATGCACCTTTTCATCATTTATAACAGTATACTAAATGCACGCCCGTCAGCGTGCACCCTCTCATCCCCTTCCATCCCGTGGAGGGTGCCTACTCTTACTGACTCGCTCCCATCCATCTTTGTGGATGGGACTACGAGGTAGGACTTTTGTGCTTACTACGCGTGAGCACAGAGGCCCACATCGACATGGGTCGCCTCTTCCATCATGAATGCAAATATGCAATTGACAATGTTTATAAGCACAAAACATGAACATGAATATAAACATGCACATCATCATATACTTACATTCATCACCTTATCATTTGCACCATCATAAACATAATCACCTGTAACAATCCATAATGCAATGCAACAATTGCAATTAAATACTCACTTTTCATTTGCTATCCTTCATCCATCCTCATCATCACAAGTTTGGAATATATTCTCTACCTGCATAATTCACGAAAACCACCTATGACAAATCCAGGACTTCCAGGTGTACTCAAGTCAAACTGGAACTTTCGGTCTTCATACCGGAACATCCGATCCAACCAGTCGAAACTCCCGACCCAAACGGTCGGAACTTCTGATTCTTCCAGAGAGGGACTACCTTGGGACTAATTGCTACCTACAACTTCCATCATAGGTATTAAGATAGCAATTACACCCTTTCTGATCCTAAAAACTGCACTAAACTTCTCATATACATAATCCCTAGAAAACATACTTGTTCATCTATTCTACACACCAAAACACTCAAATCAATTACAAACATCACCCGATGTACTTGCCTTTAACCACGAGGAGTGGAGTGGCATGAGCATGAAGCCACTCACGAAGACACACCACCTGAAAATAACATTTGTATACTCATTTTTCAAAGACTATATAGTTCATAATAACATACAACACTTCTACACCCAACCCCCAAAACAGCCCCAAAACCCAACAAATGGAATTCTGGACAGCAAGAGCGCAAATGAGCACATCTTCCAAATGGCTAAATTGAACTTTGAGTTCTTGTGCTTTAAATGACCACAAGAGGATAACCTACAGTTACCCTACAGCCATTCATTCAGGAGCTGAATCTAAAGCCATCAAATTTCACTCTGAATCTCAGTCCAAATTTCTGAACTTTCAGCAGATTCTAATTTCAGGACAGCGAGCTTCCAAATAGCATAACTTTTGATTCTTGAATCCACATCAAGCAAACAAGGATATTTTCTTAATCTACAAAAAGTTTCCTAACTTTCTCTAAGAAAATATAAATTCTCAATCGACCTACATCTAGTCTTAAAAAGCAGTTCAAATTTCAGCTACCAACACACGCAGATTCAGGACAGCAAACACTAAAACGACCATAACTTTTAAACCGCTAAACCAAAATTCAAGTTCTCAGTCTCTACTGAAACTTAAGACAACGATACACAACTTTCACAACATACGGACACTCTGGAACTGAACAAAAGAACCCAAAAATGCTCCCTAAACTTCAGTCAGAAAATCTGAACTTCCAGAAGGGACCCATGTTCTGGACAGCAATTTGCACAGAGCACACTTAGAGCTATACAACTCCAAATCAAGCAAATGAAGATATTTTCAACATTTACAGGAAATTTTCCAACTTTTTCAAGGTATTTACAAATTCTAATTCGGCTTCTATCTTGGCTTAATCAACAGATTACTATGACCACTTCGACTGCCAGCAGATTCAGTGCAGCCTGCGGTAAAACGAGCATAACTTTCAAACGGCTGAACCAAATTGAGTGTTCTCAGTCCCTATTGAATTGTAAGAAATAGATATACAACTTTCTCTTCCATCAAACCCTCAGGAAAAGCCCATAAAATCCGTGAAATCGAGCCCTAGCAGAGGGATGAAATCTGCCCGAAAATAGAACAATCCCAAACAACTCAAATCCTCAATTCAACTCAACTCAAACTGAATAATCCTAGCAAGAACACTCTAGAAACTAACATGCAGGACCAATCCCCAAGGTTTACCTTAGCTCCAAGCTTCAAATCTGCAAGGATGCACAAGGGGAAGGAGCTTGCTGCAGGGGGAGGCGCCTTGGGAGGAGGGGGTGCTGCTGCTGTTGCTTGAAGGAGGAGGAGGCGCCATGGGAGAAGCCCTTGCTGGGAGGAGTAGCAAACTTTGTTTGGGGAGAAAAGATTAGGAGTGAATCGGCTGGGGATTGAGGGGTGACCGGCTGTGCCAAAAGAGGGCTATGATTAGGAGCAAAGCCCAACAAAAACAGCCCAAAGCCAACCCAAACCAGCCCAAAAACAGTCCAAATCGATCACGACTTTGTGAGATATTACACCCTTGACTAAAAAGCTTCAAATCTGGAAAAAGATTTGGGACATTACATTCTCCTCCCCTTAATGGAATTCAACCCTGAATTCCCGGAATGCCAACTAAAAGAAACGGATATATCAAAGAATTTAAATCACAACACAAACCCGGTAGGAGCACCTCTGGGAATTTCTCACGAAGGTAATACTCCAAATTCCAAACCACTTTTCTCTCAGACTAAGTTATCTCCTCACAACTCCACATTCACTCCAATACCTACTTAAATTTGCAAGGGACAAAACTCGAAGGTATTGCCTTGCTTAAGACCAAGGCCTAACAAAACTCCCTCGCATTCTAGATTCCAATGAACTTCCTAAACAAGGAATTTCACAAGAACTTAAGGACTCAATCATAATAATTGATATGCCAACTTCCCATATCATACCGCTATCGCAAAATAATCTTATGCAACTCAGAAAATTTTCTTTGGCATTACTGGATAAGACCTCCATATAACCAACCAATGCCATCGAAGGAAATAGCCCACCTTGGCATAATTTTCCCTTCCAACTGTAAACCACGATTTAAAATTTTATTCCATCCTCTCCCAGGAATATCTCACACCCAGGAACAACTAGCTAAAATAATTATCCACAACAAAACACCTTACAACAAATTGCTATCACCTTCACTACAACCAAACGATATTCCCAACAAAAATTTGGACCAAGATATCAAAAACCTCCATCATAATCCACCCTTAAACCACTAATATTCAACACCTAGCCCAAGCTAGGATCGCAGATCATTACCAAACCACAAACGGTTCTCTTCTTAAGAGGACATTGCCCTCACATACATTCACTTAATAACCAAGCCCAAGAGTATACTCAACAATATCCCAAGCATTCATATTCTTAACTCAGTCTAGAATGCAAAAGAAATACAATTCTCTTGAACCAAATGAACCACATACATCACCTTGTACCCAACGCGCTAAAATTCACCTTGGTGAGAAACTCAACAAATTCCAATGATCACTCATTTTCTTTTCCCATGCCAGATCGCAAAGGAAAACTCAATTCTCTTACATCGCATAAACCACTTTTATCATTTCAAAGTAATGCAATAAAATTCGCATCGGGGAAGAACCCAAATTAAAAGAGGAACCCCACGCAAATCTTTGACAAAAGCCCCCTATAAACCATAATAAAACAGCTCGCTTTCACCACAGCAAATCCTCTCACAATTAAGCAAAGTCAACATTTTGGGAAGAGAAAATCGACTCTTAAGCAAAAGGGAACTTATTTCCAACAGAACCCACTTCACTATCAAAAATCACTTATGAAACATTCATAACACTAACACTTTGGAAACATTCACAGATACCACATCCATTTTCAATTACTCCAACTCTAGTCAAAATAGAGTTACAAATAGGATTTTCAGCTCAAGAGCTTCCAACACCATCCTTCATGTCCATAGGTGTTCCCTTCAAATAGTATTTCCAAAGTTAATACGTTTTGTATGCTAAGGGGCGTGATCCAATATACATTCTTAAGTGTAAATCCCACATTCCTAACATAATCTAAATAACTTAGCCAAGACACGAATGGCATGGTTAAAAGAAAGGAAGCATCTCAAAAGCTGCCAACAAATCTCTTCCTGATTAAACATTCTTTCATCCTCAATTTCAATCATCAAAGCTAACTCCGCAACTTGTCAAAATGCAAACTTAAATAGGGGAGTTCTATTGCACACTAATTAAAACGCCTTAACCCAAAGGCATGCACCCCCAAAAGATCATACCATCAATTGAATCCATAAATCCTTAAAAGAAGGTTCAACTCGAATCCCACCATTTCTGGTATTCCAATACTCTTGCCATTAAAGGTTCCATATTCATCGAAGGTTTCCTGAAAAGCCCAACATACTTTAACATAATTTACAAAATCCAATCTTCCTTTAATTACCTTCTCCTATTCATATAACCCCCACGGGTCATTTTATCATCAAACCCTAACCCACGTCTATCTCCTGGCAATCCACAAGGAGAACCACGTCATCACTTTTTGAGCACATCTATCTTAACAGTTAATTCAACATAAGACGCGCGTCATCACTTTCTTTTGGTCCATTAACCAAGACGAACCATCCTTCATACAACTATCTATTCCAAGCTTAGAACACACGACAATAAATAATCCATATGCAATATAGACCAACAAACCTCATGACTTTACATCATCACACTCCCGTGCTTTACACCAACACCTAGCTATAGTAAGCCATCAAATGGATCATTCTAGACCTTTTCCATCATGATCAATACTAGCCTTACAGGAACACTATCCCGTACTTCCAATTAATTCCATGGCTCGCAACAAATTGCAATAAACTCTCATCAAATTTTACTTTAGAATCACCTGCTATCTTGATTAATCTTTCTCTACCAACAAAATAAATTAGGTTGTCTTCAAACAACCAACAACTTCATTTTAACCACATTGGTAGCTTACCTCGACTCAATCCTCTAACTATGCATCACAGACTTAAAGTTTTAAACGTCCTCATGGGTCACCTACCCTTAGAATAACAAGGTATGACCCCAACCTTTAAGTAAACACCAGCTTTTAAACGCGAATAAACATGATTAAACATTTTTTTCTTTCCAGAAAAACCAATCCATAAATCACAAAGGAGCTCGACACTCAAATTTGATGAAATAACATAACCGAATCCTAGTCATGCATAAGTTCTCCAAATTAAATGCCAAACTCCAAATTTCCATGAAGGAAGAGGGTTACAAAGACGATCACCCAAAAAGGAAAACGGCGAGATCAAATACCCCCCCTTTTTTTTACAAAGTCACAAAACTTCAGTCCTCACAACTAAGTCTGGCACAAAACAACAATAACTCTTCTAAACTTGGAGGATGACAAATACAATAATAAATCGATAACTTTCTTCACAAAGCAACCAACGCCAACCAACAAAACCGGGTGCCAAAGCTGAAATAGCAACCAAAAGAGACGCAACCCTAAACTCTTCTTCTTTGTCTTAAACCCAAGAAGACAAAATCAAATAATCTACTCCCCTAGCTCTCCGAACTATGACATAAAGGACAAGCACTCTACCCCACGGGAGGTCCTTAGTCCGCCGGTGGCGGCTCTAACCGGTCACACCGATAAATTATGACCTTTACCACGGTTATCAACACCTGACCGAAACCATTTAGCACAAATTAACTCATAAATATAACAACATGCATCACTATAACATCAAAGCTTAGATAAAGCATTAAAGCATAATGCAGTAATTACCAAACCCATCCCTACTGTGCATCAGAGTGTGTCAAGTTTTAAATTAATTAACCAATCTACCTCCAATTTTAAAGTTATTGCCATAAGGCCACTTTTAAAAGGATAAACCTAACCCATGTTTCTAACTTCACAAAGCAAAATTTTAGATCACTGTAGAGTAATCTGCAAATTCCAAGCACCACGGAGCTGAAGCCCGCTCTGATACCAACTATGACACGCCGGCACCCCACGTGCCCTAGATGTCACACCCTCAACAAGACCCAACACCCAGCATTAAAAGAAAATGCATAACAACTAACATACTAGTAGGTGGCCGAACTTAATAAAAATTTCGGCAGCACCTCCCCTAAAATAGTGGGCATCCACTCAACAGACAAGGTGGATAATAATCATACTAACACAAGCTTAACAACTAATATCAACATTTAGCAACTAATAAGCTTAACTATACGATGAGGCTTACAATAACCAAAACCACAAATACAATATCACAAAGATCCCACACTAAACACCAATGTGAAACTTTATATTCCAAACTATTATTTGATCATGGCATGAGAGTGAGTGTGGGTGATGCTATTTCCCATCCCGACCTGGAGTCCTCAGAGTACCTAAAACCACACAAATAGCAAGCATGAGTCCAAGACTCAACAAGTACATCGAAGAACATAAACATAGCTAAATAGCATAGCTTGAGACGAATAATTTAACTACATAACTTACTTAAATTCAGCAAGTATGCAAAGCGGTATTATCCTAATCATTTCCCAATTTCAACCCATTTATCAACTGTGATTGAGTTCACAACTCAATGTCTCAACCTTCTTCACCTTATTCCTCAAACAATATTAACAATGCAATGCAATGCAATGCAATGCAATGCTGTATGCTTTTATGCTCATGCACCTTTTCATCATTTATACTGGTATACTGAGTGCACGCCCGTCAGCGTACACCCTCTCATCCCCTACCATCCCGTGGAGGGTGCCTACTCTTACTGACTCGCTCCCATCCATCTTTGTGGATGGGACTACGAGGTAGGACTTTTGTGCTTACTACGTGTGAGCACAGAGGCCCATATCGACATGGGTCGCCTCTTCCATCATGAATGCACATATGCAATTGACAATGTTTATAAGCATAAAACATGAACATGAATATAAATATGCACGTCATCATATACTTACATTCATCATCTTACAATTTGCACCATCATAAACATAATCACCTGTAACAATCCATAATGCAATGCAACAATTGCAATTAAATACTCACTTTTCATTTACTATCCTTCATCCATCCTCATCATCACAAGTATGGAATACATTCTCTACCTGCATAATTCACGAAAACCACCCATGACAAATCCGGGACTTCCGGGTGTACTCAAGTCAAACCGGAACTTTCGGTCTCCATACCGGAACATCCGATCCAACCAGTCGAAACTCCCGACCCAAACGGTCGGAACTTCCGATTCTTCCAGAGAGGGACTACATTGGGACTAATTGCTACCTACAACTTCCATCATAGGCATTAAGATAGCAATTACACCCTTTTTTATCCTAAAAACTGCACTGAACTTCCCATATACATAATCCCTAGAAAACATACTTGTTCATCTAATCTACACACCAAAACACTCAAATCAATCGCAAACATCACCCGATGTACTTGCCTTTAACGGCGAGGAGTGGAGTGGCATGAAGATGAAGCCACTCCCGAAGATACACCACCTGAAAATAACATTTGCATACTCATTTTTCAAAGACCATATAGTTCATAATAACATACAACACTTCTAACTGCACTAAGCTTCTTTCTGTCGTAGGTTGCGGGGGGATTATCATCGACGTGATCTTTCTAGGGATTTTGCCTTGTCAGTTGCCTACGGGTTGAATGGGCACACTACAAGACTTTGCTTCTTTTGCTGCTATATGCTCTGAGTTGTAAGGTTTTCTTTGTATAATAGTTTCCGCTTAATAATATGTTGTATAGTTGTGATTCTAATTGTTGAAAATGTGCGTACTAGCCACTGATCATGGGACTAGTACTGTATGTGGATTAGATTTCTATTTTTGCATTTATGCGAAAATGGGGGTCGTTTTAGTTGGTATAAGAGTTATACTGACCATAGGATAAACCCTAGATAGAATGGTCGTTAGTATTAGAAAAAGCAAATTCGAAATCATATTTTCCGAAGTTACTATATTTGCAAAATGTAGTCTTTGCTATTCTTACCATCTCCTTAAGATCCTACTCTTACCCGCACTTTCATTTTGGTTTGTAAACAAATTCCTCTTTCCTTAAAATTAATTCTTGCCTATAGTTCATCTATACTGTTTGCTTCTGAAGATGTCCGAGACATGGTGATGCCATCCTTCATGCTATCTAGTGAATACTACAATGTCTATGCCAGCATTCTCAAGGAAGCAGACAACGCTTCACTAACCTTGACAAGACTGAAGTAAAGCCTACTTCATGAAGAGCCAACATTACCTAACAGTAAAATACGAAAGATTAGAATATATTAGGATCCACCTTAAGATGAGAACCCTTATTCATAGCATATTATTCCGCGCTAGTTATATAAAGCATTTTTAATGTGGTGTTTATAACTTGCTACTTAAAAATTGGTTTTTATTTTGTTTGAGAGGACTGATTTATGTGTGAACTTAACCTCTATGTTAAAGTTTTACAATAAATTGTCCTTATGTATAAATATGGAAAACTTATCCTTTCTTTCCGTATAACTTCTCGCCTGTGTATACATAATGGTCATTAACCTTCCCCAAAATCAAGTCTCATCAAGATTTGTAATATAGTCTCCATTACTACTTTTAGCTATTTGAGACCACACCATCCATATATAAACCTAGGCCAAGATATTAGTAACACCAAACATGCTTAAGCAGCTTTCGGCCAGTTAAAACCTAATTGTTCCAAATAATAACTCCTGACCGTGCCACAAAACCCACCTCATTGCTTTGCTTAGATTATATACCATGAATCTAAGTTAGAACCAGAAACGTATATGCTTCTGAATGGAAACCTTAGAATGGTCGCTAAAATGGGAACTTGAAAAATTGAAAACCCTATTTTTCTAAAATAAATATAAAAAGAGTAGCATTAGTTGTATATATATATATATATGCTCTTTTTCCCATTTGTAAGATTTAGTTTCCTTATCTGTATACTCTTTCCTCTTATTGGGTATCTCATATACTCAATTCCTCTCTGTAGAACTTTCTTTCTTCGCTTCTAGTAATTCTTTCTAGAAGTATTTCTCTCTATCCTTTTTCCTTAATAAAAGCCACCAGCAAATCTTTTTGAAAATAGTTCCGATAACAAGTCAACAACATCGTGACGTCTATATCAACAGCTTTAAGAAGATGGAGGTAGCAAAGAATCATTGCTTCACCAACTTCATAGAAGTTTCGGAATATCGACGTCAGTAGGTGGTGCTAATGTTAAAAGAAACTCGTCACCGAATAGTCTACTTTAAAAGACCATTATTATGCGAGTTACGCGTTAGTCTAACTACATAGTAAACCTCTTGTGCAGAAATAAATATGGTTAGGTTAGTAGAAGAAAAACCTTAGATACCCATCCCATATACTAGGTTGAATATATATAGTTTTACCGTGCTGTTTAAAATTTGTTGTAAATCTTTTGTATTGTTTTCCGGGTTACTCTCGTAAATGTTAAATTATTAAGTTGAAATTTACGATGTGCCAACCCTACTTAATAAGAAAATTTAATTAAGGAAATTTTAAGGAACGAAACATTGCCTTATGAACTAACCAGCAATTACCTAACCCATATACAGGCTATTCTCAAAAGATTATTTTAATGAACGAAACATTTCTGTGTATCGCAACAAAATCTCATCTAAATAACTTTACCTTAATAAATCTTGTTGCAGGATACCTGCAACACAATCCATTAATACATCTACTGAAAGTAATGAGTAATAAATTTTTCAGTCTTTATAATCAACCTTCGGCTCTACCTAAACAATTCTGGTAGAGATGCATCCTTTCATTTATCTCAAACATTTTAACATATTGAGTACCTCTCCTTAAATTAGCTTATTCTTGCTAATGATTCTCGATATAAATTGTTAACACTCGTCATCTACTTTGCGAAACCCAACCAAGAAAAACGAATGCAAGAATCTCCAAACTTGGCACAAGTGCTCGCCATAATCGAACAAAATCACCAGACACATATTTTTCTTCTCCACGACAGCAAGCAACCAGCTCTCTGTGTTTCGGTCAAAACCAAACATCTAGTGCAATTCATTGCACCGATCACGTAGCTCCACTAAACACACGACAAAAGGGATCAATTCAACACTGTGCCTTTTCACCTAGTCTTTTCCTTCTCTCTATCTTTCCTTCGAACGAGCCCGGTACAGAGTAGAGCGCAAGTTTCTTTGTGTTCACATTTGGTGCCTGCTTCGGTGGCTTGCTCCCACTGCCTGATGATCACCACGACAGGACGCACCACCTCCCTCACTCCACCATGGCAGGCCAGCACAATGCCCAGCTCACTGATGCCAGTGATGGCAATGAGACAGCCGCTATACTCTTATTTCTGCCTTAGTCATGTCCTGCGCCATTGAATTCCCAATGACTTCACTTGACCGCCTACCAAAACTATCGTCGTTCGAACCCTGCTTATATTGCCTTAAGGACCTATATAGGTCACTTTACACCTCAATCAGCAGACCGTATCACTCCCCATTACCATACCTCTGCACATGTGCGCCTAGTTCAACCTTGTCATGCACCATCACCGCACATACACTCAGCCATTAAGCTTCCCCTGTTCCTTGGTCAATCAAACAGTGAAAACACTACTTGTTGCACAGACCCACTGCAACTTGGCCGCCTTT
This sequence comes from Otatea glauca, assembly GCA_036346275.1. Classification (NCBI taxonomy): domain Eukaryota; kingdom Viridiplantae; phylum Streptophyta; class Magnoliopsida; order Poales; family Poaceae; genus Otatea; species Otatea glauca. Next base: position 40,102,586 of record CM070723.1, on the reverse strand, counting down.
ACTCACACTCGTTCACATTCTGTGGAAACGTCTTCATTCCTTTTTAAATACCTAACCATGACTCTCTCAATTTACCCCACTTCTTCTCTACAAGCACCACAAACCGTCACCCATTCATACACTGGCGCCACCATCCTTATCTCTTTTAAATACCAATGCCCAGCTCAATGCCCCCTAAATTTGATAGTTGTCGATACGATTCAACATCAATGAGAGAAATTTTGAGCCCTAGTTCCTAAAGATTTCGCAATCAGAAAAAAACTAGTCACTCAGAAAATGTCGCTTAAAGAATATCCTAAGAAACAATAAGTTGAGATTCACAAGGAAGATAGTATCGGGCATACAATTAAACCTAACAAGATACCACGAGAAACATATACGTGCTATAATTGTCACGAAAGTGGCCATCTTGCAAAATGATGCCCATAAGAAGAACAACTGTCTTTAATAGCCATAATTATCAGTCAAGATAATGGTTCAGTGATTGTCTCCAGAAAGATTCTAGAGTCATTCGCCGTGCCCTCCCAATCAACCATCACATATGTGAAACTCGTGAAAATATAAAGCACACAAACTAATTTGTGTTGGTGAAACTCGTATTCCACGATAACGTATTTGGTTTGCTGTTGGAACTTGGACAGCTAGTCAGTCGGAGCTATTAGTCTTTTCTCTCTAGTCTCTTGGTTCTGTCCCAATTCTAGTAGCAGGCTAACTAAGGCATTGAAGGGGAATTTCCACCCATGTTCCAGATTTTGTTAAGGTGGGAGGCAAAGATCTCGCTTAGCCAGCCATCGCTTTTACTTTGATCTCAAACGTTCTAGTGCTTTCCTTGTCTTGCATTCCCGCAAAAATCTTTCTCCATAAATTTGCATGTGAAATGAACAAAAAAAACTAGTTGTCAGATGAACTTGAAACTAGTTGCTGTCCTAGCCTATTTTTCCTTTGAAAACAGCTTGTCATCTTCGAGTGATGATTCTTTTCAAACTCTGTCATGCCGCATGTTCGTTTCAAAAACGAATATCCTATTCTTTTGAATCTTCATCAAACTTTGAAAAATGACCATATCTCATAGAAGACTCGGTCAAGATTATAACTCCAAAAGTAGGAGGAATAAAACCCGAAGTAGTTTGCCCGAAGAATCAATTAAAGAAGAGGAGTTTGAACAAGAATACTTGCCCAAGAAGAATTTTGCACAACTCCATTCTCAATCTCAATCACCATTTGTTCATCTCTCCAACAACACTAATGAACATCTATCTGTTACTCAAAACCGGAAAGCCAAAATTACTTGCTTTTATTATGGCAAACATGATCATTACGCCAACAGTTGCCAAAAAAAGAAGAAGCAAACTCCATTTCATTCTCATCCCCGAGAAGATATACAACAACCTTAAAACTGACCTCAAGAATTTGTAGGCCAGCACGCACCGAGATCTGCATCTACACCAACTCAAGACATCAAACATGGCATACCTGACTCAATGCCAGGTACATCCCTCATAAATCCAGTTTCAGCCAGAACTTAGATTAATTTGAAATCATCTTGTCTCATTAAATCTACTTGAAGTCAACAAAAAATATATATATATAGAAACTATTCTTAAAGTAATAATTAGATAAGCGGAATGTTGTCTTATAAATCTAACTGAACTCTCATCAAAATATATCTTATCTTAATTCTTCCAAATGGTCAGTAAAAGTTCTAGTGCTGAACTTTCAATTTTAATCTTCAACCATTACCCGATAAATCCTCCATCTATTTTATAACATCAGCAAACAACCTTTCTATTATTACGAATAAAACGAACAAGATCACCTGCATCAACCAAGAAGAACCTGAACACTTCGCCAACATCTACCTAAGAAAAGTTCTACTTCATCTCGTGAAGGAAGACATCAGTAATTTCCAAGTTATTTCAATGACCTAGGAAATATCAAGTACCCAGAACAACCCCTGCCTCGATGTTAGGCTCTGAACGTAAACATCTTTCTCATGTGATTGCACATGACACTTAATGTGGTATCGAGTACATCTCTTGTGTATTCAATTCCTACAATCAATATTTTTGATTCTGTACATTTCATTCATTCATAATTGAAATTCTAAAAATCAAAACCCTTTGTCTGTCAAGATGATCAAACGAATTAAATCATCAGGATCATTTTATAATCCTCCTACCTCAACCAAATTTTTGAATTATCTCTACCCTGTTTTCAATCTAAAGTCAACCTAGAATGACATTTATTCTCAACCAATCTCATCAACTATTTTTGAACTATGCAGACCAACCGTTGTATTCAAATATTCTTCTTGATGTTAACATTCGATTCTTCCTAGATGAATCGAGTAACAATGCATCATTTCTTTCATCTCAAGTATTCTAAACAAACCAAATGCCAATCTCTAAATTAAATTATCCTTATTAACAATCCTAGTTATTCAATCAGAAGATATATTTAGAAATATCCCTTATCTGTTTACGCAAAATCTAAATATTAGTCTTCCCTATTCTTGGCTCATCAACTCGGAATCACAAGACGAAGCTCCAGTGAAGCAATTACACCGAAGACAAAAAGACAAGGACATGACAAGATTACCGTCGATAAAGAATTCCCTAAATCCATTTAGTCCTTACAAATATCCAAGACGAGATTTCTGTAAGAGGGGTAGATCTGTAACATCCAAAAAATATAATAAAATGAAAATGAATATTTTGAATTTGAATATGATTATTTCTGAGTTTTCTTGACATCATTGATTTTTATTTGGATTTTTCTTGGATTTATGCTTGGTGTGAAAAATCCAACAAATAGAATAAATGAATGGGAAATGGTAAGAAGATAAAAGGTTAAAAGTAAAATTTTGGAAAATTTACCATGGAACCCTAACTATGCTGGTAAAACAGTTTAGTCAACAAGTAAAAAATTTTATGCACAGGAATATGAATAAATGGAATGAAATGACAACACTTTTGAAGAAAAACAGTAGAAGTCAGAATTACTAGAAAATCTTCAAAATTTATCTGGAGCCATAAAAATTACCATAATGTTCGGAGTGTAGAAGCTACTACTGATAAAATTTTCATAAATTAATAAGCTCATATGGGCATTCTAAAAATTCAAAAATAGAAACATTGAAAATCTAAAAATCAGAATGTCCGAATTTTTATAAAATAAATATACAATATTTTAATTTTAATGTTTTATAGCAGCATGCTTAACCCAAGAAAAACTCTTACAAAAAGTTTTAAACATTATTAATACCATTTACACCCTTAAATAAATCAAAAATCGAAATGAAAATTCTGGATGAAGCACAGTGTCAGAATTTTTATAAATTAAACATAGTGTATTTTAGTCTCAAAATTGTACCAAGATTATCAACTCCCAGTAGACAGTGTTAAAAAAGTTTCACAATTTTTTAACTTGATTTGATAGCCAAATTAATGTGAGTACTAGCTTGTCCCAGCCAGCCTCATCACCTAATCTCGTCCTTTGTCTCTGCCATGTGGGCCCCAGTCTCAAAGACCGCAACAACTCGCTAGAAGCATGGGAGAAGCCCTTCTCTCCTTGCCAGTGGTCCTCGGTCCCGCTGTCAGCCGCTGCTTCCCTCTCCCTCTCTTCCTCTCTCCCAACCGAGACGCGCTCTGCTCGTTCAAGCGCTCTCGATCCTTCCATCGGTCTCGATGATTTCCCATCCGATTTGTCGCATCGGTTGCGCCAGCCTCACCTCACCGTTGCCATGTTCGTCCTTAGCTTCTCTCATGCCATACCGCCTCAATTAAATCCTGCGCCACCTCATCGAGTCTATACAGAACTGAGGCATAAGCCGCACATGCGTTTAAACGCTGGAGAAGCCAACATTCTCTGGCTATAAATATCACCTTTGCATCGTCATTGAGAATTTCCCCACTCTTTTGCATTTCATCTTGAAGGACCGAGATGGCGAACAGAGGGGGGGGGGTGAATGGTCGCAAATAAAAATTCCCCAAAATACTCCAACAAAAACCTCGACAAGATCGCTCAAAGAAAATTGTGAAAAACCCGAAAAACAAGACAACTATGTGTACCCCAAGCTTGCATGGATAAGTACCATAAAATATGTGGGGATTTTTGAGTCACAATCCTGGTTGTCTAATGTCCAAGATAAAGAGGAATCAATTCAAACTCTTGCTTTTAGAAAGGACATCAATTCAAATCACAAAAGTCACTTTCAGAAAAGCAAAAGCAGAATTTCCAGAACTTGTCCTCAATTTGCACAGGAGGTTGGTGGGTTTCTGCAGCTCACAAAATTCTGAGACTTTTTCTCCCTATGAGCATCAGAGTCGTGAAGAACTCCACCAAATTTCTCCTCACAAAGCCTTACAGAATCAACAGGAAAAATCTAAGAACACAGTATGTTCAAGAACTTCGAGCAGAAAGTTTGGGGCTAGGTTTTCACCTCATGGCGCCCAAACGGTGCAACAAGTGAACTCCAAATTTTTTCTGCAGGTGTATATCAGAGTTCCGCACCACCTCCAACAAGAATCACTCAAAAAATAATTTTCTATAGTTTTACAAAAATCAAACACTGACTGCTGCGCGAAGAACAAGTTCTGAACAAAGTTGGAACTTGAAAGAAAAGATGTTCTCTACTCAATCCAAGAGTACAAAAGAAATGTAAAACCATATGAACACACTCAAAACATCCAAGATCAGCAGCATTTAGAAGGAGGGGAGGCAAATCCAAATTACTTGAAAGTAAATTGCGGGAATGTAATTGCGGGAAAGTAAATGCTGAATTTAAATTGCGTAAAGTAAAGACATAATGTAAATGCGCAAAATAAATTCAGAGGTGGATAGATAAAACTTTCATTTCTGGAAGGGGAGATTACAAAGCCTCACATTCATGTGGGCAAAGCTCAAATGAGCATCAAAAACCTCAGCACCTTCAAGGGAAGGAGGCTAGCCCTCCACCCCTATTTATACTACTCTTGGGCCACCTACCACCCTTGGATGAGTCCCTCAACCCTAGAGCACTCATCTAAGGGCTAGGATTAACCCACACACACAGCCATGCAAGGGCTAACCCAAAACCCACACACATACCGGGTTTTCTTGCACGGTTTTCAAAGCATACTACCTAGACCCGCTAACCCATCAACTAGACCTCAATCCGACGGCCCTCATTAATCCACGCGGCATCTAGCTAGCATCAACTCCTTTCCTTGTCTTCTTGACTTGCCCGGACCCCGTCTCCGATCATCTTCCGGCGATCTCCCAACCGTCTGGACCTCCGACGCCTCGCCTAGTCCCGGCCATCCTTCGCCTCACCATGACCTAGCACCGCCGCCTGCAACCATCAAAGACAAGGAAACTCCTCACATAGCAATGCCCACAAAGATGTGCAATAAACCATCCAACTCATCACTACCGCGTCCATACGACTGGTACTGCCACTCCTGGCAGATACAACTCAAATTGCTTCATTTTGAAAATCAATCCAAATCAAACTCAAACTTGAGCACACCTTGCTCAAATAAAGTCAAATACTCATCACAAACATGGATGTACCTCCACATGGTCCTTCAATCTCCCCCTTGATGAGTATATTGACAAACCACACAAAAGGCATAAATTTGAGTTTGAAGAAAATGAAGAAGAAAGCAATTTTTAGTTGCAAAGTCAAACTTGGTCCAAAGATAGAAATTAGAACCATGACCAAGTTGACGAAGAGGAATTCAGATTTTAGAGTTAAATTTAAGAAAGAGCAAGTTTTCAACAAAAACTCTAAAATCCAACTAAACATGTCAAATGTGATTATGAGATTATGATCCAACAGAAGTAGTAGCATAGTTTTACAAAGATCATAATAACCAAATAAGCATTCACATTTTTATCATTTTAGTGATGCTTTTTCTACGTTTTCTCCCCCTTTTGGCAATATAGGCATTAATTTTTTTTATGTATGCATGAAATGCAATCGAAAGAGCTTTGAAGATTATCCAATTGATCAAAATGAAAGGATATTACAACAAGCTTGTCAATTTCAGAAGATGACTAAACTAAGACATGTCCAAGTGCAAATACGTGCTTAGTTTTGAATATTTCATTTTTAGCAAGATTAGACAAGTGCAACACTTAGCTTTAGTTTCAAAAATAGAAGAATAGCCACTCTAAGGATCAAAAGGAAAACCTAGAGTTCAACCTACTCAACACTTTGGGGAATCTAGAAGAGCATACAAGGTCCTTCGGGCTCATTTATCACTTAATGCAAATTTTGATTTATCATCATACAAGTCATAGCGGGGTGCAAATGTTTGACATTATTTGCATTCTTTACCCACATATGTCTTTGTTTTTTAATTTATTTGCATTTTCTTTTGACAACCAATTGACTCAAGCCGTATGCGACCATCTCAAGATGAACTCTTAAGAGGATGGTCTAGGTCAAACACGATGTATTCCAAGTTCATCCCAAGTGCAATGGGAAGCGGTCTTGTGAATACAAGGTGTTGAGTCATATGTGCACAAGAAGAGTCAATTTTGTTTAATTTTCATTTTTTTGCACAATGATTCATGAGCAATTGAAGGACTCTAGCATGGATCAAACTAGTTTCACCCAAGTTGCTATAGGGACTCTAGAGTACTCCTAAATTTCTCAAATTATGGCACAAACCTCTAGAGAAGAAACCTAGCAAGTAAAAGCAACAAGTTTCATCAAGTTTTTCATTTAAGGCTTATTTCATTTTTAAGCTTAGCAAGTTAAATGAACTTGGACATACCTAAGCTAGTGATTTTCTTCAAATGATGTAGCATGGTGTATAGCATGAAGAAGAAATCAATTGCATAATAGACAAAGCTCATAAAACAGAAAATGCAGTCTAAATGCAATGCATGAACAGATTCCCAAACTCCCCTCAACAAATGAATCAATTTTAAGCTCAAATCTGGTTAAAGTTGAGTTATTATCAAGATTAGGCATAAAGAAAACCGAATGAACTCAATAACAACGAGAAAAACAGAATGAGGAGAAGAAGCCGAGAAGCGCAAAACTGGATGGCTATTGAGCATAGATAAGATAGAAGAGACTCACTACGGCTTAGACTCGCTCTTATCTTCCCCAGTGACTGACATAGGGAAGCTGACTCTAGATCCCAACTAAGGAGTGCACACAGACCCTGTCTACCCAGGAGGCCCAATACCGCTAGACTTATAAGGCGTGAGGGAACTCAACCTAGAGAGAAGAGAGAACGACTAATCACGCATGATAGCAACCTAAAGCACAAGATAAGAGGTCCATGCGAGGCATGCCGAAGTCTAAGTGAGTGAACTCAACTCAAGAAAACAAGCCCAAAGTCACCCGTAAGAAGAAAGGAAATCTTTGGAAGAAAATATATAGTACATAATATACAAACCAGCTCCCCCTCAAGATAAGCCGTATGGGCTCACGACTCCAAGCTCAAATCCCCCTGAACACACTCTACTCCCCTTGAGGCACACTCTAAAACTCTCACCTCACAAGAGATAGTTAGAAAGCTAGAGGAGAAGAGATAAGATCTAAAACCGCATGGTCTCTAAGGAGCAAGACGGCTCAAGGTAAGAAGCAACCTAACTATGCTAGAAGTCCAACCAAAAGACTCTAGACAAACATGACACAAGCTCTACCTACAAAAGAACCACAACCTCCTAAGAGACCCATCACTATCATCAATATTTTCAGAGGTACTTACCTACTGTAGTGTAGTGCAAGTAGTGGCAAATGACCTGAAGTGGATCCAAAAAGCAGAGGAAGAAGACTTAGAGATATTCCTAGGATGATGGTCTCCTCACCGGAAAGCCTACACACATGCATCCAACAAATCTATGCTTTCGAAACTGGGGTTAGGCAGATCCAGTTCCTAGGCACGAATGGACAAGATACAGGAAAAGTGTGGCAAATGATCATCTAGAGCATGAACATGATGCAAAAGGTAATGTAAGATCATGATCACAACCAAGCTAAAGATAGAATCAAGATCCATATATCAATAGACAACAATGAAAACATATCCACATGATAAACAACAACAAGGTGCATCATAGCTTTGTCGCTATGTCAAGTAAGAAGCTAAGCAAGGTACATGACAAAGAACAAAATGCTAGCAGGATCATGTGCAAGCCTAGAAATACACGGATCAAGATACTACCTAAACATGGCAATGAGCATGTAAATGAAGAAATACCACAATGAAGCACAACAACATGCTACTAGATATAACATGAGCAAGATGAATGAAGACAACCAAAGAGGATCATGCATAAAACAAACCAATTAGCAACATCAAGATCCATTTATCCATAGTCTCAATAACAATATTTACATGCTGCGAAAAAGGACCGTCAAAACAAGACCAAACAAAAGGTCATGAGGACACAGACAGCATGAAAGTAAATGGTGACCATGGGCACAAAGATGAGAAGCTACTTATGGCAACACTCTATGCATGATGATGAATACATGCCATGAATGTAGAACACAAGCTCATGCAAAATAGGTATGAAGCATATAAGCATGAAGGACAATAAAACACTACAAGAATCAGGGAAAAAATCGTGGGCCAAAAACCCACGAATTTAAGCTAAAACCCACGAATTTAATTTAAATTCGTGAGCAAACCATCGAATTTAGTTCACGAATTTAACTCGACGAAATTGATTAATTAAATTCGTGGGTTTCTGCCAAGCCCACGAATTGAATTGGGAATCTGAGTTAAATTCGTGGGTTTAATAAACCCACGAATTTAACAGATTAAATTCGTGGGTTTAATAAACCCACAAAATTAAGAGATTAAATTGTATGAAATAACCACAATTTAATTCGATTAAATTCGTGGGTTTAATAAACCACAATTTATCAGATTAAATTCGTGGGTTTATTAAACCCACTAATTTATCATCATTTTTTCAAAAAATGTGTATATATATATATCCATATATCCAAATTTATGTATTTTATATATATGTATCGCACTCAATACATATACCAACTAAAGAAGAAAAGAAAAGGCAAAAAGAAAATTGAAACTAAAAATTGCTAAGCGAAGAATAAATAAGAAGGATCATCTATTTCGTTCAAATCTGATCAGAAACACTAGCACAAAAGACAAACTCCACAATGAAGTTCAAGCGAACGAAGAATTAACAAACGAGACACCAAACCTATTACAAGTACTAAAATATGAAACCAACCTTTTAACTCTTCAAACCGGCTTCAAACTAAGTCTCAAAATGTACAAAATTTCGCATGACCTCTCTTGTAAATAGGACATCCACTCGTGAGACAAAAAAATATTTGCAGTTATAATATATATATCAATCTCTCAAACCAGAAGGAGACATTCTAGCAGATCCTTAGATAATCCAATCACACATCCAACGGAAATTTGTAAACTACGCAATGACGTACAACACATTACAACTGCAATAGATACAATCCACATTCCATTAAAATAAGTCCATCACAATAAGTCGATCACAACGTATCCATCACAACAAGTTATAAAGTACAACAGTTATACACCAATCGATCTCACAATGGAATTCATGCCTCGGGGTTGTTGGAGTTGTGGGCGCTACCACCACCGTCGGCGCTGTTGAAGATGTCTTCTATGATGTCATCGTTAGTACGTGCTGGAGGGCGTGACCTAGAAACCTGCAAGTTCAAGATTAACTTAGGTTGTGCTACAAGTAACATTATCTTGGATTCACATGAATATCAATATGAGAATATCAATAGTACTATTCAACCAAGACACAATATGAAAATATCAATATGACAGGTCAAGCTAAACAAGAATAGATCATATATGTAAGAACTACACGTACGAGCTAGTCAAGATATGCTGCAATAATCATATGAACATCAATCTCATATTCAATGAAGCATCAAAGTAATACTCTCTAATATTAACATAAGGGCAAGATTACAACTAAAATTATTTCATTCAACTTCCAAAGACCCCAATTGCATCACTGAGTATTCAAAGGATAACAAACAGTGAAAATAGTTCAAAGAAGCAATTAAGAGTATTGGTAGTCATTTTAAGAGTTCAATATACAAAGTACAAATATAAAGCATTCTACAAGGACAAACAATCAGATTGTACATGGGCAAACAACACATTCTACAAGGATGGCATATAAAGCATTTAAAACATAAGTTCACAATTGAACAAGTTGTCTTAAGATAACTTTTCAATTCCAAGAAGTCAGCACAATATAAGGTTCGAAATCAAAAAGTTATTGATAGAAAGAAAAAATCAAATAGCACGTAATGGGTTAATAATTTGGTAAACCATCACTTATCTACAGGAGCACAAAGAATGAACTTTCATAAGCACACAAGTAAACCTTTTCAAGTATGAACATTGAGATGATTTGTGCAAGGTTTAAGAAAGAGTTGCCTAAATGTCCTAAAATCGACTAAGTTATGCATTTCAACAAAAATTATCACTTTTGCAACAGATTACTCAGATTGAACTAAAGTTCCTACGGAAGCATATGTAATCTCATATTCAATGAAGCATATGTAATCTCATATTCAAAGAATGAACTAAAGTTCCTACGGAAGCATATGTAATCTCATATTCAGTGAAGCATATGTAATCTCACATGTAATCTCATATTCAAAGAATGAACTAAATTTCCTACAGAAGCATATGTAATCTCAACTAAATTGCAACTAATGTTCCTAAATTTGAGCAAGAGAACGGAAGGGATGGGGCAGGTAGCTCACCAAGTCATCAAGCTCCACAACAAAGTTCAAGCGAACGAAAAATTAACAAACGAGACACCAAACCTATTACCTCTACTAAAAGACCGAAACCAACCTTTTAACTCTTTAAAACCGGCTTAAAACTAAGTCATTGAAATGTACAAAATTTTGGCATGACCTCTCTAGTAAATAAGACATCCACTCAGCAGACAAAAAAGCATTTGCAGTTATAATATATATATCAATCTCTCAAACCAGAAGGAGACATTCTAGCAGATCCTTAGATAGTCAATCACACATCCAAAACGGTAATTTGTAAACTACGTACGCAATGACCACCACCGCCGCCGGCGTTGTTGAAGATGTCTTCTATGATGTCGTCGTTAGTACGTGCTGGAGGGCGTGACCCAGGAACCTGTAAGTTCAAGGATTGACAAACTTAGAATGTTTTCGACATCCATACCTATGGTGTCGTCTGAGGTGGCTGTAGGGCCCACGGGTTGAAGTACATAGGCATTCCTTGGCTTGGCATAGGTGGTGGGTACATGTAGAACGGGTTTGGAGGCTGGGAGCCCTGTAAGGCATAGATAGGTACATTATGCCACATATAAATCATTCATTCAAATTTTGAATAACGAATTGAACCGATCCGTCTTTACCTGTGGTGCCTCTCCTGTAGAAGGTGGCTGCATCTGTGGAGTGAACATGTAGAAAGGAGGAGGCTGGGAGCTCAGTGGATCATAGTTTGTGATATGAAGTATACATAATAGAGTTTTTTGAAAATAAAGAATGCATGAAAATATCATATAACCTGAGGTGCATCTCCTAGGGGTGGTGCCTGCATCCCAGTAGGGTTTATGAAGGACGCCGGGGGAGGCTGAGCACCCTGTGATGCTTCTCCTTGTGGTGGTGGCTGCATGTGCGGAGAAAACATGTAGAAGGGAGGTGGCTGGGAGCCCTATGACATAATAGTCCAGTTTGTGAATTCGTGATTTTACGAGCTAAGTGAATTAAAGAGTAATGAACTCAAGTATCTTTACTGCGCAGAAGCAGAGGGCGAAACACTTGTCATGTTAGGTCCAAGAGATTGTGACGATTCTTTGCATATAGATTGTTTGTTAGATTTTAATCACAAATGTAAACTTGAGCGTTTTGTTCAAAGTTGAGATTGTACTGCAGATACATTTTCATGTATTACGAGTCTTCTAAACTCATGAGCTTCCTCTTGTGCTTGACGAGACTCTTCTCGCTTGACGAGCCTCCTCTCGCTTCACGAGCCTCCTCGTGCGCTTGTGCTTCCCGTGCGGACCTCGACGAGCGAGCACTCCCTGTGAGGAAACCGAGCCTCGTGGAGGACGATCGCAGTCCACAACTCCATCCCCCATGGCCCACCTACAAACGATATATACTGAAATGTGACCATGCAATATTTTTTTTCCTTAGTAGAGCGAAAACAAATAAAATCAGTTTTATTAACGAACCTCCCATGCTTTAGGCCCTCCTCGGCGTGGTACAACGCTTCCACATCGACGGGTGCGGCCCTCCAATCAACCTCCGGCCCATGACGTTGTGTCATTTGTTCTGCATATGACGCCTGCAAAACAACATTTTGGTGCTCCTGGATGTAAATTTGCACAAAACATATTGTGTCATTTATACTTACCATCCTCTCACTAGCCCCGTCGTCGCACAACACATCCGGGTTCTATGGATCCTCGCCTTGGTTCCCCCGGATGTAAACTTCCACAAAAGTGGGAGTACTCCCACTTTCAGCCTCCTACGATGCAAAGTTATCAACATAGTGACAAATTCACTAACAATTATAATACCGATACTTACCATGCGTTGCTCTAGGCCAATGTGTCCGTCTGCGCTGTACTTGTGCTTCCCCAATCTACTTCTTCTGTTCCCTCGATTTCTATTTGATTTTTCTTGAAAATCCTCCGACCCCTAGTACCAGCACATCCACCTCCAAGCCTCCATGTCCTTCATTATCCAATCGACCGAGCTCTGGAGATACTCTTGTTCTGTCAGGTGTATCCTCCTCGCCTCTGGTCCTCTTCTCATGTTCACCTTCTTCACCCTCTTGTAAAAATTGATGACAGCTTGAATGCGTATCTGTCGTCCCACCGCCACCACCCCCAACGACCTCCTCGTCGTCCGCCTCGACCATGTCGTCATGCTCACATCCCAACTGCCCCTCCTCTGCAACCCCTACCTGCCCCTCGTCCTCATGTGGCTGCTCCCGCGCCTGTTCTCGTGCCTGCTCATCGAAGCACCTCTCGAGCTGCTCCTGCCGCTGTCTAATCTGCGCCGCCCCAGCAAATATGATACTGCCGCCGCCGAGTCGAGTCGACCATCGTAACCCTTGCTCCTCGACCGTCTGGAGGACGACCCGCTGAACATGCCTTTAAGCTTGTCAACCTGATGCCTGAACATACTCATCTGTTCAAATTTGATAAGAGTTAGCATACAGGTAAAAAAGAATGAAGGAGACAACTATAACATGTAAAAAAAAGAATGAGACAACTATAACATGTAAAAAATGAAGGACAAAACAATGACTTGTAGAAATGAACGAGGCAACAATAATCTTACAAAATATACATATTAAAAGTCGTCGGCGTCGGAATCTGCTTCTGTGACTCGTATTTCATTGAGACGTGCTTGAAGACGTGCAATCCTTACTGACTTTTGAGGGCGTTTCCGTGACGGGCCGGGTTCATCTATTATTACGTCTGTGGCATCGGTAGGTAATTGATCGAGTCCTGCCCCGTCAGAGACAAGGAAAGAATCCCCCATAGCTTCTTCTTGATATACATCACCCACATCATCCTCTACGTTACTTGCCACATACAAAACATCCCCAGGAGGATATACTTCAGGGTTAACTTTAATACAACCCACCAAGCCTTCAAGCTACGGTGAGGATAGCTCAGGTAGTACACCTGCTCAACCTGATGTGCAAGCACGATATTATTGATATGGCCCTGAAGCCGTGAACTGTGCTTCACCTCCACCATCCCAAAGTCATCGACACGTGTGCCGTTGTGTGGATCGAACCAATGGCAATCAAAAAACACAACCTTCAGTTCTTTGCCACCCCCAAAGGTATACTCAATTATGTTTTGTACAACACCGTAGTAGTCTAATATATCGCCGCTGGAATCGGATGACGTTGTGACTACTCCGCTGTTTGAAGTGGCCGCAATTGGACGGCTAGCTTCTAATTTCACTGTTCGAAAACGGAACCCGTTCACATCACAGCGACTATAGCTCCTTGCCGTCACATCACCATGTGAGAGCTGTCGGAGATCCTCAGGGACGGAGGCATCACGCATACACTATATAGCAACATTCATCACTGTTAGTCTAATATTAAGTTACTACAACAATTCATTTTAGAAAAATGAATAAATAGTCAAATTACATGCTGACGGAACCATTGCACGAAGCTTGGGCGCCTTTCAACCCATCACGACGTAGGTTATCCAATTGCTTAGTTGTGGGTTGTCGAGTTGACTTCCAATTTTCTTTGTCAAATACTCTGCGTCATTTATTCTCGGGTTAAAAAGGACACTACACTGAAATATTGAAAACATAATTCAGAAAGTCACTTACTCAAAATATTTTTCAACTTCTACCATGTTAGTGAACATGTAAAGCATGGCCATGTTCCACTCCTCATACTCAACATGGTGTGCGATTATGCGACCCAACAGGTTGACCCTTGCATTGAAAAAGCTTAAGTTCGCTCAACGGTTCTTCTTCCGCGGCACGGTACCGATTCTTACGGACATTCACGTTGTGCTTGAGTGCGAAATACTTTGTTGAGAAGTTTGTGATCTCTTTACTTGCATAAGCCTCTGCGATACACCCCTCTACCCTTGCCTTGTTGCGCACTGTAGCTCTAAGCTTTTTCAACTCCCTTTCCTGACTATACATCCATCTGAACTACGCAGGACCTCCAACCTTCGCTTCCCAAGGTAGATGCACCAGCAGATGTTGCATCACATTCATAAAACCAGGTGGGAAAGTTTTTTCCAACTTGCATACAAGCAATGGAATTCCCTTCTCTAACTTCACGCATCAACGTCTTAGAGATTTCCTTACATATCGCCTATAGAAGTAATCGAGCTCGGCTAACATCCTCCACAACTCATTATCAAAATAGCCATGAATTACCGGAACAAGTCTTTCCATGATAATATGGTAATCATGACTCTTTAGCCCGTTTAGCTTACCGGTGCTGACATTCACAGCCCATTTTATGTTAGATGCATAGCGATCAAGAAACTTTAGAGTTTTCAACCATCTCAAAATCTGTTTACGGTCTTCTGGCTTCACACAGTATGGAGCTCGTGGCCGGCTCTCATTTCCATTTAAACCAACTTTAACCTCGAGCCACGGCCTAGCACAATGATCACCCATGTCTTTCCTAGCACTCACGTTATCCTTTGTTTTGTCGGTTACATCAAACACCATGCTTATGATGCTTTCTGCCACATTGCGCTCTTGGTGCATCAAATCTATGTTATGCGGCAGAATCAAAGCTTTCGCGTAAGGCAGCTCCCAAAGAAAAGAAATATGAGTCGGTTGTGCTCCTTTCCATAGCGATGAAACCCACTTCCGTAGATCGTACAAGCCGACTATGCCATTCAGCTATCTCCTCTCCTGTGAGTCGCTTCGGAGGCCCTTTTTTAACTTTCTGTCCTTTTCGAAATGCTTTGGCGTCGTTCCTAAAAGGGTACCTCGCCGGAAGCCATCGTCGATGGCAATCGAAGAATGTGATCTTTTTACCGTGCATGAGCCTGAATGCATCAGAGTCAGCCATACAAATTGGACAACACAGGCGACCATGAACACACCAGCCGGCCCAAATGCCATATGCCAACAAATCATGGACCGACCACAGGTATGCGGCTCGTAAGGTAAATTCTCTACCACCAACGCTGTCAGATGCCTTTTCCCTCGCCACAACTTCTTGACTCATCAATTAAGGGCCGCATGAACACATTGAGATCCTTCCCTAGATGCTTAGGACCTGGAATGACAAGAGCAAGGAATATGAACTCCTCTTTCAAGCAAATCTCAGGTGGAAGATTGTATGGCATGATGAAGACCGACCAACAAGAGTAGGGGCTAGCGCTTGTGCTGAAAGGTGTGAAACCGTCCGTGGACAAACCAAGACGGACACTCCTAGGGTCGCTTGCAAATGCAAGATCGAATCGATCCAATGCCTGCCATGCCTCACCATCAGACGGATGCACCATCATATCCGGGTCTTGGTCCTCACGTTTACCTTCTTTGTGCCACCGCATATGTTTATCATTTCTTTTGACATGTACACCGTTTAAGCCTATCCGTGATCGGCATGTACCAAGCTGTTTAGTCGCGACCTTTGTAGTCACCGATACCCTTCCTCATCTACCACCTCAACGAATCGCACTTACCGCAATGCATACAATGGGTATCCTTGTCATGATCCTTCCGAGCGACATGCAATTATTCTCGCACACATCAATCTTCTGGTAATTCATCCCGAGGCCGGCCATCAACTTTTTCGATTGGTACAAATCCTTTGGCGTCTTGTGGTTAGGCGGAAGGACATCATTCATTAGTTCAAGCAAAGCGTTGAAGCATTTGTTCGAAAAGTTAAACTTCGACTTCATCGACATAAGCCGTGTAACCGCCTGCAGGACGGTCACATTGGTCAAGTCATGCAGCTTCTCATCCGAGGCGTCAAGTAGCCTATAGAATTCCTTAACCTCCTTCGGCTGTGACCCCTCCCCGGAGTTAAATTCAGTCCCCCTGCCAAGATCATCCAGCATCTCTTCCATCCGGTCGTGATCCTCCACATGGTCCAGCATCTCTTCCATCTCAATGGCTTGCCCTGCAGCCTCTCCATGACGGTGCCACACCAAATAGTTAGGCATGAACCCATTTTTGCAAATGTGATACTGCACTATATCCTTGCTGTAGTAGCTGTTATTCTCGCAGAGGGTACACGGGCAATACACATATTGACTCCTCCAAACAAATGCTTGTTTCAAGAAAGCATCCGTGATCCGCCCCATTCCCTTGAGTGCCCCATCACTCCTCCATCCGTCATACATCGCCCTTCGATCGTCACCCATTATCAAAGCTAAACAAATGAAACAATGTCAATGTACGACTGTGGCTTAGGTGACAAAGACAACCCTATTAGGAAAGATTTGTCCTAAACCCACCCAAGAATGGAGGCTATTGCATGCGACCTATGACGTGAGCTACGAACCGAACGAAATTTCGACAAAGATAATTTGTTCTCCAAGCGCCGCGCGATCTTTGGTGCGTCGGAGAACAACAGGGTTATGTGGCCGAAATCACGTTCGGATCGCTCGCACGGCAAAGGCCCTATGCAACAACCAACATTCTCGGGCTGTCCAAAATACGCTGGACAATTCCGGAACCGCGCACCTCACAAGCAAATGTGAGATGCGCCGTTCCCGAACGGGTGACGCCTATGCTCTCTACTATTCGACACAAACCCTAAACTCTAACGTTATATACAACGCAGCGAGAAAATAAAATATATATATCATATGCGTGAATACAAAATGAGATGAAATAACTTTAAACGAATATAAAAGAGATGAAATATACCTTCTCCAACGCCGGTGGGGCGCGCGGAGGGTCCGGGAGGGCGGGTGGCGCCAATGACGGCGAGGCGCACCAGTGGGCGACGCCGGCTATGGCGCGGCGGTGGTACGCGGCAAGGGCGGATAGGAGGCGGGGTGGGGCGTCGGCCACCGGGCGGCGGGCGGCGTCTCAGCGAAGCGAAAGGCGGTGGCACGGCGGAGGGTGGTCGGCGGGCGTGCGCACGGGCAGCGGGCGACGTCGCGGTGGCTCTGGCGGCGGGCGGTCGGCGGCGAGGGCAAGACGGGCGGGCGCAGGGCCGGGCGGCCGATCGAGGCGGCGTGCGGCGGCGGGGCGGGCGGCGGCGGCGCGCGGCAGCGGGCAACAGCGGAGTGGCCGGTCGGGCGAGGGGCCTGGCGAGGCGCAGCGCCGGGCGGCCGGCCGTCTTGGCGTCAGCGGACGGGGGCAACGTGGCGGGGGGGCCGGGCGGCGGCCTGGCGGGATGGCGACCGGCCGACGGCAATGAGGCGAGCAAAGCGGCTGGGCCGAGGCGCAGTGGTCGACCGGGCGGGGCGGAGTCTCGAGCGGCGGAGGGCAGGCGGGCGCCGCCGGAGGGCGGCTGGGCGGTAACTCGGGCAGCCGAGTGGGCGGCGCGCAGCGGGCGGCGGCGGCGGCGCCCGACAGCCGAGGGGACGGCGGGCCACGGGCGGCGGGCGGGCGGCGAAGCGGCGGCGACGTGGGCGGGTGGCGGCGGCGTGGCGGGCAGCGGCGTCATTGCGCGCGCTCAGGGCGAAGGGTTTTTTGCTTGTTAATTTTGTGGGGATGACCGGGCCCACGAATTTAAAAGTTTAAATTCGTTTGTAGTTTTTGGCCCACGAATTTAAATGTTTAAATTCGTGGGTAACTTCTAGCCCACGAATTTAAATGTTTAAATTTGTGGGTAACTTCTAGCCCACGAATTTAAACGATTAAATTCGTGGGTGTTATTTTAGCCCACGAATTGAAATAAATAAATTAGTGGGTTTAATTTTGGCCCACGAATTTAATTAAAAACGTGGTTTTATACAAACCGAAGAATTTAAATAAATAAATTCGTGGGTTTTTTTTTGGGCCCACGAATTTAAAAAACCCACGAATTTTTCTCTGTTTCTTGTAGTGAAAGGTGATCATGAACAATATAAATCATACAGCGGCAGCTAGATCATATGACCCTAATCTCATGAAAGGCACTCACATGTAGCACAAAGTCTGACAAACAAAGTCTAAACAAAGCCAATCATGGATGTAATAGAAAATCAGGGTCATATAACCTAGATACTACTCATGACAAAATAAAGTAAATGATATATAGCACGTGCCCATAGTTAATACAAATGTTCATACCAAATGAACAATATCATGGACAGGATAAAAACAAGAGAATCACATGCTGGAAAAGAGCTCATGAATTTAGGATATAATACATGAAGCACAAAGATGGTTGGGGAAAACATGCTATGGCACAAAACAAGATAGACAAAAACTAACAAGACCTAGCAAAGTACATATAATACACATGGGAGCAAGAGCAATCACAACATGTCATTGAAATTATGATCACAAGTATAGCCGACATGAGGGTATGAGATAGCTCACCATGAAAGTGGACGTCCCCAATGCTGTTATCATGAAGCTCAACACTTGTGGAGCGAAACACAAGGCAAACAAAGTTGAAAGTACATGCAGGTTAGCATGATGCTTATGATGGTCATGCAGGAAGATCCTGTTAGTGTTATGCCCTTGAGGCAATCATTTAAATGATTGTAACATGACTATGTTTATGAATAATAATATGATTATTGGTCCAATGAATGTATATCATTGTATTGATCAACAAGTATGTGACTTGCTTATGAAGCTCTTTACTTAATGATGTAATTCGATAAATATCTCTGATCGGATATCATCGTATAGGACAACGATGAATAGATCAGCACATGTAGTGATCGATGATCATGCTTCATAGATCATGGGATATGGAGATATCATCTATACATTGTGGGCGCATGTTGAAGAACATGGGTTAGATAGACCCGCAATGGGACAACTGCGAGAATGTTTCATTCTTATGTGTCATCGTGTATCTCATACCTAGTAGATGTATGATCCTTAGACTGAGATTGTCATATTCCCTACATGTGTAATAGTTTTCCTTGGGGCTATCAAACACTACTTCCTAACCGGATAGTTATAAAGGTAGCTTTCATGTTTACTATGAAAGCGTGCGAGAGGAAGTGAGCGATCAAGATGGAATTTGCCACTCCAATGAAACGGAGATATATGACAAGGCCACTCATGTGATATGATTAAGGAAGTGCATGGCCATGCCGTGATTGAGAGTCAATCACAACTTATTAATATATCACGGATCGAGAGATGGATTGAATCATCAAAGGATGACATGCTTCTCGCCTTGAGATCAATCTTCATATACTTGGCAAAGGGATTATTACATGAGTACTTTTGATAGGTTACGTCGATTTGATCATAGTATGTTTGGGAGTTGGCATACTTTGCAAGAAGCCACTACCAACTATTGGATTGAAAAGGAGTTTTGAATCCACGTCCAAGCGTCACGTGAACCTGCAGGTCACACACTTAATGGGTGGGGCGCATTAATTTGGATTGGATCCGTAATTAATGAACCTCGTGGGCTTAGCAGCACGATGGGCCCTAGTTTAGGGTTTCATCTTGTGGCTATATAAGGAGGGGAGGAGGGAGGCGCGGTGTTCTTTCCCATGGTTTAGGAGTGATTCACTCGAAACCTAGCCTACTCCTCTCGCTGCCCTCGCCGAAGCGACTGGTGCTTGCACACGACGCACGGCGTTCCATCTCTGGGCGTGTGGACTCTGCGGTGACGCTGCTGCGGCTGCGGCGTGGGAGGGCGATCCACGGCAAGGCGAGGACGATCCACTACATCGACGCAACGATCGTGGCGGGCGATCCACTACATCGACGCGAAGGATTCCACAACTGCGCGTCTAGTGGTAATCTTATCTATGATCACCTTCTTGCGAGTAGCTTTCTGGTTACGCGGCAGATTTTTTTTTGTGCTAGCGTAGCATACCGCGTTCCTCTTCAGATCGAATCCTCTAGAGACAAGCCGCAAAGGTCAACTCGAAATTCACATCGAGTGCCAACATTGAAAAGCGACAAACCGATCCTAGATGAGATTAGTAAAGATCAACATGACCAACATACTTTCCTGCAACTCTTGCCGTGAGTGGGTACCTCGAGGAAAAACTCATGGACTAAGAATCGAACTAAGAAAGGACAAGTCCACAAGATGACCCAAATCCACTCCACTAGGCAGTGATCACATCCTCAAGCTGGCCTCAAGCGACTCATGCCAAGAGAAAGGCAAAAGGCACTTAAAAGCATCATCGCATAGGTATGACACAAGGAATTGACACAAGAGGGAAAGATGACTCAGTACTGGGATAGAGTGAAGACTTAGGAACCCAATACTGAACCATACGACACCTCAGAGTACCAGCCACAGAAGAAGACTGGACTCGAGTGTCTCTCTAACGCTCAACTCTAACAAGATCAGTAGTAACTCTAGTAGATGATCTAGGAGCTGGAACTGGGTTAGCACGCCGTGGTGCAAAAGCCGGACCATCCCAGTAAGGTTGCCTGGATCTCCTACCAGAAAACACCTCACGCCGCTGATATCTACCTCGATGGGAAAAATGAGGAATATCAAGTGGACGGCGAAAAGACTGACTACGAACTGCTCCAGGACTAAAACTCAAAAAACTAGCATGAAAACCGAGTCCTGGATGCTACCCAAAAACAGGCGACTCTCTAACCTGTCTAGAAGCAGTGTGTGCCTTAGGAGCACTCAAAGTCCGGGGATGACCTTGAATACCCTTAAAGGCAGTAACACGATCACGCCGATTGATCTTGACGCGCCTGAAGCATAAATCTACTAGGTGACCATCCTTCTTACAGAAGGTGCATGTGTACTTCACCTTGCTAGAGGCAGAAGCAATAGGAGTAACACCCTTCTGGTCAGAAGTCCTATGGACAACCCCAGCGGATCTAAACACGGTGGTACTCACTCTGGGAGCTACCACAATCTCACCACTCTTGGAGCCGCGCACAATGGTGGGAGGATGCGCCCGAGCATGCTCCAAGGGATCAAATCCTAGACCTTGATTGAATCTACTAAACTTGGATTGGTCTAGAATAAGATTGAGCTTCTTCTTGCCTCCAACAAACTTCTCGAGAGTGCTCATAAGATACTGGCAATCTCGAAAGAAAGAAGCACAAGAAGAACAGGGGGAAGGAGAGGAAGAAGAAGAACTAGAAAGAGAAAGAGAAGATCTCTCAGCACGTGCTTTTTGTTCCCTTAGCACGGCTGCCTCAATCTTGAGGTCCTCACAAGAAACGCAAGGAGCATCTCTAATCCTAAGGGTTTGGTCTTTTAACTTCTTCTTAAGCTCGACATGGATTTGATCCACATCATCCTTAACCCCAACACACAGCAAGCAACCAGATTGTGACTTAACTAGTAAATCCTTAGCAAGTTGATCACACTTGACATTCAAAGCATCATTGTCAAGTTTTAGTTACTTACCGCCCTCACATGAGCTGATTGGGTCCTTAGAAGCATGCAATTTAAGTTCATCATTTCTAGCAGAAAGCTTTCTAAGGTGTTCGCTCATGGCATCAATTTCGGCAAGCAATTTAGGGCTATTAGCACATGATGGAGTGGAGTGTGCATGAAGAAAACTAGCCTCAACAGGAATAGCATCAATAGAACTAGTGCTAGCATTCTTCAACCTAAGACCATCAAGTTCAGCAAGCACACTATCATGTATAGTCCTTAGGTTCTCCAACTCCACAAGAATAGCATCACACAAAGAGCAATCATCAGTGACTCGGGAGGGAGAAGATCTAAGTGAAGCTAACTCCCGAGTCAAGGTACCTACTTCCTTCTCAAGCTCCGTACACCTAGCTCTAGCTCTAGCATGAAATTTTCCTAATTTGCAGAAAGCTTCGTTGAGCTGGTCATAGGAGAGTACCTCATCCGAGTCGCTGTAGGGCTCGGAGTCGCTGATGTCGTTGGTGTCGGCCATGAAGCACATGCCGGAGAAGTCGTCGCCGCCCTTCTTCTCTTGTGGATCATCCTCGCCCTCGTCGCTGCATGTCTCCGTGTCGGAGAGGTTGATGTCGTCAAGCGCGGCGAGGACGCGGTGGGAGAGCTTCTTGTTCTTGGAGAAGTTGCGGTACTTCTTCTCGTGTGCCGGTTCACGAACTGGAGGCTTCTTGTTGCGGTTCTTGTCGGTGTAGTCGTTCTTGCCCGAACCGCCAACGTCGTTCTTGCCCTTCTCGACTTGGGACAGTTCGCCGAATGTGGTTGGGGCCACCACACTCAAGCGGTGATCATGCCACCTCTCTTCCTCTCTCTCACCCTCTTGTATGCATGAGAAAACTTGCGGCGAGAAGAGCAAGCTCATTTTCGAAAATTTTCCAGCTGGTCATCGCTTAGCTCGCAAAGGGCTAAAAGAGAGAAACCAATAGAAGGATCGGAAGAAGAAGATCCAATGGGATCGGTGACCAAAGCCATCGACCGAGATTTCGTCTTACGGGAGACGACATCGATCTCATGAGTCTTGAGGCGGGAATAAAGCCGTCAAGAGTCGAGTCGATAAGTCGGTGGTGTCCTTGATGGTGGTCACCTTCATCTCCCAAACCCGAAGGTCGAGTGCGGTCAAGAAATGCGAGCATTGTCCGAGTCGGGTATATGCAACCAAGCTGCTCGGAGGTCGCTCAAAATCTTTGTAAACCGACCAAAACACTCGTTGAGACTCTCACCGGTAGCGTTGATCAAACTTGTTGTACTTGCGCTTGAACCGATCTGCCTCACGGTCTTGATTTGAGTAGAGCCCTCATGGTAAGCATCGAGGTTACCCAAATCTCGTGGCGGAGCGAAGGTGAGAAATCTATCATACTCACCATGGCTAAGACCCTGTATGAGAATGTTCCTTGCCTTAGCATTCGCCTCAACGTCAACCATATTGATGGCCGTGACATTTTCATCAGCAGGAACCTCATACGGGAGTTTCACCTTCTGCCATATCAGGTAGCCTTGGGCAGTGATGTATGACTCTATCCGGGACATCCAAAAAGGAAAATCAACTCCATTAAAGATGGGAGGCTTGGTGGAATATTTGTCCGTCGCCATGGCTCTTGAGACCGGTCAAGATCTATGGAAGAGCAAAACCGGCTCTGATACCAATTGAAGGACCGAGATGGCGAACAGAGGGGGGGTGAATGGTCGCAAATAAAATTTCCCCCAAAATACTCCAACAAAAACCTCGACAAGATCGCTCAAAGGAAATCGTGAAAAACCTGAAAAACTAGACAACTATGTGTACCCCAAGCTTGCATGGATAAGTACCATAAAATATGTTGGGATTTTTGAGTCACAATACTGGTTGTCTAGTGTCCAAGATAAAGAGGAATCAATTCAAATTCTTGCTTTTAGAAAGGACATCAATTCAAATCACAAAAGTCACTTTCAGAAAAGCAAAAGCAGAATTTCCAGAACTTGTCCTCAATTTGCACAGGAGGTTGGTGGGTTTCTACAGCTCACAAAATTCTGAAAATTTTTCTCCCAATGAGAATCAGAGTCGTTAAGAACGCCACAAAATTTCTCCTTAAAAAGCCTTACAGAAAAAACAGGAAAAATCTAAGAACACAGTATGCTCAAGAACTTCGAGCAGAAAGTTTGGGGTTCGGTTTTCACCTCATGGCGACCAAAAGGTGCAACAAGTGAACTCCAAAATTTTTCAGCAGCTGTATGTCAGAGTCCCTCACCTCCTCCAAGAAGAATCACTCAAAAATGATTTTTCTATAGTTTTACAAAAATCAAACACTGACTGCTGCGCGAAGAACAAGTTCTGAACAAAGTTGGAACTTGAAAGAAAAGATGTTCTCTACTCAATCCAAGAGTGCAAAAGAGATGTAAAACCATATGAACACACTCAAAACATCCAAGATCAGCAGCATTTAGAAGGAGGGGAAGCAAATCCAAATTACTTGAAAGTAAATTGCGGGAATGTAATTGCGGAAAAGTAAATGCTGAATTTAAATTGCGTAAAGTAAAGACATAATGTAAATGCGCAAAATAAATTCAGAGGTGGATGGATAAAACTTTCATTTCTGGAAGGGGAGGTTACAAAGCATCACATTCATGTGGGCAAAGCTCAAATGAGCATCAAAAACCTCAACACCTTCAAGGGAAGGAGGCTACCCCTCCACCCCTATTTATACTACTCTTGGGCCACCTACCACCCTTGGATGAGTCCCTCAACCCTAGAGCACTCATCTAAGGGCTAGGATTAACCCACACACACAGCCATGCAAGGGCTAACCCAAAACCCACACACATACCAGGTTTTCTTGCACGGTTTTCAAAGCATACTACCTAGACCCGCTAACCTATCAACTAGACCTCAATCTGACGGCCCTCATTGATCCACGCGGCATCTAGCTAGCATCAACTCCTTTCCTTGTCTTCTTGACTTGCCCGGACTCCGTCTCCGATCATCTTCCGACGATCTCCCAACCGCTCGGACCTCCGGCGCTCCTCGTCTAGTCCGGTCATCCTTCGCCTCACCATGACCTAGCACCGTCGCCCTGCAACCATCAAAGACAAGGAAACTCCTCACATAGCAATGCCCACAAAGATGTGCAATAAACCATCCAACTCATCACTACCGCGTCCATATGACCGGTACTGCCACTCCTGGCAGAGACAACTAAAATTGCTTCATTTTGAAAATCAATCCAAATCAAACTCAAACTTGAGCACACCTTGCTCAAATAAAGTCAAATACTCATCACAAACATGGATGGACCTCCACATGGTCCTTCACATCTGAACCCACTGCCTTAGCCATCCACTGAACCAAGAGCATAAGGCCGAGGCCTTTCTTCGTTCGGCCGCAAGAAAATGAAAAGGGGGAATCAGTGAATGAGCTAGTCCGGTGAGAAGTATCCCGATTCCTAGAGAAAGTAACACCCTGATGCCCCACTGATCACTTCACAACCATCATTTTCAGCTCTTTTTGCCTGCAACACCACTGCACTACTCTCCTTCTTCTCCAGCTCCGGCGCATGGTGGCGGAGCTCTCTAGTCAACCTTCGACCGAATCGGCAGGCAAAACGAACTCTCTGGTACTCCCTGATGCTTATGCTGGTGATGTTCAAGACTGAGAACCCCTAATTTCTTCTCCTCACCATTTGGCCATGGCGCCGCCGCCCCTCACGGTGGCAGTCCACTCCGGCCATCACCGGAGTTGATGGACCCCACAATTGGGTGCGCGTCAGCGAGCTGGTGCTTATGGTGCCCTCGGGCGAGCCCATCCGTGACCGAAGCTCCGTCGGCGGCCAGCCCTAGCTGAAGCTCTGTTTTGGTGTCACAGCCCGGCGGGCTCATTCTGTCAGCCAGCGTGAGGTTCTTCAGTTCAAACCAGTAAAGGCGCCACTTCAATACAGAAAGCGCATTTATGATTTCTCCAGAATTTTGTATACCCGAGATAATTCAACTATCTGTAACTTTTGTATTATACGTCCAAATAAAATGAAATAAAATTTTAAAATCATATAAAATCTTGTAGTTCCATAATAGGCAAAAATATTTTGAAAAACAGTATTGGATGAATTTGAAATTTAAATTTGAATAAAAGGCCTAAAGATATGCTACATATAAAAATGTTGCAAACAAACTTAGAATTGAATGAAACTAATTTTATTAGAATCCTTTTGCTACTAGAAACTCAAATATATAAAAATATTTAAATTTCATCTTTGTTTGAATCATTTTCCATTAGAGGTTGTTCTCAACACTATAAATGTTCAAAAATATAGAATTTGTATAAAAGAAGATCCAAAATGAGTAGAATTGATTTCTAAATACTAGTATGATAGTAGGCTACCTTAATATGCTGAATTAATTTAGGAATGAACTCGATTTAAACTTGCCTTATGAATAGCAAATGATCCAAATGAATTACATGTGTGCATGTATTAACTAGCGGTAGTATGTACATACATATATAACCTTCAGATTGAGATATGTAACTGAATTATTGTTGCTAAAATGTCTTTGAATAAAGCAATAAAGTATTATATAGCTGCAAATTTAATCTGAATAAAGATCATAAGCTTTCTCCATGTAAAAGAATATATAAATATGTATGTATATAAATATTGATGAGCAAAATCATGATAAGAAACTAGATTCTAAATATCTAATGTAATCAAACGATTTTATCCAGCACGAATCATTACAATAAAGTCATAATCAACACTTAACCAAATAGTAAGTTTCAATACTTATGTAATCCAAATAGTTATATCTTTCACAAACTAACCTCAAATTTGACAAAACTAAATCCTAATAACCTGAAAAATAATATCCTTCCTGTTTATGTAAAAATAATATTGTGTTTGTGTAAATTTGAACTAAGTCCATCTTAGACCCTATTGATCACTTCTATGAGAAACATCTCAGATAAAAGCCAAACATCACGAAATAAAATTTAAAACACTCTTTGAGGCATCCCCTGCTAATGCCTGAAAAATGGATAAATTATCCTATAAGGTGCCATTGCAAACTTAAATCGAAAACTGAACCATTATCGTGTAATTTATGGAAACACTTAAGCCTTTTCGGCAGCTCATAGAACATCTCGTCTAATTGCAAATATTATGAAGATCAGTTTAGAAATGATGTTTAGGATATGTACTACCATAATCTAGAAAAATATTCCTATTACAACTTACTTTTCAACTAAATCCTGCTAGTTGAATACC
Organism: Otatea glauca; assembly: GCA_036346275.1. NCBI lineage: Eukaryota > Viridiplantae > Streptophyta > Magnoliopsida > Poales > Poaceae > Otatea > Otatea glauca. Next base: position 40,075,363 of record CM070723.1, on the reverse strand, counting down.
TCTAAGTGTTATGGTCATCAGAAGCACATTATATGAATAGTTGAGTTTATGAAACATATAGCTTTATTTTTGGTAGATCACAACAAGTGTGAATCACAATATGGAAAACATATAAGACTAATCGTATATTGCACCTTTCTAATCTGATTCTTTATAGCGTAACCCTTAATATCATATAAGCTTTTTCATCAATGAATATAATGTCTCGTCTAAACACTAAAATGTATGAAATCAGCTTAAGAATGTTCTTCAAAGTATATACTATCCTTTTCTGAAGAAATAATCTCTTTTCATCATGTTCTGCATATAAATCCTGTCACCCAAGTAACCCTAAGTTTTATGATTTATGAACTTGATAATATGAATAAGCAAACTTGGAAATAATTAAGAAATATTTAATTAATATATTTGTATCACGAGAACCTTCTTAAAAACCATAAATAAGTCTAGTAACCTAGCTTAACGGATCTAACATATTCAAAATCACTTTTTATGCAAAGTCAATTAAGGATTTAAATGCTATTCATTCAAGCATTCAGCAAAGTGATTAATGTTTTAATTCTATTAATCCAAATAATTTTAGCCTTTTTAATTCATAAGTCAAGAATAGATAATCTACAAAAGAAACCATGGTTTGTTCATAATAAATGCCAATAACATGTGAATGCTTAATTATCTCGAACTCAAGATGTGGAATCATATAATTTAAACCCTAAAACATTCTTGTTTTTTGCAGTGAATCTTTATTTGGTTCTCTGAATGTTTTCTTTTTGCCCTTATTAAAGTTTGATATTTATTATATTTCTAATTAAACGACGTGTAGAATCCGACGTCTCTACCTCTGTCGTCGACTCCATCGGCCGTGGCTTCGTCTTCGTCGTAAGCATTAAATAAGCAACGCAAGCACCCGCTTTGATCATATTGATCCCAACATTTAACTTTCATTGTGTTTATCAAATTGTTTCATGCATGCATTTACTTTCTGTAAATTCGCTATTTTGTGATACCGGTAGATATACCTGTTGTCTCATGAAACCTCCTTGATAAATACTAACATGTGAACCTTGATAACCATAGATTAAGGATAGATATTACAAAATGTTATCATGGGTATATGCGATTACTTTTTAACCATGCTTAGCCATGCTTTAGAATCTTTGAGGTAGATGATCATATCAAAATTGTTTCTTGAGAAATGGAAAATGTTGGTTTCTGGTATTTTGATTAAAAACCCAAAATAAAACTATGGTTTTGATGCGGGCGATTAATGGCAATAGCCAGATGTGCAAAGGGATTTGCACGTAGTGTAGGGTGGAGTATCGCTCGTGTCGGATTAAGGATAGACCAATGGGACGCTATAGATCTAAGAATTCCGTAAAACCACGAGGGCTGATATGGGACAATCTTAGCCTATTAAGTTATTTATATGTGGCTTTGCACTCTGGTAGGCAAGAGATAGCGGGAGTATTCCGGTCAGGTCTACTTGTGAGGAGCTTCCACACCGAACTCCCAACCCTCGGTGTGGGTAAATGCATACCCGCGCAACGGTGTACGCCTTGCCATAAACAGAACCGGTGGTTGGGTACCACGTGAAAGGAACCACATTTTGGGTGTGTGTTTCTTTTTCTATGGCGAGGGTTAACGTCCTGGGCTGGTTCAAAGCCATGTCTAGGTAATGTAACGGTTCTGTATGATCTCTCTGCGAAACACCAAAGGAAGTGTGTTAATTGCGCTGCACAAAGAGCTGATCATTCCTTGTGGGTAAAGTTGTACACCTCTGCAGAGTGTAAGATCTAATCGATTAGCCGTGCCCGCGGTCATGGGCACTTGGTGAAGCCATTCCAATGTTAGAGTCTTTGGTATTTTCTAAAATGGATTTGGTTTGAACTTGTTTTAGCAACTGTTGCTTTATGTCAAAGGGCCAACATTGATAGACTTCATGATTTGGTTTATTCGAAGCTCACGTCATGGAGGACTGTGAGTATTACTTATACTTATTCTTATTTCTTATCAATATAACTTGCTCTTATAAATTCTGTTTGCATGCTCTTATAAATTCTGTTTGCAAATGACAACATGATTTTGAAGGACCATGTGGAGGTCCATCCATGTTTGTGATGAGTATTTGACTTTATTTGAGCAAGGTGTGCTCAAGTTTGAGTTTGATTTGGATTGATTTTCAAAATGAAGCAATTTGAGTTGTCTCTGCCAGGAGTGGAAGTACCGATCTTATGGACGCGGTAGTGATGAGTTGGATGGTTTATATTGCATATCATTATGGGCATTGCTATGTGAGGAGTTTCCTTGTTTTTGATGGTTGCAGGACGACGGTGCTAGGTCATGGTGAGGCGAAGGATGACCGGGACTAGGCGAGGAGCGTCGGAGGTCCAGACGGTTGGGAGATCGCCGGAAGATGATCGGAGACGGAGTCCGGGCAAGTCAAGAAGACAAGGAAAGGAGATGATGCTATCTAGATGCCGCGTGGATCAATGAGGGCCGTCGGATTGAGGTCTAGTTGATAGGTTAGCGGGTCTAAGTAGTATGCTTTGAAAACCATGCAAGAAAACCCGGTATGTGTGTGGGTTTTGTGTTAGCCCTTGCATGACTGTGTGTGTGGGTTAATCCTAGCCCTTAGATGAGTGCTCTGGGGTTGAGGGACTCATCCAAGGGTGGTAGGTGGCCCAAGAGTAGTATAAATAGGGGTGGAGGGGTAGCCTCCTTCCCTTGAAGGTTTTGAGGTTTGTAAAAGCTCCTTTGAGCTTTGCCCACATGAAAGTGAGGCTTTGTAACCTCTCCTTCCAGAAATGAAAGTTTTATCCATCCACCTCTGAATTTATTTTGCGCATTTACATTATGTCTTTACTTTACACAATTTAAATTCAGCATTTACTTTCCCGCAATTACTTTCTCGCAATTTACTTTCATGTAATTTGGATTTGCCTCCCCTCCTTCTAACTGCTGCTGATCTTGGATGTTTTGAGTGTGTTCATATGGTTTTACGTCTCTTTCGCACTCTTGGATTGAGTAGAGAACATCTTTTCTTTCAAGTTCCAACTTTGCTCAGAACTTGTTCTTCGCGCAGCTGTCAATGTTTGATTTCTATAACAATCTAGAAATATCTTTTTCAAGTGATTCTTGTTGGAGGAGGTGCGGGACTCTGATATCCACTTGCAGAAAAATTTTGGAGTCATTTGTTGCAACGTTTGGGCGCCATGAGGTGAAAACCGAGCCCCAAAATTTCTGCTCGAAGTTCTTGACCAGACTGTGTTCTTAGTTTTTTTGTGTTTTTTCTGTAAGGCTTTTTGAGGAGAAATTGGGTGGAGTTCTTCATGACCCTGATGCTCATAGGGAGAAAAAGTCTCAAAATTTTGTGAGCTGCAGAAACCCACCAACCTCCTGTGCAAATTGAGGACAAAATCTGGAAATTCTGCTTTTGCTTTTCTGAAAGTGACTTTTGTGATTTGAATTGATGTCCTTTCTAAAAGTATGAATTTGAATTGATTCCTCTTTATCTTGGACACTAGACAACCAGTATTGTGACTCAAAAATCCCAACATATTTTATGGTACTTATCCATGCAAGCTTGGGGTACACATAGTTGTCTAGTTTTTCAGGTTTTTCACGATTTCCTTTGAGCGATCTTGTCGAGGTTTTTGTTGGAGTATTTTGGGGGAAATTTTATTTGCGACCATTCACCCCCCTCTGTTCGCCATCTCGGTCCTTCAATTGGTATCAGAGCCGGTTTTGCTCTTCCATAGATCTTGACCGGTCTCAAGAGCCATGGCGACGGACAAATATTCCACCAAGCCTCCCATCTTTAATGGAGTTGATTTTCCTTTTGGATGTCCGGATAGAGTCATACATCACGCCTGGGGTTACCGATATGGTAGAAGGTGAAACTCCGTATGAGGTTCCTGGCGATGAAAATGTCACGGCCATCAATATGGTTGACGTTGAGGCGAATGCTAAGGCAAGGAACATTCTCATACAGGGTCTTAGCCGCGGTGAGTATGATAGGATTTCTCACCTTCGCTCCGCTCACGAGATTTGGGTAACCCTCGATGCTTACCATGAGGGCTCTACTCAAATCAAGACTGTGAGGCAGGACCAGTTCAAGCGTGAGTACAACAAATTTGATCAACGCGCTGGTGAGAGTCTCGACGAGTGTTTTGGTCGGTTTACAAAGATTTTTAGCGACCTCCGAGCAGTTGGTTGCATATACCCTTACTCAGACAATGCTCGGCATTTCTTGACCGCACTCGACCTTCGGGTTTGGGAGATGAAGGTGACCACCATCAAGGACACCTCTGACTTATCGACTCTGACTCTTGACGGGCTTTATTCCCGCCTCAAGACTCATGAGATCGATGTCGTCTCTCGAAAGACGAAATCTCAGTCGATGGCTTTGGTCACCGATCCCATTGGATCTTCTTCTTCTGATCCTTCTATTGGTTTCTCTCTTTCCGCCCTTTGTGAGCTAAGCGATGACCAGCTGGAAAAATTTCCAGAAAATGAGCTTGCTCTTCTCGCTCGCAAGTTTTCTCATGCATACAAGAGGGTTAGAGAGAGGAAGAGAGGTGGCATGATCACCTACTTCGAGTGTGGTGGCCCCAACCACATTCGGGCGAACTGTCCCAAGCTGGAGAAGGGCAAGAACGACGTTGGCGGTTCGGGCAAGAACGACTACACCGACAAGAACCGCAACAAGAAGCCTCCAGTTCATGAACCGGCACACGAGAAGAAGTACCGCAACTTCTCCAAGAACAAGAAGCTCTTCCACCACGTCCTCGCCGCGCTTGACGACATCAACCTCGCCGACACGGAGACATGGAGCGACGAGGGCAAGGATGATTCGCAAGAGAAGAAGGGCGGCGACGACTTCTCCGGCATGTGCTTCATGGCCGACACCAACGACATCAGCGACTCCGAGCTCTACAGCGACTCGGATGAGGTACCCTCCTATGACCAGCTCAACGAAGCTTTCTGCAAATTAGGAAAATTTCATGCTAGAGCTAGAGCTAGGTGTACGGAGCTTGAGAAGGAAGTAGGTACCTTGACTCGGGAGTTATCTTCACTTAGATCTTCTCCCTCCCGAGTCACTGATGATTGCTCTTTGTGTGATGCTATTCTTGTGGAGTTGGAGAACCTAAGGACCATACATGATAGTGTGCTTGCTGAACTTGATGGTTTTAAGTTGAAGAATGCTAGCACTAGTTCTGTTGATGCTATTCCTGTTGAGGCTAGTTTTCTTCATGCTCACTCCACTCCATCATGTGCTAATTGCCCTAAATTGCTTGCCGAAATTGATGCTATGAGCGAACACCTTAGAAAGCTTTCTGCTAGAAATGATGAACTTGAATTGCATGCTTCTATGGACCCAGTCAGCTCATGTGAGGGTTGTAGACAACTAAAACTTGACAATGATGCTTTGAATGTCAAGTGTGATCAACTTGCTAAGGACTTACTAGTTAAGTAAAATACTGGTTGCTTACTGTGTGTTGGGGTTAAGGATGATGTGGATCAAATCCATGTCGAGCTTAGGAAGAAGTTAAAATACCAAACCCTTAGGATTAGAGATGCTCCTTGCGTTTCTTGTGAGGCCCTCAAGATTGAGGCAGCCGTGCTAGGGGAACAAAAAGCACGTGCTGAGAGATCTTCTCTTTCTCTTTCTAGTTCTTCTTCTTCCTCTCCTTCCCCCTGTTCTTCTTGTGCTTCTTTCTTCCGAGATTGCCAGTATCTTATGAGCACTCTCGGGAAGTTTGTTGGAGGCAAGAAGAAGCTCAATCTTATTCTAGACCAATCCAAGATTAGTAGATTCAATCAAGGTCTAGGATTTGATCCCTTGGAGCACGCTCGGGCGCATCCTCCCACCATTGTGCGCGGCTCCAAGAGTGGTGAGATTGTGGTAGCTCCCAGAGTGAGTACCACCGTGTTTAGGTCACTGGGTTGTCCATAGGACTTGACCGAAGGGTGTTACTCCTATTATACGCCTCTAGCAAGGCGGTACACATGCACCTTCTGTAAGAAGGATGGTCACCTAGTAGATTTCTGCTTCAGGCGCACCAAGATCACTCGGCGTGAGCGTGTTGCTGCTCTTAGGGGTATTCAGGGTCATCCCCAGACTTTGAGTGCTCCTAAGACACACACTGCTTCTAGACAGGTTAGAGAGTCGCCTGTTTTTTTAGCAGCGTCCAGGACTTGGTTTTCATATTAGTTCTTCGAGTTTTAGTCCTGGAGCTGTTCGTAGTCAGTCTTTCCGCCGTCCTCTTGATATTCCTCGTTTTTCCCATCAAGGTAGATATCAGCGGCGTGAGGTGTTTTTCGGTAGGAGATCCAGGTAGCCTTACTGGGATGGTTCGGCTTTGCACCACGGCGTGCCAACCCAGTTTTGACTCCTAGATTATCTACCAGAGTTGCTCCTGATCGTGTGAGAGTTGAGCATCAGAGAGACACTCGAGTCCAGTCTTCTTATGTGGCTGGTACTCTGAGGTGTCGTATGGTTCAGTATTGGGTTCCTAAGTCTTCACTCTATCCCAGTACTGAGTCATCTTTCTCTCTTGTGTCTTGATCAAGTTCGTCGGATGGGGAAGGGCGATGTTTGGATTGTTGACTCCGGTTGTTCTCGTCATATGATCAGAGATTCTCGTTTGTTCTCTTCCCTAGTCCGAGCCCTCGGTGATGAGTTAATCACTTTTGGGGATACATCTTCAGGTAGAGTCATTGCTAAAGGTATCATCTGCATTAACCAAAATTTCATTCTTAAAGATGTTGCCTTAGTAAGTAAGCTGCAATACAATCTGCTCTCTGTTTCTCAGCTTATCGATGACTCTTTCGAGGTAAGCTTCAAGAGTAATGCCTGTAGAATTCTTGATTCATCAGGAGGGTTAGTTTGCGGGATTTCTAGATTTGGAGAGTCTTTCGTGCTGATTTTTCTGCTTCTTCTGGAGACTTTCTTCGATGTTTGATTGCTACTGAGTCCCGTGATCTCTCCTTCTGGCATAGGAGACTTGGTCACATTGGTTTTGATCATTTGACCCGGGTTAGCAGCCACGATCTCATTCGAGGTTTGCCCAAACTCAAGATGGTAAAAAATTTAGTTTGCTCTCCTTGTCGACATGGCAAGATGGTTACTGCTTCTCATCCTCCGGTCACCGTAGTTATGACTGATGCACCAGAACAGCTTTTACATATGGACACTGTTGGTCCAGCTAGAGTGCAGTCAGCAGGAGGGAAGTGGTATGTTCTTGTCATCATTGATGATTTTTCTAGATACTCTTGGGTATTCTTCATTGCCTCGAAGGATGAGACTTTTTCTCACTTCAGGGGTTTGGTCAGTAGGTTGTCTATTGAGCTCCCAGGTGCATTACGAGCTATACGCAGTGATAATGGCACGGAGTTCATGAATTCCTACTTTGAGAGTTTCTGTGTGGAGTCTGGTTTAGAACATCAATTCTCTTCTCCCTACGCCCCTCAGCAGAATGGCGTAGTGGAAAGGAAGAACAGAACCTTGGTTGAGATGGCCAGGACGATGCTAGACGAGTACAGTACTCCTAGGAAGTTTTGGGCTGAGGCTATAGCTACTGCTTGCCATGTTTCTAATCGCGTGTTTTTGAGAGCACATCTGCATCGCACTTCTTATGAGTTGAGGTATGGGCAAAAGCCGAGTGTGTCTCATTTTCGCGTTTTCGGTTGCAAGTGTTTTATCTTGAAGTCTGGTAACCTAGATAAGTTTGAGTCTCGCTCTTCTGATGGTATATTTCTAGGATACTCGACTTCTTCTCGTAGCTATAGGGTCTGGAGTGTTGATACGCATAGGATCATAGAGACCTGTGATGTGACCTTTGATGAGGCTAGCCCAGGAGCTAGACCTGATGTTTCAGACTCTTCTTATCCCTCCGAGACCATCTTTGTAGAAGATGAGGATGATGGAGATGATGGTGTTCCACCGGATCCAGTTCCCTCTACACCTAACGTGCCTCCTGTTTCCATTTCTGCACCTCAGGGAGACCAGCCCTTGCCTTCCGACTCTCCTTGATGAGTGGCTCGCTCCTACCTCTTACATGCATGAGGTAGAGGCCATACCTTCGGTCCTCCCGACATATCCAGAAAGCTCATCCACCTGATAAGATCATTGGTGATCTGTTTGAGCGGGTCACTCGCTCAAAATTAGGTTTGTCTAGTTTCTGCCTCCACTCTGCCTTCGTTGCCTCCTTTGAGCCGAAGGATGTTTCTCATGCATTATCCGATGAATCGTGGATTAATGCTATGCATGAGGAACTTGAGAACTTTGAGAGGAACAAGGTATGGCAGCTTGTCGAGCCCCCATTTGGTCATAATGTCATTGGGACCAAGTGGGTGTTCAAAAACAAGCAGAGTGAGGATGGGGTTGTCATTCGCAACAAGGCTAGGCTAGTTGCACAGGGCTTTTCTCAGGTTGAGGGTCTTGACTTTGAGGAGACCTTTGCCCCTGTAGCTAGAATCGATTCTGCTTCCATTCTCTGCATCTCAGGGCTTCAAGCTCTATCAAATGGATGTCAAGAGTGCATTCCTCAATGGCTATATTGAGGAAGAGGTTTATGTCAAACAACCTCCAGGATTCGAGATCCCCAAGTTTCCGAGTCATGTATACAAGCTCTCCAAAACTTTGTATGGACTCAAGCAGGCCCCCAGAGCATGGTATGAGAGGCTCAAGTCTTATCTTCTCAGTCATGACTTCAAAATGGGCATAGTAGACAAAACTCTGTTCATCAGACACCAAGAGTCTCATTTTCTTCTTGTCTAGATTTATGTGGACGATATCATTTTTGGTGGCTCATCTCATTCGCTTGTGTCTCAGTTTTCTGAGGTGATGAGCACAGAGTTTGAGATGAGTAGGATGGGCGAGTTGAGCTACTTTCTTGGCTTCCAAATCAAGCAGACTCGGGAGGGTACTTTCTTGCATCAAGGCAAGTATACCTGTGATCTCCTGAGGCGCTTCGATATGTCTGATGGGAAGCCAGTGATGACTCCTATGGCCACCACTGCTGTCCTCGAGCCCGATGAGGATGGTGAGCCTGCTGATCAAAAGGAGTTTCGGAGCATGATCGGCTCCTCTTGTACCTCACCGCTTCGAGGCGGACATATATTTATTTGTGTGTCCGTGCACTCGATTTCAAGCTTCTCCTCGCGCCTCTCACCGCCAAAGGTCAAGCGCATCTTCAGTACCTTCGTGCTACCACTGATTATGGTATTTGGTACTCTTCGTCTTCTTGTCTATCTCTTAGAGCCTTTTCCGATGCCGACTTTGCTGGCTGTAGGATAGACAGGAAGAGCACTTCTGGCACTTGCCAATTCATTGGCACTTCTCTTGTTTCTTGGTCATCTAGGAAGTAGTCTGGGGTTGCACAGTCCACCGCTGAGGCCGAGTATGTTGCTGCAGCCAGTTTCTGTAGCCAGGTGCTCTGGATGAGATCGACCTTACGGGACTATGGGTTAGAGATAGAGAGTGTGCCACTTTTCTATGACAACACTTCAGCTATTTGCATTACTAAAAACCCAGTGCAACATTCCCGGACCAAACACATTGATATTAGATATCACTTCCTTAGAGACCATGTGGAGAAGGGAGATATCGCGCTTCAATTAGCCGATTTCTTCACCAAGCCTTTGGATAGCTCTAGATTTGTTGCCTTGAGGAGTGAGCTTGGAGTTGTGAGCCCTTACGGCCTTTCGTGAGGGGGAGCTGGTTTGTATATTATGTATTATATGTTTTCTTTCAGCTTTTCTTTTCTTTGTATTTCTTTTGGGTGACTTTGGGCTTGTTTTCTTGAGTTGAGTTCACTCACTTAGACTTCTGGCATGCCTTCCATGGACCTCTTATCTTGTTCTTTAGGTTGCTATCATGCGTGATTAGCTGTTCTCTCTTCTCTCTAGGTTGAGTCCCCTCACAGTCTTATAAGTCTAGCAGGTATTGGGCCTCCTGGGTAGACAGGGTCTGTGTGCACTCCTTAGTTGGGATCTAGAGTCAGCTTCCCTATGTCAGTATCTGGGAAGATAAGAGTGAGTCTAAGCCATAGTGAGTCTCTTATATCTTTTCTATGCTCTATAGCCATCCAGTTTTGCATTTTCTCGACTTCTTCTCCTCATTCTATTTTTCTGGTTATTATTGAGTCCATTCGGTTTTTCTTTGTGCCTAATCTTGATAATAACTCAACTTTAACCAGATTTGAGCTTAAAATTGATTCATTTGTTGAGGGGGAGTTTGGGAATCTGTTCGTGCATTGCATATAGACTGCATTTCCTGTATAATGAGCTTTGTCTATTATGCAATTGATTTCTTCTTCATGCTATACACCATGCTGCATCATATGGAGGAAATCACTAGCTCAGATATGTCCAAGTTCATTTCACTTGCTATGCTTTAAAATGAAAAAAGTCTTAAATGAAAAACTTGATGAAACTTGTTGCTTTTACTTGCTAGGTTTCTTCTCGAGAGGTTTGTGCCATAATTTGAGAAATTTTGGAGTTCTCTAGAGTCCCTATAGCAACTTGGGTGAAACTAGTTTGATCCATGCTAGAGTCCTTCAATTGCTCATGAATCATTGTGCTAAAAATGAAAATTAAACAAAATTGACTCTTCTTGTGCACATACGACTCAACACCTTGCATTCACAAGACCGCTTCCCATTGCACTTGGGATGAACTTGGAATACATCGTGTTTGACCTAGACCATCCTCTTAAGAGTTCATCTTGAGATGGTCGCATATGGCTTGAGTCAATTGGTTGTCAAAAGAAAATGCAAATAAATTAAAAACAAAGACATATGTGGATAAAGAATGCAAATAATGTCAAATATTTGCACCCCTCTATGTCTTGTATGATGATAAATCAAAATTTGCATTAAGTGATAAATGAGCCCGAAGGACCTTGTATGCTCTTCTAGATTCCCCAAAGTGTTGAGTAGGTTGAACTCTAGGTTTTCCTTTTGATCCTTAGAGTGGCTATTCTTCTATTTTTTGAAACTAAAGCTAAGTGTTGTACTTGTCAAATCTTGCTAAAAATGAAATATTCAAAACTAAACTCGTATTTGCACTTGGACATGTCTTAGTTTAGTCGTCTTCTGAAATTGACAAGTTTGGTGTAATATCCTTCCATTTTGATCAATTGGATAATCTTCAAAGCTCTTTCGATTGCATTTCATGCATACATAAAAAAAATTGATGCCTATATTGCCAAAAGGGGCAGAAAACGTAGAAAAGGCATCACTAAAAAGATAAAAATGTGAATGCTTATTTGGTTATTATGATCTTTGTAAAACTATGCTACTACTTCTGTTGGATCATAATCTCATAATCACATTTGACATGTTTAGTTGGATTTTAGAGTTTTTGTTGAAAACTTGCTCTTTCTCAAATTTAACTCTAAAATCTAAATTCCTCTTCGTCAACTTGGTCATGGTTCTAATTTCTATCTTTGGACGAAGTTTGACTTTACAACTAAAAATTGCTTTCTTCTTCATTTTCTTCAAAATCAAATTTATGCCTTTTTGTGTGGTTTGTCAATATACTCATCAAGGGGGAGATTGAAGGACCATGTGGAGGTCCATCCATGTTTGTGATGAGTATTTGACTTTATTTGAGCAAGGTGTGCTCAAGTTTGAGTTTGATTTGGATTGATTTTCAAAATGAAGCAATTTGAGTTGTCTCTGCCAGGAGTGGAAGTACCGATCGTATGGACGCGGTAGTGATAAGTTGGATGGTTTATATTGCATATCATTATGGGCATTGCTATGTGAGGAGTTTCCTTGTTTTTGATGGTTGCAGGACGACGGTGCTAGGTCATGGTGAGGCGAAGGATGGACGGGACTAGGCGAGGAGCGCGGAGGTCAGACGGTTGGGAGATCGTCGGAAGATGATCGGAGACGGAGTCCAGGCAAGTCAAGAAGACAAGGAAAGGAGATGATGCTAGCTAGATGCCGCGTGGATCAATGAGGGCCGTCGGATTGAGGTCTAGTTGATAGGTTAGCGGGTCTAGGTAGTATGCTTTGAAAACCGTGCAAGAAAACCCGGTATGTGTGTGGGTTTTGTGTTAGCCCTTGCATGACTGTGTGTGTGGGTTAATCCTAGCCCTTAGATGAGTGCTCTGGGGTTGAGGGACTCATCCAAGGGTGGTAGGTGGCCCAAGAGTAGTATAAATAGGGGTAGAGGGGTAGCCTCCTTCCCTTGAAGGTTTTGAGGTTTGTGAATGCTCCTTTGAGCTTTGCCCACATGAAAGTGAGGCTTTGTAACCTCTCCTTCCAGAAATGAAAGTTTTATCCATCCACCTCTGAATTTATTTTGCGCATTTACATTATGTCTTTACTTTACGCAATTTAAATTCAACATTTACTTTCCCGCAATTACTTTCTCGCAATTTACTTTCACGTAATTTGGATTTGCCTCCCGTCCTTCTAAATGCTGCTGATATTGCATGTTTTGAGTGTGTTCATATGGTTTTACATCTCTTTTGCACTCTTGGATTGAGTAGAGAACATCTTTTCTTTCAAGTTCCAATTTTGCTCAGAACTTGTTCTTCGCGCAGCAGTCAGTATTTGATTTCTATAAAAATCTAGGAAACTATTTTTCAATTGATTCTTATTTGAGGAGGTGCGGGACTCTGATATCCACTTGCAGAAAAATTTTGCAGTTCATTTGTTGCACCGTTTGGGCGCCATGAGGTGAAAACCGAGCCCCAAAATTTCTGCTCGAAGTTCTTGACCAGACTGTGTTCTTAGTTTTTTCCTGTTTTTTCTGTAAGGATTTTTTAGGAGAAATTTGGTGGAGTTCTTCATGACTCTGATTCTCATAGGGAGAAAAAGCCTCAAAATTTTGTGAGCTGCAGAAACCCACGAACCTCCTGTGCAAATTGAGGACAAGTTCTGGAAATTCTGCTTTTGCTTTTCTGAAAGTGACTTTTGTGATTTGAATTGATGTCCTTTCTAAAAGCAAGAGTTTGAATTGATTCCTCTTTATCTTGGACACTAGACAACCAGTATTGTGACTCAAAAATCCCCACATATTTTATGGTACTTATCCATGCAAGCTTGGGGTACACATAGTTGTCTAGTTTTTCAGGTTTTTCATGATTTCCTTTGAGCGATCTTGTCGAGGTTTTTGTTGGAGTATTTTGGGGGAAATTTTATTTCCGACCATTCACCCCCCTCTCTATTCGCCATCTCGGTCCTTCAGATTTATAAATTCAATATTGCTTTATGCAAATTAACCATAGAAGCCTTTCCTTTGAAATGGCCTGCATATATTATAAGTTTTGCTAAAGTCTTGCGGAGTACATAAAGTACTCGCCTTTGCTTATATATTGTTTTAGGTGGAAGAGTTAGCGAAGCTCCGAAGCTTCTTTCTATCACAGGTTGCGGAATTATCATCGACGTGATCTTTCTAGGGATTATGCCTTGTCAGTTGCCTGCGGGTTGAATGGGCACACTACAAGACTTTGCTTCTTTTGTTGCTATATGCTCTGAGTTGTAAGGTTTTCTTTGTATAATAGTTTTCGCTTAATAATATGTTGTATAGTTGTGATTCCAATTGTTGAAAATATGCGTACTAGCCACGGATCATGGGACTAGTATTGTATGCGCATTAGATTTCTATTTTTGCATTTATGCGAAAAGGGGGGTCGTTTCAAAGAAAATATCATAGACGATTCTATCTAAGAACCGTCTGTGATAATTCACAGACGGTTCTTAGATAGAACAGTATGTGATATTGGCTTATTATAGATGGTTCTTAGCCCAACATGTAGCTTCTGACGGTCATGGTGCAAAATCGTCTGTGATTACCCTTAATATAGACGGTTTGCAAAAACAGTCTGTGATGAGGCGTCTTATATATGCCTTTTCTGTAGTAGTGATTAGATCTAAGATTTATAAAATACCAAAAGCAATAAATGCATAACGTGGTCTTGAGAGCGCAAATACAAAGCTTTTGTAGAAGCTCTCAGCGAAGTTCATAGCTTCAACCCCTAGATGTTGCAGCGAAAATGGATATGTCGGATCTTCATGGCAATAGCAGTAACGACCTTCAGGTATACCATATGCCAGTATGCTTGTACCACGTAATAGACTCTTATGACCTTTTATCTGGTTTAGGTGAAACGTTTTCACCTTTATTTTATCTCTAAATATTTCATTAATTTTCTGAACCTAGAACCCGAATTTATAGACAAAACACTGTAGCAAAGTGATTGCTAGAGTAACAGCACCCTGGCACTGTTCATATGTCGGTTGCTACAGTAGGAAGAAGGTAGAGTGGGCACAACTAGCCGAGGAGTGTGCCCACTCCGGGACGGTGATGCCTTACTCCCACATATGTGAGGAGCGCACACGCGACTAGATATTAGCGAGGACGAAAAAACCTCCGATGGTCATCTTGTAGTTCGAAACCCCGCGACTGCGCGGATCGTCTCCACCATCGTAAGACATTTAACTTAATATAGAGTTGACCCTTCCCATTGTATTTTAGCACTAATTTATATTCACTTCTTGCAGGAGGAGGTAAGCCAGCAAAAAGAGCAGTGGACCTTTCAGAGCCAAGGGTCGAAGGACATCCTGTCTTCGGCGATCGGGAAGCTCGACCATAAGCGGCGGGTGCTTGCCGTAGGTGCGGGACATATGAAGAGGTCCTTTTTCAAAGATGAGGACGCTGCCAGTGCCAGATCAAGATCATGGGAAGCACGTGCGGAGCGCCTCAAGTATACGTTGAGGGAGGAGATGATGGCACATGAGGAGCTCCTGAGGGCCGAGATGATGACAATGATCTCCCAAAGTCAGAGTCAGATGGCCTCGCATCTCGTAGGAAGTCCTGTGCCCCGCCCTAGCAGTTGCGCTTCCAAAAATTATCAGGTTGGTCTCCAGCTTAAGGTATTAATTATTTTTGACTTAAAGGTACGTGAGTAAGCTAAAGAATGTTTTCGATCAAGTTGCGCACTTCTTGCAGCCACCTGCCAAGTGCCATCTCGTTGTGATGGAAGATGGATTTCCTGTTGAGGCTAGATGCAAGGTTGCATTTCCATGCAAGAAGATTGATATGATGCATGGTAACCCTTTGGGGAAGGGCTACATGAGGGTGCAGGTGGACTATGTCTACGAAAACTTCCTATCTCATGTGCTAGAGTTCTCCCCGAATGAAGATATCACCACTCTTGGGCAAATACAGATGTCGGTCAGCAAGTGGCCCACTATGGGTGTCGTACTACTCAAGGTAAAAATCTCCAGCGTATTCTTGATCATTCCAATACTGCAACACGTTACATATGCATATGCTTTGTAGTTTCCTATCGTACCTGCACCTGCTCCTGCTCCCACCACCACAACGACTACTCTGTCCAAGTCGACTCCTATGTAGATTACAGAACTGGTGCACAAAAGGACGAACACAACGACCAAAGAATCACAAGAGACATCGAAGAATCCTTCTATCAAAAAGACAAAGTTGACAGAGGCCACAACACCCCCTCAAATATAGGGAAAGTCCCTTATCCCGACCTCAAAGACTCCTATCCATAAAGCAAAGTTGACAGAGGCCACAGAGCCCCCTCGAGATTATAAGGGGTACAAACATGGAAAGCCCCTTGTCCCTAGCAACAAATTGAATGCTCTAGGCATGTGCACTCGCTTGCTCCATGGATGGTACATTGATAAGGCGAATGAGGTCGAGCGTCATGTCGATTTCAATGTGAGATATCGAGAGGGACATTTCCACCGTGACAAGCATGGGATATTCCCGTTGAGTTTTGAGAAACTATTATGTTTGTACAACTTGAAAGCCATCGATATTTCTATTGTACGATCCTGGTCACTGTGAGTATCGCACCATACAACATGGGACTACGATTGTTATAGGATTTTGTATTATGTTTTTTAACAATTGACATGAGTTGTAGGATAATGAGGCAGCGAGCCGTGACGGGTCAACACCTAGTTGGATTTGTCGACCCCGAGATGGTGTCTGCAACTATGGCTAGGCTTCAATCGGAGTTCCTTGCCAACTACATCAAGCAGGCAATGCAGGCTGAGGTGAAAAAGAACTTCATTCTATTCCCGTACTACGAGGAGTAAGTACTACTTTACCCTTCAATTACTTGTACGCACCTAAACCGTATATGAACTTATTTTCTTGCATTTTATACCATTTAATAAGCAACCATTGGGTTCTACTCTTGGTGCTCTGAGTGAAAACAAAGTCTACACTTTTAACTCGATCGAGAAGAGACCGATTGCCTACACGATCAAGCCTATTTTGCAGAAGTAAGTATATTCCTCTAACCTAACACTTTTTGTATTTAACTAAGTTCATTTTTTGCCTCAATGGTATCCCTACAGTGTATGTAGGGCTTTCTTGTCTTATGTTGCTAAAGGAGGGCGACACGATAACAAACGAGGCTACCAGCTGGAGTTGAAGCGCTTCAAGGTACAAGTGCCTAGCATAGGATTTTTTCTGACATCTATTCTTCGTCTCTTAATTTGATTTTTTTGTTCACAGTGTCATCAATAGGGGTGCGTTGACATGTGTGGCTTCTACGTCATGCATCACATGCTGATCCTGGTCGACAGCACACGCCTTTTCCCTAAGGTATATGTACATACATAATACACTCAGTCTTTTACGTACAGATTTTAAAACTTAAATTCATGTGCTCATTTCTATTTTGCAGAAGATCGATATTCCTCTCTAGAGCTTACAAAACAAAGATCTCAACAAATTACAAGATCATATCTACCAGTGGTACTAGACAGAAGTTCTAGCGGAGAACGGTAGGTTTAGAGACCCGACAGGCTCCTACTAGTCCACATGTAAATAATATTATATCATGTAAATGTGATATGTGTACCAGGTTTCCAAATCATGTCGAATTTCGGTGAAATTTCGGATTTCGGACCACCCAGAAATCTAAAGTACTGGCCGGGAAAAAAATTTAAAATTTTTTGAAATTGCTAAAGTAACACAAAATTTCAGTTTTTCTCGACGAAATTTCTTCTTTTTTGGCCAGATTTGACCGAATTTGGTCCAATAACCCTTAGGAAAGTCATCTCCTATAAAAATTTGTTGAAAACCCGAATTTTTTAGACATTTTAAAATTTTGGCAGAAACACTGTCAGATTTTTATAAAATTGTAAAGCTTGAAAATGAGCTGAAAATTTTATGGTATTGTATTCAGTAGTTTAGAATCATACATAAAAAATTTCAAAATAATGTAACTTCATTTGTTATCTTTAAAAAATCATAAACAGAATGAGCATAATTGGGACAGTTACATTGTCAGAATTTTATAAATTTTCTTGAGTGTGATTATGATCTAAATTTTTTTTGAGAGATTAATAATTGACTCAGTACCATTATTTAAAATTTTCAAGAAATTCAAACTTTTTTTTTGGTCAATCAAATCAATGTAAGCATTGAACTTCGTTTGTTATATTATATTTCAAAAATCAAAAAGAGAAAGAACATAAATGGTATTGTGCCTTGTAAGAATTTTATAAATTCACTGGACTGTGATCATGATTCAAAATATTTGTGAGATATTAAGCATTTACTTATCACCCTTATGTAAAATTTTCAAAAATTTTAAACCTTGTTTTGTTGCTAAAGCAAATCTATGTATTGATCATCAGGCTTTTATGAGGATGTAGCACTGTGTGAATTTTTAAAAATTATTTAAGAATAATCATCACATTAAACTTTTACAGAAGCGCTAATGTTACATCAGGACCATCCAATTGTTTTTTCAAAATTGTTTAACGTGGTTTAAATAATTTTTCATTTTGTTTAATTTTGCCGGTAAGCCTTTTAACAGGGCAATAGTAATGTTCGAATTTTTAAAAATTTATAAAGCTGGATCATCATCTGAAAATTTTATGAGAACATTAGCGATACATCATAACAATGCAAAAACAAATTCAAAGTTTTATAACGTGGTTTGGACCATTTTGCATTCGGTTCAAAATTACGAGTCAGCGTTTTATCAAGACAGTAGCAATGTTTGAATTTTTAAAAATTCCACAGACTTCAGAATAATCTGAAATATTTGTTTAAAATATCATCAATGTGTTAGGACTCTACAAAAAAAATTTCAGAATTTTTTGATATCGTTTGACTCACTTTTTTCCATTGCAAAAAGACCGAAATTTCGGATATTTCACCCAAAATTTCGCTATTTTTCGGCGAATTTCGTTTTTTGTCGGTACAAAAACGAACCGGATTTGAATTTTGGTTTTCGAATTTTGTACAAGATTGTCCGAAATACCCGAATTTCACCGAAATTTCAGATTCCGGTCCTAGGCGGTATTTTATCCGAAAACGAAATTTAAATCTTTTATGTGTACTATCTGTTAAATATGTTTGTGTTCTATATTGTAAACGAATGTGATATGTGTATTGTAAAGTGTTTGTGTTCTATATATATTGTTCATGTGATATGTATACTATGTGTAATCTGTGCTGTTTTCGGGAGGATATACAAAGAATAAACACCACATCACAATCAGTTCCACACCACATCACAATCGGTTCTGAGCTCAGAACCGATTGTGATGACCATTTATCACTATCAGGCAAAAATTGACTGTGATAGCGTCTCCTTATCACTATCTAATGACTTTGTATCGCCACTAAAACCGACTATAATGATGAAAAAGAACCGATTGTGATGTACATTTTTGTAGTGGTGCCTTAAATTAAAAGAAAAAGGGTAGGGCGTCCACGGTGGAATTGTGGTAAGATACATGAACACAAACCGTATTTTAGTTAAAGTACGTGTTACAATGAAAAAAAATACCCACTTAGCGTTGCGCAAAAGTCTTTTTTTTTTCAAGAAGCGCGAAGAATTGTTAGTGTTCATTGCCAACAATTTTAGCCACAGCATTGTCGTACCCAAATTTTAAAGTGTGCAGCGTCAATTTCCATAATATGTAATTCTTCCTATTCAAAACATATTATTGTCCCCCCCCCCCAAAAAATAACATTTTATTGGTCAAACATTTATGAACTACTCCCTCCAGTTACATAAAAAAATGTCGTTTTGGACATTGATCCCTAGAATACAAATTTGATAACTAATTTCTATTGTAATATATTTATAAAATCTAATAAAACTACAATAATACGAAAGTACTTTTCGAGACAAATATGCATAAATCATTTTTTATGTATCTAATTGTTTGCACCAAAATTTGGCAAATAGAATCAAAATCGGCAGCCCAAGAGCAACAAGATACGACCAGGATACAGATTGAAGATATTTGGAAACGGAACAGGTTGTTAAGGAAAGCACCATCCAAATAGAGACCGATACGGATTCTACTCCTAACGTGTTGTACTAGGACTCTATCGGCCAACGGGTATAAAAGAGGTCTAGAGGTGATAAGAAAAGGCGCCGAGCCAACCAACCAATTCGCCTACTTTTCATCTACTTTTCCGTCGACTAGAGTAGTTCTTATAATTTAGTCTTTGTAATTCGATCTTGATCAATAAAGTTGCGCATCGCCGATTGTTGATCTTCTTCAAATTACGCCTCAGGTTTGATTTATTCTGATTTTGTTGCGCATCGCCTTCTTTAGAATCGATCTGCCTTTATCCTTTGATTAGTCTTAATCGGCTAATTAGATCTATTCTGATACCTTGGTCTTGATCGGCATCAAGCTGATTTAGTCTAAGCCGATTGATCTCAACGATCGGCTTCGAGTGAACTTTATATCTTTTACCTTGTTGATTATAGGTCAAATCGACTGGCACGCTCTGAACCCGGTGTTCGTCTGGTGTGCTGCTGTCAGAAACCTTACATCAAGTTTTTGACGCCAACACACTCTTGGCACACCCAGTGGGACCAGATGGCAGCATCAAGCAAATCAATTCCACCATCCGATTTCAACGCCGAAGCTATAATCGTCCCAACGATGGATGATTTAACGCCAGAACAACGTAGAGAAATCGAAGATCGGAAAGCTCCTCTAGAAGAGATGATGCTGAATTGCTATCAAAAGACTAGACGTGGCGTCACTCAAAAGACTGCTTTGCCGACGATCAATGCCCTTGGCGATGCAGACGTCACAGATGGTCCGGTAAGTTCATACCTACCCGCTCAAGCCGAATTATCGGCTATGATTAATCAATCTATACATCACGCCCTAGTAAACCAATCATCGTCTCTTGTTACAACGCTAAAGCTGATGATTATGAATAGTGTGAAGACAATCGCTCAAGAATTAGCATCATCTGGGAGTCTGCTTGACCCGATGCAAGCTCTGCCATGCTATCCTGCTTTTTCAATAGCGCAAAATACGCAGAGTACGTCAGCCGATCTTAAACCATCGGCTATAACTTCAGCCCCAACCATGGTGCCAACTCAACCTACCATCGTATTACCGCGAAACTCACGCTCTAGCGGGGTCACACATTACCAGGCGTACACTGATGCTGCTAGACATAACGTGTCGGCTATTTTGTCGCCGTCAGCTCCATTTAATATTTTCCCACAATCGGTCTCGCAGCCGATTGAACAAATTAGGCACATCCAGTACCAAGAGCCGATTCTGCCCAGGAATCCGGTCCCCCATAAGGTCATAACCTATTGACGAATACTAATAAAAAGGATACCCCAACAGCCCGAAGCGACGAGCCAGCGGCCTCAAGCATATCTCGACTTCAACAGCCGCGCCGCCCGCCACGACCGATCGCTGCGAGATCACGCGCAAGACATCCGCTCCCGACCGCCGGCGAAGCGAATCCGACGACGGCGCCCCGACCCCTCTTGGCGGGCGGGATCCTCGACTCCAACCGAACCAAGGCAACGGACGCCGAGTGCGCGTGTCGTCCTCATCGCCTACCGCCACGCACCCCGAATGAGGTCAATCGAGCGACTATACAAGGGCGGTGGCTCCTTCCTAGAAGATCCGGTGATCGCAGAAGACAAAGCTTCGGCCCATCAACGGCCACATACAAAGACGAGCGCACGCTTCCTCCCGAGGCAAAGCACCAACGCCACGCACTCGACGCCAAGATTCGCAAGGGTCACAGAGGGCAAGTACGCTATTTCCGGGAATACCTAACCTCCCCGACCACAAAGGCTACCAACCCAAAGATGGGCAAGACGGTGGCGACAGTCCACGTGACGAAGGACCGGAGCTCCTAGCGTAGGTCACCTTGCTCTTCCTCCCAACTCTTGATGTAACCTGCCCCTTCCTTCTGTATAAAAGGAGGCAGGGCTAAATGGTTCAGGAAGAAGAGCGAGAACGAGGGAGAGAGGGCGCTATCAAACCCATCTCGCTAAGCCATTGGCATTCTCGCTTGTAAAACTTTGTGCAGTCATCTGTACCAAGAGTAATATAACACCACCACACGAACTGGAGTAGGGACCTTCAGCCCGATCCAGTATACATCTTGGACTCACGAGTCTAACCATTCAGGGAGTGGAACGCGTGACCCCCTAGACTTACAAATTTACTTGCCGGATCTAGAAAACGCCGACAGTTGGCGCGCCAGGTAGGGGGCTTCGCGCGTCTTCATGACCATCTCCGGATTCCGTTTATCTCCCTGAAGGCATCCACCCACTACGACGGCATGACTGCACCGGGGAACCGGATCCGCTTCGCTCCTCGACCGGCCGTCACCCGACGGAGGGCTCACGCCTTCGTCCCGCCGTCTCCGGAGGACAGCGCCACGAGAGCTTGGGCGTCCTCTCCGGTGACCGCTAAGCTCCGGCAGGCGCCCTGAGGCCCGGCCGGAACCCGAGGAGTGCTCCGCCACGGTCGGGCGAAAACTCCCGAGGCCCGGCAGTGACCATGTCACCCCGTAGGCTCGCGATCGGGTGGCGATGGTCGGCTACCGCCGCCTCCATCCACGAGCGCCGGAAGACTCTTCCGACGTGACTCCGGCCCGACACGGAGTACCACTCCGCAGCGCACTCTCGCGAGTGCAACATGGCGGGCACCGCCGATTTGCCCGTGGCCCTCGCGGCCGCGGGGCCTCCTGTCCGGCGCACTCAGGCGCAGGAGGAGGAGTGCGGTAGCGAGCGCATCGAACGCGCCTTTCGGCCACCGGCCGAGCTCAAACAACAGAAAGAGTTGGAGGAACGAAGAATCGAAGCTCGACCGGCTCGAGCCAACCCGAGCAGAGAGGACTCGAGGCCCGCATGTGCTCGGCGACGCAGCAAGCACGCTGGCGTCAAGCACACCCCAAAGAGCGGAAGGGTCCGACGGTCCTCACTTCTTCCCCCACGCCAGTCAAAATGTGGCCGCGGCCGCAATGCTGCTTCGAGGCCTCCCGGAGCCGACCGACCCGGAGGCCAAGGCCACCTACCAAAACCTCCGGGGGCTGGTAGAGCACGCGGCCGTCGCAAAGACATGCACGCCCGGCTTCCTATCGCTCCGAGCCACCTCGCCACTGGCCCGCACCGCAGGCGGCCGGATGGGTCCGCACAGCGCCGCCGCACCGCGAGCCACAACAGCCTCGCGCGCCCGGCGCTAACGCCTCGGTGATGCCTACGACATTCGCGCTACCCTTGAGGCGCGGAGAAAGATGGCGAGGAGGCCGCCACTCACGGTTGGGCGGTGGGCACCACCATCGCAGCCCGAGCCACGACGCCTCGATCGCGAGCGCTCGCTGGGGATCCGCCAGCGACTTCCCGCCGATTCTCGAAGCGCCTACCAACATTGCCAAATACACGGGGCCACAAACCTGTGTGTCCGCTTGAAGATTACCGGCCGCATGCCGGGCGGGAGGAGCAACGGATGACCTCTTCATCATCCAATACCTTCCCATCTACTCGCAGACTCGCCCGAGCCGGCTCGAGTACTTGCCGCCAAAACCATCAAGGATGGACCGACTTGAAGGCCCTCTTCATCGGCAACTTCCGTGGCACTTACAAGCGCCCGAAATTCTCGACTGAAGGGCTGCAAACAGCGGCAGGAAACCCTCCGGGACTACATCCGCGGTTTTCCGCCAGGTCAACGAAGCTCCCGACATCTCCGACGCCGATGTCGTGGGAGCATTCATCTACGGCACCTCCTGCAAGGCCTTGGTACACAAACTAGGCTGTCTCAAGCCCAGAACTACCAAGGAGCTCCTCGATATCGCCACCAACGACGCCTCCGGTGAGGAGGCTGTGGGGGCCATCTTCGAGGGAGGAAAGGCCCAGCCAGAACCCGACGTCCGCATCGGGTCCCCTTCTGACCGCTCCGACAAACGGAAGCGGCACGGGAAGCAGATCCGCGAGCCCCAAGTGGTCGCCACCGTCGACCGCCCTGCCAAGCAGCAGGTGCGACCGACCGTCGCGCCCGACCACTTCGAGAAATTGATGGACGGCCCATGCCCAAACCACGGGTTCTCCGTCAAGCACAAGTACCGGGACTGCGAGGTCCTGAGGCGTTACCTCTCCAGCGTCCCCGCAACGCCGCGTGGCAAGGGAAGAAGCTCACGCTGACCTGCGGTCGCAGAAAAAGGCAGACGACGAGTTCCCTGAACCCGACGGCTGCCTCATGATCTTTGGAGGACCAGCCTGCTATGCCGACAAACGCCGGCTCAAGCTCGCTTATCGCGAGGTCCATACCGTCGCGCCATGCGTCCCCCAATACCTCCGGTGGTCGGAGTTCCCGATCACCTTTGATCGGACCGACCACCCCGACCACGTTCCACAGCCGGGGAGATACCCCCTGGTGGTCAGCCCCGTCGTGGGGAAGAAGCGCCTTTCAAAGGTGCTCATGGACGGAGGCGCGGCCTCAACATCCCTACGCCGAGGCGCTCGACGCTATGGGGATCCGCTCAACCCTCCGACCAAAGAAGGCGCCTTCCATGGCGTCATTCCCGCCGGCAGAGCCCATCCACTCGGGCGCATCGACCGCCCGTTACCTTTGGGGAACCGAAACTTCCGCGACCAAACCCTCGCTTTTGAGGTCGTGGATTTCCCGGTTCTTACCATGCCATCTGGGAAGGCCATGTTACGCCAAGTTCATGGCGGTCCCCACCACGCCTACCTCAGGTGAAGATGCGGGGCCACGGAAGTCATCACCGTGGCATCGTCTTTCGGCTTGCCTACAATCGCGAAGCGCGTGATTAGCCAGAGCTTGCCTCGGCGATCATCGCGTCTGCCGAGCTCGACAACCTCGGGAGGGAAGCCTCGAATCCGCCTGAGTCCAAGCAAGTCGTGGCGGGATCCTTCAAGTCCGCCGAGGACACGAAGAGGTCGCGGTCGATCCTCGTGATCCGACCAAGACCGTGCGGATCGAGCCACGCTCCCGCCAAATAGGAAAGCGCGCTCGTCGACTCCTCCGCACCAACAAAGACGTCTTTCGCATGGAGGTCCTCCGACATGCCAGAATCCCAAGGGAAGTCGCGAGCACTCCTTGAGCATCCGTCGGGCTCAAAGCCGGCCGCCCAACGCCTGCGCCGCTTCGACGAGGAGAAGCGCAGGATCATAGGGGAGGAGATAGCCAAACTTCTGGCTGCAGGGTTCGTAAAAGAGGTGCGCCACACCGAGTGGCTAGCCAACCCTGTACTTGTAAAAAAGAAAAATGGGCAATGGAGGATGTGCGTTGACTATACGAGTCTCAACAAAGCATGTCCCAAAGATCCGTTCCCTTTGCCCCGCATCGACCAAGTCATCTACTCCACCGCAGGGTGCGAGTCCCTCTCTTTTCTGGATGCCTACTCGGGCTACCACCAGATTGCGCTAAGGGAGTCCGACCAGCTCGCGACTTCCTTCATCACCCTGTTCGGCTCATTCTGCTACGTTACGATGCCGTTCGGCCTAAAGAACGCGGGCGCTACATACCAGCGATGTATGCAAACGTGCTTCAATAACCAGATCGGCCGTAACGTTGAGGTGTACGTCGACGATATTGTCGTAAAAACCAAGAAGGCCGACGACCTTGTCCCCGACCTGGAAGAGACCTTTGAGAACCTTCAACGATTCCGCATAAAGCTCAATCCTGAGAAATACGTTTTCGGGGTCCCCAAAGGGAAGCTCCTTGGCTTCATTGTCTCCGAGCGAGGCATCGAGGCCAACCAGGAGAAGATATTAGCAATCGCAAGGATGGGCCCAATCAGCAACCTCAAGGGGGTCCAGAGGCTGATCGGATGCCTAGCAGCTTTGAGCCGTTTCGTGTCTCGCCTCGGCGAGCGCGGAATGCCACTCTACAGGCTACTCAAGAGATCCGACCGCTTTAGTTGGACCCCAGAAGCTCAGGAGGCCCTCACCCTTTGAAGGCCTTCCTATCCTCGCCTCCGATCTGATCGCCGGCACGGAGGAGCAGCTGCCTCCACGTCGCCGCCACTACCAAGTCGTCGCCGCGGCCCTCGTGGTGGAGCGAAGGAAGAAGGCGCGAACTTAAGGTACAACGCCGGTTACTTCATTAGCGAGGTCCTTTCCGAGTCCAAGACTCGGTACCGCAGTGCAGAAGCTACTCACGCGGTGCTCATTGCGAAGAGAAAGCTCGCCCACTACTTTGATCAAGACAACATCACCGTGGTGACCACGTCCCGTTAGGCGAGATCGCCCGCAACCGCGACGCCTCGGGAAGGATAGCCAAGTGGGCACAAGAGCTCGCGCCACGACATCACATACGCCCTGACGGCGATCAAGTCGCAGCCCTAGCCGACTTCGTCGCCGAGTGGACCAAACCCGTGCACCACCGGTGATCAAGACCCCGAGTCTTGGACAATGTACTCGATGGGTCTTACAACAAGAATGGCGCGGCGCTGGAGTTGTCATCATCTCCCACTTGGGAACAAGCTCCGACGCCATCAGCCGCTGACGCCACCAACAACGCGTTGCCGAGCACGAGGCCCTCGTCAACGGTCTCGGATCGCCGCCGCCTCGGTGCTCGCCGACTTTACGCCCACGGGGACTCCAAGCTTGTCGTCGACCAAGTCATGAAGGCCGCGGGCCCGAGACGCCGTGATGGCGCGATCGCCGAAGTGCGCGAGCTCGGCGCGGTTCAAGGGCTTCGAGCTTCACCATAGCTACCGACGCTACAATAGCGACGCCGACTACACCGCCAATCGGCCTCCAGAGAGCCGGTCCGCCGCCCGGATCTTCGTCTGCGACCTCCTGCGCCTTCCATCCACCGCCCGGTGGCGAACGGTCCCCGACCTACCTAGCACGGTCGCCGACCGCCGCTGCGATCGGCGTGAGACTTGGCGGTGGTCGAGCCACGCGTGCTAGCAACCGAGTCCGACCGAGAAAGCCATTCATAGATCGTTTGACGGACGGGTCGCTTCATCCCGACCGACCGAGGCCCGCGCCGCCCGCGAGCAAAGTCTTTCGTCCCGATCGGTCCGCACCTTTACAAAAGAGTTCTTCGGGTCCTCCAAAAGTGCATTCGCCGACCAAGGAAAACAACCATCGGACGACATACACAATGGAATTTGCGGTCACCACGCTGCGCCCGATCTCGGTGGGAAAGGCCTTTCGCAAGGTTTCTATTGGCCGACCGCCGTGTCCAACGCAGAGCACATCGCACGCACTCACGAAGGATGCCAATTCTTTGCCAGCGGACACATCCGCCACCAGCCTTGCGCATAATCCCCATCACGTGGCCTTTGCGGTTTGGGGGCTCGATCCGTCGGGCCTTTCAAGAAAGCGCCGGGGCTTTACCCATTTTCTCGTCGCGGTGGACAAGTTCACCAAGTGGATAGAGGCCAAGCCGGTCGAAGCGCCACGCCGCACAAGCGGCCATCTTCTTCCGCGACATAGTCTTTCGATTCGAGTCCCAAACTCCATCATCACCGACAACGAACGCAGTTCACGGGAAGGAATTTCGAGTTCTGTGATGACTTCAACATCCGTCGATTAGGCAGCCGTGGCCCATCCGCGACCAACGGCAGGTCGGAGCGCAAACGACATGATCCTTCAAGGGCCTGCCGCGGATCTTGATCGGCTCAAGCACTTCGGCGGTCTTTGGCGACCGAGCTACCCTCCGTCCTCCGAGTCTACGGACCACGCCGACCGGGCGACCGGGTTCACACCGTTCTTTATGGTATACGGTCTTTGAGTCCGTCTTGCCGGCTGCACTGCGCAGATGGCGCCCCAAGGCGCAAGTTTCGAGGAGGCTCGGGGCTCGCCGCACAACAAGACTCGTCGACCGATCGACGAGGCGCATGACGCGGGCCGCCCCGCGATCGGCCGATGTCAACAAGCTCGCGACGCTACCACGATCGCCGTGTTCGAGGGCGGTCTTTGATCTTGGCGACACTGGTCTGCGTCGGGTCCGACATCGCAAGGATAAGCACAAGTCGCCCCCAGGAAGGCCCCTTCACCGTCGTGCAGATCCTCGGCCCGCACCTTCGGCTCAAGGACACCGACGGCGCATCCTTCCAAATGCATGGAATATAGAAAAGTTAAGGCGATTCTATCCTTAAACTCTTTTCCTCTTCCTAGCATGTTCTTTACTTTCTTCCTTCCGAGCACACTGGTCGCCATGCGACGACTCGGGCTGCCTTCGGCGCCCTGCTCAGCCGCTCGTCGCGCGCTGCGGGTTGATGACCCAACCGACCACAAGGTCCTTCCCGAGCGGTAACCCTTTGACCCGAGTGTGTTACGCCTCGCCCGGCTATGGTTGCTAACACTTAGCGGAAGAAGGAAGTACCCGAGTGGAGTGACCTTTGGGTCGGCAGGAACCTCCTCCCCGCACGAACTCGGCTATCCCACGCGCTTATGAGGGTACGTGACCCGACCGGGTCGAGGTCCATCCGAAGCGTAACCCTCTCAACCCAAGTGTTACGCCCTCGCCCCCCGCTATGGTTGCTAAGTAGCACTTCGCTGAAGAAGGAAGTGCCCGAGTGGAAAGATCCTGGCCGGTCTAGAACACTCCTATCCTCACAAGCGCGCCTAACGCTGCATAGCCAAGTCTCCAATCCACCTCGCTCCTCCCAAAACAACCCGACCCACGCATAAGTGGCCCTGCGGTCCTTAAGGCTATGGTCGGCCAAACGCTCATCCTAAATACGAAAAAGGACGAGGACAATGCGGGACTTGATAAATTCAAGATTGTTTAAATAGCGGTCTTTACAATCTAAGAAGGATAAAGCTAACTTTTTCTATTCTTCTTGGCGGGCGGCCGTGGCGGCGGAGAGTTGGCGCCTCGCTTCTGGAGGGTGGCTCGCGGCGGATGCGGTGGCGATCTCGGCGTGCGGCTCGACCAGAGCTCGAACCGGTCGATCTCCTCGTCGATCCGGTTCCCAGCCACGCCGCCCCCACCACCGCGAGGTCGATGCGTCGTAGTACGAGATGGTGTTGACCGGCGCCGATGAAGCTCAAGCGCAGCCGCCGGTGACCACCGCCTCTTCTACGGTCCGCACGGGCCAGCGCGCAGGCAAGGGCACTCGGGCCTGCCCGGCTCCAGGATGCGGATCGCAGACCTCCCGACCGCCTTGCGGAGGGCCTCGATTCGGCGCTCATCTCGCCCGACCGCCCTCCGCAACCTTCAACGCCGCCGGGCCTCGCCCCGCCACGATCGCCACATCGCGGGCATCCGAAGCCGTTCTCTGCGCCTCCACGGCGATGCTCAGATTCTTCTGCGCCTCTGCAGATTGCGAAGATTTTGGATAAGTTCGCCTTGTGGGTCACACAACCCCAAACTTAATTGAAGAATTGAGACACTCACCGGCCGCAGAGTTGGTCAGATTGCCAGCTTCCGACTTCAGTGCCTCGTATGAAGTCTTCACTTGGCGGCTCTTCGGCGATCGCCCGCTCGGAGCGAACTCGGGCAGCGTCCCCCTGAGCCTTGTTTCGCTCGGACCGTAGACGTGTTACCTGCGTCTGCGCGATCCCCTCCGCGGCAACGGCGGCATCCTTGGCCTCGGTGACCTCCTTCGGGAGGACTCGGTTCGCCACTTTCGCCTCAAAGCCTCGGCCCTAGGGCGCCATCATGAAGGGCCTTTGTGGCCTCTTCAAATCCTTGGCGGATCACCACCGCCTCGATCGCCTAATGCCCGTGGCCTCCGGCTAGGCGCAGCTCAAGGCGCAGCTGATCGCACTCTCCGCCGCAGCTCGCCACGACCGTCTGAGCGTCAGAGAGCTCAACTCGACGCACGAAGCGAGCCCGCAAGTGCTGCAAAAATGTGGACACTCCGTTAGTCGCACGGAAGAACCATAAAAAATGTGCAACGAATCGTAACTTTTCGATCGACCTACCGGGCGATCGGGTCGACTCCCAACCATCATATCCGGTACCGTGGAAGACTTGAGCAAGGGCCGACCTTCACGGATTCGCCTATCTATCTCGGCTTCGGTAGCGCCTTTCGAAGGGCGGCCCACTCGCTCTCCTCCGCCGACCCATGATGCCCGACCCGAATTACACCCGGCGCGCTTGCCGCCTGCTCGGGCGGGACGCCGTCGCGCCCAGCACTATGGGCAAGGGTGACGAGGTCAACCTTCGAAACCCCTCGGCGACTCGCGCCGAGGAGCATCATCGCACCTCCCGGGACGAGGGTCGGGCACTCGCTGCCGGCTCCGCCACGATCGGGCGTGATCACCGGCGGCGCCATTGTCTTATCCTCCAAACGACGATCACGCCGTCCGAGGGGTCCCGCCGAGGCGGCGGAAGTTCTTCTTCGCACGACCTCGGGTGGGGCCCGTCCTCGAAGGCGATCGCGCCGACGCTAACGCCGCGACCTTCGCCGACCCAA
The DNA here is from genome assembly GCA_036346275.1 of Otatea glauca. Taxonomy (NCBI): domain Eukaryota; kingdom Viridiplantae; phylum Streptophyta; class Magnoliopsida; order Poales; family Poaceae; genus Otatea; species Otatea glauca. The sequence goes on along the minus strand of CM070723.1, from coordinate 40,045,711 downwards.
CCGGGTCACGAAATCACCGCGCCGTTATTTGCGAGCCGATGTGGCACGCCCACGGTCACCCCAAAGATAGGCGCTGACGCTGCAAAGATTCAAGAGTCGCTCGGGCGGCTTTGCCAAAAGAAAATGTTCCAATAAAAGAATACACTTACAAGGCGGCGGGTGCGTGGCACGCGCGCTTCTTTGCCGCCCCGCTAAGGGGCAGTCGGCGATCGCTTCCCGGCCACCTCGGTAGAGACGCTGCGACGACCGCAGCGCAAGATCACCCCGCTGGGATCCGTGGCCACGGGCCCGTTATGCGCGCTCGGCCGAGTCCACGCCGCCGCCGCCATCGGCGGTCAGAAAAACCCACCATAGGGGTGGCCGGAGGCACTCCCGCCGCTGTTAGTGGAGGTTGTCCCCACGGCGGTGGTCTCCGACACATCCTCGCGCGCAAGCGCCGCTGCTGCCTTACTTTTCTTCCTCCTCCTTTCCTCCTTCCGCTTCTTGCGGAGGAGTCACCGCTGCCTCGCCGGGCGCCGCCCGCGCTTCCTTATCCCCCGGGAGCGGCGCCTGGGAAGACATCCCCATGAGCCCCTGAGAGGATGCAGGAATGTCGGTCAAGTGCTAAGGACAAAGAAAAGAGAAGCAGAAAGGAATTTCACCGGCTTACCAGATTTGGCGGAAAAGCCGCCGAGAATGGCTCCGGGTGGCCATCCGCGGCCACCGTGGCGCTTCCGCCCGTAACGGCCGCCACCCGGGCCTCCACCTCAGACGCGGCCAGCTCGGGTTCTGCCATCCTCGCCCGGTCGGACGGCCCCGCATACCGGAACAGGGGGTGCGGCCTGTGCACAAGTGGTTGCACGCGCATCCCCATGAAGGCGCGCACAACCACGTCCCCGGTGAGCCCCCGCCTCCTTTGAGCCCTGATCTGCTCCACGATCGGGGGCCTTGTTCTTCTCCCTCTTTTCGGCGCCCCAGTTCCACCGCTCCTCCACCATGGGAAGCTCGCCGGTGAAACGAGGGGCGCTGTCGCCGACGTTTCGAACGTAGAGCCATTCGGAACGCCAGCCCTTGTTGGACGAGGGCAGCTTTACCTCCAGGTACTCCGTGTTCGACCGGGCGAAAGGAGGAGGGCCAGCCACCTGTGGGCGCCCAGGCGTCCGGACGGCCTGCCCTTCCGAGCCTTGCCTAGAAGAAGTGCCTCCACAACGCCCAGTGCGGCTCGATCCCCAAGAAGGCTTCACACAGCGTGATGAAGATGGCGATGTGGAGGACCCCATAGGGGTTGAGATGGTGCACCTCCACCTTGTAATGAAACAACAGCCCCCGGACGAACGGGTGCAGCGGCAGGCCAAAGCCGTGCTCGTAGAACGAGGCAGGCACCACGATCTCGCCGCCACGGCGCTGGGGTGGCAGACCGGCCGGCACCCTCCAAAGGAAAGGTCTCGCGGTATGAGGAAGCCCTTCTTCACCAAGCCGAAGCGCCGACGTGTCTGTCTTGCGCGAGCACTCCGCCACGACATCTTCACTGTGGAGACGATCGAAGGTGAGAAAGAAAGGTCGGGTTTTCTTTCCTTAGCTCTCTGGTGCTTTTCTTGTTTTGCAGGCAGAGACAGAGAAGGCAAGAAAGCGTGACCACTCAAAGCACCCAACGGGCGATGATAGAGGACGAGCGAACGCCGCCAAGCAGCGCCTGGCTGCGAGCGTCGCGACCACCCTCGCTGCCGCGCCACCGTAACTCCGCCTCAATACCACTCCGCTTAATCCTCGTCTTGTCAGCGACAAGGGCCATAAAGACGCCGTCCCGAACAACGTGTCAGTAACCTCTCGGTCTCCGCCTTTAGGCCGGAACAGTTGCTCGGGCGCGCGAAGCTACATCGGGCCTGCGGCCCCAAGACGACAAAGCTTTGTGGTTTGCGCCAGGGCCCAATGAGGAGTGGGTTCAAAAGGCCTACCCCACCAGATGGGTATAAGGCCGCCCAAAGACAAAACTTGAGCAAGGGGCGGTATGAGGTGAGCCCCACGATGGGCCCTCGGTTAGGTCTACCGACGGCCTAATCACCTCTACTCGCGCCCGAGACCATACTTCACACTCTCCCGGAGCTCATCAATGAGCGACACCACCGTGGCTCGGGTCATGGACGACCTAGAGTCCATACGGGATTGAGTAGAAAGGTTTTTATGGGTCGCCCCACAGCAGGCCAGACACCCTACTGGGACCGTCCCGCTCGGAAGGTCCCCCAGGCGGGACCTCCCAGACCCACTCGGACTACCCGCTATTAGCTCCACGAGCACGGCGCTCAAACCAACGCAGTAAACGCGCACGCTCATCCTCCAGTCCCACACCGCGGATGGGGTATACATGTGGGATAGACGCGGCCATTGCTCTCGCAGCTACCCCGCCCGACGAGGACTCGAGAAGGATGTCCGCGTCCGGCCACGACGGTAAACGAGCACTCACGCCCGCCTACGACGGAACGAGCACTCACGCCCAGCCACGACGGTAAACGAGCACTCACGCCCAGCCACGACGTTAAACGAGCACTAGGACACGAACCTCACAGAGGCATCCGGCCGTCCTACCGACCAAGGCGCTCGGACACCGAACCTCACAGAGGCATCCGGCCGCCCCGCCGACCAAGGCGATCGGACACACGAACCTCTCGAGGCATCCGGCCGTCCCGCCGACCAAGGCACTCGGACACCGTAACCTCACAGAGGCATCCGGTCGTCCCGCCACCAAGGCACTCGGACACGTAACCTCACAGAGGCATCCGGTCGTCCCGCCGACCAAGGCATCGGACACCGAACCTCACAGAGCCATCCGGTCGCCCCGCCGACCAAGGCGCTTGACACCAACCTCTCGAGGCATCCGGTCGCCCCGCCGACCAAGGCGTCGGACACCGAACCTCACAGAGGCATCCGGCCGTCCTGCCGACCAAGGCGATCGGACACCGAACCTCACAGAGGCATCCGGTCGCCCCGCCGACCAAGGCGATCGGACACGAACCTCTCGAGGCATCCGGTCGTCCCGCCGACCGAGGCACTCGGACACCGTAACCTCACAGAGGCTTCCGGCCGTCCCGCCGACCAAGGCGATCGGACACCGAACCTCACAGAGGCATCCGGCCGTCCCGCCGACCAAGGCGATCGGACACCAACCTCTCGAGGCATCCGGCCGCCCCGCCACCAAGGCACTCGGACACCGTAACCTCACAGAGGCATCCGGCCGTCCTCGCCAACCAAGGCACTCTGACACCGTAACCTCACAGAGGCATCCGGCCGTCCCCGCCGACCAAGGCACCGTCTAGCTACGACGTTAAACGAGCACTCGGACACCGTAACCTCACAGAGGCAACCGGTCGCCCTCGCCGACCAAGGCACTCGGACACCGTAACCTCACAGAGGCATCCGGCCGTCCCGCCGACCAAGGCACTTCGGACACCGTAACCTCACAGAGGCATCCGGTCGCCCCGCCGACCAAGGCACTTGGACACCGAACCTCACAGAGGCATCCGGCCGCCCCCGCCGACCAAGGCACTGTTTAGCTACGACGTTAAACGAGCACTCTGATACCCGAACCTCACAAGAGGCATCCGTCGCCTCGCGACCAAGGCGCCCGCCCATAACGATTAAAATTAAAGCAAACTCATCGCAAAGACATTTTCATAAAGAAAAGAAAATTTCATTATAGGCCAATGAGCTCAAACTTTACACGGCTTTACACACACAAGACCGACAGATACAAGAGTGGCCACGCTACACCACGGCAGACTCTACCCACGCCTAGAACCTATCAAACATCCGCGCGGCATCGGTGGCATCGACGGCATGCCGGTAGGCCCTTGCTCGGTCGACGGACAGCCGCCGCGCCGCTGGCAACACGCCGATGCCCCACTGCCGCTCAGCGACATCGACGCGGCCGCACTAACTCACGGTCGGCGCCTTGCGCCATCGCCCGTAAGGCCCCCTTACCACCTCGATCCTCGAACGGCCTCGAGCAATAGCGTCAGCGAAGCGGCCACACGAGCCGCTTTCTTCCTCCTAAGCTCGCCATCGCTGGTCGAACTCAGCCCAAAGCTTCGCCGGAGGATCTTCATCTTCCACCGCGACGCGTCGCCGAAGCTAAAGACTAGAGGTGTCTCAAGCCATTTGAAAGAACAAAAGAAAAGCTCTCATCCCTTCAAGCAAGCTACAGCAAGCATATATATATATCCGGACGAAGGAGGCTAAGCGTCTGTGAGTAAATGCGGTGCCGGAAAACGAAGCATCCTTCACCGTAACCAAGCGATAAGAAGACGAGCAGCGCGCGCCAAACTATACTCGGCATGCGCAACGAGGCGAGTAAAGCCCCCGGCGGTTCAAATGCCCCGGCCAAACTCGTGACGGCCGCCGGATCCAACGGCACACCGACGGAAATCGCTAACCGGATCGGCCGACCGACCTACCGTGCCCGCCACCACTTTCGTCAAGTTCAACCCCAACCGAATGCCAAATCGCTGGGAGTTCGGGGCTACCGACGAATACTAATAAAAGGATACCCCAACAGCCCGGCGACGAGCAGCGGCCTCAAGCATATCTCCACTTTAACAGCGCGCAAGACGCCACCGACCGAATCGCTGCGATCGCAAGAAGACATCCGCTCCCGACCGGCCAGGGAAGCGATCCGACCAGACAGCGCTCCCGACCCCCTCTTGGCGGGGCGGGATCTCCCGACTCCAACCGAACCAAGGCAACGGACGCCGAGTGCCGCGTGTCAGGTCCTCATCGGCCTACCGCCACGTACCCCCCGAATGAGGTCAATCAGAGCGACTATACAAGGGCAGGTGGCTCCTTCCTAGAAGATCCGTGATCGCAGAAGACAAAGCTTCCGGCCCCATCAACTACCACGCGACAAAGACGAGCGACGCTCCTCCCGAGGCAAGACCAACGCCACGCACTCGACGCCAAGATTCGCAAGGGTCACAGAGAGGCAAATGCGCTATTTCCGGGAATACCTAACCTCCCGACCACCAAGGCTACCAACCCAAAGATGGGCAAGACGGTGGCGACCATCCACGTGACGAAGGACCGGAGCTCCTAGCGTAGGTCACCTTGCTCTTCCTCCCAACTCTTGATGTAACCTGCCCCTTCCTTCTGTATAAAAGGAGGCAGGGCTAAACGATTCAGGAAGAAGAGCGAGAACGAGGGAGAGAGGGCGCTATCAAACCCATCTCGCTAAGCCATTGGCATTCTCGCTTGTAAAACTTTGTGCAGTCATCTGTACCAAGAGTAATACAACACCACCACACGAACTGGAGTAGGGACCTTCAGCCCGAACCAGTATACATCTTGGATTCACGAGTCTAACCATTCAGGGAGTGGAACGCGCGACCCCCTAGACTTACAAATTTACTTGCCGGCTCTAGAAAACGCCGACACCTATGCAGAGCCCTTTGTCCCTGTACGAGAACCACCGGTTAGGAGGTATAATGGGTATGATCAAAACTAACAAAATCCGTCGGCTCGCCTAATCGATGTACCCGAGTTTGCACTCGGGGGGCAGAATACTAGTCATGATCATTGGCAGAGCCCCGATACCTTGTCGGCTAACAACATTAATTGGGCTGACCAGATTTCTACCTTGTTGAGAGATCAATTCGGCTTACAACCAAAGGGTAGAGTCATCGGCTATAGAAAGCCGTATCCGGATTATATAGATCGCATGCAATATCCACATAATTTTAAAGTTCCTGATTTTGCCAAATTTTAGGAATGATTCGGTCACGACCTTAGAGCACGCGTCTGACGCTTTGTCGTCGGTGTGGCGAGGCAAATTACCGACGGGCTGAAAATTAGATTATTTCCCTTGTCTTTATCGGGAGCTGCTTTCACTTGGTTTACTAGTTTACCTCCAAATTCGGTTCATTTTTGGAACGATTTGGAAAGCCGATTCTATGAGTACTTTTTCTCCGGTAGTCTGGAACTCAGGATTTCAGATCTAAGTTCTATCCAACAGAAGATCGAGGAATCGGTAAATGATTATGTTAAGAGATTCAGGGAAGTGAGAAATAGGTGTTTTAGTGTTACCTCGCTCGATAATCGGCTATCGATTTAGCTTTCGTAATGATACCCCCATTAAGAGAAAAATTCGTGGCAGGAATTCAACAATTTAAGTCATCTCTACAATGAGTATCGGCTCAAGAAAGTCTGTTTCTCGATGATAATGACTTCAAAGATAAATTGAAGAATAACAAAGACAAGATACAATCGGCTATAGATGATGACCAACTAAAATTTGCAGAAGAGCCGACGATGCAGCTGGACGCTGATCCTTTTCCAATTAACATGGTCCATTGCTCTAAAAAGAAGACAAAGCCGACACAAGATGCAGAGCTTAAGGATCAAATTCATATATCATCGGCTATAAAAATGACGCGTCAAGCCGATGTACAATCAAATTCTGATGGCAATAGGACACTCATGATTACTGTTGGCTCTATACAAATAAAAGCCGACCGTGAAGTGAAATTTTTTAAAACAATCACATCAAAGGGTTTATCAGGCTGAAAGAGCATTGCCACTATGTAAGCCGATACAGAAGTCGAAGCTCACTTTTTCCCAACTACTAGCAAAATAAGAAAGGAGGAATGAAAGGCCACGACGAAGTCCTCCACATCGGCCAGTTAATGAATATCAACCAGGTGGCCCTGAAAGAGCTCACCAATGGTGCCCTTTTTGGTAATTTTGCTGGGAGAGGTGATTAGCTTTGTCGACACCAAACACATGTCCGATGCGGCATTACCCATATTAAGGTGATAGGCAGCGATGGTCGGCTAAAAATAGAATTTATAAACCGACCATAAGTGAGGAACAAGATCAAGACGAGTCTGGTTTAAGATCGGTTCAACAAAAGATTTCTAAGCCGATCATAAGTCAGAAAATAAACCAGGATGAAGTGTCTAGCTCGACGGCTAGTATGAATCTGGTAGGAAAAACATATAATTCGATCGAACCAAAGCCGAGATGGTGTCCTCCAGGTTTAAGCCGATCACAAAGAAGAAGGCTTCAGCGGCTAAGGACCCAAGAGATGAGAGAAGCCGAACAAGAAAAACAATGGGATAAAACTTTTAATGAGCTTCATCCGATTAAGATTGCGAGAAAAGAGTGGAGGAAGAAAAAACCGGATTCGGCCGATGATTTTTGTTCGACAAAGTCGATCTAGTCTGGAAAACCATACCACCCATCGGCTCGAAAGATAGCCGATTTGGTAAAGGATCAACGTGGGATCGTATAGTGTGTATCGGTTTGTCTAAGGAACTGGATGGATCTTGAAACTCAACTACAAATATACAAGTTGGCCGATTACCGACCTGAAAGCCAAATTAACTCGATGTAGTTAAAATTTTGGTTATGATAAGAAAATATATGTTTTAAGCCGATGATGAAATTTTTTGAAAGATAACATGTTATCTCTCAAAAATGGGGGGCATATGTTTGCACCAAAATTTGACAAATAGAATCAGAATCGGCAGCTCAAGAGCAACAAGATACGACCAGGATACAGATTGAAGATATTTGGAAACGGAACAGGTTGTTAAGGAAAGCACCATCCAAATAGAGACCGATACGGATTTTACTCCTAACGTGTTGTACTAGGACTCTATCGGCCAACGGATATAAAAGAGGTCTAGAGGTGACAAGAAAAGCTGAGAGCCAACCAACCAATTCGCGTCTACTTTTCATCTACTTTTCCGTCGACTAGGAGTAGTTCTTATAATTTAGTCTTTGTAATTCGATCTTGATCAATAAAGTTGCGCATCGCCGATTGTTGATCTTCTTCAAATTACGCCTCAGGTTTGATTTATTCTGATTTTGTTGCGCATCGCCTTCTTCAGAATCGATCTGCCTTTATTCTCTGATTAGTCTTAATCGGCTAATTAGATCTATTCCGATACCTTGGTCTTGATCGGCTTCAAGCTGATTGAATCTAAGCCGATTGATCCCAACGATCGGCTTCGAGTGAACTTTATATCTTTTACCTTGTTGATTATAGGTCAAATCGACTGGCACGCTCTGAACCCGGTGTTCGTCTGGTATGCTGCTGTCAGAAACGTTACATCAAGTTTTTGACGTCAACACTAATATAAATATTTAAAAGGATATTAATAACCAAAGTAATTGTGTGAACCAAAGTGTTTGTGTGAAGTGGACGGAGTATTGTATTGCACACCTCCTACGGCAACAAAATGTGAGCGACCCGATGGAGTAATACTACCCGAAGGAACTTAATTAATCATGATAAGGATTTTTTGAAAAGGCCCAGTGTACCGTCTCCTGGATTTCACGCTTACGACAGCTCCAAACCATTCATTTGTTTCATGATTAGGATGTTTGGAAAGAAATTACTTGTCATGCTATTCTATCTTTCGTTTCTGCTGGCATTTCACAAAGTTGTCTCACCTATGAAATTTCATAAGTGATCTGGCCCTCAAAGAAAAAAAAAACATGATATGGTTACCCTTCATTTTCGACCATTTGATGCATGGACAATTGGACACCCATCCATGTCTTACTACGCTCGGTTTGCTTGCGCGTCCATTCCAAAAAAGATACCCTGTAGTCCGTCCTGTGCGGTCTAGAATTATACCAATACTTCCATATAACATCCCGAAAAATTTAAAACTAGATAAAAATTTAAAATTTAAATATGATTTAGTTTTGAATTTTTCACATTTTCTGAATTTTTCTTGGATTTTGGTCTTTGAAGGACCGAGATGGCGAACAGAGGGGGGTGAATGGTCGCAAATAAAAATTCCCCCAAAATACTCCAACAAAAACCTCGACAAGATCGCTGAAAGGAAATTGTGAAAAACCAGAAAAACTAGACAACTATGTGTACCCCAAGCTTGTATGGATAAGTACCATAAAATATGTGGGGATTTTTGAGTCACAATCCTGGTTGTCTAGTGTCCAAGATAAAGAGGAATCAATTTAAACTCTAGCTTTTAGAAAGGACATCAATTCAAATCACAAAAGTCACTTTCAGAAAAGCAAAAGCAGAATTTCCAGAACTTGTCCTCAATTTGCACAGGAGGTTGGTGGGTTTTTGCAGCTCACAAAATTCGGAGAATTTTTATCCCTATGAGCATCAGAGTCTTGAAGAACTCCACCAAATTTCTCCTCAAAAAGCCTTACATAAAAAACAGGAAAAATCTAAGAACACAGTATGCTCAAGAATTTCGAGCAGAAAGTTTGGGGCTCGATTTTCACCTCATGGCGCCCAAACGGTGCAACAAGTGAACTCCAAAATTTTTATGCAGGTGTATATCAGAGGCCCGCACCTCCTCCAATAAGAATCACTCAAAAAGGATTTTTCTATATTTTTACAAAAATCAAACACTGACTGCTGCGCGAAAAACAAGTTCTGAACAAAGTTGGAACTTGAAAGAAAAGATGTTCTCTACTCAATCCAAGAGTGCAAAAGAGATGTAAAACCATATGAACACACTCAAAACATCCAAGATCAGCAGCATTTAGAAGGAGGGGAGGCAAATCCAAATTACTTGAATCTAAATTATGGAATGTAATTATGGAAAATAAATACTGAATTTAAATTGCGTAAAGTAAAGACATAATGTAAATGCGCAAAATAAATTCAGAGGTGGATGGATAAAACTTTCATTTCTGGAAAGGGAGGTTACAAAGCCTCACATTCATATGGGCAAAGCTCAAATGAGCATCAAAAACCTCAACACCTTCAAGGGAAGGAGGCTACCCCTGCAACCCTATTTATACTACTCTTGGGCCACCTACCACCCTTGGATGAGTCCCTCAACCCTAGAGCACTCATCTAAGGGCTAGGATTAACCCACACACACAGCCATGCAAGGGCTAACCCAAAACCCACACACATACCGGGTTTTCTTGCACGGTTTTCAAAGCATACTACCTAGACCCGCTAACCTATTAACTAGACCTCAATCCGACGGCCCTCATTGATCCACACGGCATCTAGCTAGCATCAACTCCTTTCCTTGTCTTCTTGACTTGCCCGGACTCCATCTCCGATCATCTTCCGGCGATCTCCCAACCGTCTGGACCTTCGACGCTCCTCGCCTAGTCCCGATCATCCTTCGCCTCACCATGACCTAGCACCGTCGCCCTGCTACCATCAAAGACAAGGAAACTCCTCACATAGCAATGCCCACAAAGATGTGCAATAAACCATCCAACTCATCACTACGGCCCATACGACCGGCACGCACTCCTGCAGAGACAACTCAAATTGCTTCATTTTGAAAATCAATCCAAATCAAACTCAAACTTGAGCACACCTTGCTCAAATAAAATCAAATACTCATCACAAACATGGATGGACCTCCACATGGTTCTTCAATCTCCCCTTGATGAGTATATTGACAAACCACACAAAAGGCATAAATTTGAGTTTGAAGAAAATGAAGAAGAAAGCAATTTTAGTTGCAAAGTCAAACTTGGTCAAACTATAGAAATTAGAACCATTACCAAGTTGACGAAGAGGAATTCAGATTTTAGAGTTAAATTTAAGAAAGAGTAAGTTTAAACAAAAACTCTAAAATCCAACTAAACATGTCAAATGTGATTATGAGATTATGATCCAAATGTAGTAGTAGCATAGTTTTACAAAGATCGTAATAACCAAATAAGAATTCACATTTTTATCATTTTAGTGATGCCTTTTCTACGTTTTCTCCCCCTTTTGGCAATATAGGCATCAATTTTTTTTTATGTATGCATGAAATGCAATCGAAAGAGCTTTGAAGATTTTCCAATTGATCAAAATGGAAGGATATTATACCAAGCTTGTCAATTTCAGAAGATGACTAAACTAAGACAAGTCCAGGTGCAAATACGAGCTTAGTTTTGAATATTTTATTTTTAACAAGATTTGACAAGTGCAACACTTAGCTTTAATTTCAAAAATAGAAGAATAGCCACTCTAAGGATCAAAAGGAAAACCTAGAGTTCAACCTACTCAACACTTTGGGGAATCTAGAAGAGCATACAAGGTCCTTCCGGCTCATTTATCACTTAATGCAAATTTTGATTTATCATCATACAAGACATAGCGGGGTGCAAATGTTTGACATTATTTGCATTCTTTACCCACATATGTCATTGTTTTTAATTTATTTGCATTTTCTTTTGACAACCAATTGACTCAAGCCGTATGCGACCATCTCAAGATGAACTCTTAAGAGGATGGTCTAGGTCAAACACGATGTATTCCAAGTTCATCCCAAGTGCAATGGGAAGCGGTCTTGTGAATACAAGGTGTTGAGTCGTATGTGCACAAGAAGAGTCAATTTTGTTTAATTTTCATTTTTAGCATAATGATTTATGAGCAATTGAAGGACTCTAGCATGGATCAAACTAGTTTCACCCAAGTTGCTATAGGGACTCTAGAGAACTCCAAAATTTCTCAAATTATGGCACACACCTCTAGAGAAGAAACCTAACAAGTAAAAACAACAAGTTTCATCAAGTTTTTCATTTAAGGCTTATTTCATTTTTAAGCTTAGCAAGTTAAATGAACTTGTACATACCTAAGCTAGTGATTTTCTTCAAATGATGTAGCATGGTGTATAGCATGAAGAAGAAATCAATTGCACAATAGACAAAGCTCATAAAATGTAAAATGCAGTCTAAATGCATGCATGAACAGATTCCCAAACTCCCCTCAACAAAGTTGAGTTATTATCAAGATTAGGCATAAAAAACCCGAATGAACTCAATAACAACTAAAAAGCAGAATGAGGAGAAGAAGCGAGAAACCGCAAAACTGGATGGCTATTGAGTATAGATAAGATAGAAGAGACTCACTACGCTTAGACTCGCTCTTATCTTCCCCAAAGGATCGACATAGGAAGTCGACTCTAGATCCCAACTAAGGAGTGCACATGCACACTGTCTACCTGTGAGGCGCAATACCGCTAGACTTATAAGACTTTGAGGGAACTCAACCTAGAGAGAAGAGAGAACAACTAATCACGCATGATAGCAACCTAAAGCACAAGATAAGAGGTCCATGGAAGGCATACTGAAGTCTAAGTGAGTGAACTCAACTCAAGAAAACAAGCCCAAAGTCACCCAAAAGAAACACAAAGAAAAGAAAAGCTAAGTCGAAGAAAACATATAATACATAATATACAAACCAGCTCCCTCACGAAAGGCCGTAAGGGCTCACGACTCCAAGCTCACTCCTCAAGGCAACAAACTGAGCTATCCAAAGGCTTGGTGAAGATATCGCTAATCAAGGTCACTCTCACGAATGAAGCGCGATATCTCCTTCTCCACATGGTCTCTAAGGAAGTGATATCTAATATCAATGTGCTTGGTCCGGGAATGTTGCATCGGTTTTTAGCAATGCAAATAGCTGAAGTGTTGTCACGAAAAGTGGCACACTCTCTATCTCTAACCCATAGTCCCGTAAGGTCGATCTCATCCAGAGCACTGCTACAAAGAATCGTCAAAGAAGAACTCGGCCTCGGTGGATGCAACCCTGCATCGCTTCCTAGATGACCAAGAAACAAGAGAAGTGCCAATGAATTGGCAAGTGCCGGTGCTTTTCCTATCTATCCTACACCCAAGAAAGTCGGCATCGGAAAAGGCTCTAAGAGATAGACAAGAAGACGAAGAGTACCAAATACCATAATCGGTGGTAGCACGAAGGTACTGAAGATGCGCTTGACCGGCGGTGAGAGGCGCGAGGAGAAGCTTGAATCGAGCGCACGCACACACAAAGAAAATGTATGTCGTGCCTCAAGCGGTGAGGTACAAGAGGAGCCGATAATGTTCAAACTCCTTTTGATCAAGAGGCTCACCATCCTCATCGGGCTCGAGGACGTAGTGGTGGCCATAGGAGTCATCACCGGCTTCCCATCGACATGTCAAGCACCTCAGAGGTCACGGGTCCGCTTGATTTGGAAGCCAAGAAAGTAGCTCAACTCGCCCATCATACTCATCTCAAACTCTGTGCTCATCACCTCAAAAACTGAGACACAAGCGAATGAGACGAGCCATCAAATGATATCGCCCACATAAATCGGACAAGAAAAAATTAGACTCATGGTGTCCGATGAATGAGTTTTGTCTACTATGCCCATTTTGAAGTCATGGTCGAGAAGATAAGACTTGAGCCTCTCATACCATGCTCTGGGGCTGCTTGAGTCCATACAAAGCTTTGGAGAGCTTGTATACATGACTCTGAAACTTGGGGTTCTCGAATCTCGGAGGTTATTTGACATAAACCTCTTCCTCAATATAGCCATTGAGGAATGCACTCTTCACATCCATTTGATAGAGCTTGAAACCCCGGGATGCAGAGAATGCAAGCAGTGATCCTAATAGCCTCTAGTCTAGCTACAGGGCAAAGGTCTCTCAAAGTCAAGACCCCAACCCGAGAAAAGCCCGGTGCAACTAGCCTAGCCTTGTTGCGAATGACAACCCCATTCTCACTGCTTGTTTTTGAACACCCACTTGGTCCCAATGACATTATGACCGGATGGGGCTCGACAAGCTGCCATACCTTGTTCCTCTCAAAGTTCTCAAGTTCTCATGCATAGCATTAATCCACGATTCATCGGATAATGCATGAGAAACATCCTTCAGCTCAAAGGAGGCAACAAAGGCAGAGTGGAGGCAGAAACTGGACAAACCTGATTTTGAGCGAGTGACCCACTCAAACAGATCACCAATGATCTGATCAGGTGGATGAGCTTTCGGATATGACGGGAGGACTGAAGCGTATGGCCTCTACCTCATGCACAAAAGAGGTAGGAGCAGAGCCACTCGCTCAAGGAGAGTCGGAAGGCAAGGGCTGGTCTCCCTGAGGTGCAGAAATGGAAACAGGAGGCACCTCGGTGTAGAGGGACTGATCCGTGGAACACCATCATCTCCATCATCCTCATCTTCTACAAAGATGGTCTCGGAGGGATAAGAAGAGCTCAAACATCGTGTCTAGCTCTGGCTAGCCTCATCAAAGGTCACATCACAGTCTCTATGATCCTATGCGCATCAACGCCTGCACCCTATAGCTACGAGAAGAAGCGGAAAAATCAAAGCACGAAAGACTCTCCCAAATCTAGAAATCCGCAAACTAACCCTCCCGATGAATCAAGGATTCTACACGCATTACTCTTGAAACTTACCTCAAAGAGTCATCGATAAGTCGAGAAACAGAGAGCAGATTGTATTGCGACTACTTACTAAGGCAACATCTTTAAGAATGAAATTTTTGTTAATGCAGATGGTACCTTTAGCAATGACTCTACTGAAGATGCATCCCAAAAGTGATTAACTCATCAGGGGCTCGGACTAGGGAGCAGAACCAACGAATCTCCGGTCATATGACGAGAACAACCGAGTCAACAATCCAAACATCGCCCTTCCCATCCGAATGAACTCCGATCAAGATACAAGAGAGAAAGATGACTCAAGATGGGATAGAGTGAAGACTTAGGAACCCAATACTGAACCATACGACACCTCAGAGTACCAGCCACAGAAGAAGACTGGACTCGAGTGTCTCTCTGACGCTCAACTCTTACACGATCGGAGCAACTCGTAGATAATCTAGGAGTCAAATCGGGTTGTACGCCAGTGGTGCAAAAGTCGGACCATCCCAGTAAGGCTGCCTGGATCTCCTACCGGAAAACACCTCACGCCGCTGATATCTACCTCGATGGGAAAAACGAGGAATATCAAGAAGACGACGGAAAGACTGACTACGAACAGCTCCATGACTAAAACTCAAGAACCAAAGATGAAAACCGAGTCCCGACGCCCAAAAACAAAGCGACTCTCTAACTCGTCTAGAAGCAAGTGTGTGTCTTAGGAGCATTCAAATTCTGGGGATGACCCTGAATACCCCTAAGAGCAGCAACACGCTCACGCCGAGTGATCTTGGCGCGCCTGAAGTAGAAATCTACTAGGTGACCATCCTTCTCTGAAGGTGCATGTGTACTTCGCCTTGCTAGAGGCGTATAATAGGAGTAACACCCTTCTGGTCAGAAGTCCTATGGACAACCCCAGCAGACCTAAACTTGGTGGTGCTCACTCTGGGAGCTAACACAATCTCACCACTTTTGGAGCCGCGCACAATGGTGGGAGGATGCGCCCGAGCGTGCTCCAAGGGATCAAATCCTAGACCTTGATTGAATCTACTAATCTTGGATTGGTCTAGAATAATATTGAGCTTCTTCTTGCCTCCAACAAACTTCTCGAGAGTGCTCATAAGATACTGGCAATCTTGAAAGAAAAAAGCACAAGAAGAACAGGGGGAAGGAGAGGAAGAAGAAGAACCAGAAAGAGAAGATCTCTCAGCACGTGCTTTTTGTTCCCTTAGCACCACAATCTTGAGGGCCTCACAAGAAACGCAAGGAGCATCTCTAATCCTAAGGGTTTGGTCTTTTAACTTCTTCTTAAGCTCGACATGGATTTGATCCACATCATCCTTAACCCCAACACACAGCAAGCAACCAGTTTGTGACTTAACTAGTAAATCCTTAGCAAGTTGATCACACTTGACATTCAAAGCATCATTGTCAAGTTTTAGTTGCTTTACCCTCACATGAGCCGATGGGTCCTTAGAAGCATGCAATTCAAGTTCATCATTTCTAGCAGAAAGCTTTCTAAGGTGTTCGCTCATGGCATCAATTTCGGCAAGCAATTTAGAGCAATTAGCACATGATGGAGTGGAGTGAGCATGAAGAAAACTAGCCTCAACAGGAATAGCATCAATAGAACTAGTGCTAGCATTCTTCAACCTAAGACCATCAAGTTCAGCAAGCACACTATCATGTATGGTCCTTAGGTTTAGCATCACACAAAGAGCAATCATTAGTGACTCGGGAGGGAGAAGATCTAAGTGAAGCTAACTCCCGAGTCAAGGTACCTACTTCCTACTCAAGCTTCGTACACCTAGCTCTAGCTCTAGCATGAAATTTTCCTAATTTGCAGAAAGCTTCGTTGAGCTGGTCATAGGAGGGTACCTCATCCGAGTCGCTGTAGAGCTCGGAGTTGCTGATGTCGTTGGTGTCGGCCATGAAGCACATGCTGGAGAAGTCATCGTCGCCCTTCTTCTCTTGCGGATCATCCTCGCCCTCGTCGCTCCATGTCTCCGTGTCGGAGAGGTTGATGTCGTCAAGCGCGGCGAGGACGCGGTGGAAGAGCTTCTTGTTCTTGGAGAAGTTGCGGTACTTCTTCTCGCAGCGCGGTTCACGAACCGGAGGCTTCTTGTTGCGGTTCTTGTCGGTGTAGTCGTTTTGCCCGAACCGCCAACGCCGTTTTGCCCTTCTCCGGCTTAGGACAGTTCGCCCGAATGTGGTTGGGGCCACCACACTCAAAGCGGTGATCATGCCACCTCTCTTCCTCTCTCTCACCCTCTTGTATGCATGAGAAAACTTATGAGCGAGAAGAGCAAGCTCATTTTCCGAAATTTTTCCAGCTTGGTCATCGCTAGCTCGCAAAGGGCGGAAGAGAGAAACCAATAGAAGGATCGGAAGAAGAAGATCCAATGGGATCGGTGACCAAAGCCATCGATCGAGATTTCGTCTTCCGGAGACGACATCGATCTCATGAGTCTTTAGGCGGAATAAAGCCTGTCAAGAGTCGAGTCGATAAGTCGGTGGTGTCCTTGATGGTGGTCACCTTCATCTCCCAAACCCGAAGGTCGAGTGCGGTCAAGAAATGCCGAGCATTGTTCGAGTCAGGTATATGCAACCAATCGCCGGAGGTCGCCAAAATCTTTATAAACCGACCAAAACACTCGCCGAGACTCTCACCGTAGCGTTGATCAAACTTGTTGTACTCGCGCTTGAACTGGTCTGCCTCACGTCTTGATTTGAGTAGAGCCCTCATGGTAAGCGCGAGGGTTACCCAAATATCGTGAGCGGAGCGAAGGTGAGAAATCCTATCATACTCACATGGCTAAGACCTCAGATGAGGATGTTCCTTGCCTTAGCATTCGCCTCAACGTCAACCATATTGATGGCCGTGACATTTTCATCGCAGGAACCTCATACGGAGTTTCACCTTCCGCCATATCGTAGCTCGGGCGTGATGTATGACTCCATCCGGGACTTCCAAAAAGGAAAATCAACTCCATTAAAGATGGGAGGCTTGGTGGAATATTTGTCCGTCACCATGGCTCTTGAGACCGGTCAAGATCTAGAAAGAGCAGAACCGGCTCTGATACCAATTGAAGGACCGAGATGGCGAATAGAGGGGGGGTGAATGGTCGCAAATAAAAATTCCCCCAAAATACTCCAACAAAAACCTCGACAAGATCGCTCAAAGGAAATTGTGAAAAACCCGAAAAACTAGACAACTATGTGTACCCCAAGCTTGCATGGATAAGTACCATAAAATATGTGGGGATTTTTGAGTCACAATCCTGGTTGTCTAGTGTCCAAGATAAAGAGGAATCAATTCAAACTCTTGCTTTTAGAAAGGACATCAATTCAAATCATAAAAGTCACTTTCAGAAAAGCAAAAGCAGAATTTCCAGAACTTGTCCTCAATTTGCACAGGAGGTTGGTGGGTTTCTGCAGCTCACAAAATTCTGAAAAGTTTTCTCCCTATGAGCATCAGAGTCTTGAAGAACTCCACGAAATTTCTCCTCAAAAAGCCTTACATAAAAAACAGGAAAAATCTAAGAACACAGTATGCTCAAGAACTTCGAGCAGAAAGTTTGGGGCTCGGTTTTCACCTCATGGCGCCCAAAAGGTTCAACAAGTGAACTCCAAAATTTTTATGCAGGTGTATATCAGAGTCCTGCACCTCCTCCAACAATAATCACTCAAAAAGGATTTTTCTATATTTTTAACAAAATCAAACACTAACTGCTGCACGAAGAACAAGTTCTGAACAAAGTTGGAACTTGAAAGAAAAGATGTTCTCTACTTGAACTTGAAAGAAATTAATTTTCTAGATTGAAAAATATATTTTCCAAATGATGAGGACCAAAATAATATAAGAGAAAAATCCAGAGGAAATATATATTTAAATTTAAAGATAACTCTAACGTTTCCAAAGAATTTGAAACATTTGAAAACATTAAAAGCCACAATAAAATCATTTACGTTGGTTGATATCCTCTTTTCTAAAATGTGAAAACCAAAATCACCTAAAGATAAAATCTGAATAGAATCTATTTAAATCCTAATATATGACCAGAATGATCACAAAAAGTTTCAAAAGAGTTTGAATGCATTTAATGCAGAGGAAAATCAAAAATAGTATTTAAACAAAGAACTTGAGCATTGTCGAATTGTCCAAAATACCTAGACATGATCATCCTCTAATATTTTTATGGTGTCATCTACAGATTCAATGTAAGTAACATAAAAAGTTTTAGAGTAATGTGAAAACATTTAATGAAGATAAGAAATCAAAACAATGTTTGAAGACTATGAACAGAACATTGTCGTAATTAATTAAAATGTACAGTCAATATAATCTTACAAATAATTTATGAAATCATATACAAGATGAAAGTACTTTATAATTTTTTTCAAAAATAAATAATTTAATTTTTGGCATTTGGAAAATCAAAATGTAAACTGTAATTAATCAAAGAAAATAATGTGTAATTTTATAAAATCACAAAGATTTGTATCATCCAAAAATTTAGGGTAACCTCTGCAAACTCCTAGGATCATCCAAAAATCCTAAAGGTAATTCAACTGAATTTGGATCGCTAGAAAATCAAGAACAGAAGGCACTTCTATGAAACAGATGAGCTTGTCGTAATTTTAATAAATTGCACAAGTCGATCATGAGCTGAAATTTCTACAGTATTATACCTTCCCTAGCCGCAATCGAGCTCATGTTCAAACCCTGTACTCACCACCACCTTACTCGCCTATATAAGGGTCGCCGAGGCTCTTTCCGACTCCCCGCACTTCTCCTCCATCCTTCCCTGCCCGAGCCAAGCTTCAATTGCCTCTCTGTACCGCCATTTTTTTTATGGGACTCTCTGTACCTCTATTGTCGAGGAATCACAGGAAAGGGGCAAAACCCGAATAGAGTGATTTGGTGAGTCTCTTTTCAATTCATCTCACATGGAGCTTTGTCCTCATTAGCTCGTCTCCCCTATTCGTACACAGGAGTGCCCGAAACACTGCTGCTCGAACATCATCTTCCCCAAAGCCAGTGTATGGTGGTTGCCCAACTTGGTCATTCTCCGATGCTGCAAAAGGGTAAAATGGACTCCTCTGAGCTCACTGATTCTTTCGTATGCCTTACCCGAGCTCCTTAGCCCTTCTTGGTCTTCTCCGGTTATCGCAACCACCGTGCGCCACTCATCGCCGGTGCCAGCTCACCTCGTTTCCACAACACCGCAGCAGGCCGTCACCCTAGATGTGCCTTCCCCTGCTGGTGCTCTTTGAGCCCCTAGCCACGGCCGGCGCTGCTCTCCCCTCGTCACCGAAGGACGTTTCTAGAGTCTCCCGATATCGGTGCCAATGGCAAGTGGGACCACCCTATCGATCGCTGGGTCTTGAGCGGAGACGCTCAAAGCAAAAAGACATTTTCGATATTAGAAAACGTATTTCTTAATTTCCAATCATTTCCATATCCAAGCTAATTCACATATCCATATCTTTTGCATTTTAGGTCCAAATTAAGTCAAATAAATTTATAAATTCATCTAAAATCATAAGCATTCAGAATATAGAAAGCAAATATTTCTTAATTTATTTTGAATTATTTGAATTAAAATTTGAACAAAACCCTAATATGGACACTATTGGAAATATGTAAACCATAGTTCCTAAAATTATGAAATAAATTTATACATGCTTCTGAGACCATAAGCAACTCATTTATTTAAAATATTTAGATTTGAACCTAGTTTGAATTAAATTTGCAAATAGGTGACTTTTCAATCATTGAAAATTCAAATGATAAAAACTAGTGCATATAAACTCAAAATTTAGTGAAACCAATTTCTAGACCCTTTTTTTAACCATAATGTCCCTGTTTATGCAAAAATATTTCATGTTTGATTAGGTTTGAACCAAGTTTATTAAAGACCATGTTTTATATGCACATAGTAGTAACATATGAATAACTTTTGCAAATAAAGGATTATGCATGTAAAACCAGTTTGTAAACATTCTATAGGTCCATATCATCTAATCCTGCAAAATTATTTAATGTTCAACTTAGTTTGAATCAAGATTATAAATAACTTGTTGCTATGCACATAAGAATAGTATATGAACAAATATCACAAATAAATGCTAATACAAATAAAACCAATCCTATGATCTGTAAATATGATAATTTCTCTGTTCATACAAAAATAGAAGATTTTTTACCTCTGTTAATAAATTTGAAATATAGAATATACTCTATTAAGGACTTTTGCAAATTAACTTTAAAATTAATAAAACAAATTTCTAAATGTTCTAGAGCTCACGAAAACACCATTTATATAAAAAAATCTAAATTTAAACTTAATTTGTATCAAACCTTAATTAGGTAAGTATTCAGTATATGCAATATTCAAATAGTTGCAACCTAGTGGAAATAAATTAAAAACTTGGTAAAAATAGGTTAGAAACCTTGTAAAAATCATAAGCCCTCTGTTTATATGTAACATGCAGAAAAATATAAATTGAATAAAATTTGGAATACTAATATGAATTCTAATTTCATTTTGAGTTTGTTTTTTTGTGTGATTTTCTTGGAATTTTATTCTTAATCTATCAAGGCCAAAACCCAAAGGGATAAACCTAGAAAAAATTTATCGAGACCTTAAGGCATGTCCAGAGCCTGCTAAAAAAGTTTCAAAGCAATGTGAGTGCATTTAACTCTAATAAGAAATGAAGAACAGGATATAAAGACTAAGAACAGTAGGCTTGTCGGAATTTATTAAAAATGTATGAATGACATAACCCTTTTAAAGTTTTCTAAATTCATCCACAGTACCTAGGAAACCGACATAAAATTTTCAAAAAAATAAAATCTCATTAGGAGTGTTTGAAAAATAAAAAACTAAAAATGTAAATAACTCAACAGATCAGTGTCAGAATTTTATAAAAATATCTATAATTTTTCATCCTCTGAAAATTTTATGGTAATCCCTAATTATCTATGGTATAATCCATAAGAAATTAAAAATAAAATTGACTCCATTTATATCCCTAAAAAATAAAAAATAGAGCGCAATTAATTGTAACAGTCGCATTGTGAGGATTTTTAAAAATCATAAAAAAATATAATGATCTAAAATATTTTACCAGAGGATAAAAAATTCCTAAGGCTCACACACAAAAATTATCAAAACTTCATAGACAATAATGACTGCTCAATTAAACTCGAAGATTTTGCTCTGTCCATAAGGTGAAGTTCGAGTGTGTTCTCTTTTCTCTCTGCCATGTGGGGCTAGCTCTGTTTTGGCCCACTTGGCAGCAGCTCATCGTTTGCGCCACTGCTCCTGGGACCCAGGAATTAGCTCCTTATTCCCCCTCCCACACCACCGCCTTGCTCCCTCTATTCTTCAAGTCAATCAACCGATCTTTTCTTGCTGAAAGAGCTCTAGTCGACGGACACACCAAGCTTGGACCATACTCGCCTCGGGTTGCACCACCATAAGCTACGCTGGCCTTAAGACCACAAAACCCGCACCGCCCACCTCCATTGTCTCAGCTACCTTAACCTTGCCCGTTCAAGACCTACTCCGCACCGCCTTAACCCGGCTATAAAAACCACCGAGCACCTCCTACATATCGCCACACCTCTCTGGAATCCTTCACCACCCATTGCTCAATACCCTGCCCAATTGCCTCCCAAAATGACCATTGCCGAGAGCTTCGCTAAAAGGGGAAAATGAAATTAAAGCCTCCGCAATGAGTCACAGTTCAATTCGAGCCATGCATAGTCTTATGATCACCTAAGGATCAAAACCCCTCATCTTGTTTCAGCTCATTTTACACGAAGTCTCGCCACCACCTTCATCCTTCTTCTTGGAACCGGTGCGCAGTGGCCAAGCCCCTCGAACCTTCCCCGCCATAGCTGATAGGTAAAATGGACCCCTTCAACCCCCTTGAAGCTTGTTTTGCACATAGCGGAGCTAGAGCACCCTTTAGTGAGCTTCGCGACCACCCGACCTTTGTTGCTGCCACTGGCACATGGTGGCATACTCATCGCTAGTCACCGCCACCACGCATCGAAGCCACCGTCAGCACGCTGCGTGCCACATTGGAGCCTCACGGTGGTCAGCCAATCAAGACCGGTCATGGATCACCACCGGTGACCTTTCCCCATGCTGTGCCCTGTTCTAGGTCTATGGTGCATGGGCCCAACCGGTCAGAGGTTGGAGACCGAGCGAGAAAAGCGCCCAAACACCAAAAGCCACTTTCGCCATTCCGAAAGCGTATTTTGCAATTAAAATGAGGATTTCCAAACACTAGAGTCTTCAAACAGTTATAACTTTTGCATATTAAGTCCGAATTTAGTGAAATAAATTTATAAATTCATGTTAAAACATGTGGATTCAGAATACCCAAAAATATTTGAATTTTGACTTTTGTACTGAATTTGAATTCAAATCTGAATAAAAGGCCTAGAAAGCACTCTACATAAAAGTTAGGTACATGAACTTCAGATTGAATGGGACAAATTTCTTTGGGTTCCTGAAGACATAAGCAACTCAAATATACAAAAATATTTAGAATTTCACTGAGTTTTAATCCATTTCTAAAATAGGTTAATCTCATCATACTTAAAAAATCTAAACGTATACAACATGTGCAAATAAATTCCAAAATAAGTAAAACCAACTCCCATGCTCTATTAGGATAACAACCTACCTGTATGCGCAAGAATACTAGGGTTAAGCTTTGTTGGTACGTAATATACCACGTGATGTGCTTGTCTTGATTTGATATATCTAAATAATATTAACCTCTTGAATTCATGAAAACATGACCCCAACTTTTCAGTAAATCACATATTCATAACATATGGTAAGAGTTAGACCTAAACCCTTGTGCACTAAAGATAGAACAATTCTTGATCAAAATCCTAAGTAACCAAATGCACATAAAGTCATAAGACCACCTTATACTACAAAGATAATTGCATATAAACATGGTTTGCATCAATCCTATTGAAAAGACTAACCTTCTCATAATGTAAGCCCTAAGTCTATAACATGATCAAATGGGCTCAAATAATAAAGAATCAATACTTAAAACCTTTTTATCACCAGAACCTTCTATTTTGATTCATTTTAAATTTTGTATTATTTGACTTCTTTTTGCCTCTTCTCTTTATTTTGGTTTTACGTCAATCTTGTGTGGACATCGACGTGTCTGAGGATACTCCAATGACTTTGACCTTGAGTCACTACCGAATCAACAAAGCAAGGCAAGCACCCTCCACTACTACAAAAGGACTCATACTAGACCCTTATCACGATGGTTTTCAAAACCGTCTATGATGGTTGATCATCACTAATGGTTTTTTTTTCCAAAAACCGCCAGTAATGAGTTCCATTGTCATCACAAACGGTTTTTGGGTAAAACCGTCAGTGATGTGGGCCTAATCGCTGACGATTTTAGCCAAAAACCACCTATGATGA
Source organism: Otatea glauca (assembly GCA_036346275.1). Taxonomy (NCBI): domain Eukaryota; kingdom Viridiplantae; phylum Streptophyta; class Magnoliopsida; order Poales; family Poaceae; genus Otatea; species Otatea glauca. Next base: position 40,022,118 of record CM070723.1, on the reverse strand, counting down.
TAGCATGCTCATTACAGACAGTTTTTGGTTAAAACCGTGTGATGAGGCCACATCACAAACAATTTTAGCCATAAACTGTCTATGATGAGCCATGGTCATCACAAATGGTTTTTTTTTGCTAAAACCATATGTGATGTGGGCCTCATCATACACGGTTTTTGGCTCATCACAGACGATTTTATCCAAAAACAGTCTATGATGAGCTTTTCCTGAAAATAAGTACAGAGAGCCCCGACCTCAGTGTTTTTAGGGTTTCCCGAGCAATTTTTGAGGTGGCTGCGATTGAGAGGCGATTCGGTGAAAGGAGACCGTGGATTTGGAAGTGTGATTGTAGATCCTTTTGTTATAGGTGATCTAAAGTTAGTAATTGGTTCTAATTTGCATTATATTCAAGATCTAGCTTGGTAAATAGGGAATTGAAGATGGTTTAGATCTAACTTGGTGTAGATCCATTTGTTCTTTGTAATGTAAAGTAGTAATTGGTTCTAATTTCATTATACTCAAGATGTAGATAGCTAGGTAAAGAGAGAAATGAAGATGCTAAGGTGATCTACGGTTAGTAATTGGTTCTAATTTGCATTATGTTTGTAATACCTCAGCACAATAAGTGCCTAGAATGTCACCAAAACAACCATAAATAATAACAATAGCTCCAATTATACAAAAATTCCAGCAAGCAACCTAGATAAAAATATCACAACTATAACAAGCCATGACCACAAACATGTGTATAAATAAAAAGGCAACCACATAACATTAATCCCATGCATAATAATAACTAAAAAGCATCATAGCAAATAATTTTAGCAACAATAATATCACAAAACTAGCTCAACAATTAGGCTCAACAAGTAACACAGTTCCACATTTGATCAAGATAGTATTTAATTAACAAGACCAAGTAAAACACATCTATGATTGAACAACTGGTTCTTTATGGTGAAATTACTCCAAAGTTAGTTATTATAAATGGCATGAATATGTGACGTGGTGAAACTAAATCCCATCCCTTAATGACATCCTCAAACTACCTAAAAAATTGAATAAACAAGCGTGAGTCCAAGATTCAGCAAAGTACAGCATAAAACAATATCAACACAAGAAAATAACAATTGATTAAAATAACTCATGTCATGTTACCCATACATATACGAGAACTCATCAATTTAAATCTCTTCATTTACTTCATTCATGCAATGCATCATGCTCCATGCTCAAATACATCTCTTTTTCTCTTTGCTTACAATCAGATAGCTAAGTGTACACCCGTCGGTGTCACGCTTTCCCTTCCATCCCAGAGGAGGGGCCTACAAAGTAGGTCTTTCTCCCATCTACATCCTATGGAGGGGCCTACCGCAATAGGACTTTCGTAACACCACAAGTGGGTGAAAGCATCAGGCACCCATGTCATTTTGGTTTTGATAATTAATGACAATCTTGGTCAATGGACTAACACTTTCCTTGAGAATATTGAAAGTAGGTTAATCCCAGGTTCGGTGACCATGTGTAACGTCCTGAAGATTTAGAACAGTAAAAGATGTACAATTTAAATTTTAATATAAATATTTCTGGGTTTTCTTGGTGTCATTTGCTCCAATTTGAATTTCCTTAGACCTTTGTGTTGTATGAAGAGATTAAACAAAAGAAAAACAAAGGAAAAAGGTAAAAAGGCGAAAATAAAATTTAGAAAATTTTACTATGGGTCCTATTCAAGCTGGTAATAAAGTTTGACCAGTAAATAAAATTTTACAAGCTTTGGATTAAGGTAAATAAAGCATGTAGCTGCTTTTTGACTAGAAACAGTAAATCAAAAAGGAAAATGAAAAATAACCATTGTCAAGGTAAAGCCAAGAAAATTTCTATAAAGCCCTGACCTTATAACACACTACTGGTAAAATTTTCATAATTTAATAAACCGGATCAGGCCTCTTAAAAATTCGAATACAGAAAGTCCAGAATATAGGAAAAACAATTATCAGAATTTTTATAAAATACGTGCTTACTATTTTGACTTGAAAATTTTAGGGTAATCTCTCAATAAGGATATGAACCTTTCAAAAAGTTTCAAAATAAATCATAAAATATGAACCTTTAATGAAATAAAAATCCGAGATGAAGATTTAGGCAGGGTGAAGTGTCAGAATTTTAGTAAATCATATAAAGAGTTTATTTGTCTCAAATTTTTACAGGAGATGTAATACTCCCAATAAATCTCAGTAAAATTTCTTGGTAAAATATTGACTAATTTTGAAGCTTAAAATAATGCCAAATCTGGAGAATTCCAGTGCAGTCCAATTGCATTAATCATCCATTGTCACCGACAAGTGGGCTCGGCACTGTGGAGGTTGTCACGCTGGCGAGGCTGAGGCAAAGCCTCAGGTCACTGGCCGTAGGCCCTGGACCCGCCTGGTCAGCCTCACCGCGAGTTCCCCTTCCTTTCTTCTCCTCCGCCGAGACGAGTCGCCGACATCGCCGACCTTCGCCGTCCGCCTCAACCACTCCCGTCCGACGAGATGGCTGCCCTCCACGTCGTAGAGAGCCTCCTCCTGTGCTTGCTTGACCCTGGTCGAGCTACTCAAGGATGGAGCTGCACCGCTGTTTGCGCCGGCACAGAGTGATCGATCAAGCAAAGGCGCTCGAGCTCGAACCAAAACGCCAACGTAGCCATGCTTTAAGCCTTCCACTCGCGTCGCAGCACCCTCGCGCACTTCACCTTGCCATTTCTACGAGCCGAGAGCCCCGCACGGGGTCTTCTTCCCCATTTCGCCGTAAGAGCTCAAAAAGGGGGGATTCTACAAGCAAGGTCGATCCGCCCCCATTTCTTCGAATTGGTTCCATCCCGATCATCCTTAGTACCCCAGGCTTACTGATCAACTGCCATTTTGGCTTCTTCTTGCTTGCAGCGCCGTCCCGTCGCAGCCCTTCTTCTTCCCCGGCAAGACGGTGACACTGTCTCGGCCTTATCCGACCCACCGATCGGGTGAGTCCGAATCCTCACCTCACTGTAGCTTGAGGAACCCTAGTTCGACGGAGTTTTTGCCTCTAGTGGAGCTTTTGCCTACTCGGCCATGGTGCCGCCGCACCTCCGCGGTGGCAACCCCCTTCCCGGCCGCCTCCCGACGAATAAATGCTACCCCTAGGTGAGCCCTAGCACGTTGAAGCTAGAACCGCTACCCATTCCGTCGCGGCGGAGTTGCTTCGCCGGCGGCGAGCAAGAAACCGTGAGCCCTGTTCTGAGTCGCTGACTGGTGGACCTCGCCTGTCAGTGGGTCAGCGCATTTGAACGCGTTTCTGCGCGCGCGGAAGAAGGCGTTTCTCAGCAGTGAAAGCGTATTTCCGATTTTAGATGATTTTCATAAGCCGGCCAAAATTCAAATGCTTGTAACTTTTGAATCATCTGGCCAAAATTAGTGAAACCAGTTTCTAAATTCGTATAAAATTATTAAGATTCAGAATATCCAAAAATAAATGATAGAAGAGCTTTGTGTAATTTCTAGGAATTTAAAAATGCTCATGGGTAGATATGAGGCCCTGTGAATAAAATATTTTGGAAAAGTTTAGTTAATGTAAGATAAATTTTTATAGAATCTCTGGGTTATAAGGGTTCCAAATAAACAAAAATGTTTACATGTTACCTTGTTGTATATCATGTTTACACAAAAATGAATACTAAGCATAAAGATGAGGTTATGTAAATAAAAGAAAAGGTTAAAGTTTAAGTCTTTAAAATTCATCCTGGAGGGGCATAAACCATTGGGAGCTAGCACATATGGAAATACCTAGGAAAAGGTATAGGTGATGGTTAGTCAATAAAAGAAAACAACATTTGTAATGGCAAAAATAGAGGTAACTTGCTATGAATAGGTTCAAATTCAGTTCCAAAATGTTTTTAAGATTATGCCCTGATGTCAGGAAGAAAGTGAATAAAAGATGATGAGTGGTTTAGTAGTAAATGAAAGTGAAAGATTTAAATGTTGTAAGGCAGCTTTTGTGTTCATATAGCCCTTTTCAACATTAGATAAAATAGATTATATAAATGAGAAAGAATGTAAAAATAGTATAGGAACACTCCACATAGTATATACTAATATGTTCTGGAAAAATAATGACATTTTTCTATGGTTTGTATACAAAACAAGTTAGTAGAACGAGCCTACTTTTTATGTTTTGCTGAATGTTTGTAACATTTAGGCATTTTCAACAGCTTGTAAAGTAGCTCATACAAGTGAGAATTTTAGAGAGGATAATGTATAAATGATCACCAAAGTTTATACTACTAGACTCTTAAAAATATTCTGCTTAAGAGCTGTGCTTCACTTAGTTTTCATAAGGGTAACAACCTTAAGTGATATTGCATAGTCTGCTTCCTTAACCAATTTTGTAGCCTAAGTCCAGATTTCCAGCTAAGCCTTTTTAACAGTAGTTTTCAAGCCTTGTTTAAACCCTAATTTTATAGAAGTTGCTCATAAATCCCATTAGATGAATAGCCCTAAAAGTCATGTTTTTGAATGTTCTCTTCTTGAAGTCATGAGAAGGCAGAGAGTGGTTTTCCTAGTGCTGCTCTTTCATGTCCTCTTCTAGGGTTGCTAATGAGCAAAATCTTCTTAATCTAAATAATTTTAGCATCTATAATTCGATGTATGAACGCAAATAAGTCGTGAAAAGCAACCCCTGTTTGGTTCGAACTTGTGTATAATTGCTTGTCTGTCTGTTTTCTTTTTGCCCATTTGGAATTTACTAATGTTCTTTTGTTCTTCGTTTTATCGACGAGTAGACACCGACATCATCGAAGAAGAAGACGACTGTTCCGCAGATCCAGATTATATTCCTGACAGTGAGCTGCAAGGCAAGCAACCCCTTGAACATATTGAGCCCGATAATTTACCTACCTTATGTTGTTTTTGCTTATGTAGGATGCATCCGCATAATTCTCCATAGAAGTGCTAATTTGGGTTGGAACTGTAGTTAATCCTGTAAATTATGGTTTGTCTCAATCTGTATGGACATGTGAACCTTGTAAACCCTAGTTTGCACTAGACATACTTAATGTCATGTTGGGTATAATCGCTAGCTTAATATTCCTGCTTAAGCTACTCGTTTTAGTTTTTAGTCTTTTCAACCAGTGTATGGTCCTTTCGGGAAATGGTTGGTGATAATTTGCTAAAAACCCTCAAACAAAACTATGGTTTGCCGCGGGTGATTATTGGCACTAGCAGGTTGTGCAAAAGGATATGCACGAGTTAGGTGGAGTATCGCTGTGTCGGATTAAGGACCGAGCAAATGGGATGTTGTAAATCCATGTATTTCGTGCAATCACAAGGGCTTGTATGGGCGGGTCTTAGCTTAATAAGTTGTTTAGATGTGGCTTTGCATCTATGGAAGGCGGAGATTGCATGTACATTTTTGGCCTCACTGTAGGGGTTTTACATACCAATGCAACGGTACGCTTTGCCCGGACAGAGACGTGGTGTGTGTGTGATAAAAGTGGATCCACGACTTGGGTGAGTGTCTCAGTCTTGTGGCGAGGGTTAACGTCCCGGGCTCGTGTAAAGCCACGTCTAGATAATGTAACGGCTATGTATGATCTCCTTGCCGACACACCAAAGGAAGTGTGTTAACTGTCCTGGCAATAGAGGTTGATCATTCCTTGTGGGTAAAGCTCTACACCTCTACAGACTGAAAAATCTGATCGATTAGACGCGCTCATGTAATGGGCACTTGGGGAAAATCCTCCCAATGCTAAAGTCTTTGGGTCTTTTGGAAAATGGGTTTGGTTTTCAAACCGTTTTGTAACTAGCTTTTGTGTCAAAGGATCGACACTGTGGATCTATATCGGGTAGACTGGGTTGAAAATCTGAAATAATTGCTTATCATATTGTCTTTCAATTGCTTTTATTAAAATGCGATGTTACAATTTAATATGCTTATACATTTTCAATACTTTTATGCAACTGCAAATTAACCATAGCCTGTCTATTGTTCAGCCTGCATATTTACTTATTTGCATTTGTGAACCACTATAAGACTTGCTGAGTACCAATGTACTCAATCTTGTATCTACTGTCTCGGAGGAAGAAGACTGCGATCTGCCAGACGACGTTCTTTTCCAGGCAGGTCTCAGGGGTTTCGACAATAGTCTCTTCTAGGGTGCCTAGTCAGTTGCCTGAGGGTTTAGTGGGCAACCGCAAGGCTATTTGGAGTTGTTCAACTTTCTTTTGGTTTCACATAAACGCTTTAAATTTGTATCGAACTCAGATAATTATGATCATTATGTATATCCTTCGCTTGTTTGCGAGCATGGTTGTGATATGAATGTTGTAAGCATGTGAGTGCTAGCTACGATCCAGTGGAATAGCACAGTAATCACATGGAGGTCCCTGCTCATCGAACGGGTCTCACACCATGGAAATACCAAGGAAAGTACAAAGGAAAGATCAGTAATTATAAGGTTCTTTTTCTAGTCTTTTGTCGATCTTGGAGTTTGGAAGAAAGATCGGTTTACCAGAATTAGGGCTGTACTATAAAGAAGGATTTTGACGCTTATCTTGATGTCATTTAGGGTTTAAAGGCTCAAATTACATATGCAAATGAATGCTTCATGATATATAAGTTCCTATATAAAAATCTTTTAAACTAATCAAGTCTCTGAAATCGTGCTACCGCCCATGCCAAAGATGGTGCTATCTGGTGCTGGCAAAGACCGCCCAAAGAGGGCGGTGTAAAATTCTAGAGAAGCTCCTTTCGGTTTTTGGTATCCCTGCTACGCTTATGGTAACCGGTGCTACGGACTATCGGTAGCACCGGATATTAACTCGTGTGGAAATTCCAGAGAAGGGCTTTTGGCGCTTTAGTAGCCCGCTATCATTAGGAAGCTCCGTGCTACCGACTTTTGGTAGCACCGACATTATCCTAGTGTAAAATTACAGAGGGTGTGTTCAAAGTCTCAAAATGATATAGGGATTAGTTGCAAAATTATTGATGATGTATCTTGCTTAGAAATCGATTCATGTTGTATATCAAAAACTAGCACATCTACCTCTTGTGATGATTTAATTGATATGTCATCAATTTCATGCTCTAATTCCATTTCATGCCTTGAAAACCTAGTGATAGAAAATAATGAACTTAAGGAACAAGTGAACAAACTTAGCAAAAGTCTTGATAGATGTTTTAAGGGTAAAGACACACTTAATAAAATCTTGAATGGTCAAAGATGCTCCTACAATAAAGAAGGGCTAGGATATGTTCCTAATAAGGGAAAAAAGATTAATAACAAAGCTCCTTGATTCATTAAATCAAATGGGAAGTTTTGTTATAAATGTCATGAGGTAGGTCATTTATCAAATAATTGCCTATAGGATAAAACAACTAAAAATAACATTCATGACTCTTGCTATGTGCATAAGAAAGATAGTTTTGCTAAAATAATTGCTAAATTTGTTGGCACTCCTATACTTGGCCGTAAAAAGAATGCCATTTAGGTGCCCAAAGCCTTGGTTACTAACCTCCAAGGACCCAAACAAATTTGGGTACCTAAAAAGACTTGATTCTTATAAAGACCCGAATCCACCGATTCGAACCCACTGTGTTTACCGCACTAGTCCCAGGATCAACGCTAGTGCACATAGCTCAACATCGGTACATATCATATCATACTCAACGATAATACAATAATACTCCATTTATTGATATAGATAAGTGTATTTTGCAATAAGCAAGATTTATGAATAAATACAATAAATAGATTGTAAAGATCAGAAACAAATAACAATAAATAGATTCAACATTTCAAGTAAACCAAGTTTCAATTCTAAGTCAAATTCCATCTTTCACATGGCATTCCGCCATCCCAACCAAGTTGTCCATTTAATTAAGCTAACCCTTAATCAGAATTCCTGAGCATTGCTCAATACCGCGAGCACGGCTATCCAATAGTTTCACACTCTGCAGAGGTTATGCACTTTACCCACGCTGATACAACCAAACACCACCAAGGCGAGTGATTATAACAAAGCCTTTACAATGCGCTGGCTTAACCCGCACCACCCGCTAAGGTTTCAACACGGTGGGACTGGTTACTACATCCGTGGCCCCCTCTTGCGCCATGTGAATTACTCTATAACTCGAGAACTCACACCGACCACGATAGTACCAAACCTAAGACATTGCAAATTACTTAGCTAGGCTAGCCCATACTGCATATGTGGTTGCATGATTGACTCAGTCA